>PUFA01000102.1:1200000-2400000 GCA_003508835.1 Eonycteris spelaea | reverse complement strand
CTTCTGCCCTCCACAGGAAACAAAAGCGGTTTCTCCTTTGAGATATGTGGGGAAGAATAAGGCCCACGATGGGACTGTCAGCCAGGTCTCCAAAGCACTTTCATCAAACGGAGTTTACAAGACTTTAAATGAGCTCCCACCGTTCATTCTTATCCTTTCTTTCATTTTGTCGAATCCTCGCTCTAATGGATGTATATGCCTTGCGAGTCTAATTGCAGTGCACAAACTAACTCCATCATAAATTTAGGCATCACTTAACTAGAGAAACGGGTCTTTTACCGTCTTCTCTTCCTGGGCATGCAAAGAAAAGATTGGAACAATCATTTGGAATGACACACATTTAAAAAAAAACTTTGCCTTAAATTCATTCAATGAATATTTATTGAACCGCGACCACTTGCACTCCTAATGGTCTGATTTATAACTATTGAGCTACCTAACATCCAGCATGGGTACCAACCAATGAAGTCCCCACTCCTCACGCAGAACCCTGGGACAGAATATATACCACGGGCAGGGCGGTGGGGGGAACACATATTTCATCTCGTTCCCTCCCAGTCTTCTCTCCTCCCTCCTAGCTCAGCCCTTAATCTCTATCCTTTTCTCCACACCTCTCTTATCCTCTCCCTTATCCTATTAGTATCGTCTCTCTCTCTCTGATCCACAAGAAAAGAGAAGAGGATGACCAGATGAGATGTAACTAGTCTTTCTTTACTCAAGCCATTCAAATTCTTATGTCCCTCTTTCAGGCACTGCCTGCCCCCCAAATTACCCCAGGTATAGCCCCAGAAACACCTCATCTGCTCCAGCTGACCTAATGTCCAACTGTTTTTCAACCTCCTTCAAACCAAGACACACACTTCCCACCTCCCACCCACTTTGCTTTTCCAAGGTAGGGAGTCGAACTGTTCCCTGGGATCCTAACGAGCAGGCATAATAGGTCCCTGAGCTCACGACAGGCTCTTACCCTCACGACAGACAGGTGCTTGTCTGTTACGTGACTCCTTCTTGTCTTGTTCCCTGAGCTGGTCTCACCCTATTCTTAAAATGACAACACCATGTATAAGCAGCTCCTGACAGCCTCACCCCACCCCAGTCAGCCCCATCCAGCCCCTGGCCGGCACTAGCTCTGACGGGCGCCATCCAAAACCCAAGATATTTTTCTAACCTCTCCTCATCCTCCACCCACCCCTTATTCTTTCACGAACAAATTCTTGCCCCTAGCATTTCTAAATTCAAAGGAAAAGAAAAAGAGTTTCTTCCATTTTGAAAGCTGATGAAAATAAACTAGTTGTCAGTTATTTACCAAAATCTGGTTCAGGGATGAACTAGTCTTGGACTGGGTGGGGATTTTAAGGGCAAACCTAAAAGAGTTTCTGAGGTATTTTTTTTTTAAATATCCCCAAAGTGGCCAGGAGGTGAATTTGCTAAGCTGTGGTTATTGGCATTAGGATTGCAAAGGCAGGAAATTCTCTGCATAACTAGCCTCTGTTTCCAAAGCCTACTGGGAGCAGGAACTTCCACTCCTCCCTGGCTATTTATTCCTCCTGGGTTCCCACCCCAGCCACCCACTGGCTTTGAGCAAAGCCAGCTCACCACTTACTGTAAGTTACAGCTTCACAGTGTAAGTTCACCTCTACTCATCCAGTCTCTTCTAGGTGAGAGAGTTCAGGGGAGATGGTGGGATTTAACTGGCAGGGATGCCAACCGCTTCCCCTATAAAGTCTCAGCAATGTCTTCTCCTTCTGTGGAATCTAGCCAAAGAGTAGCCAAGATTCCCAAATACGCCAGAGAACTTTTCATTCTCAGAAATTCCTTCTGGGATCACCCCACCATCACCTCTACCTCGCTCATGCCTCCCCTCACCTCCCCACACCACACATAGGGTATATCAGTCAGGGTTGGCCTAACTGCTGTGACAAACATCCCCAACATCTCAGTGGATTGACGTACTGAAGGGTTTTTGTCTTTCACATTTAACGTCTGCTGTACTTACCAATTATTGACTTGACTGTGAGGTTTGTGTGTTTGTTTTCTAAATTAAATGTCTTGCCTTCTAGATCAGAATTCTTTGAGGGGAACTGCACCTTATTTTTTTTTATGTAACTGAGATTTCCCTCTTTACAGTGTCTAGCACAAATAATATACTTCAACCAGAGTTGACAGTAGCTGAAAATTTAGTCCATCTTTTCTAAGGCCCCAACTCCTTTGCCTTTAAATGTCCAAAGATGTCCGAGTCCTTAGTAGTGCGCAGATAGGGAATAGGGGAGAAAATGCAAAGGAAATGAGAAGTCTCGGGGCCAGATCTTATTTAGTCCTCCTTACCTGTGCCAACAAGTAGTGGCAGGCTGGCAGCTGGAGCAAAGTTTCACTTCCCTGGGTTTGCAATGAAGACAGGCAAAGTGCCTCTAGAAGCCACAGCGTGATCCCCCGAGGCTACGCTCAGTCAAGAAAACGACCCCAAAGGTCTGAGCTCCTCCCCCAAGGATCCTGTGAGCTACTTCCCAGGGGGAGTCAGTCTCAGAAGAACTGGATCAAGATGGGCTCCAGCAAGTACCTCATGGACCCAGAACCATTACCTCCTCTCTCCTGCCTCGGTCAGGTGGATCAGTTGGATATCTGTCTGTCTGTCTGTCTGTCTGTCTGTCTGTCTATTTATCTCAAACTTCCTGGTAACTCATTCTGGAGATCTAGCTCCCCACCCCCACGACTGGCTGTGCTTAGAGGTAGCCTGCCCCAAACTCCAGCAGATCTAATTCTGAACCTCGGGCAAAAGGTGAAATACACGTGGTAGATTGCATTAGTGTTCAGCAACTACCATTTTCTCTCCTGTGGGAGAATTTAAATCTCTGCCCTGCTAAACTCAGGAATTGTCCAATGACTTGGTTTAGACATTTAAATGTGCGAAATGTGCATGCGTGTCACTTTAGAGCAGAAATTGTAGGAACCAATTCTACATGGCTTTTTTCCCTCTGCTATGATGACAAAGCAGTGCTTCTTATAGAAGCTGCTCCACTGGCTAAGGTCCCAGAATGAAAAAACATGGAGTAAAGCCACAGTCAGCTCATGATGACTATGCTTCACGAGTGAGAAACAAACCTTCATTGTTGCAAGCCATCGAAACATTGGGGTTATCTGTTAAAGCAGCATAACCTTGCAAATCCTGACCAATAAAGCAAATATCCAGCCCTTTCCTCCCAGAATACCCTGGGACTCCTTGTACAAATCAAATGACTTCCTCCCCAGGGCTTTTCATACCCAAAGAGGCTTCTCCAAGCAATTATTTTGCATCTTTTCTCTAGGTCTCCTGCCTGCCTTATATCTGCTTAGTCAATTAGGCGTCTCTACATCCGCCCAGAGGTGCCCACCTGGTTTGCTTTTGCAGAAGTGAATTGGCAGTTCTTTTTGGCTAAATAAGGAAAAAATAGTAACCCCTCGGAGGGCAGTGCCACCACCTATGTTTTCCCCACAGTGACTTGCACGTGGAAGACTCCTATGAATGTTTGTTGTCTGAAGGTAACTGGGGTAATTCTGAGAGAAATGAGTAGCATCATTAGTAAAGTTTGAAAGCCTGGGGGATAGATGGGAACACCTAAAATCTACTCCATCTAAATCTATGTGTTCTATCTCCCTGTTTTAGCAACCTACAAAAATAAATAAATAAAATAAAATAAAATAAAATAAAATAAAAGCCTAGTAGCAAGGTTATTTTTAACCTGAGCAATGCGAAGATCCCAGGCTAGCCTGAGTCAAACAAAAATGCAGTCTCTCTTTCTCTCTGGCCTCTAGACAAGGCACCTGCCTTTGGAATGGAGAGTATACAGTCTATACAAAGCCAAGCAGCCGAACCGATTGCATTGCGGGTGTGTTAGTGACATGTAAATCCATTTCAGAGGGCTTGCCAGGGCAGCATGATCTGGACGGTATTTCCAGCAGAGGAGAGACCTGGCCCATTTTGTTCACTTGGCCCGTCAATTGGCGGGCCTAACCTTCACTCCCCCGAAGCACTGCTCTGGCTAGCAGAGCTGGCAACACGGACTGACCCGATGCTGAGGCCTCACGTCGGCACAGGAGCTGAATTATCCCATTGTCCCTTCGCCTCTGTGCACAGTGGACCTCCACGTTGCAGGAGGGCGGCCTGGCCTGGCACGGCACAAGTGTGCACGGACCACTGCGTCATTGAGGTTGGCAACCCTCGAGGGCCGATGACTTTTCTACTCCGGAGGCTGGCCTTCATAATTACAGCTGTGTTTCGGCTGTCATACCAAGTTTCCTCACTTAGAGCCTTAAAATAGAACCCGGCCAAAAGGTGTTGGCTGTACAAAGAGGGAGCCTTCATAAGACTCAGAACCCGGGGGCCGAGCCAGAGGGCCGGGCTTAAAGCAATACACAAAAGTCCTAACTGTTAGAAACCCCTCTTCTCAGGCTGGAACACAGCAAGCGCCACGACAAAATTGTCTCTTTCCAAACTAGCAACGCGAATGAACTTGGAGTTCTGTCTCCGTCACACGCCCATTCATTCTTCCATTCATTCAATACTGTACTTGCGCACTGGGTGGGGTTTCTTGCCCTCCAGATCTCTGGCCCTCCTTGGCCGCTCTGCTCTGTGCTGAGGCGGCTGTGGGCTTCTACAGACCACAACGCCAAGCTCCCTTGCCCTCTGGCTAATGGGAGGCAGGAGATGGAAATTCGTGGCAGAGGAAGAAGATCAAGGTCTTCTTCCCCCCGTCCCCTCCCTGCTGGGCCATAGTCTGCAGTGGGTTACATTCTGCAACCTGGTCCACAGCTCCTGGCAGGTGGCCCCTCTATTACAGATCATTGCAAACAAATAATTTCCTCCCCTTGTCCTTTTAGGTCCTGGAGTAGTGGATTAGTTTCCTAGGGCTCCTGTAACAAAGTATCATACACTGCAAGGCTTAGAACAAAGGAAATATATGTCTCATAGTTCTGGAGGCTAGAAGTCCAAAATCAAGGCATTGGCAATACCATACTCCCTCTGAACTCACGCAGGGGAGAGCCTTTGCTTGCCTCTTTTTGCTTTTAGCGATTGCAAACATTCTTCAGTGGTCTTCGGCTTATACGTGCATCACTCCAATCTCTACCTTCAGCACCTCATGGCTGTCTTCTCCCTGTGCATCTGTCTGTCTCCTCGTCTCCTCTTATAAGGGTACCAGCCACATTAGGCCCACCCCAATGCCCTCATCTGAACTTGATCACACCACTAAGATCACATTCAGAGGAAATGGGGTTAGCGCTTCAGAATATCTTCTCGAGGGACTAATTTTTTTTTTTTACACACAAAATTAACAGTATTTATTGTCGACATTATGGATAAATTTTACTTTTCTTCTTTTTAATTCTTTTTTAAAAAATTAAGTTTGTTGGGGTAACACTGGTTAATATAATTATATAATTTTCAGGTGTACATTATAATTTGATATCTGTATATTCTATTGCGTGTTTACCACCCAAAGTCCAGTTTCCTTCCGCTACTATATATATGATTCCCTTTACCCACTTCACGCTCCCCCTATTCCCCTATATTGACCCCCTTTAACTATCTACCCCCCCATCCTTCGCCTCCCTCCCCTCTGGTAACACTAGTCTATAGTTCCATGTCCATGAGTCTCTATCTGTTTGTCCTGTTGTTTGTGGCTTTTAGGTTTATATCCCACATATAAGTGATATCATGTGATTTTTCAACTTTTTCTGTCTGGCTTATTTCGCTTAGCATGGTTATCGAGGTCCATCCATGTTGTCACAAATGGCAGTATTTACCTCTTCTTATGGCTGAGTAATATTCCATTGTATATATGTACCACAGCTATCATAGGACACTTCGGTTGCTTCCATGTCCTGGCCAGTGTGAATAATGCTGTTATGAACATCAGTATGCAAATATCTTTTCGGATATGAGTCTTCAAGTCTTTGAGGTAAATACCCAGCAGAGGGATTGCTGGATCATATGGTAGATCAATTCTTAGTTTTTTGAGGAACCTCCATGCTGTTTTCCATAGTGGCTGTACTAATTTGCAGTCCCACCAGCAGTGTCTGAGGGTCCTTTTTCTCTACATCCTCTCCAACATTTGTTACTTGTCTTGTTGATTATAGCCATTCTAACAGGTATAAGATGGTATCTCATTTGGTTTTGATTTGCATTTCCCTAATAGCTAATGATGTTGAGCATCTTTACATGTATTTGTTGGCCATTTGTATGTCCTCTAGGGAGAAGTGTCTGTTCGGGTCCTCTGCCCATTTTTTTGATTGGATCGTTTGGCTTTTTTGTTGGTATGTGTCATATGAGCTCTTTGTATATTTTGGATATTAGACTCAAGGGACACATTTTAATCCATAACAAGTAGTAACAGCCTCTCACCATGGCTACTCCCTGGATTGGTCCCTCCACCCTTTACTCCTTTATAAATAGTCCCTTCATTAGACTCCTTTTGGTTCCTTTTTAGAACGTGCCACCTCTTTCCTGCCAGGACCTTGACCGAGAGCCCTACTGCTGGATTGCCTTGCCGGTAGAGAACAGAGTAAGTGCCAGAAGGTGCTGGGGATACAACAGTGAGAAACTGGCATACTCCCTGTCTTCCTAGGGCTTACAGTCTACAGTTTAACAGGCCTGATCACAGAGTAAAATTATAACTGGGATGAGATACAAAGGATGGGTTCACAGAGCTATGACCCTGCTTGCCTGGGGGAATCACTCTAGTCGGCGAGGCCCGGAGGGGGTTCCAGGGAGAGGGACGCCTGAGCCAGAATGTGAGGGGTGAATAGCGTCAACCAGATAAAGAGGGGCTCTTAAGGATGTCACAGGGTCCATCATTCCCTCCAGTGGGGAATCTACTGTCATGCATATCTGCATCCATCCGTAAGTGACTCTTCTCTCCAAAAAGAATTCACGCTGCCTCCCATCTGCAAAGCTGCCGACCGCAGCAGAGCATCCGGATGCAGAAGAGAGCACTCGAATTAGAGAGCAAGAAGCCGCCTACCTCCTGGCTAGCAGGTAGAGCGGCATGTCACAGAGGGCACACCAGGGAGCAAGCACTGAAGACACCAGGTGACAGCGGCGCCCAGCACACACCTCAGCCTCCGTACTTCCAGCACTGAAACCACAATGACCACGAGAGCGGCACCTCTTCCTTCCGTGCTCAGCCTCAGCTGGGGTCACCCCAGAACTCCTTGTCTGCTCCCTCTCTCCCATTCTCAGCTCTTCCTTTGAGAAACCACTATGTGTTTCTGATTTTACCTCCTCAATCTTTTCCAAATACATACCCTTCTCTCCTTTACCACCAGCTCCTGCCCTGATTCAGGTCCCAACCATCTTTCCCTAGAACTTTGCATCTTCTCCCTCCTTGACTGGTCTCTACCCTGAGAGTCAAATCCACTCTCAACAGCCCGCCACCAGAAAGCTAATCAGCTCACTCCCCTGATGGCAGCCCTCCATGACTCCCTACGCCCAGCAGGGTACAGGTTTCAGATTTCCCCATCCTTCACTCTACCTTCTCCAACACTTAAATCCAACTCATCCCTAAAAACTGAATTCAGGCGCCAACACTGCCAAGAAGCCTTCCCTGATACTCCGCCCTTCTCGTTTTCTACCGTAAGGTGCCCCATCATTAAACGAGCATCACACGTTCTAAATATCTGTGGAGGTATCTAGTTCCCCCATTAAAATGAAGATTCCTGATGGTGGGGACTGTGTATTATTTGGTTTAATATACCTATTGCCTGGCACAGAGAAGATGCTCAAAAATTGATGAACGAACGAACAAAGGACAAACAAATGGGTATTGATTATACCACTTGAGTGCTGGAGCCCTTGGCGTGAACAGAATCTTCTTCCCACACCTATTGCTATTACATGGGGCCGATCTAACACACCCTCTCATACAGAAGTGTTTACCATTTAGTAGTTATTTACGCTTTCTCAGCTTCCGGTTGCCATGTGTAAAATGGCCTCTGTTATTGTATCTACTGAGCAAACGTGCTGTGGAAACTGAATGAAATACAATCAGATGTGTGGTCAGAACGCCGTGAAGAGTGGATATGACTAAGCGGGAAAATAATTGGTGATGACGAGAGACATACAGGTAGGCCTGGTAAGCGTTTAGAGGTGAAAATGAACTTGAAAAGTGTTGCCGTAAGTAGCGCATCCCCCTCCCCCCCAACAAAATATTCTTTACATAATTAACAGATCTGGAAGCTCCGCAGTCGTGGTTTTGCTGTGATTTGTTACAAAACGTGGTTTTCCATTTGCTTGCCAGACTGCACCAGAGTGCACAGAATTGCAGCAAAAACAAGAAACACCGAGAGAGACAGAGAAGAAAAAAAAAAAATCCATGCACCAGGCCAGAGTTTCCCAAAACTTCAATCAGGCTTCTTGAGAAACCGTAGACATTTGCTTCTGGCTGCCAAGTTGCAGTGGTGGGAGAGAAGGCCTGGCTTATCATCTTATGAAATGAAATCAGTTACAAACACATTTGTTCCCAGCCAAATCCAGAAGCCAGTCCTCATCCCAGCTTAGTAACTCGGAGGTGACAGACTGGTGCTTTGAGCATGCAGATGAAACAGCCCAGGACTAGAGGCCAAACTGTGATTTCTGGTCCTGGTCGCCCCACGGCTGGGAAGGCATGTCCATCTTCCCCCGTCGGCTGCTTCCTCACTCACGGGAGTGCTGGCGAAAGCCCGGGGAGCGGAGCTGGCTCAGCTTCAGCACCCATCGACAAACTTCAATGGGCAATGACAGGGAACCCGGTCACACGCTAGGGCCATTGGGCAACCCTTGCAGATTTAAAAAGGAAGTACAATGCACAGCAAAGGAAACCCTCAACAGAACAAAAGGCAATCAGAATGGGAGAAATATTTGCCAATCATATCTGATAAGGGATTCATATCCAAAATATACCAAGAACTCATATGTCTTAATCATGAAAATGCAAACAATCTGATTTAAAAATGAACAGAGAAACTGAATAGACATTTTCCCAAGACACACAAGTGGCCAATAGGTATACGAAAAGATGCTCAACACCACTCATCACCAGAGAAATGAAATCAAGACCACGATAAGATATCTCCTCACATCTCTTAGAATGACTACCATCAAAAAGACAAGAGATAACAAGTATTGACAAGGATCTGGAGAAAAGGGAACCCTCATGCACTGTTGGCAGGAATGAAAATTGGTGCAGCCACTATGGAAAACAGTATAAAGGTTCCTCTAAAGATTAAGAATAGAACTACCCTATGACCCAGCAATTCACCTTCTGGGTATATAGCCAAAATAATGAAAATCACTGTCCCAAAGATGCACCTTCACCCCCATGTTCACTGCAGCATTATTTACAACAGCCAAGACATGGAAATGACCTAAGTGTCTAACGACAGATGAAAGGATAAAGAAGATGTGATACATACATACATACATACATATATACACTGGAATATTATTTAGCCATAAAAAAGGAAATGTTGCCATTTGCCACAACATGGATGGACCTTGAGGACATTATGTTCAATGAAACAAGTCAAACAGAGAAAGGCAAATACCGTATGATCTCACTCACACGTAGAATCCAAAAAATCCAAACTCACAGAAACAGAACGGATTGTTGGTTGCCAGGGGCAGGAGATGGGGGAAATGGGTGAAGATGGTCAAAAGACACAAACTTCCAGTTATAAGATAAATAAACCCTAGGGACTTAATGCACAGCATGATGATTATAGTTAATAATACCATATTGTCTATTTGAAAGTTGCTAAGCGAGTAGATCTTAAAAGTTCTGGTCACAAGGAAAAAAAATGCGTAACTATGTGAGGTGATGGATGTTAACTAAACTTATTGTGGTGATCATTTTGCAATATATACATATACCAAATCATTATGTTGTACACTTATGTTATATGTAAGTTATATCTTAACAAAACTGGAAAAATCAGAATAAAAAAAATTGAAGATAATTTTTTTAAAGGAAGTACAAAAAGAGAACGATAGAGCAGATGCAGAGAAGTCGTCAGAGCCAGTAGAACTGACCTTGTGAGTCAGAGGAGTGATGTGCTGGACCCAGCTCATCTGGGCTTCCAGAGAGCCGACTATTAATTATTCAGAAATTTTACAAGTCGTTTGTTAAGCCCTCAGTAGCCTGAAATCATCCATAGTGGGAGTATTTTCCACAGGATATTGGCAAGTGCTAGTAGAAATGAGCGTTTCCCCTGCCCCTCCAGAACTGGTTAGCAGCATTCCGCTACATGGCTCCCAAATGCAATGCTTTGAAGTCAGGCCACGGAATCACGTCGACCTAGATTAGAACCCCAGCTCCATCACTCACTACGGGGGGACCTCGGGCAAATTTTAACCCCTCTGCATCTATGTCTTCATGTGTATGTAGCACACACATAGGGGCCTGATATAATTCTTAGCACTTTATGCATATTAACTCATTGATTCCTCACAAAAACCCTATGGAGAAGGGGCTGCTGTTATTGCCATTCTGTAGTGAGGAAAACTGAGGCAAAAAGAGATTCAGGAATTCTGCTGACGTCCCATAGCAAGCCAGGATATGAACTAAAAACAGGCCGTCTGCCCCCAGAGCCTTGTCGCCTTCCAGCTCCTCACTGTCCAGCACGGCAGCCACTGGCCACATGTGGCCATGGAGTACTCGACATGTGTCTGCTCTGAATTAAGATGCGCTGTTAGTATGAAATCCACGTTGGATTTGAAAGACTTGGTATAAAAAAAATAAAAAAGAAAGCAACGATCTCATTAATACTTATATTGACTACGTGTAGACTAATATTTTGGATCCATTGGGTTAAGTAAAATATATTATTGCAATTAATTTACCTGTTTCTTTTTACCTTTTTAAGTGTGGCTACCGGAAAATTTTAAATTGCAGTGTGACATTATAGCTCTGTTGGAGAGTGCGGTTCTATACTGATCTCATAGCTTGGTGTGAGTATTAAATCAGTTAATACAAGGACAGCCTGGAGCACAGTGCCTGGAACAAATTACCATTCACTCGCTATTATTAATATTAGTGAGGTCGATGGTCAGATTTTATAGCCAACTTTTTTTTAAAGCAACTTCTTGTACCAGATAAAAGAGGTTCTGATTGAAGCAGAGGACATCCTTAAAGTCACCTCTGAGTGGTACGTTCACCCTAGACACACCTACAAGTTGGAAACCCACAGGGTTAAACCATCTGTGTTTTTCAAGCTTCAGCATTACACGTCTGTCATTTCAGAGAAGGTAAGGCAGTTGGTACTAGACGAAAGCAAGGCGTCTATGGCAGTGCTTTTAAAATGATCATGGATCGTAAATGTTTTCTCCACAAGAACAAAATAATAGTTACGTCATGTGATAGAAGTATTAGCTAATGCTACAGTGGTAATCATATTACAATATGTAAGTGTATCAAATCAAGACATTGTATACTTTAAAGTTGCACGTTATATGTCAATGATACCTCAACAAAAAAAATTATTGAATAATTGATTGAATACCAAAACAAACAAACAAACAAATTATCACAGAAAAACACCACCATTTTGCTTGGGAGATTCAAAGTATTTGATCCCAGGTCTAGACGCGGACCAGAAAGCACGGTGTCATGAATGTGAATGAAGAGGGAGGGCCCCCTGTGGGTCCCTGGCATCACCCACACATATGACACGTACACACTATGGCACGTCTCCGCACCTGATCTTCACAGCCTGCCGTCTCCCCACCCTGGCAGACCCTGCGGAAGGCTCTGAACTGGCTGTAGGCACCAGTATTGCGAGGTCTAGCTCCAGGATAGGACGTGAGACTCAGCCCAGACACTACAATGATTCTGCTGTCATGAAGGCAACTTTGGGCTCGGTCAGCCCCGTCTGCGAGGGAAGCCTCCCAGCCCTTCCTGCAGCCCGCGCCCTGGCTCTGGTATGTGTGTGTGGACAGGGACAGCAGCCAGCCCTTTGCTGGGCTCTCTAACAAGTTCCACGAGTCTGTTTGTTAAAGAAAAATTCCAGTGGGTGCATCCAACACATGGAACTCAAGTACAGAAATTATATTTATCCACCCCACTGCCAAGGAGATCACATGCCCCGTGAGTCACTCCAGATGTGCTCAAAAACAGAGTCTCTCTGTGAAAGCCCAGTCCCCCAATCCCAGAGAATCGGAATCAGAGGTCCCCACTCCTGTGCCCCCCGGAGGCCACCCCTGCCTCCACCTTCTGAGGCGGGAGAGGGCATCTGCTCCTCTGAGGAGGGAAGGGGGTTAAGAACCGTACCGTCTCACAGGGAGGGCCGGTACCCCATACCTGTAGCTCCTGGGGTCCTATTGGGTTGGAGGGCGACTTCTCACCTTTGTGGAGGAAAAGATGTGTTGGAAGACATTGCTGCTTCTGCTGTTGTGTTATGACGCGCAAGCGACCGTGCCCCACAGGTGGGGCAGAGGTGAGTTACTTTTTTTTTTGTTTGATGTTCATCATTTGTCCTCAAATGCCATTAGGAATTTAGGGGGTGTGGAGTGAGGGAAGGAAATGAGGAGAGCCACGTCCTCCTTCTCTCTGGTCTCTGCCAATTGCGTTATGCCTGCCGTGTGCGAAGGTGTTAAAAGGTGACGGGGAAATGACACTGATAAAAAAAAAAATTAAAGCTGCCGAGGGGCCGTGGTCCAGGTGGGAAGCACAGGGAGCATCCCTCCGACACGCCAGAGCGAGTCGTCTTTGCTTCAGAGACTACAGACACATTTCCTTAAGTTTCCCCCGACCCGGGCAGCTGCAGCTGGGCAGGGCATGTGGAGAGCAGGTGCCCAGGTCTGATACCAACACGATGGGGCGTGGGTGCCGGGGTGCTACCTGTGGAGCCTGACAAGAGGCTCTGGGTCTGGGCTGCCCGGTTTGGGGTCTCAACACTGCTTCCTAAGCAGGAGTGGACACATCTTTCCAGCTGGGTAGAGCTGGCCCAGTGGCAGGAAAGGGAGGGTCATCCTTCAGCATCCTTGTCGGCCGGTCTGCTGCTCCCACCAGCCGGCCAGTCCCCTTGGAAGGGAAGGAGCCCAGGTGGTCAGACCCGCATGGCTGACTGCCCTTCCCTCCGACGTAGTTCCTCAGAGCTAGAATGCCATCTATGCCCCAGGACTGGCTTCAGCTGGCAGGCACCGACAGTTCCTCCGGCCAGTGAGTTTATCACTGTTAAGTGAGGGCCAATCGTGCCACCCACTCTGTGCCGGTCTGAACTGAAAACCTTTCTGTCTGCCGCCTAAAGTCAACTGAGGTCTCTCCCAGACAGAACTGGAAAAAGAAGTCAGGCTCATAGGTGTTTCTAGAGATCCAAAATAGGACGAAGACTGGCACAGTGGCCTGAGGAGAAGCCTCTGGTTCTCAAGGAGAGTGTCGGGGAACGGAGGAACGGCCATGTGGGAGCAAGGTGCACAGAGCAGACGGATCTGAAACGGTGAGGGGAGCAGACCCACTGCACTTATTTGGGATTTTATTCCCCATTTTAAGTCTGAGATTAGGAACCTGCCAGTTCGCTGAGCTGTGAAATGATTGGTTGCTGTCCTGGGGGCAAATAATTAATGTAGCACTTTCATTGATTTCTGGTGAGTCAGTCTCAGTCTCTCTCTCTCTCTCTCTCTCTCTCTCTCTCTCTCTCTCTCTCTCTCTCACACACACACACACACACACACACACACACACACACACACCCCACCCCCATTGTGAGCACAAACTTTGGGAGCAACAGTCCGGGAGTTACGTTCAGCCATTCACACCTGTATGCCCCAGGGGCCTTACCTACTTAGCCTATAAAAAAGAGATGACATAACCATTCTCTCTAAAAGTGCACAGGCATTTCCCTGTTAGAAACCATTTAAGATGACTTAATCTGTAACAAGGCTTGAAAACACAGAAGCTCCATCCGATCGCCCCGCAAGGAACTCAGAGATTTGCACTCTGCCTCTGATGGGCTGTGTGATCTCGGGCAAGTCTCACAAACTCTCTGAGCTCCGGTTCACCAACAGGTGCCACATGAGCAGTAACGAAATGAACCTTCACTGTGTTACTGTGAGGGCCGGATGCAAACATGTAAATGAAATGCTTTGTAAAGAAGGAGCCACTTAAACATGAAAAAAAAAAAAACAAATCATTAAAGAAAGCTTGAGATTCTCAGCTGGAGCATTCTATGGCAACCCCCTGGGAGTAGCTGCTCTGGCCCCACCACACCCTTTCTAGGGAGGGTCCGCTCCCCCCCCCCCATAACAATCACCATCTACGTAAAAACACCCAACACAGCTGAAATGGGGCCAGGACGAGGCAGCTGATGCTAAGCGCTAGATTAGTGGTTCACGTCATTGTTCGGAGTCAACAAGTGACATGGCGTCCCTCCAACCATCATCAAAGTCTTCCACAGAGCTGATTATTTTCATTTTTAACATTCTTTTCTAATCATACAAGGAATACACAATTGCCATCTTTAAAAAAAAAAAAAGATGGAATAGGGATCACACCCAAATAAAAAAATTTTTCCAGATGTCTTAATGTTCCTTTCACCTTTATCCACACCCTACCCCACCCCCAAATCCGAGCCCAATTTCGAAGAATTCCCTTGGAAAACAGTCTCAGGGCGACCACCCGCTAAAGACGCCACAGGCTTGGCCCTAATCACCCCTCCCCCCCCTCACTCCCCGCCTCGCGCCCGCGTGTAGAAACGTAGAAATAAACCCAAAGGGAGCACATCCTGCTGCCAGGACATCCCTTGTCCTACCGGCCAAACTCCCATCCTCTCTGCGAGAAGCGCTCTCTAGGATCCTGCCCTGGGAGGTGGCTTTCCACGCTGGCATCCAGGAGCCCCGTTCCAGCCCTACCCACTTGAATCAGACCAAATGACTCACCTGTGGTTAGCGTGGCCAGCTCAGGGAACTGGCCACACCTGACCCAAGTCCACGCCCACCCCACCCCCGACGCCTGCCCGAGCAACGCTTGGAGGGCTGAGGGCCACTAGCCGGTCTTAAAAAATAAAAATAATAAATCTATGTATTAATTACCATAGAAATATCTGCTTTTATTAAATACATGTAAAGTATTTCTTTTTAAAGCAGTGTAACAGGGAAGGGTACTCTTTCGGTTACACGGTGGAATTTATGTCATTTTCGGGTGTCCACTTACGTGTTGCGTGCTTCTTCACTCATGAGTGTTTTCTATGACGGGAAGGGCCTGTGGCTTCTCCACTTAGGGAAGCTTCTCCCTATATGTCTGGGCAAGAAAGCTTGGAGGGGCCAAGGGTTGAGGGGACAGATGCCAACCTTGACCGAGATAATGAAAAGTGGCTTTGCCCAGGCTGGAACAGGGCCTCCTCAGAGTTGGAAGGAGGGGACAGTGGAAACAGGAGACAACACCTACCTTCTGATAATTAGCCAGGACCTATAACCTCAAACAAGTTCTAGAATCGCTGTCAGAAAGAGGATTGATTTAGTGAAGCCCTCTGTTCAAAATGGATGGAGTTTAGTGACAGAGGTCGTTCATGTGTTAGGATGAGATTGTTTATTCATTCAACAAACAGTCATGGGCAGGATGCTAGGCACTGGGAATACAACAGTGAACAAAAGGGGCAAAAATCCCATGCCTTATGGAGCTGACACTCTAGTGAGGGGAAACAGACAACAAATACATATAGAAATAAAATATCTGGATTGTTGGATAGCAATAAAGTAGAGATAAGTTAGAGGGTAGCAGGGATGATCATTTTAAATAGGTAGTCAGAGAGGGCCTCCCTGAGGAGGTGACTAAAGATCTGAAGGAACCATGGGAGTGAGCGGTGCAGCTCTGGAAAGAGTGTGCCAAGCAGAAGGAACGGAAGTGCAAAAGCCTGTGGCCGAAGCACGCCTGGGATGCTCCAGGAGCACTGAGGAGGCCTGTGAGAGGGGCGGCAGGAGCCAGGGGAGCATACCAGATGGGTCCAGAGACCCGGTGAGAAGTCACATGGCACCTGGTGGCCCGTCGAAGACATTTGGTTCTTACTCTGAGTGAGATGGGAAACCATCAAGGGTTCTGGGTAGAGTAGCAACATCATCGGGCCTGTTTGCCGAATCACTTAAATGGCTGTGTTAAGAATAAAACGAGGACAGTGGCCAAGGATGGAAGCAGAGCACTATTAGGAGAGGTGCCTAAGGCTTGGACCAGGGGGCTAGCAGGGATGTGGCAAGAAGCAGTGAGAGTCCACATCTGCTTGGAAGGTAGCGCCAACAAGACTTACTGATTAGCTGGATGTAGGATGTAAGAGTCAGTGATGACTCCCAGGGTTTTGGCCTGAGCAACTGAGAGAGATGAAAAGACAGCAGACAAAGCAGATGTGGTGTGTGTGTGTGTGTGTGTGTGTGTGTGTGTGTGTGTGTGAATTAGGAGAGAGAACGGTTACGCAGTGGAAAGGAAATTCCCACAGGCAACTGGATATATAAAAGTCAATCCTCAAAATATAATGAGAGTGGCCAGAATAGACTGAGCCCAAGACGAGGCCAGGACTGCCCTCAGAAGGCAGAGGGGAGAAGGGAGAGCAGCCAGGCAGGAGGGATTTTTTTTGTAAATAGAAGAAGTAACACATTTTCATGCTGACGTGAAAGATCCAATAGAGAGGGAAAATTTACTGGTGTAAGACAGGTGGACAGGTGAGCAAGATTTTAAAAGGAGCTCACACACACACATGAAAACGTGGACTATAGACAGGAGCGTGGACACAGTAACAGAAGAGGCAGGTAACTGGGCAAGAGGCAGGTAACTGGTTTAAGGAGGAAGCCGAAGGTGTGAAATCATCATCTGTTTCACAGTAAAATAGCGTGAGGAGTCAGGAAATATGGGAACTGGCCGGGTGGCAGGTAAGGGCCCATGTGAGAACGACGACCTGAATTTCAAGTGTGACCACTTAACGTGACGGTTACGGTTTCCTCCAGCTGCATTCGGGTGGACCGGTGCAGGTGTGGAGCAGGTCAGGCGACGGGCTGTACTTCTGCTAAGAGATCGCACAGGAAAAAAGAGGGCTCGAAGGAGGTGAGGATGTAAGAGAGCAATCAAGGGTTGCAGTGATTCGACCTTGCATATCACATTATAAATCAGAGTTAGGGATGCTTTTTAAATATGTGTGATTCACTTATGTTTTATACCACATACCTTCATTCATTCACAATTAACGACGTGATCCTTCCTGTAGTTATTCAGAACCGAGGAACGCCCACCCGGTCTTGGGACAGATAGGCCGGCAAAAAGATAGCAGTGCTCACTCAGTTGCTGAGACCGGGTTTTGGAGCCTCTGAGACCTGGATTTGAATTTCAGTCCTATAACAAGCAAACCGGGTGGCCTAGGGCCAGTTTCTTACCCTCCGAGTTTCTTCGTTTCTAAAAGGGGATGCGGATACCTCCCTCACGAGGTACAGGTGGAAAGCACAAAGCATGTTGACGGGCATACGCTGGGCTCACGAGTTGTTGCTGTGTCTGAGCTCCACATTTTAACAACTTCGTTCTGAGCTCCAAAGGTGTCTCTCACAGAAGACCCGGACAGAATACACGTCACACAGGGTTCCCGCACCTCTGGATCCAGTCTCTAGACTGACTTGGTGCCTGCGGCATGTCCTGTAGCAAGTGAATCATTGGTTCTATGCTGCTCGGTTCAATGAATCACAAACTCTCAAGTTCTCGGGAAGGCTCGTTCGTCCAGGGCGTGGAGGAGGAGGGAGAGGCTCTTAGCTCTGCTCCAAGGCGAGCCCGGTCAGCGACTTCCTGCGGGGAGACCTGGGCACCCTGATATCCCCTGGTCACACTGTGTGGCCCTCGTGGGCACATTCACATCCTGAAGAAATAGTTGGAGAGTGAGCTGGGTGGGGAGCATTGAGTGGAGAAGAAAGGAACAAATGGGCCCAATTTTACACCAAAAAAAGTACATAAACTCAGTGATTTGGGAAAAACTGTCCTAGCAGCCTTTTTGCCCGAGGCTCAATGCTCCAGTGGCGCCTCGAAAGGAATGGGGTCTCTGGTGTCCCCAGCCCACTCCCCACTCTCGCACCTGCTCAGGGAAGGTCGGTCCCCCACCTGCGGGGAGCACTCAGGTCTCCCCCTTATCAGCCTTGCAAAGACCATGCTGCCCAAAGCAGTGCAGCAAATCGCTGATGCGAGGAGGTAGGCAAACTTAAAACGACCTCCATACATCTGGGAGCAAGGATGAAGGGACAGGAAGAAAGCCAGCAAAGCACAAATGGAAGTTCCAGGGATGTTTTGTTTGTTGTTGCTTTTTTTTTTTAATGCCTGGTTTATTTTTGAAAAAATCCAAAATATATCTATTGAGGCCACGCTCAGAGCCCAGCTTCATGCAGACACCGAGGGCAACAGAGGACGCAAAAGCCCTTTATGTCCCGCCAGGAGCGGGCGACAGCCGGCGAGGTGTGAAATGTGCAGAGTGGAAGCAGAAAATGGAAAGGAGGAAGAGAAGGACCAACGTGTATGGTGGGGACACAGGAAAGGCTTCCTGGGGGGCCAGGGCTGTTTCTCTCACCAAGTAGGGCCAAGTCTAGTGTCCTATAAAGTTTTGCCCACACACCTCTCGGAGTTGGTCAGCTCTCGTTTTGGTCATTTGCGTTTCGGAAAGGTCCAGACTTCGCCTTCATGGACAAAAGCGTCTGGAGTGACTGACTCTCTAGTTAACTTTTTACCCAAATGTTTCGATACAGAGCAGACATACCTCAACCTCTCCCCCATCACCTGCCGCATCTCCGGGGGAGACTGATTTCTGCTCTCCCAGCCTCGTCGTCCATGTCACAGGGAGTCAGGCCTGGGCAGCCGCCGAGACATCGGGCCCAGAGCTGGCTGCACCTCCCCAGCCCAAGGGGCACAAAAGTCCCTGCCCGACGCACACCGTCAAGACAGCCACAGCAATGGGCAGAGTATGCGGGAGGCAGGGGCACCAGGTGTGGGGAGGGGCCGTCTCTCAGATGCCTGCGCTGCCCACAATGCTTTCTGAAGCAATGAGGGGTCCCCTCGCCTAGAGGCTGACGCTATTTCTAACAAGTTTTCCCCAAATTCTGTAATTATCTTAAAAAGTCTGAGAACAAGGGCTATTGGAAACCGTAACGTTTCCATCCGACGCAGCTTTGACTCAGGGAGCATTTTCTTCCCAGAGAATGGGGGCCAGGGGTCCGTCCGCCTGGGGTGAGTATGTGGAGGGTGTTGCTGTTCGCAGGGAACAGTCGAGTGAAGAAAGTGCAGGCCCGGCTGCCACCTGGGAGGGCGACCACCCCACGTCTGAGACGACAGGCAGTCGTGCTCAGGATTGTCCTCCCCTCCTGTCCCCGTCACCTGCCAGAGTGAGGATTTTTTTTTTTTTTTTAAGAGAGCATGCCTTTCATTTCACAGCAAGAGAGACATTCTGGAAGAAGAGTGAAGAAGTGAAATTCCTCTCAGATGCTCTCCTGAGCAGGGGGTTCGTCCACCTTTCATCGAGGGAGGAGAAGAGCAGGCAGAAGGACGCGGCTCACGTCTTGCTGGTCCTGGCGTCATCTCCCACCGAGGAGGAAGCAGGCTCAAAGTCCACACCCTCGTGGAGTCTCTCCTCGTTTGCCTTGGTCTCTCCGGGTGACCCTGGAAGGCCTCGGATGGGAGTGGGCTTTGCACGGTGGCACCGTCTGCTTGGCTGTGGATCTGGGAGAGACAACGGTCACCACCCCGCCTGCCCGTTAGAATCACGTGGGAGCCATATAAAGCCCTGATGCCTACCTACCTCCACCCCAGAGATGCCCATGAACTGGCCTGGGAGGTGGCCTTGGCATCTGGGTTTTTAAAAACTCCCAGGTGATTCTAATGTACCGTCAAGGTCGAGAACCACTGGGCTGACCTGAGAGAGGCCACGCAGCCGAGGCAGCCTCGTACACCCTCAGGCCAAGCGGCCCCTGATTCACAACTTTGGCTGCCGTTAGAAGCCCTTAGAAAGCTTTTTAAAATCTTACTGCCCGTCGTCCCCTAGTTTAATTAAACAGGAACCTCTGGAGCTGGGACCCAAGCATCAGTATTTTGCAAGCCCCCTGGGTGCGGCCAAGGGTGCAAACCCGTGGGGTGGAAGATGCCTCGCTCCCCTGAGCTCCTCCTGAAACTACAGGCAGAAGCAATTAGGTGCACAGCGGCGAAGGCTTCCTCAAGCCCTAAAATCTATGATTTCTGTGGGAAATTGGCAGTTTTCTGGCAAAGAGAACAAATTCTGCTAAAATGCTGGGCCTGGACATATCGCTCGGGATTTCATAGCCTCCCTCCCTCTGCACACCGGTCTGCAGCAGCAGAGTGGGTCGCTCTGCCTGGCGAGGCTTCCTTCAGTGCACGGATCTGCTCAGCCAGCAGCGGCACCTAGCGCACCGCCCGGAAGCCCGCCAGGCCCGGCTGGGGCTGCAGAAACCTAAAACCATGTTTACCCTAGGCCCCGAGGACCCTGTGGTACGGATAATAAGTGAGTACGGAGAAAGCACTATTAGAGCGGTTCTCTACCCAAGCAGCTTTCCTACCAGTGAGCTTTTCAGGAAATAAATGCCTTCATATCGAAGACGTTTCGTTTTTATCACTTCAGATAGAAACCCTTCTGAAGAGCTTAGGCAGTTCCCTACCTTCTTTAACACAGCACACTGGACATCACAGAAACCTTTCTTGGTGGCCGCAGGGCACCATTATCAAGAAGCAGAAATGTCACGTGTGGCTACGCCTATTGTGCTTCGCACAACTCCAGGGGGCGCCGCTTACCTTGAAATCTCATAGGTTTTTCAGTGAGTTGCCCAGTGTCCTGGCAGATCACGATCCAGCATCTGGAAGAATCTGTACCTTTTCCTATCCGTGGGCAGCAGGCTTGCCAATCGTTTCTGCACAGTGCCCTGGTGCACAGAGGGGCCGCGTGCGTGGGCAGAGCAGTCACCTGCTCCCAGCCCCAGGTGACTCTGGAGAGCCGCCATTTATAATGGTGATTCCTACATTCTTAACATAGTGTTTTCTTCACTTGCCCTCTTCCGTCCTAACTCTTGCTACCCCCTCTACCTGTAGCCACCCACCCATCTCCCTCCAGCTACCACAGATGAACAGCATTAGCAAGTCATTAACTTTGTCCCAAATGCATTTCTAAGTCTGGGGGCCCTGGGGGGGGGAGGGGGGAGTCCTGAGCTTGGCTCCCCATGGCCTTAGAGCCACATGTCAGGGTCTTGCGGGCAGCTCTTTGTTAAATTGTTGCCTGTGGCCAGATTCTCGGCAGCTGCATTTCAGAGGGCTGGGGAGGAGCCCAAACTCTGATCCTCCGGTCAAAAAGGCTTGTCAATAAAAATAAACCCGCATTTCATACTGATAAAGTGCTAAAATGTGCAGTACTATTAGGGAACAGCATTATTAAGGAACTCGTTTGCTGAATTTGAGGGGTTTTCAGTGTTTGCTTATCTCTGTTTTATTTTGTTCCATTTTAATATAAATTCCCCCCAGACTTGTACATACATATTTCAAAACTTTCTGAGATGATTCTGCCGAGCTGCTGGGTTTGAAATCACTGGTCTGAAATAGTAACCCCTGACGTGCGTGGGACACACCAGAGTTGTCTGTCACCTTTCCCACCTTGTGGCCACCGCGGCTTCCAGTCAGTCACTTTCGACACTGGCCGGCCACCCTCCAGGTGCCCGGAGGGAGACGGCCGGAGTGCACACGGCCCCTCCAGCTCATTCCTTTGTTTCTTGCAGCCTGCTCTTCCCTGCGGCCCATCGGCCAAAAAAATCGTCCTCGATGCCTTTGAATCCCGTCCTGCAGAGCTCCCTGGAGGATGTAGAGCTGCTCTATGAGGTAGGCGCAGGTGAAAGTGGTCAAGTCACATTATCCCAGAGGTAGTGCGACTTGCCTGTTTTGGGAAGGAGAAGTGACCTGGGCCTGTGAAAATGAGTGGCCTCTGCTCCCCCAGGGACTGGCCTGGACTAGCGTGTGGAGGCCACCGAATTCTCCTCTCCTTTCCCACATGCCGTAACAGGGAATGATGGCATCAGGAGGGCAGTGGAGGCAAAATTAGAGATTTAGGTTTGGTCCCCCAAGGTGCCAGCCACAGCACCCAAGCGGTAGAGCGGGGCAGTGATCTCAGGCAAAGCCTCTGAGGCAGGGCTTGTCAGTAGCGTTCAGACAAGGCCAAGCCGGTTATGAGTGGAGCCCTGTCTCGTAACTGTGTACTGTGGCAGCCCCGTTCCTGGCGGTCCCACGGGCTTCCTTCCTCTGCCTCTCACATCTCTGACACTCGGGCCCACCTCCCCTCCAAACCACAGGTAAATTTCCCAGGCCGTTTGGTTTAGTTCAGTGGTAAAATTCCAGGTTCAAGATCTGAGCCTTAATTCTGGTTCTGCCACCCATCAGTTACGTGACGTTGTCTCCCTGGGCCTGAACCTCAACCCACAACACTCTCCAAAATTTCCCTCCTGCCCTGACATCGCCTAATATCCTCCATGGACCAGAACTATCTGACCAAGAAAGAGACAGCCTGCTGCAGCCAAGCGGTTGAGCCGGGGGGAGATTTCAAATCCTGCTTCTGGGAACAAGCTGGAAAATGCACAGACTTGGCCAAGTCGTGAACATGAGAGTCATATAAACAGAGCTGTTATAGAAAAATAACAGACAGTAGCAGGGAGATGGATTAGAGCCGGGGAAAGCTGGAGACAGAAAAGTTAGGACCCTGAGTCCGAGAGGTGTTTATTAGGTTCCTGGCACTGAGCAGAAACCTAATATGCGTATAACAGACCCACCCCTACTCTTAAAAAACAGGTGACAAAGGGGGACAAAACTCTGTATCCCACTTAACTCCTAGCACAACTCTCTTCATCCTCAGCTTGCAGCTTCTGACTTAAAAATTATCCAAAATAGCCAGTTCATGCGTTCAGATCTTTGGTAGGTGGGAAGGAGGAAGGGGGAAAGGGGTCGATTCAGGATACTGGAAACAAAAGGTAATAATTAAACAGTAGCTTCGTACCAGGTACAGTGTTAGATGATGCCCATGTCTGTCTTATTTACTTCTCACAACATCCTGGTATTTTTGTTGCTAATCATTTCACAGAGGAGGAAAATGAGGCCCAGAGACGTTAAGTAACTAACTCATCCAAGGTCACACAGTTAGTGGGAGAGCCGGCACTGGAACCCGGTCTCTTGGATTCCAAAGCTTTGTTCCAGGGCTGCCTCCCTAAATGAACACATGTGATAATGAAAACAATGGTGTCCTCAGCAATGCCCAAATCCTCATGTCTTTCTACATGCGTTGTGTTTCACCCAGTTCCTGCTAGCTGAACTTGAGATCGGCCCTGACCTGAAGATCTCCATCAAGGACGAGGAGCTCGCCTCCTTGAGGAAAGCCTCTGCCTTCCGCACCATCTGCAATGACGTGATCCCCAAACGGATCCCAGACATCCGCCGGCTGAGTGCCACCCTCTCCAGACACCCCGGCATCCTCCACAAGGAGGACTTTGAAAGGACAGTGCTGACCCTGGCCTACGCAGCCTACCGCACAGCCCTGTCCCAAGGGCATCAGAAGGACATCTGGGCCCAGTCCCTCCTCAGCCTCTTCCAGGCCCTGAGGCATGACTTGATGCGGTCCTCAGGCTCCAGAGTGTCTCTCTGAGAGACTGGCCCGCACCAGGGCTGAGGATCAGGGCCCAGCACACACAGTAATCCAGAAATTCTTCATTCTCTACTCCATTTACAGGGACCAGCATCAAAACACATGCCACCAACTCAGAGTAACAGAGATAAATAAGTAAGCCCAATGCTCTTTGCCCCTGGTAGCTTCCTGACAAGCACATCTGACTTATGTCATACATAATGTGACCTGGGCTGGAACAAAGGGCTGACGTGGTGCCAAGACGCCTCCAGAGGCCAAGCAGTGTGCCGGGTGCCACGCAGAGTCTAAGATACGCTTCGACACTGAGTGACTGCCACAAACACCCACGAGTGAGGACAGAGCTGGAGGAGACATTCTAGAGGTTTGAGCATGGCGGGAAGATGGGGGACAGGTTTATTTGGTCCTAAGAGACCAGGGTGCTGGGTTGAATGAACATCTTTCTGCAGGTTCTGTAGTAAGATATAAAGGAGCTAGTGCGATAGCCAGATAAACACGCTGTTAGTCAAGGATATGTTTCTCAACTTTTCCAAAAGTCGCTGAGAAGAATCAGTTAGAAAATCGGTCATTTTATGACCTATAAATCTTGACTCTTCTCATCTGACGGCCGGTCTCATCAGAGGAGATGCATGAGGGGGGTTATGCTTTGTCTCTTGAACAGAAAACCAAGCTCACGCAGAGAGATAGTCCTAACGAAGAGGTGGGACCAACGGCCGCGCCTTTCTATCCTAACGCTAAAATTACTTAGCATCAGCAGAGAATTAAGTGCTCCAAATAAAAATGATTTTCAGTTGACGGAATTTTACCCTTTCAAATGCCAAATGTTTGTTTCAGCAATGTTGACTTGATATCTTCTTAAGCTACACATGTGATGTCTTAAGCATTTGTTTAGTATCTGTGAAACAGTCTAATGAAGGACTTGGATAACGTAATCTCTGAGATGCCCCGACTCTGAAATTTCTGCAATCATTTGACTAACTATACGATGTTACAGGGAGGGACAGCTGGACCTGAGAGGTCTGCTGGACTGTTTGTACCAACCCTGGACGTTTTTAAGCTTTGCTAATTCTGAGTCCAGTGTGACTTTTTCTGCTGCCTTCCTCTCGGTCAGGCTAACAGAGTGCATTTTCTTTGTGACCAACATCACTGGCCCCTTACATTTTGTTCTCTCTTAGCTACCACCACCTAAAAAGAAACAAGAGAGCTGGGCTTGTTATAATTCTGTTCAATAAGAGTTAATCAGTGACGGCTAGGGAGAAGTACCTGGGTTCTAATAGGTTCCTAAATAGCTCGGAGATCTCTCTGCCTTCTCCTAGGTTTGCGGTGGGTCCTGGAGGCTAACATTACGAGTAGTCTGATCGTTGAATGAGTGAGGATTCATTCGGTTAAATCTGATTCTGAAATGGGTATTTAACAATTGTCGTTTGATGATGACGAAAGCTAGAGTTCTTTAAAATCTTTGAACAAGTGAGGTTCGCCTAGCAGCACGAGCAGCATGATCGTGTGGGAGGAATGCTAGGATGCAGAAAGAGGGTCTCAGAGAAAAATACAGCTTTGCATCCCGATGTTCTCAGGCTGCGTTTAATAACTCGGGCCCTCTCGTTCTTACTGCTCTTTCCCCTCCCTCAAATGCAGACTGACGTACTTTTTCGTTCAATTCTCTCTTTTGAATATTATGTGTTCTCTTGACATGGTCACTCTGCTCATCGCTTTTGATTATTATTATTATTATTTTATTTTAGTTGGGGTCTCTGCTTCTCTCTCTTTGGGCCTGATTCTGATTATCCTTGCATCCAGTTCTTGAGGCATCTCTTGTGGTCGACATCTGCTCGCTCTATCTCCTCCGCCGCCCGCATTCAGGCTCTGACGCACGCTGCCTTTCGGTCTCCATTGGGTACAGAGAGGGTTGGGATTGCCCAGAAGGCAGATTAGCCTCACCATCTCTACCATCACTATTTGTACTTTTCCTTGATGTGGGGTGGGGAGGGGATCAGCAGAAGTCTCAGTCCCTAGACACTGTACAATAAATATCCTGACAGTCACAGCCGTGAACCCCACCCCGTGATTTCACCCCAGTAGGAGGGATCTGAGAGCTTTCTTTCAGGCAGCAGCTGGAAGGACCCACCCTCGTAATTCCTGCCTAATTCCTGCCTATCATGTCCATCATGACATGCATGGCTGCACCCAGTGACAGGAGATCCTTGAATGGGAGGACGGTTCCCAGATCAGTGACAGCAATAGTTGTTCATCTGCCCTGCAATAAAAAAAAAATTAAAGGCATAAATCAGGGCCCATATTTATGGGGCACTATATGACTGAAAAAAATAGAAACAAGAAAGGCACGGCTTTTTTAAAAGACAAATGAAAATTCCATTTTCAGTAACTAGATACTTAAACACTCTTTAAGTCTGAATACAAATTGATTGTTTATCCACAAAAAGTTTTATAACGATGGCTTCATTTACATGCAAAATCAAATATGACGCTCATGACCGCCACCCCAAAACCCGACTCTTTGCTCAATGAACAGGGAAGTAGAAGACTGGATAGAAACAGAAGCTTCCATTTTTCCTCATTAATGCCACACTGTACATACCACATCACAATCAAGTCACATCGTGTCATATTTACTCAGAAACAGAATAATTTGGGGTGTGACAATGTTGTGGTGGAAACTTGCCTGTGACTTATGGAACCAATTTCCATACTGCTGGGAAATTTGAGGACCTATAAATTCTGGAAGTTTCCTCTGTAGTTGGCATCCTCACAGCTACCTCTGGTGTCACTTGAGAGACGTTGAAAAAACATCTGTGTGCTGACACTTTCACTGCTCTGTCATTTCACTTTGAATCTAACTAAAAGAGAATCACATAAGTCAGAAGATATTTCCATAGGTAAACCAGTCTAAAATTAAATGCTTGTTACATGACGTTACATGGCATCCTTTACTCTCCTAACTCATTTTAATGTCTTACTTTTTTTTTTATTGTGCTAAAAAAACACAACATGAATTTACCATCTGACCCGCTTTTCAGTGGACAGTACAGTAATGTTAACTTTATGCACCTCGTTCCGTGACAGGTCTCTAGAACTTTTTCATCTTGCAAAAATGGTACCTGTGAAACAAGAACTCCCCTTTTCTCTCTCCCCGCAGCCCCTGGCAACTCCCAGTCCACTTTCTGTTTCCAAGAGTTTGACTGCTTTAGATACCTCATGTCAGTGGCATTTGTCTTAAGCCTTGTATTCTGGAAGATGTTTTCTTCATCTGAAAAAAAGGACAGAGTCCTGAAGAACTACTGGTCCTAGTGTGTGTCATTCACCTTAACCTAATTTTATTTAACAAATATTCACTAATGGTGTAATAAATATGTCATGATCGAGTTACTAGGCTCAGTGGAATCTTTGTTATCTCAGATTATCTCACCAAGAAATTTGAAGTGGTTCATGGGTTTAACAGCAATGTCGATTTCCACAGCTATTTATTATTATCCAGTATCTTTTAGTATGTGCTACCAAAACATCACACATGTGGTATTATTCATGCTCAGTTTCAAAATCATCACAAAAATAAGTCCCAAATGTAGTATATATAGTAGCCAGTCTTTAACGTGCATTTAAAGAGAGAAGTCATCATAGCCTATCCTGTAACAGCAAGATAATTTCTAAAGGGACCTAGGCTGCCCACGGCTGTACCTGCTTTAGAAGTCAAGAAGAACTGGTTTTCTGGAGTCATTTCTCCAGCTACTTTACCTTTAGCCTGGGGATCATTTCCAACTGGTATAGACCTTGGAACGCCATTCCTAGCATTCCATGAATGTAAGGGAACGTGGGTTTCATAACCCTTGGCTCTGCTCAGCATCTCTCAAATCAAGGAACATTTGGGGTTTGCTAGATTTTTTTCCTTTCCTTCCTTTCCCCAAACCCACATATCCTTTCTGAGAAAGGCTAACAGCTTCTCCCAATCTCTAAGCAGCAGAAGGCCCAATGTCCAGCTCCTAGGGAGGTCCTGTCTCTGAACTTGTCGAACTTCTTCCTTGCGCTCCTACCTTTTCCCTGCAGCCCAGACGAAGGGAGCCCTCTGCTTCTTTTTTTGGTAAAACGCATTTGAGCACCTACGCCAGCCAGAAAGCCCACTGACGTCTGGACTCCAAACACTTCTGATGTGACATTGGCATCTTGATTTTTCCAGAAAGGCAGCTCTCCTTCTATTCACTCCCCAAAAAGTCTGTGGTCTTTCTTACAGACTGACGCTCTCTGCTGACTCAGACGCTTTATCAAATGCTCTTTGCCACCAGGGAAGTCCGAAGGTTTAATATTGCACACTCTGGGGCAAACAAAATTATATATTTTTTTATTTTCTCCCTACCACCAGAGCCATCATCTTCCTAAAGACGAGGTCAGCAGGGGCCCTCCCCAAGAAAGCTCTGTGTCCTACAGTTTGCAACGATAAAGCAGTGCTTTTGGGAAGTGGGATTATGTTTACAATGACGGTCATGACTCCAGTCCCTAGAATGTTTGAAAAACAAAAATAAGCTTTTCGAATTGCCTAAGTTCTGCAGAATCAGCAGGCCCCTGCTGGGACCAATCAAGAAGAGCCTTTGGAAGAGATACTGACTCATTCTTTCCGATGCACTGATTGGCTGTGAGGAATGGGCGGGGCCATTGCCTCTGTCCGGCTTCCCATAGGTGAATGAAAGTTAAGGTGGGCCTCCAGCAAGACTTTGTCCCGTGACAACTAAGAATGTCTTGGGGACTTTTTTTTCTGCTCCGGAGGCCCAGGCTCAAGGCAATTTATAAGTGGGAAATCAATTTGAAGGAAAGAAATTTGAACTGAGTTAAGGTGCCAGGTCCTGGGAGAGGAGCCCAGCCCTATCCCAAGTCTGCACCCTCCGCTGACAAACCCGGGGGGGGGGGGCTGGGAGGGGGGAGCTTGATTTAAGTAAAGGGGGGTACTAGATTTTTTTTTTTAAGGGAAGGGGGGTGGGTACAGTGAGCACAGGTAGGAAGTGAAACTGCTACTGCCCCCAAGCAGGCCATCAGAAGGAGGAAAATTGATGGAGGGCAAAATATTCTGTTGGTATTTTTAAAATTTTAAAGCCTTTAAATGACTTCTTCAAGGCCAAACAGCTGCAGCAGAAGTTTAATTTTGATTGATTAAGGGGGCTTTTGCCAAGCCTAGATGAAGTTCCTCCATTACTGATCCAGCAAAGAGGGAACCCACTATGCCCCGGTTTACCATTCTCTCCCAGTTCCTTTTTGCTGGGCATAAACCATGCTCACCAATCCCACCTAAAACAGGAGGCAAGGAGCCCAGCCTTTTGTGCAAGCAGGGGCTGTAACTGCCCTCCTATTCTGCCCCAAGACGAAACAGGACTCTTGGAAGCGGAGAAAGGCGTAAGAAGTCATTTCTGGACCGGCGTGAGCATCGCGGAGCGAGGCGAGGAGCGAAGGCGTTTGCTTGGTCGGCCCAGCGGGCTCCGAGGGGGACCGCAGCGCAGAGGTGCAGGATGGGCTTGCTGAAGGGCCTTCTCCGAGCAAGGAAGCTGCTGCTGGTCATCTTGGTGCCGCTCCTGCTGCTGCCTCTGCCCATGCTCCACCCCAGCAGCGTGAGTACTGGCCTGTCCCCTCCTGGGGCCAGTGGGTCAGGTGGGAGGTCAAGGAGATGAGGTGGGTGGAGGGGAGGGGTGCCTACACAGGGCCTCAACGTGCTCGATTTGAAGAAATGGGAGTGTTTTCCTGGAGGAGGTGAAAACACTCTCTTCCTAAAAACTGCCCTGTTCCTCCCTCTAATTCATTCCCAGCCCCCCATCCCAGAGCCCCCAGCCGGGAAAGAGATTAGAAGAGGGGCTGCTGAGCTGGCTGATGGGTTAAACAAATCAGCGGGCCAGCCTCCCCGGCAGCAGGGCCGGGCCCACGTGCCGATAAGAAGAAGGACACCCTGTCTCCCGTAGTTGTCAGAGCTCGACATGTGACCATATGTACGGGAGAGCCACTGCAGACGCAGGAAGTCCTCCCTCGATGACACTGAGGAGAGGATGGGGGGGAGGGAGGGGCCTGGGGCAGCAGGACTGGGGTGGGGTAGGGTGTGGTCCCGAGGGGGCCTCTGGTGCCCGTGGCATGGGCCAGTGGGCGGGTCATGGGCTCTGATGGCCAGGCTTTGAACTTCATCTCCAAAGTTCCCTCTAAACGTTGAGCTGAGGGGCAAGCTCAGCCTCTTGCCCCAGTCGCCGAAGACCACCCTTTCGGGATGTGTAGCCTCTGTGTTTTCATCTCCGTGCCCTTGAAGGGGAGAAGTCAGGCGACATGATAAAAAAAAAGAAGAAGAAAGAAAGACAAAGAAAAAGAAAGAAAGAAAGAAGCGCCCCCAACTGCAGACCGTGACCTAATTTCTGAGCGGGTTTGAGTGAGCAGAGAAGCCACAGCTCCGGTTCTGCACTTGGCTTGCTTCTCAGGCCATCCCTGGCCTCCCTTCCCTCCCCTGCTGTCTCCACCTCCCCGTCACCTCCTCCTGCCTCTCTTCCTCCTCCTCCTCTCAGTGGCTTTAGCACCCCCCCCCCGCCCCCCTTGAATTTAAGGGAACTAAGCTCAGAGAGGTTAAGCGTGTTTGTGGGAGGGGAAGAGCGCCCTCCACCCATCTCCCAGAGTAAAGTAACCAAGATTAAGTTACAAAGTTAAATAGAGGGGATTAGGATGCTGCTTCTTAAAAACAAGCTGGCTTAAATCTTTAGTAGGATAAATACCCCAGAGTGCCAGGGAGACACTGATTAAAGCCGGGCTGGGATTGGCAGACAGTGATTACTGCTGACAGATTTCTTGGCCTGTACACTAATTTTCTGCTTTGTCCAAATGAGCTGATTTTTTTCTTTTCCTTTTCATGCTTTCTCTTTTCTTTTTTCTTTTTTTCTTTTTTTTACTCAATAGCAAATGGATTTAAGGGAATGCCAACGGAAGACTCATTGCCCTCTTCTTCATAGCAGTATCTGACACCCCCTGGGTCCTCCTAAGTCAGCCTCATTCTTGGGGACCCTTACTCCAAGGTGCAGTGTTCCCCACATTTCATTCTGGGACCCCATTTTTGATCTTCTTAGTTACCAATGACTAGTGAGAAAGAACCACAAAAAAGGAAAAAATAAAATCACAAAGTATTAAAATAGGCAAAATAACCTATAAATTGGAGGAAAAGTGTTGTGGCAGGGGAAAAAAGAGGAGAGAGAAAAGACAGGTGAGCCCCTGCTCTGTATGGGTCTGTAACTACTTTTTCAAAGCTGGGCTTGCTAAAACCAAGAGTCAGTGAGGGCCCTTTCATGGCCTTGCCCCTTCTTTTGGACTGAGTTCACCTTACAACAGGGTGTCTCAGCAGCCACACTTGTGACATTTGGGGCCAGATAATTCTTCATCGTGTAGGGGGGCTGTCCCTTGCCTCGCAGGATGTTTAGCAGCGTCCTGGGTGCCAGTGGCATGCATTGCCTCTGTCCCTCCCCTCATTGTGAAAGCCAAAAGGCTTCCAGATATTACTAAATATGCCCTGGGGACAACATTGTCCCCAGCCAAGAACCAGTGCCTCAAGAAAATAGAAACTCATGACCTCAGTGCTTCCCCGTCACTGCACACGGATGAGTGGAGGGCAGAATATTGACCCCCACATCCCTTGGGACAGCTAGATAGAGCCTAGGTTGGCCGATGCCTTCAGAACTGGATGCAGCCGGCTTGCTACCTATCCCAGCATGCCCTGCCAAGGTGACTTCTCTGTGTGTCACAGTGTCAACAAGGACCCTCTTTTTCCTCCACGATGATGTAAAAGCACCTGGAGGTGACCAGTGCCCAAGGAGGCACAGAGCAGCATGTGGAATGTCTCTCACCCACCCCCCCCTTCTTGCATGAAACTTTTGATTCTGATATTTAATTCTTAAGGTTCCTAAAGGCCTTTTTTTTTTTTTTTGCTCTGGACTTGAGCTGAGAGAAGGAACCTGGGCAGCAGCTCCCAGCCTGCAGGGCTGGAGGTTCTCCAGAATGAAAAGCTACATTCCAGGTAGGGTTAGAATGACCTTTTCCCTTTTTCCAGCCCAGCTTGCTAAAACCAGGGCCCAGACTCTGTTTACCATATTACAGAGGAAGAGGTATGGGAGGGGTTATCTATAAGCAAGCTTTGTCCCCAAGGGGATCAAAGCTACACCTAACTCTGAAAGTAAATTTCAAAAAAGGCCTCCCAGTCATTTACAGAGGTCCACTAACGGTCCATGGCTTATTAGGAATCGGGCCACACAGCTGGAGGTGAGTGGCAGGTGAGGGTGTGAAGCTTCATCTTGACATCAAATACACAGACCAAAAGCCCCTACCAGTGAAGTTTGAATGAGTGTCACTGGATGGTCGAAATGCATGGAAAAGGAGCAGAGGCAAGCATCAGTTAGTAGCAGAGTCAGGAAACATCCAAAATGGGGAAATGCCACTTTTTAACTCTCTCCCGCATTTGTAAACAGGAGCAAAAAAAAAAAAAAAAAAAAAAAAAAAGGCACAAAAATACAAAACCAAAACACACAAAAAATCAAAAAAAACTCACAATTGAAAATACTAGCGCTTAAAAGCACTGCCTGAACATTCGCCAACCCCAGCATACCTGCTGACCAGAGGCAGTGGTGAGGGGTCTGGGATTTTCAAAATATCTTCTCCAGCAGATAAGAGAGACCTGTTGGCCAACAGAGGAGCCGGATTCAGTTCAACCAACAGTGACTGAGCTACCTGCCAGACATCGGACCGATGTGGGGGCACACGACTCCTTTAATAAAACTTGCAGAGTATTTTGGGGTGTCTGAATATAAGCTTACCTATTAAATTTTGAGAAGGTTGAGAAGATATAAAAAAACAATCTATGTAAATTCCACGAGTGAACTGGGTGAGAAATACGTGGAAAGGCCCTCTGAAGGTCTTGGTCTTTTTCTTCTGCTCTAAGGAAAGTCCAGTAACAAGGATGGTAGTTTACCATGTTCTTCATCCTGCTGGATGAAGGTGGCATGGTGACTTCTCCAGTAACCTATTCTGATCCTTAGCAACAGTTACAATCAAAAAGTTTACGTTGGATCACCCAAATTCTCCATTCAAACCAAATGGTGCCTGGTACAAGAAAGGTTTCTGTCTCTCTTCTCAGTCTCTCTCTCTCTCTGTCTGTTTCTCCTTCTCCCTCCCTTAATTTATGGCCCTGTGATGACTAAGGCAAGAAAAACTGAAGGTTCTAGGGAAAAAATAAGCACATCTCAGTGCTGGACAGATATTATGTCCCCTTTATCTTCAACTGGAGTTAATGCCTGCCCTTCTGTCTCTTTCCCAGGTAAGAGGTGAAAATAAGTGAGCTAAAGGGCTTTGAACTCCTTTAGGTAATTTTACTGCTGCAACAAAGGGTGTATTTCTCTAAATTGCATTCTTTTCCAAATGGAGCCTTTTTTTTTTCCACGATTGATTCTGTTATCTTATCAGCGCTTCCAAAAAATTGTCACTTCTCTCTGAACTTTTGGCCCCAGAGGAGTTCTCAGCAGGAGCTACAGTCAACAGTTGTCAGGGCCAATTCCCATGTCCCAAGCCCCAACCCCATAATCCATGCATATCAGGAGAGAGAGAGTCCCAGGTCCCCGAACAGCTGGGTTAATCACTCCTGACGACGCCCCTCCTCGCTGTTGACTGCCGACCTTTTGTAATTTGGGTGCAAGAGAGTGAGGACACTTGTTCTGACCCCAAGGGAGAGATAAACAGAACAAGATTTGTCGGGTTCCTTGATCACAGCCAGCCAGCTCAGGGCAGGTCAGACCTGAGCCCAGATGGTTTAGAACTGTGTATAAATCGAGGCGCCCACAGCCAGCTCGGCTCTTCTGTACCGTGGCCCTCCGAGTCCATTGTTACTGCCCCTTGGACAGTGAACTCCCCCAAGAGTAAACCAGTGACTTTTCTCAACAGCATTCACCTGGGCCATTCCAGGCTCCCACCATGACTGGAGGCTGAGGTTAAGGAGAGCTGGTATTTTATAAGAATGTTGTACTAATTTATTCTTTGCAGCCAGAGGTTGTGCAACAGCAAAGTGAACCGGCAGGGGAAACTGCTGGTTAATTTCCAGAGCTTCTCTCCAGGTGACAGCCCTCTCTACTCCCTTGGTCAGAGAATGCTTCCATGTGCATCAGACAGGTGGATTGGAGTCCCAGAGCAATGAGAACCAGACATGGCTTAGGCACTGGTTCTCAGCCAGGGACAACTTTCCCCCAAGGGACATCTGGCACTGTCTAGAGAGGTTTGGGGTTGTCACAGTTGGGGAGCCGCTCCTGACACCTAGTGGGTAGAGGCCAGGGGTGCTGCTAAACATCTCACAATGCACGGGACAGCCTCCCCACAGCAAGGAATTAGCTGGCCCCAAATGGGCCCATCTCTGAGCTCACATGGGAACCGATTACGCAAATCGACCCCTACCCCAAGAACCTCTAAGTGTCTGATTAACTTGACACCAAAATGTCCTGCTTGGGTCCAGCTGAAAGCCAGGAACTCCACTTTTACAGTATGTGACCTTGGCAGTTACTTTTCGGTCCCCGCCCTAGACAGTTTCAAGAAGCCGCAGAGCCGTGACGTCATCACAGTCCAGTGGCCACCCTGCTGCACACCAGCGTAGACCACATGCCAGGCACCTGCTCACGCTAGGGGCGGCCATTACATCATACACCGCCGTAGGGGCTCCTCCCCGGATCCGCCCCACACGCAGCTTGCCAGGGCCCCCGCCTTGCACCTGCCAGGGCCTCGACCCAGTGCCCACGTCTGAGTGCGGATGCTTGCTACCTCTGCCCTGGGTCTCATCTGGATTTTCAGTGGCAGTGGCGGTCCCTGTGACTTAAACTGCCCACTTTCCTCCCCTTCCAGGAGACCGCGTGTGCTTACGTGCTGATCGTGACCGCCGTGTACTGGGTGTCCGAGGCTGTGCCTCTTGGAGCTGCAGCCCTGGTGCCCGCCTTCCTCTACCCGTTCTTCGGAGTCCTCCGATCCAGCGAGGTTAGACCCCCTGCGGCCCAGCCCCTGCTAGGGTCCCTGCCAGGCCAGTGAGAGGGCTCAAGGTAAAGAGAGATGCACAAAGAAAGCAGTTGAGAAGGCTTTCCCCCCCCCCGCCCCCGCAACAACCCCTGAGCACTAAGCCTTCGCATGTGCTGTTCCCGACCCTGAGTTCCTCTCCTTCGACTGGCGACCCTCCTCCCCCTCGAACTTCCCCTTCGGCTTTGCGAAGGGAACGCGACTTGGTGAGGTGAAGGCTCAGGCATCTTGTTGCTGGGGCTGGAGACGGGAAACACTGCGGGAGGCAGAGGGCAAGTTTTAGCATTTGAGGTGGAAAATCTTACCCCAACTGTCTGATAAAGTGGCTGTGGCTAGTGACGTTTAGCTATTGGGTTGCAGGGAGCAGCTTAGAACAAGTCTGCTATGCTCAGATTTGAAGAAAATGCTTTTAGGATAGGGCGTATAGCTCAATGTGAACCAGTTAGCTTTGCAGGCAGAGAAAATACCTGTCCCACCGGCCACCCCCCTGCACCAGCGTGTGCGTGGTGCACCAGGAAAAGCTAAGCGGGGCATTGGCAGGGGACCCCTGTTCCAGACAAAGCATCTACTCGTCGCCCCCCAAACCCACCTTGTGTTTGTCCAGCCTCAGGCCGTTCTTCCACCTTGGAAAGTTCCCCTCCAATTCCTTCGACCTTTAAAATCCTACCCAGTTAACCGTTCAGCGCAGCCTTTCTAAAGACCTTGGCTAAAAGTATTGTTCTCTTCCCTCAGAGCCCATTTGATGTCTTCGTCCTTTAAATAACACCAGATATAAACTCTCCCTCCAGGATTAACGAAGTCCATGGCTTGCGTGCAGGGCAGGCCACTCTCTCACTAGTGTTTCTTCATAGCACTACAGTGTAAGAAATTCGTGTTTCTCAATAGCAGTGTTTCTTGATCGCACATTAGTAGTGTACTTTCCACATGCAGGCAGGTATCTGAATGGGATCAGCGTGACTCTGGGACTCTAGCCTTTGGCTCTCGTGTTTTTCATTGCAACATTCAGAAAAACATTTTCTGAGTTCTGTATCCACCCTGTGCAATATAGGATGTTACAGGGACCCTCAGAGTGACAAAAACAAGATACATAATTTCTTCCCTCTTGACTCGCACAGCTGACGCTTCCGAGTTTCTCACTGCTGGCTAGAAGCAGCCTAGAGAGGTTATTTTTATGGTGATTAACAAATCACCATTAAAGGTTGTCGTATGCAAAGCTTAGACCGCCTTCTCTCTGCGAAACTCAGGTCCTGAAAAGAGATAGGAAATGATGGAAATGACTCCTGACCTTGAGAAGTTTCCATTCGACCAGAGAGGAAGTATAAATCACATGGAAAAACCGAAAAGACCCTCATTTTCGGGTACTGCGGAGATTTATACAACTCCCCATGAGGGAATGTTCTAGACAAATGAAATTTACCCCATCAAGTGCCCCAAATTTATCTTGACCTCTTTTTGATTGAAGTCTTTCTTTCTTAAAAGCTTCATAATTTCCCTAGTCTTTTAAATAGAAATTGTTGAATATAAATTCACTTTTTTTTTTTTTGGAGCCTTTACAATTTCCAAGGGAAAAAAAAAATTTTATCAGAAGGGGCCGATGTGGGTTGAGTAACTTAAGTGCTGGCTGAACAGCTGAACTTAAAGAATCTTGAGTAACATATTGGCACCAGACTAAAGAAAGACCTCAAATGAAAATACAAAAGTCGTGTTATCAGATTAGCAGACGACTCAAAGATGGATGTGCTAGATAATGTATGGTGACAGAATCAATGTTGACAGGATGAGCAATGAACTAAAACTGACGAAACAAAGTTTAATAAGGATAAATGTTAGCAGTCTGTGTGAAAAAGACCCTTGGCTCTTAGTCGAGTCCAAACTCAGCATGAGTCATCTATCACTACAATGCAGCTGCCAAAATTTTGAGCACTTATCATATGCCAGGCGCTATGGGAGGTCCGGTACATGCATTATATCGTTTAATCCTCTACAAAGTGGCTGTTATTTTTATCTTCAATTTACAGAGAAGGAAATTGAAGTTCAGAGAGGTTAAGTAACTTACTGTAGGTCACACAGCTAGTTAGTGGAGCTTGAACCCAGAATTGTACTATGCCAGATTGTGCGCTCTCACTGGCCAATATTTGCTGAAATATGCTGAATTAATAAATATACGTGTCCAGTGCATCAAGTTCCAGGTAAGGAGCTCATTCAGAGGTGGGTAGGCAAGATACCAAAAATCTAGAACATGAGTCCCATGAGGAATGAAGAGAAGACTCGAGAGGGCGTGGTTTCTGGCTTCTACAGCTCAAGACACCAAGCTCACGGGTCAAACTAGAACCAGAGAGTCAAAGCCCATGAGGGAGACCCCACTCTGTATGAGGGAAGAACAGCTGTTCCTGCTGTTCTCATCCCTGGAAATACAAGCCAGATGCCCACGCCAGGGATGCTGGAGGTAGACTTTGTGCCGTGGAAGAGGGATTGGGATCTAGGGGTCCTCTGACTTTAGGATTCTATGATCAACTTGTGAGCATCCAGCCAGTACTTCTTTCTGCTGGTATACAGAGCTCGGTCCTATATTTTAGATTAGTTTTAAGGTTTTTGTCTTGTTTTGATTTGCCTCTATTGTGACTCTCACTGCTGTCATTATATCTGCTCTTAAGTCCTCTAAGCCCTTCTAATGTGTTGTCATAGCCTGGGACAGTATCAGTGTCAATCAGCTGGCTAAGGTTTACCGTTTATAGGAGAATGGCAGAGAACTGGGGGCCAAAGGGCTCTCTGGGGAACCAAACAGCGTGGTTTGAATGATGGAGCTTGGGATAGTCTCCAGGATGCCCAGGGTCAGGAACTACTTCTGGGAGTGATCACTCCTGCTCTCTTTCTCTCCCCCCAATCCTGTGTGCACATGTGCACACACGTGTGCACACGCATACGCACGCGCACGCGCGCACACACACACACACACACACCCCTCCGCTATCTCAGTGGCCCTGCACTGCAGGCCCCTGGCAAGTCTCGTTCAGATTCCAGTTCCTACCAGGTCAAGAGAGGCAACGAGGCGGCTCTGGCTGGATAACAAAACAGCCACTGCAGCCAAGTGACGCTTGAGTCTGATGTCATGATCGGCCTCCCTGTTTGCTCCTGATCTTTCTGACCCGCTGGATTCCTGACCCATGCCCAGACTCCGGCGTCCTCTGTTTGTTCAAACGCGGGGGCATTTGATCTATCACTCTCTACCCTGCCTTTCTGGCCTCTGCTCACCATGGAGGCTGCCCCCCAGCACCCCGCATACAGACCTGTGGGGATGTGGGCTGAGCATCTGGGCTGGCCACCTGCCTGACCCGGGCTTCCCATCACCCACAGCCCAGAGCGGAGCTCTACGCCCACGCCTTCAGTGGGGACCCAAACCGGGAACCCACAGAACTCGCGGTCTTTTGAGGCCAAACTAATGTTTCTGTGGGAATGATCTATTCCCTAAGAATCAGCCCAAGAGTCAGCCAGCCCCTTTGCCTCTGGGCTCAGAGCCCCGGTTTCCTCCACTGGGGTGGCTCCTGCAGGAGCTGAGCTGACGTCCGGTCCCGGCCAGCACCCACCTGGGTCTTTCTGCTTTTTCTCCTTTAGACGTCTCTGAAGTACAGTTTGCAAAAAAAAAAAAAAAAGAAAAAGAAAAAGAAAAAGAAAAAGAAAAGAAAAGAAAAAGATGCTTTCTAAGCAACAAAACCTTTCCTATAAACCAAGTTTAGGAGACTGAATACATACAACAGATAGAAGAGGAAGTCCCTATTCAAATTGGGACTGGCTGCCAGGGCCCCCTGACCTTTCAGAGGCAGCGAGTGTGGTTTGAAAGCCTCTGTCCTCAGGTCAGGTGATTCGGTGGCGCTCACACACTCTTACCCAGCAGAACCAGCCTTCCTGCCCGCAGGGCCAGGCTGAGTGCCGGACCCACCAAATCGGGCTGTGTGGCTGGGGAATCAGGCGTCCCCTCCTGGGGTCTACAGGATTTCACTGCAAAATTATGCAGATGAACCCCGAAAACCTCAAAATAGGTCCATCGCCAGAGGCCACCACGGGTCTCCTGAGGGGTTGTGACATTCCCGCCATGTAAGGAGGCCCACTCACAGCTGCCTCGCAAAGACAGCCTGGGTCAGTGAGGCCAGCCGCAGGCTGCCAACTGTCTGCATTTCTGAGGAGACCGAACCCATGCGCCAAATGCCTGTATCAGGAGAACAGACGCAGTCAGACCCACACATCCTGTTGGTCCCTGGCTGCCACCACCATGAGCAAGCAGAGTGGCCACGCAGAAAGGGTCAGGATCCAAGTAGGGAATAGGGTAGAACGGAGTTTGAATTGCTTTGTCACTATCTAGTCTGACAACGTTGTGGAACCTCTCTACACTGCCAGTTACTATCTGAAAACTGAGAATAATAGAAATTCCTATCTATCACAGCGCTTGGCTTAGGAGGCTGCAGGATCGGTTGATCTGTCTCTGCCTTCCCCTGACCAGGGTGGAGGATAGTAAAGGAGATGGCCCCAGGAGGGAGACACACATCCTTACCAAGAAAAGTGCCCGGCTGAGCTTAACTTCCGGATTTCCATTCTCCTCAAACTTCTAGGAATAGAGCCACATCTCCCTTCTCCCCTTGCAAAAGAAAAAAAAAAAGAAAACCTTAAAAAATTAAAAACCTAACCTATCTAGAGAGCAAAAAACAACTGTGTCCAAAGAAAGTAATGTTTTTCAAAGCTCATCACTGGCAGATGTCACCTGCAATTCACTGACAGTGAACTGATTAGTAATAGACTACCTTCAACAGTATTCCCATCTTTGTGCCTCTCAACCCAGGCTGGGTCAGAAAGCTTTTGTAATACACTCACCCGTCGCTTAAGAAAATTTGAAGGATCTTTGTCTTTTAGGTCCACCTTGCTCCATCTTATTTTACTTCTTTCTCTTATTCCCTCATTCGATCATGGTGGCACACCTGATTCCTAATCTCGAAGCTTCTTATCTTTTCTTCCTTCTTTAATGATCGTAACGGACATTTATTGAGTGCTTCCTACATGCCAGGCAGGAATGTAGGAAGGCCCATGCCATGATGGATTAAATGAGCGATGTGACACTACTATCATCATGAAAAGGTTGGAGTGACAAGTCACAAGCATTCAGTAGTTTGTCTAATACCATACAACCCACATGGCCAATCAGACATGCAGCCAATAAAGCAATCACTTAAACTCCGGCAGGCTAAAGGCTGGAGTCCAAATTCTTAATTGCTGTGCCCTGCTCCACCTTTTCAAAGCACCTCCTAGGCTCGGCTCTTCTAAAACACAGTCCAGAAACACCTCTGCTCTCCAAGCTCAGTGATTTGGCATACTGAGAAAAACCACAGAACAGAAAAAGCAGAAAAGGCAATAAAACCACCGATGCAAATGTCACAAAGCCCGTGCAATCTGCTCCCGGGAGGAGCACTCATTTTAAGATCTATTCTGTCTTTGCAAATAATTCTAACAAGTTTCGTTATCAAGAGAGTTTCCCAACTCACAGAATATTAGTCTGGGAATCGGATAGTGGGGGGAAAGAATGCTTATGGCAAGCATGAGCACACAACACATTTTAGAAAACGATTAAGATAATCCTCAAGAATCCTGGAACCCTGGTGTTCCCTGAGGGGTTCTGAGTAACTACGGTATTATTGTAAAAAAAAACTCAGTGGGTTAGACGGCTAACAAACGCCACCGCTGGACGGGATTTTAATTTATAAAAGCAAAAAGGCAGCCTTGTGCCTGGACTCACTCTATGTGCTAATGACCTCGGTGGACCCGGTCAGCCTTTGTGGAGGCCACTCAGTGACAGGAAGCATCACTAGAAGTCCCAATTGTCAATATGGTGGCCATGCTAGCTGCTTTCATGTCATTTAATTTTTCTTAACAGCTTTACAAAAGGTAGGGACTCACTTAATCCTTGTTTATCTTAGATGAGAAAAATGAAGCCCAGGGAGGTTGAATAACTTGCCCAGGGTCACACAGTCAAGTCCTGCTGACTGTACTGCCCTCACTCTTCGTGACTTGAGCACATTATCTCATAATCACAGACGACACCGGGCTCATTGCCCAAGCACGTGGCATCGCTTACAAGGGGCCAGGGAGGGCGTATGAATAGACCCCAGCCCACCAAACACCAAATAAGAAAACAGCACAGAGCCGTTTCTGGGCCCAGGTATTTAGGGCCAGTGTCAGGACTTCCCTCCATAGTAGACAGAGGAAATTTAAGCACCAGCTCTACTGCAGAAAGCTGCCTCTTAGATATTCTGGGAAGGTAAGGGTGCAGGAGGAAGGTCCTAAGCTCCCAGCTCATCTGCAGGCCTCAGGCATCCCTGCAGTGCTCCCATCCCCCGCCAGGGGGCAGCATCCCCACCCATGCACAAGGCCCAGAGTTACAAGCCCAGCAGAGCAGGCGGCCTTCTCTGTCCTCTAGGAGCATAGTGACAGTTAGTGAGGACTGGGGTTGAGAACAAGAACTAAATGAACCAGAAGCGGAGGGATCTTCCTCTGGGAAGAAGACAGATATATTTCCTTCTCCTACACAAACCTCATCCACCAGACAACGAAATCACCTTGGGACAAGATAAGGGGGAAATGAAGCAGACTGCTTTTATTTTGACTTTTGTGTGATCAGAGTGTTATGTGCAGAGTTTAAGAAATCGGACGATACTGAAAAGCTCACAATGAAGAGTCAGCTGTCTCTTCCACCCCTCCCCACTGCACCGCCACCAAGTTCCACCTCCCTCACACCCCCCCCCAGGGTCAATAACTTTCAAATTTGTTAACTGCTTCTTCTAGCATTAAGCTCTACATTCTTGTACATATTCTGATTTTATTGAGTTACCACATCTAGACATTATTAATTGATTCCCTATTATAGCAGATGAAGATTTTGTTCTCTATACCCCCTGATTCCCCTCCCTCTATCCCCCTGAGATAGGAATATCACAGTTTTTGTTATTTCAATAATCAAAGTTGAACAGTATGATTATGTAAATACTAGTTACTTAAACCCTATATATTTCACTATACAGTTCCTTTTCTGCTCAATTTTTATTCTTCCTGCAGTTAAAAATGTTCTTGTCTCGCTTTAAGAGGGTTTTAAAATGAGAAGTTAAACTTTTTAAGGTATCTTTTCCTCTTGATTTCTATCATGGTTCCACTATTGGGAACAATTTTCATGTATGTGACGAATATTTATTGAGCGTCTACTTTTGCTATAGGTGTTAAGAGACAGAGAAGCACGATATAGAAAGAAACACGGTCCTTGGCCTTTTGCAGCTAAAATTTAGTTGGGAGACGAGAGAGGTTCACATAAAAAAAATAAACAGTACAAGCATGAAGCAACAATTCAAGCACTGCCCTAAGAGCTCTGTGATGTGTGGAATTAATGGTGCCCGCAGGAAACGTTCTGGAATCAGAGGTTAGAATCTCCAGGACGGTTTTCTGGAGGGCACCAGGCCTTCACTGGGCTTTGAAGTCTCATCGGTATGTACAAGCAGAAAAGAGAATGTTCCAAGTGAGACGGGACCAATGACGAGTAGGGCCGTGAACTCCAAACATACGGATTATCTTTTTAACAGGCCTCGTTCTTAATGTCCTCATCGTTAAAAAGAGGGAAGAAGTTGAACACTGGTACTGTGCTGGTGTGAGAGAAAATTCCTATTCTTAGGAAATATACACTGAAGTATATTAGGGGTAAAGAGTCAAAATGTATGTAACTCACACCCTCAAATGGTTCAGAAAAATAAGATGTGGACGGACAGGTGGCGTGTGGGTATTCCTTGTACTATTATCATTTTGGAACTCTTTGGAACTTTGGATTATTTGGATTTATTTAAGTTGGAAAAATATTTTTTAAGATTGAAGGCTAGCTGTAAAGGCACCTTCGAGAATTCCTCCCTAAGGAAATAATCACATTTACGTAAGGTTAACAATTTAAGCAGAAAATTATTCTTTGCTCCATTTGCAGTAGGAAAATAAAAAACCAGACCTTAAATATTCAACAAAAAGAAAATGGCTGAATAAGCTTTATGGCACATTATGCTACTATTAACATGAATTTTTCCAATAAATTTAAATCTTATCAGAAAATGATCAGGGTATGATGCAAAGTTTTTAAAAAGCAGGATATAAAACTGTACAGACTGTCTAAATCCATTATGTATCTACATAGACATTAAAAAATTGAACATACCAAAGTATTAACAGTAGTAGTAGGATTAAGATGATTTTATCTTTAAATTTCTAGATTTTGAAGTTTTTTGTAACGAGCATGTATTGACTTTCTTTCTAATAAAAAATAATTTTTCTTAAAAGCGAAAGAAAAATGAGATTTGGGGCCAAACCCAGGTTATTTTAAGAATTTTTAAGGATTAAGATAAAACGATAAGTATGTTTACTCTTGGCATCATAGTTCTATCATAACTAAATGAGTTTATTCTTCTGGGAGAAGAAGTATAATGCCTGCCCAAGGTAGTATGTATGCATATATATTTAAAATTTTTTAAGTCTGTATAACAGGTGGCTATTTTAATAATCCTCGTCTCCCCACTTCCTGTTCGCCAGCCTCTGGGTGGGAACAGGTCTTACCGGCCGCGGCGCGCGCTCCGTGCTGGGGCTGGGCCCCGGCCGGGCGGGGAGGTGACCGGGCTGGCCTCCCGCAGGTGGCAGCTGAGTACTTCAAGAACACCACGCTGCTGCTGGTGGGCGTCATCTGCGTGGCGGCGGCCGTGGAGAAGTGGGACCTGCACAAGCGCATTGCCCTGCGCATGGTCATCATGGCGGGAGCCAAGCCGGGCATGTAAGTCGCGCGCGGGGTGTCCAGCCCCGGGGCGTCCCGCCGGCTCCCAGGGGGCCGCGGGGACAGTTCCACTTCAGGTCGTTTTCCTACCCGTGGGGAGGGGTGGACACACCAGGGCCATGCAGCTCCCGCCTCCCCCTCCAGTGAAATGGCCTGCGACTGTGGGATACAGATTTGAGTGTGCGACTTTGGTTGGGGTCACTTACGGTCACAGTCCAAGCACCGTAGACTGTGAGGGCAGCAGGTCACAGAATATAAGGGGCCCGTGAGGCAAACCAAGGTGGACCAACAGAAATTGTTTCCCCACCTTCTTCCGGTGCATCAGGCAGCGGGCTGGACAAGGACGTGGTGCCTTGTCCTTTGTCATTTCAGGAGACGTGATGGTGACAGCTTCCTTCACCCACCTTGAGTCGTTGTTGTCCTTTGTTCAGACCACAGACCTGTAGCCATGTCGCATTTGACCCAGAGTCTGCAATGCACCCACCGCCTGCCCTCGGTGGCTTCCTCTTCTCCCCCTGCTGCCAGGGCCAGCGAGAGACCCACAGCCTTGGGGGCCGAGCAGGGAGGTGGGGATTGACAGCTCGGGGTTACCCTCACTCCCCCTCTGTTGGATGACCCTCCCCTCCCCTTCCCTTTGGGGAAGAGTTCTCACTTCCTTCGAGTTTACAACTTTCTTGCTAGATTTTACATAAGTTGCCCCACTCCTTTGGGAGTAAAATGGGATATAAACAAATAATATGGGATTTATTTTCATCATCAGTCTTTAGATGAGGACAGGGTTCGCTTAAAAGGATGCTCCTGCCGCCCACTTAACTGCGGCTTGATTCGGCGTAATTCACACCCTCACTAGGAATGACCCTGTGCCCCACGCGCAACCCCCTAAGGTGCACAGTGGCGTTTCTTCCCATCGTGTTGGCACTCTGGGGCTGTTTAAAACCTCTTTGTTATCGTCAAGAATGTACATCCCCTGTGTTTCTACTCATCTCTGTTCACCTCATCCCCCAGCAAGTTTCCACCCACTGCAGTGTTCTCTGTCCTCGCCTGTCTGGGGCAGGCAAACTCAGGTCACTGTCAGCCCGAACCAAGACACCGTCAGGACCTTGGCCTCCCCAGACATGAGACACAGGTTAGCTGCACGGTCCCCAGTTGTGCAAAGTCAGTGATACCACCCAAAGTACAAACGTGGTGGTCCTTACGTTGGCTTATCTCATGGACGTGACAACCGTGTCTCTGCAAACACACACTGCACGTGTCAGAGTCAAAGAGAAACAACAGGAGAGTTATCTTCATGACCGTTTTCCTCTAAGCATTGACTCTTTACGATACCGGCCGAAAAAGTGCACACGGTGATGCGGACGCCTCTGTGACCTCAGGGGCAGGTTGACAGTGGGTCAAGGAGTGGGTGGAACCGTGAGCTCCATACATTATTCTCTCTATGGTCACTAATACCTACGACGACTTGGCTACAAAGCAAGGATTGTCACGGTTTCTTGTAGAATTGCTCAGTGCAAGGACAAAACTAGAATTCCTCTATCCACAAAACACCTATCGTCACCACGCTAATGTCTGCAGAGAGAGATGAGCACGCAGTAAGCCCATCCCCGACCCCACCACCAAAGCTAGTCTTAGTAAGGGCTTTCGCCTGGCTAAGCCATTCGCCCGTGAAGTGTGATTCATTCATTCGACCAATATGTACTCACTGCTTACTCTGTGCCAAGCCCTGGGAGCACAAAGCTGACTGTACGACATAAAAAAACCAAACGAACTATTTTCTGGATAATCGCCAGCGCTGGCTCTGTAGGCCAGCACCACCGGGCTTGTGGGCGTTCCCCAAGGAGCCCTGTGGGGCCGGCAGCTGGGCCCCGGGTGGCCCCGCTGTCAACGCCCCGCCTGCCCTGACGCCCCGCTGCCTCCCTGCCCTGCAGGCTGCTGCTGTGCTTCATGTGCTGCACCACGCTGCTCTCCATGTGGCTCTCGAACACGTCCACCACCGCCATGGTGATGCCCATCGTGGAGGCCGTGCTGCAGGAGCTGGTCAGTGCCGAGGAGGAGCAGCTGGTGGCCAGCAACTCCAGCGCCGAAGAGGCCGAGCCCATCAGTACAGTTTTGGCGTTCATCTACCCTCTGCCCCCTGTGCCCTCCTCTTGGGACACCGCCCAGCTGGGTGCCCACCCCACGACCCTCACTACGTCCCTCGCCTTCTGCCGCTTCCCCTTCCCTCCCCTCTACCCAAGACAAGCCTTTGAGGCCTGAAGCTTTCCTGTGACCCCCCCTCTCCCCCCAACCCACTGCCAGCTCTTCCTTCTTCCCCAACGTACAGCAGCCACCTCTGCTCCTTTCCCCCAAAGGCTCGAGGGTCAGGACAACCCATGAGTCCCTCCGTGCCTTTGGGGTCGGGGAGGGGGAGGGGAAGGAGTCCTCAGGCAGCAGCCCCCACAGCTCACGTCCTGCTCTCCTTTGCTGCTGTAGGTCCGATGCGAACAACAGCCAACCTTCTCTGGAACTCATCTTTGTCAATGAAGAGTGAGTATGACGGCCCTCCTCCCACTCGGAGCCTCTCCTGGTCTCCTCCGAGGTCAGGAAAGCTGGGACCTGTGGGCTCTTTTAGACCTGTGGGCCACACGCACCTCTTGCCACACCACTGCCTCCCCAGACCTGGAGCCACCTGCCAGGACCCCGAGGGCACCTCCCTTAACCACAGGGTTTGCAGTGGTGAGGGAAGAGATGACACTGAATCTGACGGGTACATGGCTGGCCCCCACATCTGCCCGGTAGGGGTTCACCTAAATCGACGTCCCTCTTAGAAAAATATGTTTCATCTATTAATGGAAAAACACTGGAGATTCCTAGAGCATCACAGAGTTTTACAGAAATGAGATTTGGTCTTCTTAGATATGGCAAAGAAAAATCAGGTGACGGGATTAGAGGGCCGTTGATGAGGGAGCCATTCGATGATGAAAAGCAGCAGCTCGGAAGGAGAAATGGAGCCTCAAACACTCGTGTGAGCGACCCGGGAACAGCTGGTTGCTTTTGGAGGTTCGATGGCAAAATGTAGTTTTCAAGGTATTTCGTGATGAGTATTAGACTTTCGAAGTTGGATTTGTACTACAGCTCAGTTTTGCAATTTGCTCTTGTCATAAAAAAAAAATGGAGGCCTCCCATTGAGTGAAACCAGCACACGCAGTGGGATTCACGCAGAAGGGAGTCATCAGGAGACAGCTTTATTCACTTCCCACCACTGACTTCCACCACGGCCTGTTGCATTTCCCTCCCTGACCCTTGATGATGATAACTCAGGCAAATCCCATAACTCTCCTGGTTCCTGCCAGATATATCAGACCGATCTCATTTCCAGATAGTCCGCAGTCTAGTCCAGACCCCTATCGAAACTTCCGTCGCTCATCCAAAGCTTCTCCCTTTTCTCTCATGCTCACCCCCTCACCCAGCCCAGCCCCAGCCCAGGTCTGCAGAGTAAGAGGTAAGAGCGAGTGGGGAAGAACCGACCCCTCTCTCCCTCCACCTCCTTCTCCTTCCCCACTCACCCTGCGGCTCCGGCTTCTCCTGGGTGAGGGCAGAGGCTGGAGGGGCAGGAAGATAAAGGGGCCAAAGGGTCTGGGCTGGAGGCGCTGTAACCGAGTGTCCGTTGAGGTCACCTCTGCACAGCCTGGGCCTAGGGCGGTGAGGCGCTCTGCACGACACTCACCCCGTCCTGGGCTCTGTGCTCTGGTGGTTCCCCCCACGGACCCCCTTCTCCGGGAGCCCGGGATGGCTGCAGCCCAGCTACCCTCTGTGGGCCGCTCCCGTGGCACGGGGTCTCCTCACTCGGGCCTCTCCGGCAACAGCCCCTGGCGTCCTGCCTTTGTATTTCGATATAGATTGTGTGTTTTTTCCAGATAAAGATATGTCCCAAACTCCAGAAAAAAGCTCCAGTTGTCCCTGGAACTCTCGCAGCAGAGCCTGCCGGTGGGTGCCAGGGCGGCTGGCGCGTGAGGACAGCAGCCTTCTCCCCCGGCCAGCCCCCTCCGTGCGGCCAGAGGGGTTCTTTGCCTGCCATCCTGGCCCAGCGTGGGAAGGAGGGACGGGAAGCATCGCACACTCTGCTCCTCGCAGGCTGCTCTCTCCAAAGAAGGCTTCCCTCTGAACCCCCAGCCCCCTCTCCTTCCCTGGGGTAGCCTGGGATGAGCGACGGCCACAGGGATGAGTGATGGCCACAGGATGATGATGGCCACAGGGACGGATGATGGCCACAGGGCCCCCAGTCCCGCCTGTGGGGCCAGCACCTCTCAGGGTCTCCACAGTGGTGAGCTTATAGCACCTACTGTCCTCAGAACTTAGACGAACCAGAAACATCTATTTAGCATTCAGTTTGTCGGCAACGCTGAAAGTTAAATTCTCACCTCCCTCTCTACTCCGGGCAAAGCTTGGGGACCGACAGGTGTGGGAGAGACTCAGCAGCACAGGTGACTGCCACCTGCCGAGGGGCAGGTGCTCAGCAGAAATTCTTTCCCATCGTCTTGTTCTCACTTGCCCTTCACCATGTGGAGTCTGGGCCCTTTCTGCTCCTGTCACCTCAGATAAGCACGTCACAAGTTTCTCGTCCTAGATAAAGACCTCCAGAGTCAGCTGGTGAGAACGCGGCAGGGGCCAGGCCTCCCCAGGCAGACAGAGACGGGCTCCTACCTGGCACCACCGCGTAGCCCCACTGCCCGCGGGAAGTTCGTGCCCTCTCTCTGCCGTCTCCTGCTCTGTAAATGCAGATAGCGGTACCCGCACCATGGATCTGTTAGCATTAACCAGGTCATGGGGATTGGAGTCCACATTTGAGTGCTCCGCACCTACTAAGCGCTCCGTGTTAGCTGTCATTAGGGGTGTCGCTTCTGCTTCAAAAGAAATGCACTGTCCCCACCCATCCTGGCAGCATCTCTGGAAGGCGAGGAAGGCTAGGGTGAAGTTACGCTTCACTGTAGCCTAGGAAACCGGAGTCCAGAGGGGTCACTTGGACCAGTCACGGGTGTGCGGGGAGAATTCCCGTCCCGCACAGCCTGGTCACTGTTGATTCCCACTTCCTTCGCTTCATTCCAGCACCTCGACTACAGACTTCACCTCGCTGATGCAGAACAAGGTATGGCCTTGGGTTTTCTCCTGTGCTGTGAGATACTTGAAAGCCCCTCGAGATAACTCAGGGACAGAGATGCCTGGCAGCTTGTCCTAGAGCCACGTGGCCTCCCCGGACGTGAGGGCAGAGAGGTGCTCTCGCTCACCCAGGTCTGGACGGGCTCCTGGTAAGGGCCGGCACAGCACCAAGCGCAGCCCGGAGTCCTGGGCTCGGCCACCTAAGGTTGACCTTTTTCTTTCATAGAAATACAATACTCAGCCATCCAGATTTTCAAGGGCCAGATTCATCCTTAGGATTTCTTTGCGGGGAGGTGGGGGATTCCATTTACAAAAATCTGATTACAAAAGAGAGACACATTTATAGGAGAAAGCCAAGTTTACCTGCACACGGCGACTTGGCTGCCCCCTACCCCAAAGCTTCTTTGACATCTCACATCCATCCAAATGGATGGGCTTTGATCGGTCCAGATTATGGGCATTGTTGTGGTGCGACTTTATTTTTTTTCATTTTGTGTTAAAGAAAAATGAAGGATTCTTCATTAGCTAATGAAGCTCCAGAAAGCCAAGCTCTGCTCTGAAGACAGAGCCTACGCTGCCAAGTTTTAAAAGCTTCCTCAGATGGGGTGCTTGACCCCAGCCCGCACGGGAACCTGTGAGATGGAGCACAGGTCCTGGTCTCCAGTTCTCACAGTGCTGAGCTGGGGGCGCACCCCTGGCATGATGAGGCGGTGCTCCTCAGGCCACCCCACGTCCTCGTCCTGACGGTGTGACGGTCTTTGTCCCCACAGAGCCTGAATGGTGCGCACACAGTCACCAACCCTGTCAAAACTGCAAACCACCAGGGCAGGAAGCAGCGCCCGCCCCAGGTAAGTAGACTGCCCCTCCTGACCCTGTTTCCTGCGTGAAATGCCTGCGCTTCCCAGGGGGCGCTGGCCTTGAAGTCGTGAGGGCTCCAGGCTAGTGAGCTGTCGCCAGGTCCTCGTATCCCTCCGTGTCCGGCCCGCCAATGCCATGTAGATAGAACAACTAACTCGCTGTTGACTCAGCAAGTCATTCTACCGTCTGAACCCCATTTCCTCCAAGTATGAAAGCCGAGGGTTGGTCTAGGTCAGAGGTGTCCAAACTATTCCTCAAAGGCGCTTCAGGAACACTGCAAATATTTTATTTGAAGATCCTGAGATTTTAAAGCAATTGCTTTGCTGTGAGAATAGAGTTTTCTGGTACTGAACCCCTGGATCAAAATACAGAAGTAAAATATGTTGAAGCTGGTATCAAATTGCAGCCGTCACTTGATTCCAATTTTTGTATTCATCAAGATGATCTCAGTAGCTTAACATCCACCATTATCGTAAATGTCACCACTTATTAAACACCTGTTCTGTACCAAGAACTATGCTAAGCATTTTGTCTCAATGAGGCCGCAATTTTGAACCCCCTTTTGCAAATGAGGCAGAGAGATGAAACCGTGCACCCAAAGCCTCGAGCTAACAGCGACGAGCACCCTGACTCAAATCCAAGTCTCCCTGACCACGTGTGTAATACTTCAGTTATAAAACAGTGTATGGCAATGAAACGCTACATTTACTTTTATATATTGGAGGGTCGTGTAAAATTTCATTAGACGACAGGATCGTGGAGACATTGGACCAGAGAATCTCTGAGGTCTCTTCCAGCTCTGATAATCAGTGAATCTCTCCGGGAGGTTTGGAAGAATCCAGACCTACCTGGGCCCTCCTAGGAAGATAGCTAAGGGCTTCGAGAGATATCGCAACGTGGCCTCTTCCCCGTGGTTGTCTTATGACCTGGCTTGCCGACATCTGTACCAGCCACTCCTAGTCTCGTGAAGACTCGATGAGGGGTGGCCAGGCCTGCGGGGCACAAGGACACTTGCTACTTCACGCTATACTTGCGACCAGGGGTCAGCAACTTCCGACCAAGCGGGGCCTGAGAGGACCACAGCAAGGCTGAGGCTTGTATGCGAGGAGGAGGGGAAGGGGGGGGAAACCAGTAGGCAGAAAGGAGAAACGGACGAGGACGCAAGGAAGGAGAGAGACACTTTTAGACCCTCTGCCTAAAGAAAGCTAGAGTCCTTCTGTAATCCAAGCTTATTTTTTTAGTTATCTCCCAATCGGGACAGTCATTCTAATTCCACACAGAACAACCATCGTTGATTTATTATTCTGACACAAAATGGAGAGCAACCAGTTGTACTGGAGTTCAAGTAAAAGCCAGAGCATGCTGTTAATATGAACGACCAAAATAATAATAGTTTACCATTTGTTAACTCCCAGGAAGTGTTCTAAGTGAAGCATACATACATACATACATACATGCATACATACATATTACTTCATCTACTCGTCACAACAATCTGGCAAAGAAAATAGGATTTCCCCCTTTTCACAGGAGAAGCAAGCGCAATTTGGAGGGTCCTCCTGAGTTGAGAAATACTAGAATTGGCATTGGGATATGTCTCCCTGACACCCAAGTTCAAAGCCTTCCCACTGCACCACAGTGCCCGTGTCCCGTGCCTTGTGTGCCAGACGGCCCGAGCTGGGTCAGACAGATTCACTGATGTTCCTTCGGCAGGAAAAGCCACTAGTCCTGACCTCCGGCCCCAGGACCCAGGAACTCAACAGAAAGTACAAGTCCCAGCACGACCAAATGATCTGCAAGTGCCTGTCGCTGAGCATATCCTACGCCGCGACCATCGGGGGCCTGACCACCATCATTGGCACCTCCACCAGCCTCATCTTCTTGGAGCACTTCAACAAGTAAGTGAGCCACTTGGTCAACACTTCCTGGCCGCCCACTGTGCGTCAGGAACGGGGCTAAGGGCTAAGGATCCAGCAGAAAATGGGCCCAGAACAGCGTCTGTTCCAAGAGGGAGAAGAGACAGTCAAGCCATTACAGTTCAATGTGACTTGAGAAGGGCGGGGATTCTCCTGGGAAAACCCCACGGGGGCGGGGGTGGGGGGAGGTCGCCCTGTGTGAACGCAACGGTGGAAGAGAGGCCTGAAGCATGAGCTGACGCAGACTCCATGAAGGGAGAGTTCCCGGACAAAGCTGTGTGCAGCGGGGCTCAGAGCAAGAGAGCAGGGCCCACAGAAGAAAATGAGAGGGCGAAAGGAAGCCAGGGGGGTGGGCAGGCAGACCGCCGGCCTTCTAAAGGACTCGGACTTCAACCGAAAGGCTGTGAAAAACCTTTGAAGGATTTTGGGCAGAGACTGAAGTGATCAGTTTTATTGTTTCGAAAACTCATTTTGGATTTTAAAAGTGGAGAAAGCTTGGAAAGGAGAAAACAGGCAGCAGGAAGACAATTTCGGATGCTGCTGCAGATGCCCAGGAGAAAGCCGATGGCGGCCTGGATGACGGTGGCAGTGGGGAGGAGAAATGGTCGGATTTGAGAGATGTTCAGAGGTAGACTTGACAGGCTGCAGTAGGATTAGTAAGAGCCTGAAAGAGGGAAAGGCCAAGTCTGATTGTCAGGCTTGTGGCTTCAGCAACTGGGGAGCAGAGCTGCCCTTGACCTAGAGGAGGAGAAAGATTAGCGATTGATGTATCCAGTTAGGAGACAGACCTAGGCAGAAGGCATAGATTTAGAGACTTTGGCACAGATCTGCAGTGGCCGGCAGAGCTGCCTTCATGGACCCATAACCAGTGCGGTCACACAGTCACTTGCAACACCATGCTCAGAAGGGCTCCACGCTTGCCTTCACCAACTTGAAATTCTTAATAATTTTTGAACAAGGGCCCCCACATTTGCATTTTGTACTGGGCTCCACAAACGAGCTGGGAGTCAGTCCTGGTGGTATGGATATGGAATCTGAAGCCATCAGAGTGAAGGAGATTACTCGAGGAGAACGCATAACGTAGAGCAGGGGGCATAAATATTAAGCTCGAGCATTTAAAGTAGACTATAAAAGAACAAACTGATATCAGACGGGAAAGAGGAAAATCTGGCGTCATTCTACCCAAGGGAAGAAAGTGTTTCAAGGAGGAAAGAATGGTCCGTGTTGCTTAAAGTTGATTGAATGATCAAAATAAGGACAAACCTGTATCCATTCAGTTAGATGACCTGGAGGTTACTGGTGACCTACTAGGCAAGAACACTTTAGTCAAGGGATTGGAAAAGAAGCCAAATTTCAGTGAGTTGAAGAGTAAGATGGAGGTGAGGAAATGGAGAATCGGCTGTGAAGGGAAGAGAGACGTGGGATGATAATAAAGGGAGAGTGAAGTAGCTGTTTTGAGATGGAAGACATTTACAAGCTGATAGGGATGATCCAGACGAGAGGATAATTAAAGATTTAGGAGAGAGGGGATGATTTGGTAGGGTGATGGGATCCAGTGCAGAGGAAGAAATCAGAAATCAGTCATGGACAGGAGGAGAAACGCAGCTTTCATTTTAGCAGGAAAGATAAGAAGGAAGGAAAAAAGGAGGAAGAGGGGAGGGAGGAGGAAAGATCAATGAAAGTTTAAGACCTAATTCCCCAACATCCGAGCTTCATAAACTCTTCACACCCCATAACTCTGTGTGGGCTCAGAGTTTCAGCTCTTTAATTTCTGCTTCATTTTGTGGTTGGGCCAATTCGTATTCTCTCAGTCTACTTCTTGGGTGGTAAATGGTACATTTAGTCATAATTGTAGCTTACCTGGACAACAGGGATTCTATGAAAGGAAGGTGAGCTCCAAGAGTCCCCACTGGTCTCAAAGTGCCACCATGCTGTTCTTCTTGGCATTGGTGAACAGACCACCCCCAGAGTTCATTTTTGATATTCAAAAATCTATAAATTAGCTGTTTTTACACACACACACACACACACACATATGTATATATACTATATATATATATTCTGTTACTACACACACACACACACACACACACACACACACACACACTTTTAGAGATGCTATAAATGGTATTAGGCCCTTGCATTTAGTCACGAAAGTCTATTTAATCTATTATGAAAGTCCATTCCTTTTCCTGGGTCCTAGAGCAAGGCCTGGGCTTCTGTGTACAGAGATGATGCAACAGACTTTATGCCTGGTAGCCCAAGGCAGTCCACAATGAGTCACTGAATGATTTCTGTCCTTGGACATCCTTCTAGCTGCAAAAGCCCTTCTTCCCAATGCCCACTATCAGTGACCCACCCTGGTCTTTACAGAGGGCGCAAGCTATTGTAACTCCTCCAAGAGGCACATAAATGTTAGTGAGTCCATGAACAGGCCATAATGCAAAAGAGTAGACGTCCCTGTGATGACAGAGATTAAACACTCATATCTTGTGCTTCCATTGCATTCTCTGTGGGGGAACCTACTCTTCTTGGCCCCTTTCTCTTTTTCCATGCAATGCCTACCACAAAAAGAGGGGCACAGTCTCTTCCCACCTAGGAGAGGCTCTATGCTCAGCCCCCAAGAAGGGCCCAAGGGTGAAGAAATGCAGACACTGTCTTGGCTATAGTCATGGCTCACACATGGTCCATCCTTGCTCCCCAGGAAAATGACCTGGGCTGGGGGCCACAGCTCTGCCCAACGATGAATGGAGTCCTCTGGGCAACCTCCCTAGCCCCCTAAGACAGCAGAGGATATCGATATGAGATCTGGAGTTTCCACGTCTTGGGTCTCCTGTGGGCACAGTTAACACCGGGAACCTTCATGAGGCCCTAGAGTCTGAAGTTCTCTAGAACTGATGCCTCGCCACATCCCATCAAACCCCACATTCCTTCTGTGACTTTATAAACAAAGTACAGCAGGCTGCCCTCACCATCCTCTTGTCTTGAAAGCCAGATGAATAAACTTATCAGAATCTTTACAGAAATTAAGAGCAAACCACTTCTGAGTGATTCTCTCAAGTGCAAAATATATACACTTCAGTGACATTAATTTTGGTTGTCTAGGTGCCTTTTTTTAGCTTCCTTCATAATCATGGCTGGACACTATACAGTTGCAACTGTCAAAAAGTGTGTTCTATATAATGTTTTACCATATTGTTATCATCTCTACCTTAGCCCTGCTATGTGTCTTCTTAAGAAGCATTTAGCTTACGCCACATGGAAATTCACTGCCCTGGTTCTTTCCCCTACAGCCAGTATCCAGCTGCAGAAGTGGTCAACTTTGGCACCTGGTTCCTCTTCAGCTTCCCCATCTCCCTCATCATGCTGGTGGTCAGCTGGTTTTGGATGCACTGGTTATTCCTGGGCTGCAAGTGAGTCCCAGGCCCTGCCAGCAAGGCAGAGGCTCTCCTCATCCAAGGTCACTGTACAAGCCCTGGGGGGCACCCCTAGGAACACAGGGGACTGGGTGGCGAGTCAGGCACCGTCTCTTCTGGATGCTCTAAGTCCAGGAGCTCTGCGCTTCACTCCGAGCTCGACAGTGAACTGTCCTTAATTCCAACCAACTGGCTAGGAGAAATGTCCGATTTATAAAAAGCCTAAAAGAACACTCTTCAGAGTGTACCATGTAGTTTCTTTGCTCTCAGAGCATAGTAACTTCAAATAACTTCTAAAGAAATAATTCCAAGCACAAGTTGCCTTAAGCTTAATTTTATAAAATGAGCATTTGTATGGAATATGCTCACTTTCCTCAAAATAACAAGTTGGCATTCCCCTTGCAATATTATTTCTAATATTCATCTGCTTAGCAAACCTTTTCTTTACAACCAGTAATATCCAGATTTAATCAGCTTCAAGCGCCTGAAGGGAAGATGCATAATGAGGCTTTGCTACTTGTCAATGGAACCCGATGCTCCCAATGGTCAAGGAGTGTTCTCTGAACTGACTGATTTCTTACTCAGAGACTGCTGTCAAATCAATGATAGCTGACTATTTCTATACCTCCAGTGTCACACATAGAAAACCAAGGTGCACTTCACCCCAGAAAAGCCTTGTCTCTAGACAGATCACACACGTGGGTGTGCAACACACAAATATATAAACATCTACACACACAGGCCATGTCACATTCTCTATTATGTAAAAGACAAGTATGTAGAAACAACCCCACATAAATACACCTGCATAAATCCATAAGATCATAACTTCCTATTGATAGACTAGATGGATAATCCAAAAGGCCAGGGGAGAAGGCTGATGAGAGGCAGTGCACCTGGCAAATAACAGTTGTATGATAGATGGGGGGTTGGAGGGGCAGAGCGTGTGAGTGGAGAGGAGGCAAGTGATCAGACAAGCCAGTAGTTTAGTACTTGCTTAATACTCGATCTTCTCTGGGCCTCAGAAGTGTGTTTCTTCTATCGCTTTGCTCATCCTCCCTTCTCAGTTTTAAAGAGACCTGCTCTCTGAGCAAGAAGAATAAGACCAAAAGGGAAGAGTTGTCAGAGAAGAGAATCCGAGAGGAATATGAAAAGCTGGGAGCCATCAGGTAAGAATCAGCCACTCGCCGTCTCCCTTAAGGAGAGTGTGGCAGGGACAGCGAGCACAGAAGCAGCCTTGTTCTCCATGGTCCCTTGAGCTGGAGGAATTTCCCACAACCATGACCCCAGGCATTTAGAGATGCTATTTAATGCCCAAGTCTGGTCCAGATTCTAGGCAGCTGCCCTTCCTCTTCCCTATATTCTGAGTCCAAGGCATGGCGGTGGCATGGGGGATGGAGAGTCATAGGTGTGGCAGCCAGACAAGGAACAACGCAAGACAGTGCAGCCGCCCTGTTGGCTGAACTCTCTGAAGTCAGGACTCCTCGCACGGCTCAGAGTGAGCCACCGCAGGTCCAGCGGCCACTCCCAGGGAGCTGGGGACTTTGTACTGTATTGAGAGCATCAGGCGGCATCAAATACAGATTTGAAGACAGAGGGTCCGAGAATTCACTCGCCAACTCTCGGCCGTTTCTGTCAGCCTTCCCGTAGTGCCCAGAGTCCTGTTTTGAGCTGTTCCTCCTCTTCTGGCAATTGGCAGATACAACTTTGAGTAAAAGGATTCAGGTTTAAGCTGTATTTTTTAAAACTTTAATTTACAAAAGGAATGCATGTTCATTGCAAAACGCTTAGAAAGTACAGGAAAATATAAAAGAAAAATCGACTTGTGTTCCTGGCATCCTGGTGTTAGCTGTTAACATGATGTACTGTTCTATGCTTTTTTGTTGCAAAATTATATGTATTATATAATTATATGTATATGTATTTTTGGTAGAAGTCAATCCATACTGAAGAGTTTCATATCTTGCCTTGCCTTTTTTCACTTAGCATTAGACTGTCATTAGGATCCCAGGTAATTAACTCTGCTAAAGCAACATAATTATTAGTTGCATCTCATTTTAACGCACGCTGAACTGTATTCAACGTCGTGGAATATTATTGGATATGTAGGTTGTTTCCATTTTTTACTGTTTAGTTTTTAAATAGGTAAGGGTTCTATGTGTGTTTCTGGTTATTTCTCAGATAAAAGGAATGACTGAAGTTAAGGATCCTGAGATTTATCGTCAAATTGCCTCAAAAAAACTGTTGCAATTTCTACCTCCACCAGCATCTGAGGGGCCAATTTCACTGCACTCTCCTTGCAGGCTGTATTTTAAATTATTTCAAAAATGTGTGATGTTATCTTTCCTTCCCCCTGTCTCTAGCAAACACGGTTTTAACGTTTTCTGACACCGTCTCGCCTTTTCACTTCACTGCCGGCCGTTGGGAGTGTTTGAGCAGTAACTGCGTTTTATGCCTCCGGTACAGAGGCTCTGAACAGAGGAGCATCCCAAAGCAAGCGACAGAGCTGACAACGTTTGCCGTTCCTGAAGCAGGTCTGTTTTATTCCACAGCTACCCTGAAATGGTGACCGGATTTTTCTTCATCCTGATGACGGTGCTGTGGTTCACGCGGGAGCCTGGCTTCGTTCCCGGCTGGGACTCGTTCTTTGAAAAGTAAGTGATATCGTCTCCTCCTTAAGAACAAACAACCCCGTCCTGGAAACGTCTCCGGCAGTTTTCAATGGCGTCCCCTCCTAGACTGTCAGGGACAGACATAAGCCAGGACATAGGACATCACTTTGTTCCCGTGGAAGCCCCCTCTTTTTCGGAAGCTGCAGGACACAGTCAGGAAGAAAATACAGTCTTTCGAGTCCAGGTCAGGAGTTGGGATCCAGGGCCGCCACTTACGCATCTCAGTTGTGTGACCTTGGTCTTGTCACTTAAGCTCTTGTGACCTCAGCTCTCTCATTGTTGTGAGAGTTAAAGGAGAAAATGTCCCTAAAGTAAAATACCAGCTGTAGAGAGACCATGGCTGAGGCCCGTGGAGGGAGAGGCAAACACGGGTCCGGCCGCACCCCTCCCCCGCATCTTCCCTGAGGGCCAGGGCCACAGGCCTGTGGCTCTGCCAGCACAGCTTCTAGTTAGAGAAAAGACACACGTGGAGGTGTGAACCTCACAGGAAAAGAGGACCCACCCTTTTCCAGTCTCCTTCACCTAAGTAACTCCTCATCACTCCTTCTGGGACTCATCCCAGTCGATGGGATCATAAATTCACACCAAGTCATTCTCCCTAGCCAGGCCTCGCCTTTGGACTATAACCATTGCCCATTAAATCCACCACTGGATGGCATGGCAAAACGGGCAAGGCGCAGACGATGCCCCCTCTCGACTAGGTCCTACAGGCAGGTCTCGGGTTCAGACCCGGGGCCTCCTGACCCCCCTCCTCCAGCCTGCCTCTCTCTTGCTAGGAAAGGCTACCGCACCGATGCCACTGTCTCCGTGTTCCTTGGCTTCCTCCTCTTCCTGATTCCAGCGAAGAAGCCTTGCTTTGGGAAAAAGAAGGATGGTGAGAGGGGTTCAGGGGAGGTGCTGGGGCTGGCTCTAGTCACGTGATAACCCAAGTCAGAATTTTCAGAAGGCGCCTGACCAAGGCCCTCTGATTCTGCCCCCAAAAGCAGCTCAGCCCCTACTCTACAGATCACTCCCATTATGGTTCATCTGGCTCTACCTCCCTGTCTACCTGTGACCCAGGGGAGGACCGGGAGCCCTCGCTGGGGACGGAGCCCATCATCACGTGGAAGGACTTCCAGAAGACCATGCCCTGGGAGATTGTCATTCTGGTCGGAGGAGGCTATGCTCTGGCTTCAGGCAGCAAGGTAACCGTTGAATTCTGTTCTTATTGGGCCAAATAGTTTTCCAGTTACTTTACCTGATGGAGTCATTACGGTTCTGAGCAGGAAGATTCGAAGGAGCTGTAGGAGAGGGGAGTGTCCACCCAAGTCACTGGGAAGGGGAGCAGTGAGCCAGGAACAGCCATCCTGTCCTCCCTGAGCTTCTAAGCTAGTGCTACTGAGGACCGAGTTGCAGACCAACTGTGCAATAGTCATGGCACACGGCATTCGTACCTCACTGACGGGCCCACGCTGCCAAAAACTAGGTTATTTTGTAGCCATCTCCTTCTATGGATTTGCCAGTGATAGATGTGCCTGTCATGGCCCAGAGACACCCCAAGTGACACACAACAAATTGTCCCTCAGTCAGTCCATGTGCACATCCTGGGCCCCTTTGGAGAATCTATGTCACAGCTGATGGACATGCGCCCTGATTTCCTGACTGGGAGAATCTGGGATCAGATCTTTTAAAGGGAGCTAGTGGGAAATAGTTCAACTTCCTGAAATGCCAACCCTTCTGCAGCAGCAAAGGATCTTAAGAACAAATCAGGTTAAGGCTCCGTTTCTCCCTCCACTCCCTGCATGCATTAACCCATTCCAACCTTGGCTCACTGCTGACTACCCATTCACTGTGGGCTGACGTATCTGCATCCTTAATAATGTCACAGTTCTACACTTGGAAGGAACCTTGGAGGACACCGAGTCTCGTCCTGTACCCAACGTGACACCCCTGGCTCGAGCACCTCCAGTGACAGGACACTCCCTGAGTGAGGGACAAAGAATAGCTGTTCCCTACTCTTAGCTCAAGTCTTCTGTGTCTTGCACTGACAGTTCTGCCTCTAGTCTCTAGAAAACTCTCTTAGGCAATAATTATTAAAATAAAAAAAGTTATTAATCCCCTTAGATCATTTTTTCCCGAAACTCCTTAGTCCCTTTAGCCATTCCTCGCAGAAGCAGTGTCCCTTACCACGCTGGTTCTCTCCTCAGGACTCACTGGTTTGCCCTCGGCCTTATTCACACGTGGTCCAGCGGTGGTCAGAGTAGATCAGTTATATTACCCAAACCCCGTCTCTCCTCTCTGATCCAAGCCCCATCTGGATGTTTATGGAAGCTTTTACAAGGCTTCACTGGCACTCATGTCAACATTTATGTTGTAATTGCAGGCAACTAAAACCCTTCACTCTTTTGATTGTTAGCCACTCTTAAGCCTCAGGACCTTCAACCAGTCCTGAATATATGCTGTCAATCTCTTTCTAAGTTCAGGATATCATATTTACCTTTATTGAATTTCAGTTGTTAGTTTTGGCCTCTAAGCCTAGCCTGGCAAGATCTTTTTTCTTTTAAACTCAAATTGTGCATGTATGGCAGATAGTACAGTTCACATTTCTGTAGGACCCTTGCTCTACTAATTCTAATAAAATAATTCAGGTACAATATATGATTCCCACTGGGTATGAAATAATTTCAGTCTTGACAGTAGTGAGGAAAATCCAACGTAAAATGTTTCTAAGCCAAGTGTTTAAAAAAATTAAGACTCCTTTTTTGTGTTCTTTTTCTAACTTTGCAGTCTAATTTATTAATTTACCTCAAATTATAGTATAAAATAGTTCTTCTGGAAAATTACTGTCTTTAAATTATTTCACTTTACTTATAAGTGTTATTTGGGTAACATGATAATAGAACTCCATCTCTTTCAAAAATGTAATATTTCCACTCAGCTAACAGCTTTCCCTCCCCCGTCTCGGTCCAGGGCCCCCGGTTTAATGTGTTACAGGAGATAACAATTACAGAGTTCCTGCAGGCCTCCAGGCTCTGTACCAACCATTAAGTGATGTAGTCTCCACATATTGGATTTGCAACTCTCAGTCAATGGGGGGGGGGGAGGGAAGTGCTCGAAGGTAAAAGTGGCTATGACAGAGAGAATTCTGAAGGCCCTTGGCCATCGGCTGTGTATGAGGTTGTCACGAGGTGGCCAAGGTGCTGTATCAGATGAGCTTTGGATGAATTTGGAGAAAAAGTGCTGCTGACAAAGCAGTGAGGCTGTCTTTAAAATAAAGCATGAGCAGGACTTACGGCCTGAGGAATCATAAACGGTCCCACCTCGCTTTATGCCCTGCTCTTCATCCCTTTATTGCATGTGCAGTCTCTAGGGTAGAGAGCAAAAATCAGAGCATGTCAGCTGTGGAAGGGAGATGAAGGAAGGGGCGAGGGAAGGAGGGAGGTTGCATATGACGACCTGGGAATTTTTAGTACAAAAAATTAAATGACTTTCATTTTTTAGGGGAGGGGGAGAGCCTTTGTTACTGGCAGATGAACAGCTTCCAACCCAATGAATCATTTTGTGGGAATATTCATTCACTGGCTAGAGACATACAAGTGCTGCTAATGCAAAATGCTTTAGAGTGGCAATACGCCCTCATATCTCGTGTCGTCAAAAAGCACTGGCAGGTCGCAGCCCTGATGTCTGCCCTGATGGGTGCGAACCTGAAATGGGGTGAATGACTGTGTTATAGGGCAGAAGGAGGCATCTGCCCCACTGGATGGAAATAGATGTATAGTCCCCTCTCCTTCATGCCTCATGCAAAATTTCTAATGCTCAGTCTTGCCCACTGAAAAATAAGAAAGGTTACTATCCAACGATGTCGAACGTTTTCCCCCTCTCTCAGGCGATAAGAGTGGATTTTAAAAGCAGATTAAGGATTACACTTGGCATCTGTGTAAAGGGCACTGTTGATCAGATGCATAAAGTGAGCGTGTCAGAGGCTACGGAAGGAATAGAGATTGAAGTTGAGGAGCTGAGCACCCCAAAGATCTTCAACCCCTGCTGAGCCATCACTGCAGTGCTAGGAAGGCCCGTGGCCATTAGGGTGGGTGGCTCGCCATTCCCTGGACAGCCATTCCCTGGACAGCGACTGACCAGGAAACCCTAAGACTGAATGTTATACAATCATAAAAAACAATTTTCTGGGCTAGAAAAATGATCTCATCACATAAATCAAGCGTGCCGCTGGGCTGCGTCGCCAGGAAACAGGGAGACATTTAGACGACTCCTGGGGTTCCCCCCGGCCCCAGCGCCCCGGAGCTGCTGGCTCTCAGAGTTCCACTGGGAACATGCTTCTCCTCCTTTCTTCTCACTGTTCCCCCCTGGCCTGCAGAGCTCTGGCCTCTCCACCTGGATTGGGCACCAGATGTTGTCCCTGAGCAGCCTGCCGCCGTGGGCCGTCACCCTGCTGGCGTGCATCCTGGTGTCCATTGTCACAGAGTTTGTGAGCAACCCGGCCACCATCACCATCTTCCTGCCCATCCTGTGCAGCCTGGTGAGTAGGGCCGGCTCCCGGTGCCCACACGGGCTGCCCGGGGGTCTGCGGTGGCCGCGGCCGTGCTCTGTCATTTTCATGGCAAACTGGTGTTGGAACCATAGTTTGAAAAACTTAAGTTTTTCAAAGAGCAATTGGTAAGGAAACAGATAAAGAAGCTATAGCAAGGGTTCTAGAAAACCTTTCCCGAAAGAGGCGTTTAGAGGCAGCCCTGCAAGGAAACAAGAATGGAGAAAATAACCCTAGACCCAGGAGTCCGGTTCCCCACAGTCATCATCGGCCCTGCGCTCCTGAGAGAAGGGCCAGAGAAATGACAGAAAAAAGGCAAATGCTCCCAGGAGGAAGCAGACTCAGCCTCGTGGCCAAGACCTCAGCTCTAACTTCCATCACCTCCACCCAGTTTCAACGTCCAGAAGGTTCTGAGAACGGGGAGCAAGGCCAGCCTCGTTCCGCGACCTCAGAACAGTGTTAGTAATGGAACAGGGGAGGGAAGCAGCCCCTGAGGTAAGGCCCTGGACACCGTGCTGTGTCGACCCTTCTGTGAGGTGGAACCTGCGAATGAAGGCTCCTCCCTGTCCCCACCAAAACATGCTCCTGCTCTTTCTAGCCCCAAACCCCCTGCCACTTAGCTCGCTGTTCGGATGCCTCCCTCTGAGCCCTCCCTTCCATCACCTCGGTAGTGTGAGCATGGAGCACACTCCGTTACAACCGGGCAACACCGAGGGCCAGCCCCTGGGTTCACACCCATGTAATCCATCTAACAGGTACTTTATCTAGGAAAAAAAAGCCCGTTAGTTCTGTAGCCCAATGGTGACGGATCTCTACTGCAATCAAAGCAGCTTATTCACGAGATCTGTGTTTGAAGAAAAAATTTCTCAGCTAAGGAATAAAATTTAAAGAGCACTTCCTTAGAAATGAAATGAAACAGCCCTCCGAGGAGTAACTCCGAGTCCACGTGTCCACGGGAGGTGGGCAGCACGGGCACAACTGGCCTGGCCAGCACTGACGCCCTTGGGGGCAGTGCTTTATCCGTCCCTAGCACGAGGCGTCCAGCCGAGGTCAGCCAACACCGAGCCGTCGTTTAAAGCGCGTTTGTGACATTAAAGACAGGAAACACAAGTCTAATGTCCACTCTGTTTCTGTGGATTCTCTCTTCTAGTCCGAAACGCTGCACATTAACCCGCTCTACACCCTGATCCCAGTCACCATGTGCATCTCCTTTGCAGTGATGCTGCCCGTGGGCAATCCCCCCAACGCCATCGTCTTCAGCTATGGGCACTGCCAGATCAAAGACATGGTGAGTCACAGGCGCCTCTTCCGCCGGGCCCAGCTGCCAGGGCAAGGCGACTGGCTCCACAGCCTTCTCAAGTGTATTACTTTGGAGCAGTTGTCCTTGGACTGTTAACACTCAGTCTAGTGTGGCTGAAAGAATGGTACTAGCGAAAGGGTTTGGGGTCGGTCCGTAAACACCAAGGATAGTATCATACCGTGCTGTCCCCACCCTTATCTGGGAGGAAGCGGGACGTGGACAGAGAGCTGGGACAGATGCAGGCCGTGCCAGCTCCAGAAGCATGAGCTTGCAGGCTTTGCTTCATTTCTTCACTGACCAGCGGGATATTCATTGAAAAGCTGCTGGTTGATTCCTAAAAGGTGAAGTAGGAAAACTGTGCAAACAGACCGAAGGTCAAAGTATTTTGTGAGAACAGGATCCTTCTGTTGAACTCTCCCCAAGCAAGAAACTCCTAAAAGCAACGATGGCAAAAGGCAGCATCCGCAGCTCATTTCTTAGTTTTCACCCAGGCTCACGAAAGAGTCGAAGAGACGCGGTGCTGCTGATTTTCGGCACATCCACCTTCCACTCCTCAGCCTATGCCCACTGCTATGCTTCTTAATAGCCAGGACTGATGGGGACTGGGGAAGGATGAAAAAAGATGCAAATGACTGGGGCCTGACTGTCTGAAGCAGGGCCCGTTCCCTCGCTGAGGTCGCAAAAAGTGTTTCACAAGAGTCCAGGCTCGTTCTCAGCGGCCCACTAAGTATCACATGGAGGAAAGAGCTACAAGCTGGTAGATTCAGAGTCTTTTTACTGTTCAAATTGCCCCGTCTAGGCCGTCTGTAATACTTCAGGGAAGGAGGGTCATGGCCACCCCTCCGTAACTTACTGAACAACCCTCTGTCTGTCATATTGAGCCCTCCCCAACTCCCCCCCCGCATCCTCTGTGTGCCCCCACCATTCACTCCTAGCCTCCTACCCTGGAAGCAAACAATCAGAGGTGGAAGTTGCAAAGGCACCAAATGACAAGAAGTGAGCCAGTCCTGGGTTCTACCCCCAGCTTGGGCACTGACTCGAGACCTCAATTCCTTACCTGCTGAATGAGGAAGACCCGACTAAGTGCTCTACGTGGTCCCTTTAAGCTTCTTTAGCAGCCGCCACCTCTCGCCAGGGCCAGGTGGTTAACACTCCTGGGCGTAGGCCACAAAGCAGAGAGGGGACACGCCTAGTCATCTGCTTGGAACAGTTTCCTAGCACTCACTTTTCCCTTGCAACGTTCCCAGCTTAGTGCCAGCAGTGAACTTGTCCTGGCTACACACTGGTGCCTGGGTGCCCCCCCGGTGCCAGCTATCCTCACAGAGCACTTTCCCTCCTGGCCCTGCCATCGTCCCTCACCCCTCCCCTGCCGCCTGTGAGCGTCCATGCCCAGGCAGAAACGGAAGGGTCAGAGTCAATGAGGTGACATTCTCCCAAAAAAAACAGCAAAGCTAGCACGCACGTGTCACCTTCCCAGGCCAGGGCTGAGCAGAGGCAGCTGACCTATTTCCCCAGACAAACCCAACACATACAACTTCCATGAGCTGTTTCTTGAGGAAAAAAAAGGGGGGGGGGTGTTACGGTGCAAAGGCTTCAGACTACAGCCCCTCCCACGAGTCCCTCACGTGTCAGCACACTGAAGGCCGGAGAAGGCCCTGCCTTAGAGACCCTTAGAGACCCGGGGCATTTTGCGCAACTGCGCTTCCCTATGTGCAGCTGCAGGACCCTTCTTCAGTGTGACTTATCGGTCACACCTCTGGTCCCCTGAGGCCACACCTCCTTGGCCTCCATGGACAGTGGGAGTGCTACAAATAGAGAGGATTTTAAGGGCCCACTGCAACCGCAAGCCCTCCCTACCCTTCCACAGTCCTGCGCTGCCCTAGGCAGCACGAGAGCACTCTAGGCGGAGACGGGAACAGATCAGGGCCAAGCAGGTGGGCTGTGATCACATCACCACAAGGCTGGCGGGCGGGGGAGGAGCTCGGGGGCGGGGAGCACTCTAGGATCTGCGCTACTGCCTCCTGAGTGACTGGCTGTGCTACTTTGTGTCCTGCAGGTGAAAGCTGGCCTGGGGGTCAACATCATTGGCCTAGTGATAGTGATGGTGGCCATCAATACATGGGGAGTTAGCCTCTTCCACCTGGACACTTTCCCAGCCTGGGCTAAAGTCAGTAACATCACCGACCAGGCCTAACACAGTGGGCAAACAGCCAACCAAGGGAGCTGCCAGCGCCCAACAGAACCTGACCTACAGGCCAGGAAAACCACCAGGAGCACCGAACCCCAGCAGAAGATCCGCAGCCTATCACCTCAAGCGAGGTGCAGGAGGCCTCTGACAACCACACACAGGCTTGGCCGTGTCTTCTTCTCTGCCCCCTTCCTTAGCGCCATACTTAAGAAAACCTAACGCTTTCTCACTTCCTTCTACCTAGTCTCTCCCGTGTTCTGAAGACAGGAAGAGAAGAAAACCTGTCTCAGTTGCCCCTCACAGGCAAAGCGTCACAAACCTCCCAGCCTCACTAGGTTTGATGTCTTTTTCAATTTTTTAATCCCTTTTTAGGAGTTGAAGGAGAAAGCCAACTTATCCTACCTATGCACAGACAGTGAAACCAGTGACATCTCTTTGGGAGAAAAATCTTACCCAGATCTTGAGACCTCACATTAGCTCCTTTCTCTTAAGTGTTTCTATCCTAAGTTCTCGCCACAAAAAAAGGCAGTTTGTGGCAATCGGTTCTCTTTATCAATACTTGGATTCCCTTTTAAGCATTTCTCTCCTGTGGCTTCTCTTTACGTTGGCAACAAATTCCTAAAAGAAATAGGTACTCCCCTTTTGGAAAGGCTGGTACTGTGGTACTGTTCTGTCAGAGAAAAGGAAGTAGAGAAAGAGGACGTTGCGATTAGCATCTCTCTCTATACTCATCATGAACCATCAATACCATGGTGTCGGTTAAGTGCTGGGAAGAAAAAATTTTCATGCCTGTCTTATTAAGGAGGCCAAAGCTATAATTAGACCACAGCGCAATGAATGATATTTGACTGGCTTTCTTCTGGATGTAATGAGTAGTTTGTCCCTGAGAAGACAAGTACAGAAAGGTCTAAACACATCAGTCTCTTGCTACAAGTAGATGAGCCCCTTGAGGGAACAGGAGATATCTTATGTCCCTCAAAGTCCCCAGCAACTTATATAATATAGTAAACTGTAACTGCTCAATAAATGTTTCCCTTGAGAAAAATCACTTTGGAAATCAAGGCCTCCTTTTTCCTCCTGAAAACCATGCCATTTTCTCTACAGATGTCCTTGCTTATATGACTGACTATAGCTCCCAAACCCTGCCATTTCTTGGCGTTACCTAATTCTGATTTCCACAAGTTACTTGCTTATGGTACAAGGAATATCCCATAGTTATTGTTTTTAACTGATTTCAAGTTACTATTGTTAGTATGTGCTCTATGTCGTCCCACAATAATTTATCAATGAAGTCACTCCCTCAGTTTATCAGGTATCTGTGAATTGTAAATTTCTTTTGTGACGGTCAACACTGTGACCACAGCATGTGATTGACCAGGTTTAACCATGAAAATTACTGCTTCTGCCCTGTCAATTACCTTAGGTTGAATTATTTGGCCACTTATAAAAGTGATGAACTGAAGAGCCCAAATAAAATATCAGTATTAGGTACACGATAGCTGGTTTGATCGGAGCCAGGATCTCTACGGTTATTTTGCTCTAAAATGTTCAGAAAGGCAGTGTTACTCCTATTGTCAGGGCAGCCAAATCGTCAGATGCTGACCTGTTAGAGAGACACTGAGCCCCTCAGTCAGATGATGAGACAAAGGCGCAGATCACCATTAAGATCCCGGGAGTATAAACAACTGAAGAGTAGTAAGGGACGCGGACTTGGAATTAAGTTGACTTAGAATGACTGGCCGCGCGTCTAGTCTAGCTATTCGAGAACCCGTGGACCCCAAAGGAAAGGCAGAGCAGCTCCCCGCTGTAGCCGCAGCCAGCTGCTCCCCGGATGCGCCCCAGCAGCCGACTCGGAGAGCAGTCTGGGCAGCGGCCGTTCCAAAGAACAGCACTGTTCTCTCCCCAAACCAGAGACCCAGGCCAGAAAGACTGCTCAGAGCAGGGACAGGAACGTCAGCTATGACTGACAACCCCTTGTCATCTAAAACCACTCCATGTAGGACAATAACAGCTCTCCTTCATAGTCTTGTGCCTCCTGCAAACGGATTATGACTTTTACCTTCTATCACACCACTATGGATGGAAAAGCTGCAAATGATCACCTGATACGAGCTCATTTGACAGATGATGAAACTGAGAAGCAAAGACACTGAGTATAATTGCATCTTATTCTCAATTATCAATCAAATTTGCTTAGTCAAAGTTGCCTTTGAAGCTCCTTTAAGTCACCCGTGAAGCGCATGGTGCATACCTTTTCCAATAGCATTTACACAGCACGAAGACTCATGTGCCACCTTTCAATAAAAAAGTGCTCATTTTCCCTTCAGTGTCAGACTAGATTTTTTTTTTTCAGTCAGACACCAAATAAAGCATTTGGCTTTGCGTTTAGGGCCCGTGATTGAGAAAGTTAACCTAAACAGTAGTACAGCTCTCAGTATGGAAAGATGTCCGCACCACTAGTTCACAAAGGAAGCAGAGGCCACCTGAGTCCACAGGCAGCTCTCCCTGGGGCTGCCCTCAGGGCATGGACGCAGCACAACTGCCCAACTATTTACGTGGCACATTTTTCTTGTCCCAAACCTGTGCAACTGTCTGGTGGTGACGCCCCTTCGGAAGGCCTTACTGACCACAGAGGCAGCGGCTCAGGCAGGCCCAGGACTCGGGGTCTGCGGCGCCCCAAGCTCTTCTGTTTGTTCTTGTTTCCCAGAGCCTCGCAAACCAGGCCATCCATCAGGTCTTCACTTTGTGAAAAAATACGTTGCAGCCAGATTTAGGAAAGTTATACACTGGACATTTGAAAATCTGTGTCACAAACTCCCCTATTAAGACTGGGCGACGTCTCAAAATATTTTCCCTTCGCCACCCTGTTCCTTTCCACAAGGCCCTGACAGTCAGGAGGGATAAAAGAACTCATTCATCGGTGTAAGGAATGGAAATGTTATATGTGCAAGGTCCAAGATGGGGAGTTAAAGAAAAGCTTCATTTGCTCCAGGACGGTATACAGTGTTCCTTCAGGGGGAATTAACAGAAAAAGCGTTAAAACGTGGGAGGCCTCAGCAGAAAAACACACGCCGCACAGCATCGAGGGGGCGAACTGCTTGGCGCCAATGAAAACACTGTGCACGTGAATCTATGCGCCATGGACCCGAACGCAGACGACCAGAACACCCATACATCGTCACTTTATCTATAGTCACACAAACGAAAATTAAATGAGTTAGATAAAAAGAAATAAAGCTGTCCCTTTAAATCAAAAGCACGTAACTCCTCATTCACATAAAATACCAAATCAGAAGAAAAACCTAGACTTCAATTGGGAACTGAAATACATAACATAAAATCCAGCCCCTTTTGATTTTAAATAAGGTGGTTTTGGTTTTCTCTCCCTTCGGGAGGTTTAAGGATAAGCTTTTCAAGTTCAATGTATTCATTATTAGGTTCCCAGCATCCACCCTGAAGTTAATTTTTCACGTGTGAGTAACCTTCAGTGGTATTCTGAGTAACCTTCCTCTTGGTCAGATGTGGCGATAAGTTTGCTTAAATCACATCAACAATTTAAAAATATTTCTTAAAGGAAAAAAAAAGGCGTGTCTTGTGGTGGCTCTTCCCATCCCTCCACTGGTTTTAAGAGGCGAGGGTCCCTACAGGACACCCAGAGAACTTCACTCAGTGCCGCGTTCACAGTCGCTGCACGCAACTCCCTGCACTGCTCGCCCTAAGATCTGTGGTCTGGGTCCTTCTATATCTCAGTGGAGATAATCCTGCCTGAGAACTCTGAGCCCCTTTTCACGGCTGCAAGAACCTAAGACAAGGAGAGGGTGTCTGAACGGCGCCCACTAAGTCAGCCTGTGTCCATTGTGCACCAGTTTAGCTGGGGAAGGCGACCACGAGAACTGGTTCCCTGCATGGCTCCCACTGGTAGCAATGAGCCTATCATTCAGGTTAAGTGTCACTCCTGAGTCCAAATGAACTTTGTCCATAAGGTATAAATAATATAAAAAGATCCGATCTCCTAATATCTAAGTGACCTTCGCCTCCAAAGAAGCCACTCTGGGAGACCATACACACAAATAACAATATCACAACGCACAAAGAGGAACACTAAGCTTGTCGCATTCTGAATGCCGCCAAGGGTGATAAACCTTTATCTTTCAAGGCTGTAGTTCATCCTGGTAACAATGCAGTCATTTAAGATCAAATCTCGTGAGCGAGGTGGTACGATCAAAGTGGATACTGCAGATTTTCACAAACAACCAAGAGAGTGACTACAAAATGATGACAAATTTTGCATGGTTCATAAACTAGTTCCAAAAGTGACTGCAGAGAAACAAAAGTATTCTGACCAAAAGCAGCATGTTTGGACTAAGGGCTACTATTTATTGGACGAATCTGCAAAGCGCCATGCAACACATCACATACATTCTGTCAGTTATTTCGCATGGAAGCCCTATGAGGTAGGTATTGAGTCCGATCTTACAGAGAATACAACAGTTTCAGAAAAACAAGCCGTTTGCCCATCATCACACCTCTAGGGTGAAGCCAAATTACAATACAAGGCTAATATCTCACACACCAGGATAAAACAGCACAAGACAGGACACAACCTGACACTTATCAGTAACAGATTAAATAAATTATGGTATCTTCAGTTGATAGAATTTTATGCAGCCAAAAAAGGAAAGATGTCCTTTGCTCCTTATATACTTATATGGAATGATCTCCATTAAAGAAAAAAAAAGGCTAGGGCAGGCTCTATGTATACTTTATCATTTGTGTAAAAAAACAAAAAAACAAAAAACCTGCCCATGTGTTGGTTCATGCACAGAATCTTTCTCAGGTAAAATGGTGACAGTTGCTGCCCCCAGGAAGAGCAACTAGGAGTTAGGGGTGGGAGAGGCCCTTCATTCTAAATCACTCTCATATCTTGACCCATGGGGAAAAGTGTTGTATTCAAACATTTTTGTTTAATTGTAAAAAATGGACTGATTATACATTTGACAAATTACAATGGTAATTTCTGATTGCAGGAAAAAAAATCAAAAAATTTTCTTATGAGAATCACTATAAAGTTATAATCTAAATAATTTTTTAATGTGAAAGGTATAAAATTTCCTTTGTAGACAACGTGTCACTTATCCATCATGTAATGTCAAGCGCACCTGTAATTCCTTAAATGAGTATGATTCTTTTGAGGGAAAAGAGCCAAATCAAATACATCATTAAAGAAAACTGTGCATACTAGACTACGAATTCTGAGGACAAAGGCCATTTTTTACATATTTCTAAATTCCCCAGTTCTTGATGGGGTTCTCAGTATAATTTCTCAGTTAATGAGTAGCAAATTGATTTACTGGTTAAATTAGCAACTGTGAAGTTATGTCAGTTATACTGACAACAGTATAAAATAAATTGATAATTCACCAGAAACTGGCTTCTAGATTTCAGCTTTAATTACCTTGAAACATCATAATTTAGTACCGAATGTTTAAACACCTGTTATAATGGCTAAACTGTGAAAACAGCATTATTTGTATCTGATCAGCTATATAAAACTCATCGGTTTTTCTTTCAAAAAAAAAGCAGGAGATATCCCAAAGAATAAGGGAGAGACTGCTAATTAAAGGTCATATTTACTAATCTAGCACCGTAATTCCAGCCTCAGGACCTCCCAAGCAGCTGGAAGGAGGAAGAGGTGAGGATGTTAGAAAAGTAAGGGTAGTTCTTAACTGGTGGCCCCATTTGTGCTGTAAGGCAACGCAGGGTCTAGCGGAGACTGGAAGGTAAGACAAAAGCTTTTGGTTCAGGTGGTAAAGGAGGCCCTCGAGAAGAGTAGAATCAGCGGATCCTGGAGGCAGTGCTGGAGCGGCATCAGGAACTAGGGGGTTTCTTCTTGGTATCCAAGTCCTTTTTAATTTCTTCAAGTTTTTTAGCCAGGTTTGGTATCTTTAGAGAGAAAAGAGATTATTATAATTTTGTATATAACTAATCAATATTCTACTTCTTCCAAAGATAAATGGTTATTGTACAGTTTTTATTTTCCTCTGAAAGAGACCTGCTACATAGTGGTGTTTCTTAGCCTCGTAAATGTGTAAGAAGATCTCTGAAGTTGTAAGTTAAAGTATGCCCCCTCCCTGAAAGCCACATTGATTTCAGCTTGTACATACCCACTCGGCCCCTCAATCCAGTGCCGACCAGAAGCTGTACATATCATCAATAAATGTGATATGCTCCTGTCTAGAAAGTCACATGACTCACGTGAAGGTTGGCAGAGGGAATTTCCTTTGTCACAGAAAAAGTTTCACTACAAAGGTGAGTATCCTGTCTCTTTAAAACGAGCATTACCTTTCCAGAATCCCCACTGATGGGCAGTTTTGAAACTGGTTTTCTACTACCTCATCTATAAAGTGAGGCTAATACAACTCTCCACTTCACAAAACTCTGTCCTTGAATGTGTTGTGCTCTAGAGATCCACCTCCAAAATTCTCAGTCATCTGTACTACCCGGTAGGGAGACTGAAAAGATTATTCAATTAATCTTTCAATTCTCACTTATCACATGATTTGCCACAGAATTTTAAGAATCTAACGTAATTCTCTGGCTAACAAACACAGCTCAGGATCACTATGAGACCATCTGAAGTGATGCAATTTTGCCCTCTTGTGGTGATATGGAGGACGGATGCTTCTAAGACCTGTTATTTTTTCAAACAATGGAAAAATCTTTCTACAAAATTCAGGACTTTTCCCTCAGATCTAGGGACCCCATCGATGCTAGAAGGCACATCTTTCTTCAACAAGACAAGTCACCACAAAACGGTTACATGGAATCATGGAGGATGTGGATATGGTCACTTACGTTGTAATTCTGAGCCAGATACATTCCAACCAGGTTGCCGAAAGTAAATCCAAGCTGAAAGAACAGAACAGGAAGAGTTACACTGAGCTCAGTGCCACGTGACACCAAACTGAACCGTACAATGTTCTCCTAAGGGGTTCGGGTCGTTAGAAGACCCCAGGGTCCAGTCTAGGGCTTGATAGGGCACAGTGTGAAATTTACATCTCGCTTCTATAAAATAAACATAGAAAATGTCCTTGCAAAAGAATAAATGGTAACACTGAACCAATCTACCCTAAATTCTCCTTGGCCCCTGAGGACCCCCATAAATACCTGACTGTAAGTTCTAGAAACCCAAGCCAAAATTATGATTGTTGCTGTTAAAAGCTTTGACTGTTTTTCTTTTTTAAATTTTATAAGTAGTGTTATTCCTCATGATATCAAATAAAAAGTATTCAATTTAAAAAGGTCTCAGAAAAGGAAGGGACTTTCATAGTTTAATCTTTTTATATTTCAAAAGCATGAAGCCCAGAATGGTGAAGTGACTTGTCAGGATGACTTCAGCTAGATACAAACAGACACTCAAAACCTAAACTATACGATGACAGAAAAAAAGAAGATTCTGGCATATCAAAAGCATAATTTCAATTGATTTGTTGTTAGTAAATTAAGAAGCATAAAGGAAGCTATCTAGTCTCTAATACAGACCACTTTCTGATCATCGGACTGATCAAACACATCTTGTGAAGTCTTATTTTTATCCAGGTGGCATTAAGAGGCAAAAAGATTTTTTTCACTCCTATGGGTTGAAACCAGGTAGATAGAGGTTTTCCAAACCCAGAAAGAGTATTATATTTGCTTAGAAGAAGAGGAGAAAAAAATCAACTGAGAATGTTAGCTCTTAACAACAAATAAGAAGAATATGGGGTTGAAAATATTTCAAGAAAAATAAACTACTTTTGGTTCTACCATTGCCTAATTGTGTATCTGTAGGCAAGACACTTAACCTCTTTGGAGCTTTGCCGATTTGAACTCCTGATTTACAAAAACATTACACTAACAAGGTTCCTCCCAGCTCCAACATTCTAGGATTCCTGGTTCTTACCACAGGATCTCAAAATAAATGTGGTGTATCTAATGTGGCTTCATTCTGTCAACTTCATCAGATATCAGTTATTATAAAACACAAAACAAAACAAAAACCATGGACCTCTAGACAAGTCATATCAAATTCCAGTTTCAGAATACTGCCTGGTCTACCAGTGAGATACTGTAAAATTAAATGTATAACGTAAGAAGATAAATGTTGCACATTAAGAGAAATGTTGGGAAAAATGCATGAAGTCCGAAAGCATTTTTATACGTTGTTCATTGGATGCTCCATAGGCAAGGTTAAACAGAAAAAAGACAAAAACATAAATAAATAATAAATAAAAATCTAAAAAACTAAAATAGAAATCTGAGAAATGGTGACTCATTAGCCTGAGAAATCGGCCTGGAGCAGGTGACAGAAGGTCCTGAGTGAATGGGACACCTCTCTGCAGGCCAGGAATGCTTCACACCTCCAGGCCGCGCCCTGGGAGCCTCCTCAGTGTTCCATCCAGATGGCTGCTTCCCCCCCAGGTCCCACCCACATCATGTGGTCCCCACAGTATTCCCTGCGGGGGAGGTGGCACGCTAATGTGAATGAACTGTTTTTCTTCCTAAAAATCAGTGAAGATCAATTAACTAGAATGGAGGGTCCAGGGATAAGTCTTTACAATTTATGGTCAACTGATTTTCCACAAGGGTGCTAAGGCATTCGATGGGGGAAAGGCATTTTTGAGAAATGATGCTGGGTCAACTGGGTATCCACATGCAAAACAATGAAGTTGGACCTCTACCTCACATCATAAACAAAACTAAGACCTAAATATAAGAGCTAAAACCACAAATCTCTTAGGGAAAAACACAGCACTCAATCTGCATGGCCTCAGGATAAGGAATGGTTTCTTAGACATGGCACCAAAAGCACAAGTGACAAAAAAATTTGGTAAACTGGACTTCCAACAAAATTAAATGTTTGGGTTTCAATGACTACCATCAAGAAAGTGAAAAGACAACCTCTAGAATGGAATAAAATATGTGCATATCATGTTCTGATAAGGGACTTGTATATAGAATATAGAGAAATTCTTATAACTGAATGACAAAAAGACAAATTACCCAATTTAAAAATGGGCAAAGGCTTTAAATAGACACTTCTCCAAAGAAGATATACAAATAAGTGGCCAATGAGCACATGAAAAGATACTCAACATTATTAGCAGTTAAGGAAATGCAAATCAAAACTGCGATGAGGTACCACCTAACTGAAAAGAGGAACAAGTGTCGGCAAGGATGCGGACAAATGGAACCTTCGTACCTTGCCGGTGAGGATGTAAAATGGTCTGGCCACTTTGAAAAACGGTCTAGCAATTCCTCAAAAAGTTGAGGAACTTTGAAAACAGGGTTAACATATGATGCAGCAACTCCACTTTCAGGGTACAGACCCAAGAGAACTGGCACACGCATCCCAACTTGTACAAGAATGTGCACAGTAAGGCGATTCATAAAAGCCAAAAGGTGGCTACAACCCAAATGTCCACCAACCAACCGGTACATGGATTTACAAGATGTGGCCTGTCCAGAGGACATAACATCAGCCAAAGGAATGAAGTAGTGATCCATGCTATAGCATGGATAAACCTTGGAAACAGTTTGTTAAGTGAAAGGCAGTCAGAAAAGACCATGTACTATATGATTCCATTTAAAGGAAATGTCTAGAATTGTCACATCCAAAGACACACAAAATAAATTAGCGTAGTCCAGGGATACGGGAGAGGGCAATGAGAAATGAATGCCAATAGGTGTGGGTTTCTCTGTGGGTGGTAATGAAATATTAGATATAAAACTAATAGTAGTGATGGTTGCAAAACTTGGTGAATATCTTGAAAACAAATGATTCTAAACTTCGGGTGAATCATAGATGTGAATTACATCTCAAAATGATTAAAAAATATCAGTAAGATTTAGCAAAATATCAGCTATATGGGATAAACTGAGGAACTCAAAGACAACTTCGAGGTTTCCAAATTGGATAAATATTTTGAAGGAATGGAAATATCAGAGCGAAAAAACAAGGACCACGCAGGTAATTGTTGGCTTTGCATGCGAGCTCCGAGGAAACTGCTGTCAGGTGGCCAGTTTTCTGTCCGGATACATGAGGGGGTTAGTCACAGCACTAAATCTACTAACACAAAAAAACATTACGTCAAAAAGAAGAGAGCCGGCTCCAAAGCAATATGATTTCTGATCATTTTGCTGCTTCCCCAATAAAGAAGTTACGTGTGTAAATCAGTAAATAAAGCCACAATTTTAATCTTGAGGTGGCTCCTGGCAATACCCCAGAGTGAATACTACCGGGCAGATCTGGAAAATGACTCATCAAATTACATCTTCAGAAAGTACACACCCAACCCAAGTTATGAGACAGAATGCGAATCATGTTATATTTACTGACAAGGACTTAAGAAATCTAAAAATAATTTCATTTTATTTAGCAAATGTAGCTACAACTAGCATTTAAAAGGATATCTAAAACCAAAAAAAAAAAAAAACCCAGAAGTACACATTATCTAACATTAATAAAAGGTAAACTGATAATTTTATATCTCTATTTCAGTCTCAGCTACAGAGGCTGTTAAAAGACCTCTCTATTCCAATGGGGCAGGGAAAAAAAAAAATCACGCTCTTTTATGTCTTAGTTTTTAACCACTTCAGATATGGTGTGGGGAACAGTATCAGATGTTTAACAACTGCTTCAAGTCATAAAACCCACATTCTGTACATTAAAACAAAAATCTGTTGAGGATATAACCTGTATCTCTTCCACTCTCATCACTGAGAAGCACATATTTTAAGATGTAAACTAGGTTTTATATTCAATAATTTGCCTTAGAGACTGCAGAAAGAAAGAAAAAAAAAAAGCTGTTAATCTTTACCAAGCCAATAAATTAAATAGGGACATTCATGAAAATGTTAGCCAGTAAACTCCAGAAAGAGGTACATCAGGCAGAACTGGTTTGCCTGTTCTCAAACAAGTTGATTCAAATATTTAAATATCTTATGAATATCTGAGAGTAGTAATCAGAAAAAAAAGAGGAAACATCTAATTAAAATAAATCAAATCAATCACAAAGTATTAACTAAGTGCCATGTGCTTGGGAAATCGAAGTATAAGGTATGTAGCTTCTTCCCATGGAATTTATGATCTATTCTAGAAAGATAAGACTAAAATACAAGAAAGTGCAGTGAACAAAACACAGAACGTCACCAAATGATCTGAACAGGCCACACAGTTTAAGTGCTTTGTTTAGAAATCTAATGTAACCATATTAACTATATTAAAGGAGAAAATCATGATCGCCGGATGAGGAAAGAGCATGACAAAAGTCAACAGCCAATAAAAGTCAATAAAAATTCATAAACTAGAAATAGAATTTTCTTAATCTGTTAGAAAATACCAGAAACACAAACATTGGACTAAAACCTGAGAAGTATTTCAACTAAAACGAAAAACAAAAGTTGGATATCCACTCACTGTTTCTACTGTAAGTCCTAGTATGGAGGGCTAGGCAGGGGGGCGATAAACGTTGGAAAAGAACACAAAACTGTCATTTTTGCCTTCACTGGAGATATGACTGCCTTAACAGTATTGCCTTCCTTGATTCACTTCCAAGTAAATCTACAAACTACTGGAGCTGACAGGGAAGGCTGCTAGATACAAAATCAATACGACAAAATTATCCGCATTTCTACACATCAGCAAAAACTTGAAGATGTAATTTTAAAAAGGATGCCACTCACAAGGACAAAACTAAAAAGTACCTAGAAATAGATATAACAAACAGGGGCAAGACTATTACCCAGAAGATTTTTTAAAATGATGAAAGACATGTACAACCTGAACAAATGAGATCGTAACGGTATAAAGATTTCAGGAACTTAAAAGTCATCAGGAAGGCTCGTGTAAAAAGATAGGAGTTGGGCCATTAAGGTAGTTGGGAAGGCAAGAGGATTAAGGTAAAAAAAAAAAAAAGTGTGTGTGTGTGTAAAAGAAACCACATGGGAAGGTATGAAGGCAAGAAGGTTCACAGGTTGGTAAGGCTAACCTAAAACAGAGCATGTGAGTGCTTACAGTATATATGCAAGGTAGCATTCTAACTCTTTTTCATGAACTAACTCCCGTTCTCCACAACCTTATAGAGCAGGTGCAGTTACTGCCCAGTTTATGGTGGGGAAACTGAGGCACGGAGCAATTAGGTGACTTGTCCAAGGTTACATAGTATGTATATGTATGTGCCGGACATAGCAGCTATATGATATGGAGAATAAAGGAGAGAAATAAAAGATTGTGTCAATATTTCAAATTGTAGAAAGCCAGGCCTGGGAACAACTAAGCAGTTGGTGTGGGGCATGGGTTGCAGTGTGGGGAAGAGATAACGAGTCCAGGCGTGCCGAGTCTGAGAAAGGATATGGCAAGAGATGTTTAGTAGGCAGCTGACAACGGGGACGAGGAACTCAGAAAAAAGGACTCAAGGTAGTTTCGGAAGATGATGGCAAAGAGGTGAGGTGACAAGCACACACCTCCTGAGAGTGGGCTGGAGAAAAGAGGAGAGTCAGAGACTGAGCCTTGGGCAATACGCAGTACCCAGAAGGCAGGAAAGGCAGCCAGTATAAACACATGGGAATAGACAGGGCCATTTCCCAACTAGTGCACTAAGACACTGATCCCCACTGCCCTTGGAGGGGCCAGCATCAGACTGGACACCTTCGCTCTGTGCAGGTTCTTCCACAAAAATAAAGCCATGTGTGTTGTAATGTTTAAGAATGTCGAAAGTACTGAGCTGCAGGATCCAAAGGCTGAGAGAGGATGGATTAAAGAGCAGGTGATTAAGAGCACCAAGTACCGCCACTTCAAGAGGCAAGAAAAGCCATACATGACTCCAGTAACAGTACAACAGGCACCGTACACTAAGCCCCCAGCAGTATCATATCAGGCTTCCCTTCAAAAGCTTAAAGTTTCCTTACAACAATCGTAGCTAACCCATACTGCAATTAAGGAAGCTACTGCAGTAAAAGGAAGGGGGAAAGAATCAGCAGAACCACAGGAACAAGTTTTTGAAATTGGGATGATGGCAAATATTTTAATCCAAGGAGGAATGAATAATTTATAGGCAACTCAATCAAGCACAGTGGCTTTCAAACAGTGTTCCAGGAAATGACAACTGTAGGAAACATCTTGGAAGGTTCCAAAATGTGTAATGACAGGGCACATGTTTAACTTGTGACTGTTCAATCACCGCCAAAACTTTTACCTTCACCTACCCTTCTGAAGGTAAACTAATCCCTATTCCTGAGAAGAAACGAAATCAGAATTGCTGATATCTTGTGAAAGAGAAATTGAACAATATGAGTCCTTATTAAGTGTCATGTTTTAAGTACTTTAATATATTAACTCGTTTTCAATCTTCACAACAAAATCATGAGGTAGATTCCCATTTTCACATGTGGAAACTGAAACAGAGAATTTGAACAACCTGTCCAAGTTCCCACAGCTTAGAAATGATGGAGCTAGAGTTCGAACCCAGGAGACTGACCTCATAAACACTAGGACATGATGGCTGGTCACAGGGTTAAAAGCTAAAGGGGCGTTCTTAGGGATCATCTACTTCAACTCCATTGTTTTATAAACGAAATGGCTAAAAGCGAAGAGAAAGACTTGCCCAAGTTCACTGCGTTAGTGAATCAGAGGTAGAATCAAGATGAAAAGTATACTATCCAGTTCTTTCAGCGGACGCAGTGAGGAGGTGGAGAACACAGAAGATCCATGCTCCAGTTACTTCCAAGCTAGGAATGAATGCATGGCTTCAAGTATCTCTCCTTCAACGCTGAGAATTCCGAATTTTCCAATTAGTCACATTCGTATTTATACACAGCAAGTTGATTCCAAAACTAAATACACCCACTCTGCAAAAGCACTGATAAAGTATAATTGAATCAATGTCCCCCACTTAATCAATGAGCTACAGCTGGAGCCCAATGCTCAATTACATTATCTTACACTTTGGGGCAAACTGATACTGTTTTTAAACTGAGTGTTTTTACACTAAAAAAAAAAAACAGTAATATTGCTGTTACTCCTAAACTAACACTTAGGTAGGACACTGGAGAAACCTCCAGAAGCAAACAAGCAGCCCTGTCTTAGTTGGACAGTTTGCATGGAGAATACCTACCCAAAAAGGCCTAGAGAATTCAAAACCAATTACCATCTCAAAAAGGGCAGAAGGAGCATTTTTGCCTAATCTCTTTGATAAAGAATATAACATTTGAGAAATCATCTCATTCCCAGAGCACCAGATTTCACTGGCCACTGGAAGGTATGAGAATAACTAACTGCCTCTTCTTACCAGAGTTAGAGGTCGAAAGCATCAAGTTGTTAAGGCTCAACCTGGAAGAAAGACCTTCACTTGGAAATTTGATTGGCAAGATCTCCTGAAACCTCCACCAGGCAATCTGAAATACCCTGAGCTTGACCAGAAAACCAGTTTTTTAACTGAAATAAAGAACCATAAGAAATCATTCGTTTACTCATGGTAACACTCATTTTCCTCCTACAATGAGCATTTTGGAAAAAGTACTTGTACACCAGGGTCTGATTCACGCCAGCAACCAGCCAACCTCGAAGTCTGGAAGCTATAAAAAGCCTGAAGCTCTAACTCTGACTTTGCGTTTCTGTGCCTCGTGAGGTGACTTACTAACTTACAGTTCATTCCTAGCCCTTCCGCCCTCCAACCTTTTAAAAAACGCCAACCACAGCAGGGCTCGAAGTCAGGGAAGGCACAGTCTACGTCGGGGCTGGAGAGAAGGGGGAGCATTACGAAAAGTCATTAAGGACCCCAAAGCTTCAACACGAGGGTTCCACGAGGGACGCGGGCCACCGCACACAGTAAGGAGCTCTGAAAATGCATGTTCTGTCTGACACCTCAGAGTTTTAGGGACTTCAATGGCTGCAAATACTGGCCAAGGCTGTGAGCGAGGCAGAACAAAACCAGCGGACCGCAGGACAGGGACCCCGCGCCGACTCGGCGGGTCCGGGGTCCCTGAGGCCCTGAGCCAAACCCCTGGCCCGCCTCTCGGCAGCACCACTCACCAAGAACTGGAGCATGATGTCGGCGAGGAGGGCGCGAAGGGCGGTGGTAGTTCCGTGGGCCGTTCCTATCGGGCCTCCCCACGCGCGAGGGGCGGAACCCGCCGTCGCCTTCCGGGTCACGCCCCGCCCGCCCCGCCCCGCCCTCCTTCTCGCTCCCGGAAGCCGCTAGCGGCTCCTCAGCTCCCCCTGGCGGAGCGCTCCGGAATTACCGCCTGAAGCGGCCGACGCGCGAGAACGGCCGCTAGGAGCAAGTCCCAAGTCCCAAGCAGGGCTGGACAGCTTTAACGTTCAGATTCCGACATCCCAGTACCAATATCCTGCTCTGTAAATCTCAGTCTGGGCCCCTGAATCTATATCATTACCAGCACCCCAGTGATTCTGATGTACTGCCAAGGTCAGGCCTCCCTGACTAGAAGGACTGCATGAGGCAGATTCCCTAGATGCGAAGCAAAATCCCCTGCGGAGCTTTTTAACACAGTTTCCCCAGACTCACGCGGAATCAATGGGAGAGCTGTATTTTGCACAAGTTCCACCAGTATATATATGCTTTGTTCCACCGGTATGCTTTGTAACCTGCTCTGAGCACCTATGATAGAGGTTAGGTGCTGAAGTAGTTTGGTGGAAGTCTTCGGATTCTCGCACAGCGAGGTCCAGTTTATGACTGTCTTGCACTTCCTGGCAGCCATGAATAAGTTATTTAACCTCTCTGAAGCTCCCCTTCTTTCTTTGTCCAATTGTTGCAGGGATCATATGAGACAATGTGAGTGATCAGTCATTGTTTGTCATGTGTCTGATGTGGACAGTGAGCTCTGGAAGACCTGACCTCTCTGCACAGAGCTACCACATCATACTGTGGGCCACCACCTGCTCCCCGTCTTCAAATTTTTCAACAGCCTCCAGCAACACACACACTTGCAAAGCAAGACACCATTTTCTTTGCATTCAGCCTTCTGAATTCACCCATATCTGCTATAGTAAGTGGAACTCTAGTTCCAAATAATAACAAACGAATCATATGAGCTTAAACCATATGGGAAGATATTATAAAGTGGACAACGATGGGGAACAGGAAAGCTATCAGGAATTTAAGCAGCATTTCCACTCCTTTTCTGCTTTTCTTCATACATCTGCTTCATTGTTCTCTCTCTTTGCCTTCTGTTTTTTTCTGATTTCCAGAATATGGCCAGTGTAACTTACTTGATTTACTCATTAAATGGTCCAACCAATAGAAAGGCTAGATCACTCTTTCCTTACCATTGTCAAATACCTGGGAAAGGAATGCTGATCGGTCAAGCTGGTGTCCAATGCTCCCCTATTATAACTAAAAGGGGCAGGGTCTCTTTGGATGGAAGTGCCTGCCAAGAGGGAGGAAATGCTGGTAGCTGGCTATAACACACTCTACTTTCCAACGTGTCTGGATAAAAATGACTCAATCAAGTCTTGACCAGTGCTTCTCAAACTCTAATGTGCATTCGTATTACCTGGGGATCTTGTTAAACTGCAGGTTCTGATTCAGTATACCCGAGATGGGGGCCTGACATTACGCATTTCTACTAAGCTCCCAAGTGATGCAGCTACTGGTGGTCTGTGGACCATGCTTTGAATTGCGAGACACCAGACTGACCGTGAGCTACACGAGGGTGAGGACTTCATCTACTCCGTTCACTTCATCCTCAGTGCCCGGCAAGTGTCTGGCACGGCCTCTGAACGCTAAATATTTATTGAAGTCCTTGCATAAAACCTTATCCCCTTTTTTACAGATAAAGTCTTAAGTGAAGCCTGGCTGTTCCACTAAGGCCTTTTCAGTCTCTTCCCTCCATAGCCCCAAATAATCATAGGGCATGGAAAAGACAGAACGCTTACTACTTTGAGAGATTATTGAAATATCCTCATATAAAAACACCTCCTTTAGATTCATGTCTTCTCTATCCCTTTATGATGTCTTAATCTACTAACTTCCTAAAGCAGTCCCCTCATTCATTATTTTTTGTTATTGCCATTTTATTACTCATATTTGTTTTTATTCTTTAAAAAATTTTTCAATTGCAGTTACATTCAATATTATATATTAGTTTCAGGAGTACAGCATAGTGGTTTGGATCTAACAGCCTTCCTTTTAGCCCCAAGCTAACACAATCATGGGTGACTTCGAAGGCTCTTATACACTTATTTTCCAGAATCCTTATTCTAATGGTGACCTTCATCCCAACACCACTTCGGCAATCCACTACCATGTTCATAAGCCACATTTTGTTGTCTCCTAGACCTGCTCCACCTGTAAATATTATATGCCCAAATCCTACCTCCTATCAACTTTTTTGTCTTAACCAGATCTCCACTCTCAGCTGGTCTATGCTCTCACAGCTATGAGCTTTTTCTGGCTTCATTCCTTTTCTACCTGGTAGCTTTTGCTCTGCAAAAGACAATATCAAGAGAGTTAGAAGACAAGCCACAGACTAGGAGAAAACATTTGCAAAAGATGCATCTGATAAAGGACTGATCTCTACAATGCATAAATTCTTAACATTCAACAATAGGAAAACAAACAAAGCAATTAAAAAATGGGCCAAAAACTTTAACGACACCTCACCAAAGATATACAGATGGCAAATAAATGAACATATGTTCAGCATCATGTATTACCAAGAAAATGCAAATTAAAACGAGACACCACTTTATACCTAGTAGAATGGCCAAAACCCTGAATACTACCACCAAGTGCAAGGAAGGATTCGAGCAACAAGAACTCTGATACATTATTGGTGGGAATGCAAAATGGTTCAACCACTTTGGAAGACAGTTTGGTGGTTTCTTACAAAACTAAACATACTCTCAACAATATGATCCAGCAATCCTGCTCCTTGGTATTTACTCAAAGGAGCTGAAAACTTATGTCCACATAAACACCTACTCAGGGATCTTTATAGCAGCTTCATTCATAATTGCCAAAACTTGGAAACAGCCAAGATGTCTTAACTATGGTACATCCAGACAATGAAATATTATTCAGCACTAAAAAAAAAAAAAAAAAGCTGTCAAGCTATAAAAAGACATGGAGGAAACCTAAGTGCATACTACTAAGTGAAAAAAGCTAATCTAAAAAGCCTACATACTGTATGGCTCCAACTATATGAAATTCTAGAAAAGGTGAACCTACAGAGACAATAAAAGGATCATTGTTGCCAGGGAGTTGGGGACAAGGGGAGATGGACATGTAACCAGGCAGAGTGCAGAGGATTTTCACAGCAGTGAAAATACTGTTTCAATGAGGGATATATGTCATCAGACATTTATACAAGCCCATAGAACGTACACCACCAAGAGTGAGCTTCCAGGTAAAAACCATGGGCTTTGAGTGATTGCGACATGTCAATGTTGGATTATCCTTGATAACAATGTACCACTCTGATAAGTGATGCTGATAATGGGGAAGCCTGTGCACATGTGGGCAGGGAGAAATAGGAGATCTCTGTGTCTCTCTAACTTGTTTTAAACCTAAAAGTCCTCTTAAAAAATAAAGTCTTCAGGGAAAAGTATGTTATTGATTGGTGGACAAATAGGAACTCTCACCGCATTCATTGATAGAAGTAAATTTTTGTAAATGCTGAGAAAAATATTGCAATGCCTACTGAAATTAAAGCTCTTAATCTCCAACTCAGAATTATCCAGAGAAACCTTCTTACATGTCATGTCTCATCCAAGAAGACATGTATGATAATCATCATTGCAGACATTTATAATAGCAAAATATTAAGAACTTAAAATATACCACCAGTCCACCAATAGTAGAATGCATAAATCAGGATATTTGTAAAATGTGACACTGTGACACTACTATTCAATACTTGTAATGAAGAAAAATGTGGAATTATCAAAAACAATGTTGAACAAAAAAAGCAACCTGCAAATTGCTCCATAGTATGACACACATATAAAGATGAATCCATTTCCTGTTTGCCCCGAGAATACTTGCCGGTGGCACTTGTGGCTGCAGCGTTACCCTGAGATAACTTGCAGATTACAGTCCTAACCCCACCTCCAAAGGTTGCCATGAAATATCCCGCTTTTATTATTATTTTCGCATTGTTCTAGTGTATCAATAGTCTTTGGAAACAAATGACATCGTTTCATTGATAGCATTGTTTTTAGTAGTGGTATTTCCATTTACAGAATATAGTAATTCTCAGTCGCCAAAAATGTCAAATTCCAGATAAAACAGCATTCCTACCTGTAATGTTCAAGTAATGCTGGCAGTGAGCTGCACTTTTTTATACACGGGAAATGGGTTAACAACCTGTAGAACAGCACTTTTTAATGCCTATGAATACACAACTATGTAACGGAAGTATAAAATATGAATGCAAAGATCAACAGTGAATTCTTGCCAACGGTCAGTCACCTCTGGGAGGGAAGTAGAAGGATGGGATCAGGGAGTTTGAAGGTGCCTCATTGTACTTCCTTAAAAGAAAAAAAAAAGATCTGATCAAATTAGGTAAGGCATGAGGATACAGGGGGCATCTGCATGTTAGGTTGATTATATTATTTGTATGATTGAAACAGTACACAATTTTTAAATTAGAGTGAAAGATAAAAGCCTGGGTCACAGAATCAAAATATTTTGTACACCACCGAAGGACATCGTTTCCTCCAAAGTTCGAGCGGACAGGGATCAGAAGCTGGGGAGGGAGAGGCAGGAAGAACTGCAGCTGCATTTGTAGCTTAACAGGCTGACGAGAAATAATAAACCCAGCGGGGTGAGGCTGATGCTCAGGGCCCCGGACACAGGGCACCGGACACGCTGCTGCCGGACCCAGCAGTGTGGCCTGGGGCATGGAGAGAGGTTCTCGGGCACAGAATGTGCTCTTCAGCAAAGCAAAAGGGATAAAAACGAGTTTAGATATTTTGTTTTAAGGAGTTTTCGCATTAAAAGGCAGGTCCATCTCTTCCTCAGCAATAGTAAAGAAGCAGAGGATCTTAATGTGTAGTTTTTAACTGATCTGATCAGTTTTGTGGGTTTATAAAGTCAAAATGAGGTCTGTACCTTCCTCGTCATTCTTATCATGGGAGATGGTGTGACTTTTTGAGGCATTTCTGTAACACATTATTCACAGTACCAAGTACACCATTCCGAGCAGGGCTGTAGTTTATTACCCACATTGCCCCACGGAGTAACCCTGAAGACCAGTGTAACGTAGGCACAGAGGGAGAACTAATAAGAATTTCCAGACTATAATTTTAATTTAACATTCAAAATTGTATCCCTAGGGGAAAAACCATCATTGTGGAATGTTTAATTGTTGGATTCTCGATAATAATCATTTTCTAGGTAAAATTTCAAAAGACTAACCATACATTGGTTTTTTTTAAAAAGTGTTTATTTTTTTACTAATGAGGATGAAACCAGGCAAAGAAGTTTACAGAAAAAAATGTCCATATATAAAGAAAGAAATAGCAAATACTTTTTGGTCATAATTTAGAGACAAACTAATCTATAAAAAGGAGACAGTTCTCCCCAATTCAGCTCTTCCCTAGAAGAGCGTAGCGGGCATGGCTCAGTTCCGTGATGTCCTCAGTAAGCCTCGGATACGTCTGACAAGAGCTTGAATGAAACTACAGCGAGATCGAACTTTTGAATATAACCCTTCAATGTCCAGAAGCTTCTTTTGCAGTGATTCTCCGAACGTGCTGACGGCGTCGGCCTGGAGCTGGGGGTAACACAGATGAGGTTTCATGATTAAACCGCAGTCTCAGGCATTTCTTTATTCTGTGTCTTCTCATTTAAAGTTGCTTTGGATTTTAATAATATGGCCCTTTCTTGTATACCAAATTAAACAAACGACACATTTTCCGCCCTCGATTTTATTCATATGATACTGGTTTTCCCCTTTCCTTTCTTGTGTAAATGTGTAAAATTTTAAATTTGCTCTAAATAACAACTATGGATACTGCGGCTGAGTGGACATGGGCACAAAACCTGTCCCGAAGGACCATACAGAACTTACTAAGAAAGAAGCAAAGGGTACATTGGAAAGAAGCTTTACTTTCTACTTCATTTTGCAATTGAAAAAAAAAAAACACTTGCACACTTTTACTTTCAAAAAATATAAATGGGGGACGCGAACACGGTATACACTTTGGAATCCAGATGTATTTGAGAATGTCTATGTGGTTTCTGATGGATCTTTTTGGTATTAAACTTAAATGCTAAAAGTAAGTGCAAAATTATGACTCTACCTGTCTTTGGTTTTGCAGTGAAATCAAAGCACAGCATGAGAAAATGTTTGATTAAGCCTCCATTCCTTCTAGCTTTGTAATAGACCAGTCTAACGAATCAGTCGTTAATTCAACATGTATATTTATTAAACTTCTGTGATCTATTCTTTAGCTAATTCTGTACATGTAACATTAGCTTCCCTAAAACACACCAAGCCAAAAAATGAATTATTGTTATAAAGTCGCTAAGAGGCAAGTTTATAGGGTTTTATAAAATAACAGATTTATTATTTCTGACTAGGGTGGAGATGAAAGCTTAGGATCTCTAACGTCTGGCTAAGCGTGACCTGGAAAATGCTGAAACTGAGCCTCCCTTTCCTAGATGAAGCCCAGTCTTCAGCTTTAACAAACACAGTGACCAAGAGGGATTAGGGACAAGCAGAAGCTTTTTCAAATCATGGCTAAGGACATATAGATGCTATAGATGCCCTGGAGCCAATCTAGCTGTAATTCATTTTCCCTAATACCACACATCCTGCTAACCGCTTTGTTCCTAATAAGACTCTGTTTGGTTTCCTATGAGGTTTTCATTTTACTTGTTTTTGGAATGCTCTTCATCCATTCCAATACTACTGATCAAGAGGTTACTAAATACATAATACTATATAGACGTATGCCATGTAATGACGTTTGGGACAACGACAGACCACATGTACAATTATAATGGAGCTGAAAAATTCGATCACCTAGTGGCTACATAGCCATCATCAACAGAGAGGAATATTCATGGCATGTTATCTGCTTACAAGCACATCTGTGATGAAAAAAAGAAATAAGCCAAAAACCAACATGGACATATTTCTGAAAAGAGTGCACCTCCTCAAGAAGAGTCTAGGCGAGGCTCTTCAGGAGGCGTTCCAGAAGAAGGCACTGTCATCATAGGAGAGAACAGCTCCATGCACATTACTGCCCCTGAAGACCTTCTAGCGGGACAAGATGCGGAGGCAGAAGACAGTGTGATACTGATGACCCTGACCCTGTGTGGGCTCAGGTAATGTATGTGTTTGTGTCTTAGTTTTTAACAAAGTTTAAAAAGAAAAAAATTTTAAACAGAAAAAAGCTTATAGAATAAGGATATGAAGAAAATATTTTTGTATAGCTGTACAATGTGCTTGTGTTTTACACTAAGCATTATTACAAGAGTTGAAAAGTTTTTAAAAATGGAAAAGTTTATAAAGTAAAAACATCGCAATAAGCTAAGGTTAATTTATTGAAGAAAAAAATTTTAAAAAATAAAGTGAGTGTAGCCTAAGTGTACAGTGTGTATAAAGTCTACAGTAATGTAATGTCCCAGGCTTCCACGCCCACCCACCACTCACTCACTGTCTCACCCTGAGCAACTTCCAGTCCCGCAAGGTCTATAAGACCCGCAAGGTCATGGTAAGTGCCCTATACAAGTGTACCATTTTTGATCTTTTATACCATATCTTTACTGTATCTTTTCTATATTTAGATATGTTAAGATACATAAATACTTACTATTGTGTTATGGCTGCCTTCAGTATTCAGTACAGTAATGCTGCGCAGGCCTGTAGCCTAGGCACAATAGGCCGAAGTATGTACCTAGGTGTGCAGTAGGCTGCATCATCTAGGTTTGTGTCTACACAACAACAAACTCACTTAATGACACATTTCAAAGAACGTATCCCTGTTGTTACACATGACTGTATAATACTACAGTCTATTACGGTGAAATTTTTCATGGCTCCTCATAACCTCACGATTAAACTATTTTCTGAAAAATTAAGCACTGAGTGACCCTTTGTACCTAAAAATTCTACGAAGTTAATCCAAAGAAATGAGGAGTTTCCAGATAATGCCTACCAATTACTGAATACTTACTATGTTCCTGACACTACCCTAGGAGTCTCACCTATAAAATCTCATTGAATTCGGACAAAACTCTGGGAATAAACTATCATTCCCATTTTTTCGATGAGGAAATGGAGGCTCAGAAGTTAAGTAAGTTGTTTCAAGTCACATAGCTGTAGGTGACCGTGCCAGAAATCACATAAGGTCTTTGTATACACCCTGAAGTTATAATCTTACTAACACACTAGGCTTTTCCATTTTCCTTTCAAAGCGAAAAGAAAAAAAAGAGTATGAGACTAGAATCTTACCTGGTCTATGTCATGTTGGCTCACTATAGTCAGTCCACTTCTAAAATCTAGATTGGCTTCTGAAGCTAAGGAATCTAGAGAAAGAAGACACAGTCAAACCATCTTTGCAAATATATATCCACGACACAGTGGAAGAACCTGACGACAAATGAAAGGCCCTGGGAAGCGTTTCACTGGTCTGGGACAGGGTTCCCAAGCTCTGCTTCTGTTTCTTGCCCGCTAAGGGAGACAATCACGCTCATCGGTCAGAGGCTCACTCTAGCAACAAGAATTCTGGCCTAAGCTGACCCACTTCAATTCTTCTAGAAAATAATTTGTGACCAGGGGACTCGGGACCTGGGTCACCCCTTAACTGAAAGAAGAGGAGAAGCTGAGAAGCAGCCTCTAAGACGCTCTTATGCCCCACAAAGATAGAAGTAAAATACAAAATAACTATGTCTAATCATTAAGTAGCTCTTTATTACCCAGTCCACTCTCGGTAACCTAGAAACATAAAAAAATAAATAAAAATAGATCTAGTTTTTCAAGCACTAAAATCTATAGGCATTTATGGTTCACTACTTTGCAGAATAAAGTTTACCTTGTAGCCTTCTGCTTTTAAACAAGGCCCTGGAAGCGAACAAAGAATCTTGTGAATCTGTGGGCGTGCAGTGTAACAGGTAGTACTCCAGATGGCGCCAGAGAATAAAGAGGCAGGTCTCTATGATGACTACAGAGAGCTCAGATGAAAGGAAAACATTCTCGTCACATGTTTTTTTAAAAAACAGCTTCTGAGGAAGAGAGAAAAGGGGAGACTGCACCACTCGGTGACGTAGCCATGACCTCAGGCTAACAGGGGTCAGATTCCACTGCAGGGTCTCCCCAGAAAGCAGTGAGGTGTGCTAGGAGGAAGGGGGCGGGGACCGTGGCACGCTGTGCCAGCACCCTCTCCAGCGTCCTTGTCTTCTGTCCTGACAGAAGGTATCTGTATACATTATCAAGATTATTAGACACTCTAAAAGATAAGAAAAAAATGTCGAATTGGAAATATATCGGGCATTTACTGGGGAAAAAATGAACAGTAATTATGTCCCTTTCCATGTGGTTTTGATGCCCAAACAATGTGAGAATAAGTAAATAGTTCCTACATTTGCAGATTTTCTTAAAGGTCACCATTCAAGTCCCACTGTGATTTCATTAAGGATACAAGAACAAAGGGAAAGCAGTTTGGCTCGATTGTTGATCAGTTTCACCAAACGCCGTCTTGCTAGAACATATTTCTGGGCGGTGGAGATTTTATCAACACCGGCAGGCATCACGGACTGACATAACTAAGAAAAAGAAAACAAATACAGTATTAAGAACGATGTAAATTGCAACAAAAATGTAATGAAAATCTCCTATAAGAGGGTCCCTTGTGAAAAGTACTGTGAAAAGCATTCAAATAAGTTTAAACATCCTTGCAGACAAGAGATATTATCTAGTTAGGAAGCAAGTCACTTAAAAAAAGAACCAAAAAAGCAGTTGAATTCACAAATGAATATTCATCTTCTTTTTGTCAAAGTCCTACGCCTGAAACAGGCATTTCCAATCTGCGGATGGGCCGATCGACACTGTATTTTTTGTCAAATTAAAACAAAACAGTAGGTTTTTCAAGCAGTAGGTGTAACAATGTCATAGAAAATTTCTGTAACAGCTGTCATGTATCTTCTGAAGAAAATGTAAAATAGATTTCTAGAGCATTAAAAAATATGATCATCAACCAGAAGTACCCCCCGCCCCCTGTCTATTTGGCATACCTATCATCACAATGGTTCGATTAGGATTCAGACACTGGGTCTGGCAGAAGGCGTACTGGAGTGGGAGGGCCACATACTTCACGGTGGCCCTGTAGTTCCTCTTGTGAGCACTAGCATCCACCATAAGCCGCACGGGAGGGGGAAGGGCTGCCACATGTAAACCACACAGTTTCAGGGACTACCTGAACCCAACCGACAACTCCTGCCCCAACCTGGACTTGCTAGCTGTGTGGCTCTGGCTAAGTTATGCAAACTTTCAGTGCCTCAGTTTCCTCATCTGAGAAATGGGAGCAGCAATATCTGCCTCGAGTATTCACGTAGAACTCAGGGCCTAGCACATCGTAAACACTCAACATATGTTCTCTAGGATTATCTGAAGAGTGCCAAAAGGGACTAGGCTTTGACTACTCTTAAGGAGATATGGAGTTTTTCAGGAACGCTGGTGTGAACCAGGAATGGCAAAACGGTCCAGGCTGCCACGGGACACCAAAAGCTTCAGTGGTGGCCAAGCAATGCCTCACAGTTCAGCTGTGCTGAACAAACAGGGAAGAGACCAGGCTGCCTAGGGAGCAAGCCGAGCAGCTCAGCATCTGGGGAAGGGCTGCGGGTCATCGAGAGCAGGCAGTCACGTCTGACACGCCAGCCCACAGTCTGAAAAACTTGGTAAACAGACACTGAAGATACTGAAGATACTGGAGGCACAGAGGTGTTTGGCCTAAGAAATCAATTCTACTGAATAAGCGCTTGTGACAGAAACCTAGTTTCTCAGCACAGATTTTAGACCGTAAATTACCAAAACTCTGCACTCAAAGGCCAGCTGCCGTTCTACTACTGAATGGCAGGTGTTTTTCCTGAACAGGTGCAACTTCACTGTCTTTCTTTCAAGAGTTTCTGCACTTACGAGGTGTGGTGCTTAAGGTGAGGGACTCTTCTTCAAGCCACACAGAGAAATCATTTCAATTCCTTTTGTCTCACTGAACATGTCACCTTTACGCACAAGTCTGACACCAGTACCCTGGCCCTTAGTAAAATCGGTGGCTTCACAGATAATTATAAGATTCATACCTCTTTTATCTCATCTGGTGGAAGCTGCTCTACATTCTGTAGCTTGTTGACACTCCGTCGGTGACTGTCATAATAGCTGAAGAAATCACTAGCGCTCTGTTTCAGCAGGTAGACAATAATGCCCAAACCAGGCAGGCGCCAATATGGAACTACTGGAGCTTGGGTATCTAATAGAGGTGATGATAAAAAACAATGTTCCACTCATAAGCATTTTATAGGAATTTCAAATGACCTGTTTTAAAACAAGGGATGCTCAGGAATTTACGGGCATGTAAACTATTATTAAAACCAACCCAAGACTACTTTTAAATACCACAGTTTAAAGGAGTGGACAGGAAGGAAACTGCAATCAGGTAGGTACATGAGGCAGGAGACCTTGAGAGAATAAGGAGATTTAGCTGATGGACACAGAGCTCATCCTTTATTCGATGAAGGCCTTTCAGAACTCCATGTTGGCTGTAAACTTTTATACCACCCCTCATGTACACACACACATTTAAGCCATATAAACAAGTTTGGACTTTCCTGACTCCAGATGAATAATTCCTGCCTCACTCTACTGCTCTAGTTATATAGATTCATTCAGTCTACATCTTTCTGGTTGCTGAATTCCCAGCTCAAAGTCATTCTTCCAAAGAGATGAGAACACTAATTGAAACATTCAAAAAATACCAAAATTTAAACTTTGAGTCACACCAATAGTCACTTGTAGAACTGTGACTCGAATCTAGGCAGTTCATCGTCAGTCTATATTCTTAACCAGTGGGTTAAAGTGCCTCTCTATAACTAGGCATTCTCGAACTTACCACGTACCCACCCGCTCCTGTGTCTAGAACTGGCAGAGGGAAGTGTGCTTACTAACTCCTCAGTAAGTCTTAGGAAAAATAAAGGCCAATTTACAAGGCTTTGTAAGTTTATCTTCAAGTATTAAAGATCAAAGAATGATAATGGTATGTGAAAGACTGACTCAAAATAAGAAGAAACTAAATGAAATTTTAATAATTACTGGTGATACATTATTAGCATATGATTAACGTTTCTGAAGGACAAATGACAAACTTACCATTTTGTTTGAAAATGTTATGTTCAGATTCAATTTGTTTTAAAAAGTTAGATTCAGGGTTCACGGGGAAAGAAAAAGATGACTACTCTTTTTTTTTTTTTTTTTTTAAGTATTTGAGCCAAATTGATATGCTGGGGAGCGAGACTGATTACTACGCTCTTGAGGCAGAGTTAGAGGTCTCCATCAAACTACCGTTCTTACAAGGATTAATAAACAGACTCATATCCATTTACAAATTGCCAGATACAGAGGGGATAGATTAGGTTAAATGTCACTGACAGGTGACAGGCAAACCACTATTTTGAATAAAAATATGTCTTTGGGCAGAATTCTCAATCATTCCATGTCTTCCAAGTGAAGACAATCTCTTTTCATGTCTCCTGAGCCACCTGGACTAGAAAGATAGCTTTCCCCGCGTGCTGGCGAAGGCCTCAGGGACCAGCACTCCCCATGGTGGGAACCTTTCCACGGTGGCCCTTTTGATTTTAGTGATCTGCCTTCCTAGCAGCAGTCTTTTTGAATACAGGCGAAAGCTAGAACTATGGAGAACTAATTTGCTTAATATTAAATCAAAGGAACTATTGTATATATCCAAGCTCAATGATTTAAGAACACTTACCTTATAGAATAACTATAAATCTTTATAGTTATCTCCTCAGTTTCTTTAAGACATACTCTCACCTAAGCAAGACTGTTCCAGATGAATCACTGAATAAAAGGTATCTTTAACTACAGCTATCTATCAGCTATGAAGGACTTTTGCTTCCAAGTATAACAAACTAAAACCATACCAGACAAGGGCCCACTCCCCATCTCCCGCCCATGACAAAGAACTAAAAGTCTCGACATAATATAAAAACAACTACCTGAAGGTACCAGAGAGTGAACAACAGCAAAGAGACACTGGCAGGGCTTGCAGGCTCACTAGGAGGGCAGACGAAACTCGTACATATGTACAAGTAAGTTCCCACCTCCGCGACCTTCAGCCCGGGGCGAAGCATAGCTGGCACCAGCACAAGCACCGCAATGCAGAGGTGAGCGTGCCAACGGAAAAAGCAAGTCATCAGAGCCTAGAAACCGAAAAAGAGACGTTGGGAAGCTGGGAAACCATACCCGCTGAAGAAAGTTGGGGAAATCTAGGAAGAGCTAGGGAGGGGGTCCCCATAGCTTTCCACATCACTGACCATGCAGAACCACGCGTGCACGGAACACACTCAAAAGCAGCTCAGGTAAAAGGAAAAGACCGGAACTGAGAGAGCACCTGCCACCCAAGGATCAGAGTTAATGGTCCAAGCAGGGTCAAGATAACTGCCAGCTAATAAAACAAAAGAACTAACACTCATAGAGGAAAACGAAGCAACAGAATCCAGACACTTCACAACTTCATACTGTCCGACATGCAGTTAAAAATTACCCAACATACAAACAACTAAGAAAATGGAAGGTATTCTCAAGACACAAGAAAGCCAATTAAGTCCGATCGCTGATGAACTAGATGTCAGAAACTAGTGAATGAGGGTTTTAAAGTAGCTGTCATGACTACCCTAATTGAGGGAAAAAAATATGCTCATAATTAATAAAACCATAGAAAATTTGGTAGAGAAAAGAGAAATGAATGAAAGAACCAAACAGAATTCTAGAACGGAAAAGTACAATTTCTGAAGTAAAAATTCACTGGATATACTCAACAGCCAAATGGAGCTGAGTGAGGAAGGAATAAGTGAACTTGAAAATAGATCAACTGAAAATTTTCAAGGAAAAGAATAGAGGAAAAGATTAAAAAATAGAAAAGAACAGAGTCTTAGAGACATATTATATGGTATCCAACAGTCTAATATATGTTTGGAGAGAATGGGGCCATCATATTTTCATATTTTTCACCCAGCTAGCTTACTCTCCAATCCTAGATCCTTTCTTTGGGGTCTCAAAAATATACTCTCGCCACATGGCTCTTCTAATTTGTCCTCAGAAAATCTTGAATTCCTCTATTCTCTCAAGCTCACCAGCCTATCCACAGGTCTGACAATAGCATTCCCTTCCTTCTTAAATTTGCTTGAAAAATTTCCCATTGTTACTCATTAAAGAAAAAACCACATCTTACCGGAACCAATTCAAGCTTGTCATAATCATGGCAACTTAACTCCTCAAATACAGAAAGAAAGAACAAGGCTCACCTTGCCGGGGCCCATCTCTGTTAACTGTTTCTGACAGGCTTGGGGTGAAGAGACACACGGCATGCTGAAAGGTAGGGGAACTCTGTAACATGAGCGATTGGCAATATTCCATGACATTGGCACAAATCTACAGTGGAAGAAGGGAAGTAGCAAAAACATTACTCCCCACACGCTCTAATACGTAAATCCAGATTTGAAAAACAGTTATAGATCAATTTGTAAAATTTACAACAAAGTTATAAATCAATGTGTAAAATATCTCACATCTGTTATTTTTATCAAGTATTCCCCCAAACCAAAAGCTTCAAGAACAGGTACACAATCTCACTCCTCTTACCTGTTGCATAGCCAGTTCAATCTCATCCTTCTTGCTCACTCTATCTCCTTCCACATTATCATCTTGAAATTTAAACTGACGGAGTCTGTCGGAGCCACCAAAGCGACTTAGCAGTCCTAAGCATTGGCGCTGTGAAAGAAAAATGTGTTCATATCCAGTTGTAGATGTTTAAAATTAGTGACCTCTCTTTCTTGAGATATTAAAAAAAAAAAACTCAGTGGAGAGTGGAATCACTCTCTAAAAAGCATCTGATTTCTTACTTTCAAATGAGTCAACTTAAGTAGCCCTATTAATATTAACCTTTTTGCAAATGTTATTTGCTTGGCAGTCAACTCTTTGAAAGAATACCAATTTTTTTACAGCAGTTAATTCCCACTAAGTGTCTGTTAAGGAATTTTCTGTAGCATACCAAATAACTCCTTGGTAGATATCCATTAAATAAATACAAGTTGGTAAACAATGACAAGCAAAATGAGATGGCAAACAGAAGATGATTTGTAACAGGCACATCCATGACAATTTCGTCTACCAAAGCTCAAATACAAAGGCTATTACTTCTGTGGCCACTTTTGGGGACTTCATAAAGAGGTTGGGAACACAGCGGTAGCCTTGCAGATAAAATGCAACTGTCAACTGTCACCTGCCTGAAATGTTGATACTTTTCACCCGAGAACACAATTTTTCCTAAGGTTCTCAGAGGGAAAGAATGAGCTTTCCAAAATTGGCATCAAAAGTATCTTCCTCTACTAATGAAAAAAGTTAAAGACTGAAAAAAAAAAAAAAAAAACCCAAAAAACCCCAGAGCATTTGGGTTTTACTGGTTAGCGCACAACCTTTTCTGGTGCATTGTGTGACAGTGAGTCAAAACGTACTGTATGTATACACTTGGGGACCAGTGATACCAGTTATGTTATAGTTTTAACATTTGTACATAAAAATGCTAATGGCAGAATTTTTCTTTTAGAAACTTGTATTAGTTAAGAAAATTACTGTATCAAAAATAATAGAAAATAAATTCTAGTATTGTGAATATAATTACTCTGCAACCAATAAAAAGTGAAGATGTTCAGTCGAGGCAGTCCAAGAGGCTTCCAGACTGATAAAATATCTAATATGTTGACTATGTTGAAAGATTACACAATGGAAAAGAGTTGAGAAATAAGTACATAAAAACCAAGCAAATTTAAAAAATATATTATTTACTCTAAAGGAAAAGTCACATACATCCATGTCATAATCATAAATTTACAGAGACATTTACAGAGTAATAATACTGTAACACTAAATGCTGATCTAATCAAATTATAATTATGTTGCATTTCAGGGGATGTTATGAGAAATGTACATATTTTATGGTGGAAGAAAATGAGTAAAGAGATCGTCCTCTTCAATGGAAGTCAATAGATGATTCCTCAATTTGGAAAATCAAGTAGTAGCAACATAAGCTTATTATTTAGAGGTAATAAAGAATCAATTAAAACCACTGAAAGGGTTTTGTCCAAATCCAGGTAGCAGATTGGGGAGGATGGGTGAGGGGATTTTTATATTTTGTTAAAAGTCTTACGATTGCTCTTTAAAGAAATACGAACAGTTACCTGGAATCTTCCAATATGTCCCTGTAGCTCCATTAGAGATCCTTCATTTACATCCACATCAAGTTCACTTAATATACCTATGAAATTTGTAGTTAAATAATCAATAAAATAAACACATTAAAAAAACTAGGAAGAGCGGTTTTAGTATGTTCACATATATTCTTTATGTGACTGGGAAGACAGATTCTGCCATGAAGAACTTTTGAGAAATATGGCTTTACAAAGAGTATAAGTACACTGCCCCAAGTTCATATGCATTCTACATCTAGATTCAACTAGTGATTTTAAAGGGCACTTTTTAAAGTTTTTGAGAAAAATCTTTTTATCTACGGCCATAAAAGTAAAAAATTTCTAAACTCAGCAGTAATTACTTTCTCATGAAAAAAATTAGAATATAAAACTAAAATAAAATGCATTTCTTTTTTCTTTAACCTCTTCGAGATATTATATCATTTGCTATTTTTCTTTTTCCTTCAGCAAGATACAGTTTGCACATGGAGAAACAAGTTTGCATTCAGCTTCACAGTTTGGATTCCTAAATCGAGCTGATTAATCTTTTATGGCACCATGAACTCTACAGAGGTGGTACAGCCTAGCAGGTAAGTGCACAAGCTCAGAAGCCACACTGCCTGGGAAACCCCACATTAGATGTGTGACTTTGGACAAGTTAACCTCTCTGTGCCTCAGTTTCCTCACTGTAAAATGTGGATAACAACAACTCTATATCTTATGATAGTTGTGAGGATTAAATAAATTAACACGCTGTTAAAACAATACTTGGCACCTAATTACTTAATAAATATTAGCTATTATCATTAATATTACAAGTTCTGAGAAAAGAAAATCACAACTGGCTATGCTATCATTTAAAAATAACAACCTTTAGCCATTCATACATTAAAGAATTCAGGGACTATAATATACATTTTCTTGGTTGAGAGGATCTCAGTACACATTAAAATTACCAAGAGATAGAACAAAATAAGAAAAAAAAAAAGAATTGGTGTTTTCCAGTGAATTCATGTAAATATACAAGTAAAACTAAAGAATTATTATGGTATTATGATTTCAGGACTGAATGTAAATGTTATAAAACCTGACAAAGTAAAAATAATATAAGCAAACATAATCTGAAGGGGAAAAGGAAGTGTAAAAGAACTCATCATTTTACCTTTCACATCAGGAGTTAACTGTCTTAAATTTACATGTAATAAAAAATTAAAATTTTAAAAATAACTAATAATAATTTTTCACAACCTTTTTCTTTTCTTAATCATAGTGATTTTTAAGAACTAATATCTCTTGTACTGTTGTAGTGAAGAAACATTTGTCTGGAACTCAACAATGTCTTGTTTTTTCTTCGATTAGTTTTCTGCTGTTAAGTCATGTAAAACTAAAATTACTTTCTAAAACTTCATCTAAAAGGTAATCTCAGTCATATAAATTACCTCTGTATGTCTCTGTTTCTCTTTCTCTCTTATGTACATATGAGCATTGTTCAGACACAAAATGAAAGGCTACCTATCAAATGTTAACTTTTGATAATTCCTAGGTAGTGGGATTTTGAGTGTTAATTACTTTCTTGAACTCTGAATTTTTTATATGAGCATATATCATATTTATAAATATAAACAGTACTTAAAAAAAGGCAGTGAACTCTTAGTGCCAATTTCAAATACGTCATATGTAGCTACAAGGTGATAAAATTGTCATTCTATTAAGGGTATGTTGTCAGTCTGCAAAGCGTATTAAAATCCATTCAACATAATCAACTCACCAGGAAGTGCTGCTTTACTTATAATTCCTGTAAGCAGAGCTAATCCAGCAAAGACCCAGCACTGACATCCTGACAGCGCAGGATTGCTTGTATGGTATCAGAATGCGAAATGAGAAACTGCAACACCTAAGCCAAGAACAAGGAGGAAAAATGGAAGAAGATGTCTCCTCAATTTGATTACAAACGCCTTCGCGAAGACCATGGCAAAACAAGCCAAACATCTGAATCATTCAGGAACTGTGTCCCCTTTTATTTTTTTAAACAGATTCCTGGCCTTAGCCCATAATCACTGGACATGGAACTCAGTAATCTGTATTTGTCAAAGAAGCTCCCTCGGGGATTCTGTGATAATCAGTAAAAGACTGGTATTAGGGACCAACTTCTGCTTAAAAACCCTTAATCTTAATAAAGTAGAAGACAAGGACAGTCACTGAGTTTTAAAGAACTGATTCAAAGGTCACATGTGAAAGGGGTAGAATGTCACCTAGACTAGTGCAGCATAAAATAAGGTGCCACATTAGAAACGGCAGCATTCTGTCTTGGCGAGATAAGCCTAACTGATGGCAGGGAAGGCAGACAGAATTACCATAAGTTATTAGGACACAGCTCCTAAGGGTATCACAATAATAGAGCTATACAATAAAAGACTGCAGATTCATAATGATGAGCCTAATAATCAGGGAAAGGCTAAATTATATATTGCATTATTAAAGAAACAGAGAAATATATATTTTTTGAAAGTTTCACTGAAAAGTGATGAAAATAAAACTAATTTCTGGTGCTCCAAAAAATATTTTTATTAGTTAGAAAATTACTTCATTTTTACATATCACAACTAAATGTGGCATATCATCCAATTTTTGCACTTTCTGCAAGGCCTAATGTAGTGTACAGCCTCCTCTCAATAAATACCTGGTTAAATTAAATTCAGAAGCCTGCTTATTCCTATCACAAGAACTGCTTCCTTTTATAGAAGAACACATTTAGAACTCTTGCTTTCCATCTTACTTACTCATTAGCTGCAGTGTTTCACTCAAACCAGACTACAAAAACAGGCCAATGAAGTTCAGAGCGAGTTCAAGGGGGCCTGTTTTCGATACCCAGGTGTGCCACCAACAGTACAATTAAGGTAAATTCACTTCGCTTTCTATACCTAGCGTTTCTGCACCTGTAAAATGAGGATTTGGCACTAGACGATTTCTACACTAAGGGTTCCTCTTACCTGCCCTGCTGCCTGCAAGTGCTGGGCCATACTAGACGTGAGGATGACCTGGCACAAGCGGAGAGCCGGAAGCAGAATCTGGCGGTACCGGTCCACCGGAGTAGGGATGAACACTGGGGGGTCTCTCATGCCAAACACGCTTCATTCATTTCCACCGAACAAGGAGAGAGCAACGTCCCAGGGTTAAGGTAACACTCTAATGTCCCTGACCATCTCCATGCAAACCACCACAGGGGGCTGATTAAGATGTGAAGCTACAAGTGAGTACTCTGCATCCCATATCGACAGTATAAATGGACTAATTTGTTTGAAAAATCTCAATAAAGAAAATCTGCATAATTTAAAAAGACAATGTTTGAAACATCCTAAACATATTTATTCTGCTCTAAATTTTCCCTTGGGCTTTAGAGACTGTGAGTAAGAAATAGATAAAAACAAGTTTTTCCCCAAATTTCCCTCTCCTATAACCCAAAGCCAAAATTGAATCCACATTATAATATTATATATATATATATAAAAACAAGATTTAAAAAAGTTAAAATGAGGTTGTAAAATCACTTGACTTTTAAAAGGTTAGGTCTCCGAAACGTATTAATAAAATATTATTTATTGCAAATGTTTATATTGAAACTTTTAAATAAAAGAAAATGGTTGCCTGTTGAAGGGAATGAAGTAGAATATGAAAATAACAGGAAATTAAGAAGAGAAAGATTTTACAGACAGTGATAATAATATGCCATGAACTAAGGAATGTAACTAACTCAGTCCTCTTCATCTAAGGTGAAAATAATAATTCTGATGTTTAAAACTTAAGAATGCAATATAAAAAATTTTTTTTTTCTGGAGGTAAAATAGCTCTCTTTATAGTTAAACCTAAAAAACTCAAATACTCAATTTGGCAATGGATCTTTTGAAGAAAATTATTAAAACTGACCAAAGTGTTATTTATTGTTAGGAGGGCAGGCTTTCTGTCCAACAATGTTGCAGCCATGTAGACAAAAAAAGGGAAAAAGAAAACCCATATTAACTCATATGAGAAATCTGCTTACAAGCTTGAAACTTAATTTGACTTAAAGTTTTCAAGTTAACAAGCAGCTGGTAAAATGTTAAAATGAGAAAAATATAAAATACTCTCCCAGTCATAGGAATAGGAAATCCATAACAAATAATAATTTCACTATGATCCTTTAAAGACCACTATAACTGAAAACCTGTATTTCTATTGAACAATACAGTCAGGAAGAAAAACATGCACTAACAAAATAATCTTCCATTTCCCTCTTACATTACTGCTCTAAAATGTAAAGCTTCTAGGTCCCAACCTACTTTTACCCTTATTAGCAGCTCCCATTTATTAGTAAGTGGCAGGGGTGTACCACCAGAAATCAAAAAGAAAAAAGAAAAAAGAAAAAGAAAAAGAAAAAAGCCCGCATCAAGATGAAAGAATACTGCTGAAATAGAATTATAGTCCAGTGGCAAAATTGTTTGAAATTTCTTTTTTTTCTCAATAATTTTTTACTGGGAACTTAACAAAACAATCTACATGGACACTTACCCCTGCGGGTCCACTTCTGGGCGCATGTCATAAACTTGGCATTGTGCCAATCTTACAATCACCCCAGATCTCAGCAGCTCTAAGGCACCCTGCTGTATCTTAGCCACTCTCGTGAGAAATGCCTAAGAAATAATGCAAGAAAAATCATCAGTAAAGAAATCATATCCAAGGACCTTACTTAGATAAAAATGAGACTCTCTCATGGCACATTTCTGATTTGAACCATCAATGAGGGGAAATGCTGAGCTAGCTAAAAGAGGCACATTATACCACCTTTCTTACAGACTTTTTGAGGATTAAATGACATAGCACATCTGAAGTGCCACATACAGTACCTTGCACAAATTAAGCATTCAACTAAACTGTAGTTCCTGTTATCATCAAGTGGGCTTATGGAGGGCAGGGAAGATCATCTGTTTTGCTCATAGCTGTATCTCTAGTGCTAGTGCCACACCTCGCATATAATACACATTTAATAAATATTTGTTAAATGAATGGAAAAAAGAGTTAATGAAAAAATCTAAGATTTTGGCACTTCTATTATTGTGACACTATGATATTTTTAACCAGAAGACAACAGAGAAATTAAAACAGATTTGGAGGAAAGAAAATGATGAGTTATAGACTGTACTGAAAATCCTGTGTTTAGAACAGAACAAGCACATCTAATCAGAATGTTCAATAGGCACCTAATAGTCAGAATTCTGTCGTGGAAGGACAACTTTGCTCCCTGCTTTCCTCGTAGAGCACTGAGTGTCATATCATTCGCCACTATCATCACTCTGAGTAAGTCATAGACTTATTATTACTCAACTAACTCTCTCTGGATCATTTCAATTCAAATTTAGCCTGCTTAGAAGATACATTTCTAGCACATATCCCCAAATATGGAACTCCTGAGAATGATTACAGCTCACATGACAGAAATAGTCAAAATGCAGGCCACATTAACGTTCTTTAATATATCTTTAGCCCCAAGAAAAAATGAGCAGTTGACCCAACTTCAAGTGAATGTAAAGCCTCACCATTTTGGATTCATAGGTATAAAGGGCTTTTAAAAGTGGAGGTTGTGGGGTGAGTAAGCTCTGCAACGTAAGGTCATCTTCTACCAAGCTGTCCACGAGCACCTTCAAATAGCCACTGTTGGAGAGGTACAGAAGCCACTGCTGCTGCCTGTCTACAGAGACGATCCGATCAAGCAGAGCCAGCGCCAGCATCTGGAGGAAGATAAATCAAAGTCCAAATCATGGGATGTCTCCCAAAATCAACAACAGAGACTGCCTTCGCCTGGAAATATTTAAAACTTTTCTCTTAAGGAGATGGTTTCTTGCAACAAAACTTTCTTCTTCCATTTTTTTTTTTGTGTAAAATTGAATGTTATGTACCTAGAATCTTGATTTATTTATTAATAAAAGGAAAATTTGGGGGGTAAAGTTATATAGCTGAAACAAAACTTAATACATTGAAATAATAGTATTAAATATTTTAGCAGAATCTAAACATTAATTTTTGGAGGAAAGGGATTTTTAAAAATAGCTTTTTCTCTAATTGTAAAATCTTACATGCTTATTATAGAAAATATGTAAAAGTTGTATAGGAAATACATAGTCTGATAAACACAATTAATCCATTTTGGTCTAGTTTCCTTCTACTCTTTTTTCTATGCCTAAAAACAAACATTTTTAAAAACATAATTGAGAAGTTACTGCAGTTTATATTTTACCCTATTTCTTAAAATCCAACAGTTTTCAAAAACATGATTAGAATGCTATGTGATTGTCCACTAGCAAAAAGTTCTCTGCAGCGTCTCTGTTGTTTCTACCAATGGCAGACCAACCTCGAAATCAGCAGAAAGATTATTCTGAGGGAGAATTCCAAACTAACGGAGACTTTGAACAGAATTAAACAAAATATATGAATAAACAAAATCGAGAGTCCAAACCATAGTAAATAGGCAAATTCGCTAAAATATATTGCAGAAAATAATTCTTGATATATAGAACATCGAAAAGTTAATTTGGTTTAGATCTAAATAAGTCAAAATACTTATTCAATTCTAGCACTAACCAGGGGCTACTTACCCTTCCGATCTCGTGGCCGTCACAAGCATCCCGACAGACCACCTCCATGAGGGCGGCGCCGTAGCTCTCGATGATGGCTACGTTTTCTCGCTGCAATTTACTAAACGCATCTTCAGGGGCTGTCAATCTTTCCCACATGGTTTTTTGGCTAAAAGAGTTAAAATATAGAAAAAAATTTAAAACACTCCAACAAAAAGCAGTTTGGTAACTGAGTAATTAACTAAACCTCATACAGAACAACAACAAAATCTTCGCAATGCTGCATGTACACAAAAGCCCACCAGCCACGAGTCCCCGGCAGGTAACCTTTAAGACACAATGTGCATATTCCATGCACATACACTATTCCATGCACATATACTATTCCATGCACATAAGATAACAGTGGTACTAGGAAAAGGATAAACTATTCTTTAAAAAATCAAAATGAATTATGAAACTCCACGAGCACCAATATCCTATATTTATTCTGCTAAGCAACCTTTGTTTACCTTTTACTGAGATCTATGAGAATTTCACTCAAAAAGATCAGGTACAAAGTAGACCAAGACCTGCTGCCCAAAAATCAATATTTTTATTCTTTTATATTTTTAATTGAAATGTTTATTTTAAAAAAAAAAGTGTACCCGTTATGAAATAAATGTACAATGAAGACATGATCATATATTTCACATAAGATTCATGTAAACCCCTTAGAGAAGTTTCAGAAATACATCATGTAAAGCAATAACCCGCATTTGAAACTAATCTTATGACTCCTTTTCCAACTATTGCATAGTAGTAGTTTTTAAATTGGGAAAAGTTTCTCAAAATAAGCTGATCAGAATGGAGTAAAAACAAAGCAAGCGTACTCATAAAGAATAAAAGTAACCCACATTGTGGTCTATAGTGCACTTTTTATAGCAGCTTTTTGCACACGTTTTTGCAGCAGGCAAACCTTCGGAGTTTTAATAAACAGAAGGCAGGTACAGTGTTTGGCACACAAATAAATGCTCAGTAAATAGTTATTAAATTTAGTATTTCTAATTTGAAACTTAAAGACTCTATTACCTATGGGAAAAAGTAATTTGCTACTTAAAATAAGTCAAAATAAGCAGTGATTATGACTAAGAAAAAACTAAAGGAGGAAATTACTGTAAAATTAGATTATTTGGGAATTTAAAAAAGGAAAATTTTCTTTTATGGTCACACTGCTTTACCACATCTTGATAATGACTTACAAAAAGCATGATGTACAGCTCCACCTAGTGCTTAAGTGGTGATTTTGCCAATTTGGATGTTAAAATGATAATTTTAGGCAACTACAGAATGTTAAGAATTTTAGACAAGAGGAAGATGGAAGAGTTATGTTGTGGGGAAAGATGGAGTGGAATCCCCATTACTATCTTTCTTTAGAAAGCTCCTATTCATTTAAAAAGTTTTCTAAACTAGCCTTTTATTTTTAATGACCTTAAAAACATTTTTTGTACATTATTTAAGTAGGTAGGACATTTCTATAAATACCATTTGGCTATTATTACCTTCTAAGGAAGATATTATGTAAAAATATATAGCCCATAAAAAATAGTATGAGATAATCTGGGTCTTACACGCAGAATTGTTTTTAAGAATCTATGTACAAAATAACAAACACTCATAAGGGTTCTCAGAAGGGCACAAGGAGTCAGTTCATTCTAGAAGGCACTTATGACAAGTTCTCAAATAGCAGAGTAACTCTGGCTTAGAGCATTATATGTGTTTGTCTGTCAAACAGCTAAAAACATTTTTCATATCTGGAGACCAAAGAATCCAGCTTATTATTCTCAATTAGAAACACTAACTACATTTTAGAAAGCAGCACATATGAATATTTTAAATATGCATATCTTCTGACCGAGTTCTACTTCTTAGAATTTGTCCAAGAGCAACCTCATCTTAGAACAAAAAGACATATGCACGCTATTGACGAGAGTTTAAACTGGTAGAGGGCCATTCGATAGAATCTATTAAAAGAAAAATGAGCACACTCCTTCACATGAAAATTCTACCATGAAGTATCCTTCTTGAAAAATACACAGGCATATAAAAAAATATTTGATGCAGCTTTTTGTGTGATAGTGAAATTAGAAAGAATTTAAGTGCCTATGAATCAGGCCAATGGTAAAATAAATGTTACTTCCATATGAGGGAATAACATAGCCACTTTAACAGATGCAGCGAGATACGTACAGTGATATACGGCCAGGGAAAAAGGATGGCGTACACACTATGCCCAGCTTATCATTCAGTGGGGCCAGGGGCGAGACAGGGAGCAACCAAAATATACAAACTAAAGCAGTGTTTGAGGGTTTGTTTTGACAGTACTTATGTGCTAGCTTCATAATTTTAGAAAACTAAACATTCTTCCTTGACTTTAGAGTAAGCACCTAACTGATTCTATACTCGCTGGTTATAGCTTTGCTTAGCTAAAAGAACAAAAAGTGATTTTTTTTTTTAAATTTAAAGTAACCAATCCCTAAAACCAGAAGAGATTAGAAACCTATCTAATTCTACCTGCTTCTAAGGTGTCCGGTTCATCCGGTCTCTGGGCGATCTGTAAATAATAAAGCAGAGAGCCATACAGGTGTGTCCTCACTCGCTGGAATCCGCCACCTAGGTAGACAGAGTAAGACCCTTTTTTCAAATTAAAGTTAAAACAAATACAAAAGCTGTAATTTATAGGAAATTTAGAATAAAAAACCTGTCTTCAAAATGAAGTCTAACAGTTTCTTCAATATGATGTGAAGTGAAGAATCTCCAATAGAAGCAAAACCCACCACTGGGTTCTCTGCTGGAGGAGGCGAGGTGAAACAACTATCAAGCGTAAAAGCGTAATGGGCCTCTCCAGGCCCCAAGGCTAATGGATGCTTCTGTTCTGTGCGAACGGCCTGGCTCAAGTGAGCAGTCAGGGTGAACACAGCACCTGCTACCACCGGCATTAACTCCTGTGCCGCTTCATCATCCAGGATCTTAAAGCAAAAAGACAAACAGAGTGAGGACCCTGCTTTCAGCCATAGTTATCGACACATTGTGTATACATTTAGCTTTTCAACTACCATGAGAATAGAACTGTAATGTTCAAAGAAAATAAAAGCTAATATGTGGAAATTTAAATAGGATGCTGGGTAACACGGGTTCTTAACCAGAGGAATTCCTACCAGAATTCCCTAGAGGTTCTTAATGGAAATTCACATAAACGGCTTCACCACTAGACTGTCTCATTCAGTAGATCTGGAATGATATCTGTTCCTGTGTATTTTTAAAAAGCTCCCTAGGTAATTCTGATATGCACTCTGGTTGAGAGCCACTACTATATTTTTCTTTCTCAAGAAAAGTCTTAGCATCGGCACTGCACAACTCTTATTTACTCCTAATCTAAAATAGAAAAAAAAAAAAAAAGAGGTTGGCAAGCTACATGTTCACCTGGTAATTAAATATTCAGCAGTATAAAGTAATTTAGGAAGTATGTCACCTTATCATGCACGTCTTGTAAAATATCACGAATAATCAGTTGTCGGTCCTCTGCCTGAATGAGGTCCTGGGGACAAGCTGTCAGTATAATTTCTACCAGCTGCCTCCATGACTCCAGCACGTGCCGTTTTGCATGAAGACATTGCAGCAACTTGTTTCTTCCTACTACATACTGAAGTATAGTGCTGATTTCCTGAAGCCAGAGAAATTGGATCGCAAAGTTAACACAGAGGCAAATAATGTCTTTTACTAACAGGTCCCTGTTTTGAACAATGTCAGTTAACCTGGAAACAATTATAGTATATTTTGGAAATCTTCCACATGCATGCCAGTCAGCGCTATGAAAAATATACACAGCTCTATGTGTGCGTGTGTGTTTGTGTGTAAGGCAGGGAGCGAAGGTTGTACGGGTGGAAATGAGCTTTTTAACCCCATCTTTCTCCTGGCAGATGTCTACTTATACTTACTCTGGAGCACTAGAGTTGCCTAACACCCAAGTTCAATGGCATGTTTCCTGGATGTGTCTTTTAAGTCTTTGCCTTTTGCTTTAGCTTAGCCTGTTGTGTTTCCATGTACATGGTTCTTTCCACCGGCCTCTTAACTCCTCTTAACTTGTGATAACAAATGACTCTCTCCTCTCTCACTGAAAGGGAGCAAGTGAAGTCTAATACACAACGTGAGCAGGTTGAAAATCCTTAACCAGCCTCACAGAAAAGATTTATTTATTCTGGCATCCAGACATTAGCTTCAGTTCAGTTTACAAAAGTTATAAAGCCAAAAGTGAAAGATTCCATTAAAGTTAAATTTTTAAATAGTTTAAGTAATTTAAACGTTAATACTAACGTATGCTCACCTCCATCAGTAGAGGTCTCTGTCCTATGGCTGCCATACCCTGAAGGGCATTAACTTCGGCTACAAGAACCCTATGAAGAAGCTATACAAGTGGGAAAAGAAAGAAAAATAAGACCATTTCAGACACTATTACAACAGTAACCAGTGGCAATTACTATAAATTGTCCTAGAGGAAAAGTTTTGGATACTTTTAAATATAACCTAGCAGTGGCACTGTCCAGTTTCTAGTCAAAAATATTAGGTACCCCTCACATTCCAGAGAGTGGTACCAAAGAATATCTTCTTTCTATTGACGCCATTAACCTGGTAGAGCTAAATAGTTAAAACCACTCCGTACTTTTAGTTGGGCAGCATGATTACCAAGAGAAAGGTGATGGGGAATCTTTCAAACAGGCAAATTTAGTTTGGACTGTTTGTTTTTATTTCTCAGCTGTCTGAAAATGGAAAAACACAATCTAACGAACCAAGGTCTATCAGAAAAACAACAACTGAATGGTTATATTTCTGTCGACTCAAACTCTGAGCCAATTAAAACTGTACACATTTTAAAGCAATCCTCACCTTGACATTGCAGACTGTCTGTCCCCGTAAATTTTTATGTTCACAGTTAGCGATAACTTGTTCAATCTGAGTCCGATCAAAGAAATCCAACTGCAAAGGCTCGGGGATCTCCTGACTGAAGTCAATTGAGTCAAGAATACTCAGAATTTTTCGACGCACTAGAGAAAATAAAAAGTAGTTCAGTTTTTTTGCTTGGGACACTGAGAAGAGCAACCCACTCTACTTAGCTCACTCCCAAAAAGATAGTGAGTGCTATGTCCAGAAAGGGAGTCTATAAACTAAATGCTTTACTGAAATCTAAATTTGATTTTATTTCTAATAAAATCATTTGCAAAAATATTTTCCTGTCTTATAATCCCAGTTTTTAAAAGGTTTTTTTGGATGACAAAGAATCCTTTACATAGCTTTTCTATACCTGTTAAGAATTTGCAAGTACAGGCATGATAATTCTCTTAAAATTTTAAGCAATTTAATATATAGCTATAAATTTACCACAGATTCAAAGGGCTTTACCTTTTGTGGCAGTGTCAAAGTGAAGGAACCCAGAGACAGACCTATTTTCATCTTCTACTCCTCCTTCACCATCTGTTGAGGCATCAATAATAACAGACCAGTAAAAGAACAACATACTTGGAAAAAACACACTTAGAGTATCTTATTTCTAGGTCACTGTTTCTAGGTCAAAGAGCCCTCTGCAAATAGATAATTAAAATGCAAATGTGATAAGGACTTATCAACAACGTTCATCTAATTCTTTCTGTCCCTGTGGGATCCACTTCACGATTGTAAACGGGATAATCAGAACTCCGAGAGGCAGGGCCCAATCATGCCAATGAGATGATTAGAGAAGCTTATGCTTAATTTGCATGTATAATACATAATAAAATACCTTTGGTCTTGCGGGCTCTCTGTGACAAACTCCACTGAATATTTGTGTATACGAATATAGCAAAATGTGGACGCTTCAAACAATAATGGGATGATTTAAAAATTTGGTGTTTTAAGGGAAAAAAATTCTAAAGGTAGAAGGAACTTCTTTGGTCTGCAATCACATACTAAGCACAAGATTCAGATTCGTGCTTGAATTCACCCCGATCAGTCAGCAGCACAATAAAACTAATGCCAACAATTCACATGTTCACCTGAATACGGTTTCACTGGCATGTCATCCAACAGGAGGTGCAGGAGCCGCTGGGTATGTGACCGCTGACGATTCAGAGAGGTCACCCTTAGTTCTATCGAGGCAGTCTTCATCAGCCATGACATTTGGTTCAACATAGATATTTCATATTCTAGAAGTTAAATACATAAGTTAGTTTCCCAGAATAATAGCACAAGGTCAGAACAGACCTAAATCTTTAACTCATCAGGTATCTTCCCATGGAACACAGTCCACAGTTTATGAAACTTGGAAATATAATTTACTATTCTGTAAAACTAAAAAAGAAAAGGCAGACATTAAGGGAGAAAAAATAAGCTAATATGTATCTGTAAAAGATGAGCAAAATGAAAGGAAAAACAGGAGAGGATCCAGTGTCCATTATCAGCATAATTCATACAGATCTACAGAATTCTGGGTCCGACATAGTTTGACATTAACACAGAACTTAATACTTAAAAAAAAAAAACTCAAATATATAACTTATAAAAAATTATTATAGTGTGTTTTATATTTCACAAATACATTTTTAAAAATTAAAATAAGTTTAAATTGCACAACTTTGTGATATCTCAGGATAATCTAGGCCACTCAGTCAAACACATAGTTAGGGTTGGGTCTCCCATTGCAGCCGCCACTGGAGAGCAGCAACCGTGGCTCTGTGCTTCCCCATGGCCCTGGGCCTCCACGAGGGCCACGAGGTGACCAAGAATGTGAGCAAGCCAAGGCACAGCCACCGCCGCAGGCGCCTCACCAAAGCACAGCAAGTTTGTGTGGGACATGATTCGAAGTGTGTGGCTTTGCCACACATGAGCGGAGAGCCATGGAGCTACTCAGGGTCTCCAAGGAAAAGTGGGCTCTCGGATTCATCAAGAAAAGGGAGGGGGCACGTCCACACCAAGAGGAAGAGCGAGGAGCTGAGCAACGTCCTGGTGGCCGTCCTGGTGGCCGTGAGGAGAGCCACTGCTGAGGACAGTGCCCCTCCCCACTCTGTGCATATTAAAACCTTTTCCGAAAAAAGAAATACATATATAATTGGGGCTGGAGAAAAAATATATAGTTAGGGTTGGGAATCACTTATACACATTTTTTAATCCAATATTATTTTAATGCCTGGATTTGAAGTCCTAAATTATGACAGTATAAACATAAAATACACCAAATACTGCTACCGCTACTACTAATAATGGGTAATACTAGATTGATTTTTTTAAAAAACAGATACCATGATAGGCAAGACTAATTTTTCTATTTATGTATAAAAGAGGTTTTCTTTAAAAAGTTTCTTAATATAAACAGATATTAAGACTAAAAATAAGATATATTTATTATGAAAAGGAAGTTCTTTGCCAAAAGATAATTTTTGCCATTAGATAATTCTCAAGGTTTTCTCATACCATCGCTCTCAAATTAGAAGCTGATAATTACTAGCAATGGAAATATATTACAAAATCAGTGAACCTAGATTTCCTAAAACATAAAGATGATGTAAAGTAAACTAAAAAACTCCAAAGGCCACCACTGTCTGGATGTACTGTGAATTCAGAAAATTGTTTAAAACTGATCAAAATTATATAAAAACTGAGAAAATTATATAAAGTAGAATCCTATAAAACACTGGTAGCCTGGGATAATTGCTTGGTCATGTCAATAAAGTAAGTTACAAATAGTTTCCACCATAATTAGTTTTACATATTTCATTTCAAGACTGAATTGTTTTCAATGTATATACAAGAAAAAAAAAACAGATTTTCACAAAATAACTTTCCAGAAAATATTTTCTTATCCTTCAACACAATTAAAAATATTTACTTATTAGGGAAAAGATCAAATTCCAACTTTGATTGACTATTTTTAAATAATTTTGTGGTAGCAGCTAAAACATCAGTCTTCTCTAGCACAAATTATGAAAGCAACCCAAAGTAACAGGCAAAGTAACAAAATGGGAACAGAATCCCACAAATATTTTAACTACTAGAATCAAAGGTTATATAAATAAAATCATTCAACATCGACTACAAATATTTTGTAAGGAAAAAAAAGTCCTACCTTTATTAGAAAAAGGTAAATGTTGCAATTGAGAAAATAAGAAATCCTGGCTGGTTCTCAAGTACCTCATAGTAGGGCCAGATGTATCGGAGCATGCGCATAACTGATATATCACCTTAAGAATTAAAATAAGAAAATCCCCAAGTCAATTTTTTTGTGTTACACATTTTAAGATAAAATGTGAATTTAGATCTACTAAGTGGAAACTAAGACCCATCAACAATTCGAGCAAAATGAACAAACACAAGTATAAAATTAGAAGTTCAGAGTTATAAGCAGTCCATACCGCCTTAATTCAAGAACATTTTAAGAATACAACCGAGAGTGCTGAAGACATTATTGTAGGACTAATCTTGAAATCGTCCTAAAAATATTTATTAATACATACAGACATATAGTTAATTAACAAGTCTTAGTATTTTAATTATTATAACCAGGATTCAAACAATTGAAGAATTATAAAGACCTACATATTCAACTAAATAATGAATATAAACTCAAAATAAAGATTTAATAAAAGAGATTTAGGCATAAATGCTTTTATATCAAATATAAGAAAAAGTGAATAGCTATAATATATATATAAAGATCTCCATTAGGTATATAAATATCATCAAGAGAGGCAAACAGATAAAATGGCAAAAAAGGTTTTACATGAGAAAAAATAAAAATGGCACATAATCAAAAAAAGAAGTACGGTTCTTTCAGTAATTAAAAAAAAAAATTAAGTGACTAAGGCAAGCCTCTATGGTAAATCAGCAAAATGCTTAAATGTAAAAAGCAAATCCCAGTATTCGACAAAGTGGTGGTGAAAACTTTCATTCATATGTTTCATTTTATAAATATTTATTAAATGCTTTCCATGTAGCAAGTACTTTAGGTTCATCTCTTATTGGTACCATTTAATACCCACTATAATTGTTATGATTACTTCTGAATTAAAATCTGAAGTCATGAAACTATTCATATCCTTTGACTCCAAATCTATCTTCATTATTGGCTGATTCCATATTTGCAAAGTCATCTGCATGCTAAAGTTTATTTGTAATTCCAAAATCAATATTCGCATGCTTTTGTGGTCATTCATGGACAGGCACAGAGTAGCAAAAAATTTGAGCTGCCAAACTTGTCTGCTCTCATTTAAAGTTAAACAAGGCTGTGCTTTGCCTTCTTGTTTCAGCTCTCACGCTGCAAACAAGTGTCCTCTCCCAGTCTATTTGTGCTCCATTTTTTGCATTTGTGCTTTTTGTTAAGTATTTTGTTGGTTAAAATGGTCCCTAAGCATAGTACTGAAGTGGTGTGTAGTGTTCCTAAGTGCAAGAAGGCATCAATGTGCTTTACAGAGAGAAAATACAGGTGTTGGATAAGCTCCATTTAGGCAAGAGTTTTCGTGCTGCTGACCATGAGTTCAATGTTAATGAATTAACAAAATATAGTAAATAAAGTGTCTTTAAATAGAAACACATGTAAAACAAAGTTATGCATTCACCAAGTGACAAAAATGTTGAGACCTGAGGACTGCAGGATTCTAACCCTGTTTTCCCAGGAGCAATGGTTTAATATTCACCAACTCAGTGTTTACTGTGAATTTATAACACAAAACAACAACTGACTGTAAATCTATGCCTAGAAATACATTTCTAAAAATATAAAACAACAAAAGGTAACTAAAGATGTTCACCAGAACACAGTAAAAAAAAACTGGAAGCAACCAAAATGTAATTTACATTGTAGCTACACAGGAAGATTGGGGGGAGGGGGGAAGGGACACAAAACTGTACGTCTACTGAGTATAATGAACTAAATATACACATGCACACAAAGGAAAAGGTAAGAAGGAACACTAAATAGTTCTGCTATAGGTACATTCTTGTCTTTTAAAGAGCTTTGACATTGTTTTTGATAACTCTATAAATAATAAAAATAACTGATTTTTGTTTTGAACTTCTTAAAACAAAACAAAAACCAGTTCTTTGTATTAGATGGTAGAGTAAAAAGATACAGGAACAGATGCTCCAAGATGTGGGAGAGGTAATACCTTTAGAGGGAGAAGGACAGAAAAAGTGAGTTCCCAAAGTACCAAGAGCCATTTTCAAGGGAGTTTCCCACCTCCCCCCTAGTTCCCAAGATCACATGGGGAAAACCTCCATTCTTACAGAAAAGAGAGCAAAGGCAAAGGCTATCTCTTCACCCAGACTTCTTCACCCAGAAAGCCTTGTATTGCTGGGTAATGAGGGTATCAATAAGGCCCAAAATGATTCCCCTTTGCTACAATCAGACTTATTTAAACAAAGAAGTTCTTTTTAGAGATTTGAATTTTCTTCTGAAGCAGAGTGAAACATGAACCTATACATGAAGGAAGCACCTTTCATTAAAAATGGAACAGTGCTCCTTCTGGCTCTGAGCAGCAATATGGCGGTTGGTGAGGAGAAGCACCTGACTAAAGGTAGCAAAAAAGCCAAGGAAGTGGTTGACCCATTTCCCAAGAAAGATTGGTATGATATGAAAGCACCAGCTATGTTTAATATTAGAAATATTGGGAAAACACAAGGACTCAAGGAACCAAAATCACGTCTGATCGTCTCAAGGGAGGTGTTTTTGAAGTGAGCCTACCTGATCTGCAGAATGATGAAGATGCATTTAGAAAACTCAACTTAATTACTGAGCATGTTCAGGGTAAAACTGCCTAATTTCCATGGCATGGCTTTTACCAATGACAAAATGTGCTCCAAGGTCAAAAAATGGCAGACAACGGTCAAAGCACATGTAGATGTCAAGACTACAGACAGTAATATTTGCTTTGGTTATTGTGCATTGGTTTTACTAAAAAATGCAACAATCACACTCAGAAGGCCTCTTAAGTGCAGCATTGACATGTCCGCTAAATCCAGAAGATGAAAATTATGACCTAAGAAGTGCAGACAAATAACTTGAAAGAAGTGGTCAAAAAACTAATTCCGGACACCATTGGAAAAGACATACAAAAGGCTTGCCAATCTATCCGCTCCATGATGTCTTTGTTAGAAAAATCAAAATGCTGAAGAAGCCCAAATTTGAATTGGGAAACCTCACGAAGCTTCATAACGAAGGGAGTCCTAGAAAAACAACTGGGGATGAGACAGGTAGGTGCTCAGGCTGAACGAGCTGATGGAGATGAGTCCCCAGTCCAAGAATATGTTTAAAATTCAGACTTTTCATGATGACAAAAATCCATTTGTGACATTTAGGGGAAAAAACAGAACGGTGCTTCTTGTTAAAATGACAGATTCTGACTCAGCAAATCTGGAGCGGGGCCTGGGCTTCCACACTAACAAGCTCCCTGGTGGTGATACTGATGCTAGACCACATTTTGAGGAGTAAAGCAGCAGAGCATGCGTGATAAAATGGCACGTTACTGGTATAGATGTGTTTTGTTTGGCCAGTACACTGTTTTAAAAATAAGAGGATCTGGCAAACCAGGGCCTGCATTCCAACATGGCAAAAACTAGCAGGGGCCGAGGAGCGGGCATGGGTTCTCCAGTCTGTCAGATGCTCCTCTCCTCATCTTTTTGTCTTAAATCTGGCTTCAGTCTCTTACTTCACCTGCCTAGCTCCTTCAGCTTAGATGATTAATCTTATCCATTATTTCTACCTAAGTATGTCAAATTCTATAACACAATTCTAAGATTCTACAATTCTATAAAATATACATCAAGTTTGTTCCCTCATCAAGGAAGAATTAATTTTGATTCAAAGGAAGACCCAGCTGTAGTACTTACAGTGAAGAGCTGTTTGGACAGCCAGAAGACAGAAGAAAATAGTGAAAAAGTACAGAAAGGAAGATAAAAATTCATGTCGCTAAAAAAAGTTAATGCTGCACTTCCTATGAAAATATGAATCAGGGTGTCACTTAAGTTGAAAAATTAGTCCTATCTTACAAAGCCTAGTTCTTAAAATGTTTACGAAATGAGTAGGAAATAAATATAAGAAAATACAAGTAAAACAGAAGTTCTCATTATAGCTTAAACTTTACACGAATTTGACTTTCTGGCCCCTCACATACAAGTACAGAGCTGCATAATGTATGTGGTTATTAAAAAGTGCCTTCACTTACATGCTCACATCCTCGTTTAAGTCAAACAATGACCCATTTCACAGACTGAAGAATCCAGAGACGTGTCATGGCATGCTCGAAATGGCTTAGCTAGTCAGGGGCAGAGAGGGGAACCAGGGGTCCCATGACCCAAATCCATGGCTATCCCCACAAAAAGAAGCAACTTGAAACATAGCATCATCATTAGAAAGCTTCTACACCACCTGGTCAAATCTATCCTCAAAATCCAATTTCTCTCATTTTTCAAGCGGCCAACCTATAGGATCTGTAGATGTTTAGGATTCTCAGCGTTTGTGCATTATGCGTTTTACCCATAAATGAAAGACTGGTCAAACTGCCAAATTTCACCTCAGTCTTACTGTCATACTTTCTTGTCTGTGATGTAGTCAAGCAAGTTTCTTCTATTAAGTGCTACGTGGTACAGCCTTTAGTCTACCTGGTAACACAGCTCAGCGAGTTGGGCGATTCTCTCACCGCCACCGGGCCTGTCCTCCCATTCGTTCCTTTTTCCAAGATGTTTAAGATGGCATGAAGGCATGTTCGAGGGCAGCCTAACACTCCTATATGAAACCAAAAGAAAATTCAACTTTTCTTTTTAAATGTCTGCATTAAAACCCTGAAAATACCTTTATAAAAGTTAAATCCCATAAACGTCTGCTCTACTGTAAACAGCCTTTCAAATATTGATACAGAAAATGGATATATTCTAATTTTCTAAGGCTTAGTTTGTCCAGACTTGAGCTAAGCCCTAAAGATTGACTCATCGCATTACCTTTCATACATTATTTCTTTCTTTCAGTGAATTATCTCATGATCCCCAAATTTAATAAATGACCATTTAGATACATAAACATGAAATAAATGCCTATGTGTCTCATGGCCATACCTGGATCTTGTAAGTTTGTGGTACTGACAGGTTTCTTCAATTCAAAGCCCAACAGGTAGAGAGCAAGACTGGGTGGATTGCGTTCCAAAGAGGTGATGAGAAGATTCAAGATGTGGATTCTTGTTTCATGACGGATTCCAGCTAATTTCTTTTCAAGTTCTGATCCTTAATGTGGAAATCACAAAACAATAAAAAGTTAACATAAGTCAAATTTAGGAATTACACTAAGTGAAATAAACCAGAGGAAGACAAATACCCTATAATTTCATTTATATGTGGAATTTAAAAAACCAAAAGAATAAATAAAATAAAATAAAATAGAAACAGACACATAGAGAGAACAAGCTGATGGTTACAAAAGGGGAAAGGATGGTAGGATGGGAATTTTAAAAAATGGTAAAAGGAAAAAAAAATTTTAATATAAAACTTATATTCCAAACGTCCATGTTTTCTTTAGTTTCAGGTGACTAAAGTAGCCATTACATTGAGTTCAGACCTGTATTAGAGGTCTCCCAAAAGCCTTGTACATTTATGCTAGCAAACTAAACACTTAATAGCTTTCTTTATATTAAGTATTTATATAAAGTAAAAAAGATACATTAACCTAAGACATACCCTCTTCTAAACGTATAAATTCTTCTGTATCTTCACTATCCAAACACTCCACAAATCCAGCCATCAGCTTCTGACTTACACTCTGAAGTCATGTAAAGATAAAAAAAATTATAAAAAGTTTCTAAATATTAGAGAAACTATAATATATATTTATAAACATTTGTCTATAAAGAAAAAAAGCAAATCTACTCCAAGTATTTAGGTTTTAGTTACATTTTTAATTAACAGAAAACTCAGTTCCTTAAATTGCCATAAGTTAACTCTATAAAAATAATTTTAAAAAAGCATTTTTAAAGTTTATTGGTTTCAAAACTGGTTTCCTTCATTTTCTTTTCCAAAGAATCAAAGTAGTTCTTTTTTCAAATAACATTAAACTGCTATTTCATGACCTCTTCATTATATACTCATTACTATGGGATCTTAACTAAAATATAAAATAAAATTCTCATCTTCTCTCTTTTGAAATGTATTACTATTAATTCTACATTTCTGGCTGAGAGATTATATATGACTCAAACTCCGTAAGAAATCTAGCAGGATGTTAAAATCAGTAATAATTCACACTCAAATGAATGCCAGTGAACTGAAAAGCTTCATCTTCAATACTCCTTGATTATCACATAGTTTTCATGAATCTCATCCAAAAACCAGGTTAAACGTCTATATTCTACTATAAACAGTGGTTCTCAACCTGAATGGTATTGCCACTATGAGGGGCACTTAAAAATATGCGGACATTTTGAGTCGTCACAATTAGAGGTTGCTACTGACAGACAGTGGCAGGGACCAGGGATGCTAAGTCCTGCAATATGATGGACAGTTACACATGATGTAAAGACCAGTCCCACCCAAGTGCTAGAGGAGCCTGTTACAGAATACTGTGGAATACACAATAAAATTCTTCAACTAGCTAAAGCAGTGGTCCAACATAAAGATACAATGGAACAAATCTCTACAAAGAGAAAAAAATATCTTCCCCAATTGTAGCTATTCAGCAAATAGAGATTACAAATTGGATTAACAGAAGAACATCTAAAAACTCTCTACAGTGTAATATCACATGAAGTGACACAAATGTGGATTACCAGGAAACCACAGTAGACAACTCACAATAGTGAGATACACTCAGCATCACATAGGCTCACTCAGAACAGAGGCAACTGACAAAGGATGAAACAAAGGATGCAAAAAACAAACAGAAGTTGCACTTCAATGTGCTTAGAATAGCAATCGTCTCGTTAAATAAACCCTACAGCTACACATTATAGAATACATAGTATCATCACATACAACAGTATGTGCGGTATCACTATAAATGGTATTTGGTATTATGTCGAAATACAAATTTGAACATGGGTAGTTTTCACCCATCATAAATAAACCTACTTACTGTCAGAGAAATTGTCCACAAACAAGAATAAGATTCCTCCACAGACACTATGACTTCTGTATAGACTGAAAATGCACCAAAAATTAACAATAACAATAACAAAATCAGTTACCTGGTCATGTGTGAAATCCCCAACCAATTTTATCTGAATATTGGTATTGCAAGAGATACAGCAGAGGATCTTGGCACTTTCAAAAGCCAATTCTGGATTAGTATTGCCATGATACAGGTATCTTTAAAACAAGAAAACAGTTGAGAAACAATGAGATGAAACTTGGCTTCTCACTGTTCTCAAAAAAGAAAACTTAGAACCAGAGCTTCTCTTACCCACGTAGCGCTTTTGGGTAAATTAGACAGTGGTTTCCCCATCTAACCAGCATACCCTCTTGTGGATTGAACTGTGTTCCTCCAGCATCCCTATGTTGATATCTGAACCCACAGTGACTTATTTTGGAGAGGTGGTCAATCGAGTTAAGACCAAGTCATTAGCGAGGCTCCTGATCCAATGACTGGTGTCTTAATAAATGGGAAATTTGGACATTGACACACATAGGGAGAAAGCCATGTAAAGCCATGAAAAGCTGAGGACAGCGATCAGGCTGATGCTTTGGTAAGTCCTAGAATATCGAACACTGCCAGAAGCTAAGATATATAGGCAATGTAAAGTCTGCTCCCGACCCTATCCTCCAAACATCTAAATTCTCTACAAGAGATACACAGTATTAAGGTATATCATTTTATACTTAGAAATGTTTAGGACACAGAATAATTCAGAAGAGGAAAAAATATTACAAGGTTCAGAGTAATTAACATTAGAGGAGCTAGAGAAGGCAAGAACAAAATGAGGCCAAAAAACACTGACGCATTAGGGATCTGACCAGATTTGGCAATCAAAGCTAGAATGCCCATTTGATTGATTTCCTCATTTTTCTACCTACAAATATAACCTACCTGGCAATATTCACCACATTATCAGCCTTCTTAGTTCTGGGATTGATTCCCTGCAGAAGCTGTTCTAAAGGAGAGACTATCAGAGCCAGCTGACTCTCTCTCAGAAGATCCATAAAGAGGTTTTCCTTTTGCAGAGTAAGGTTGAGAAGCGCAAGGCAGTGCTGCACCGCTTTCTCCAAATGCTTCTTCCCTATAAACCAAAAGTTGAAGTTAGAAAATTCTACATGAATCTTCGAAACCATAGTCGATTCTTAGGAAAATGAGGTAAAAGACGAGTTCAAGATTCAAAAGCCCTCAAGTTCTCAATATTTCATCAACTTCACGAAAATGCTCCCCCATGCAAGTCATGGTAATTTTATGGCTCGTTACTTTTATGCAATTGCTTTTCAGTCACTTTTCCTGTATCTTTGCCATAATTATTTAGAGCGATGGTTTTCAGATGGGAGTGACTTTGGCCCCAGAGGACATCTGGCAATGTCTAGAGACACTTGATGTTGTCACAACTGGGAAGTGCTACGGTCATCTAGTGGGTGGATGCCTACAGTGCACACAACGGCCTACACAACCAAGCACTATTCAGCACAAAATGTCAATGGTGCCGAGGCTGAGAAACTGATCTAGAGTGATATGTACTCATTGTGGGAAACTTGGGGGGAAATATAAATAAGAATACATATAAGAATATAAAATATAAATAAGAATCACTTATAATCCCATCATTCAAATTTAAAATACAAAGCCAAACTGTCCACGTTCAAATCACAGCTCTGACACTGGGGAAGATGTAAAACCTCCTTGTACATCAATTTCCTTATCTGTTAACTGAAATAACGATATCTACCACATAGAGCTTTGGTGCAGATTAAATGCATCGGTGCATATAATGTGCTTTTAAAAGCACCAAGTGCATAGTAAGCACTCAACAAATGATAATTAGTATTAATAAAGATAATAAGTAAAATTGAGTGAACATTATGTCTAGTGCTTTTACAAGTATTATATGAAAAACAAAACAAAAAAGTACTTCAGATTTAAATTTAGGCATGTTAAACATGTTAAAGTGAAAGAAAGGTATTATAATTACCTATAAAAGATCCTAAAATGAGACAGTTATAGTGAGAGTCTCTGTCTTTTACTCTGCTTTCACTTTTAATACCTTCATTGCATGACTCCCTAAAAGCTCCACTGTAGATATAGGGAATCTTACAGTGAAAAAGAACCTCAGAGATCACTTGATTATTTCAAACCCCCAGTTTACAAAAATGAAAATATCTAAATTGTTTTCAAGACATAAAGACATTCAGGCTCATACCAGGAAAAGGGGCATAGGTATCAAGCTGCTTAACGCCTTCTTCCAGTAAGCTAAGAGCAAGCTCCAACATTGGTGACTCATTCAGAAGATGATACATCAGACTAAATCCTGGTGGCTTATAGGCTATGATTTCTTCTCCTAAATAGAACATAATAATAGTCCAAGAAATGGTAAATTAGTATTTTTGTCACACCCTTGATTTTTATGAAATGTCTGAAACTTATAAATTAAATGGCATCTGAACAGATAAAGGGAAGTTTCAATTTAGAGACAATGACACAAACTGTATACAGTGGTAATTTTCAAATAAGTTGATCTGCACACAGCAATTAGCCACTTATTGCATGTTAACTCTCTAAAGAATCTGTAAGGCGATGTTCTTGGTCTTCCATTCAGTACAATTTTACTTTATTTTCTCTCGCTAAGGACAATTAAAATAACTAATACAGTGTCACAAAAAAAAGATTAAATTCTAATTTAATTTATAAACAAATAATTCATATATTACATATAATATATAATTTACAAACTATAAATAGTTTTATCAATAGCTGACACCTTGTGTGAAAGTGACAGAAATAAAATACCTTGTAGTTCCACAAACTGGTCTACAAAATCTTCAAGTTGGGGCTCATAATCTCTAAGCAATTTATAAAACACTTCCAAAACAACTTCAGCAACTTCCCACTATAGAAAGATACAAATGTTTCAATAACAGTAAAACAGTCCAAGGTGATAGAAAGCCTTGCTAGGTTTTTCTTTCCTCCCACTTTTCTCTAGAAAATGAGTGAAATCCTCTGTCTACTTTATTAATTTATGCTAAGCAAAATAGCAATCCCGATTCATTTTGCTTTATTTTGCTAAAGGATAAGGAACTGGTAATTTTTCAAGGAAAAATGTTTGAAAAAGCATTTTCCAAACATTTCTATAGTAGATATCTGGGCTTCATTAACAAATCTAAAGCACATAGTGTCCAGCCATAGTCAATTTATAATTAAACATCAGTTTTGGACGTTCCTCCTAAGTATTTCACATTTTCCCTAAAAATTTCAGGTTGTAAAGGATCTGAGAAATTGTCTCATCTAATCGCTCTCATTTCCCAGGTTAAGCCAGTGAACCTCACAGCATGAACTTGGCAGCAAACATGCTGGAAGTCAAGCCCTGGACTTCTAATTCCCAGACCAGTGTTCTATCCCATGGCTCTAGCCAAAGACATTAAGAAGACATAAAATCATTGGCAGGCTTGCCCTAAATGACCCCAATATCACCTCTTGGTTAAAAATGTTTTTAAAAGTTATGCAACAACAAGAAAATATATTTATGCCAAAGGAAAAGTATATACAATGGTACAGACAGTAAAATTAAAACTTTATTTTAAAAAATCCATTCCACAGAATTTTAAAAAGACTGTTTGGTAACTGTAGACAGGGTGGTTTTTTTTAATATTATTTTTAAATTACTATTTCCACGGCAAGTAATTTTATTAAGGCTGAGTTTGGGAACTGGGACTGTACATTGATTTCAATTATTATTTTTAAATTACTCACTTTTTTATATTTTCCAACCTTTTCAAGGTCATTTAAGAAGAGGATTTTCACCACATAATAATGAATTTTAGAACTGATAAATATACAGATTGCCTCTAATTCTGTTTGTTACTATCTCAATCGAAGCACTGTTTTTGTGAGAAACCAGTGTTCTAAAATATAGTGCTCTAAGTTAAGCTTGAAGACATTCAAGTGAAATAAATTCACAAAATTGAGGGAAAATTTCTTAGGGTAAATATGCTGAGGTGAAACTGAAATTAACGGTAGCTAGGGCAAGTAGCAGCACTTGAAATGCAGATATGCATAAGCGAAAAATAATAACTGGAAAGAATGTGGCTAACTGGATTTCTGAATACTTAGGTCATAATGACCTTTTTTAAGAAAAGGAAAATAAGATATTTAAACAAATGCAAAAAAAAATCAGAACTCTATTGAAGAGGTTGCAATTATCAGCATCCATTATCCATCTGAAATAACTTCTATTAATGAGGCACGAATGCTGTTACTGTTTCATCCAAAAGGAAATGGATGTTAACAAGATAATTCTAGGGCCTAAATAAAATGTATACCCTTTTCAGTGTTTCTTTTTACTACACAAGAAGCAAAAATTATAAAGCAATTGACAAAAAATGAACTTCAATAATTTGGGACTAAATTAGAAACAAACTATATCCAATGATAGGGCAATGAATAAATAAACTATGCTAGAGACAAGTAATGATTATGCAGTCATTCAATAGACTATTTCAAAAAAATCTAATGTATAAAGAAGATCCCATGATAGATACTATGTTTAGCAGCCAAAAAGACAGAAACTAATGTTAATTAATTATACCAATTTAAGTATACATGTGTAGAATAAAGACTAGAAGTAGTTATCTTTCCTTTGGCAACAAGATTATAGGTGATATAATTTCTTATACTTTTCTATATTTTCTAATTCACCCAAGTAAGCATGAACTTAATTATTTTTATAATCATCAACACAAAAACAAATAAGCCCAACAGGTCCAAAAATAGGGAACTATAAAAATAAAGCAGAAATATCCCTACAAGATACATCCAAGTGTATTCTGTGAGGCAATAAACAGTATTAAACTAAAGTGAATTACATCAGAACCTGGAAGGGTCTCTTACATAGCTTAGTGGTTATGCTTGGATCTGGAATCAGAGTCCTAGGTTCAAATCCTGGTCCTGGACCTTAGGCAAGTTCCTTAACCTTGCTAAGCCTCCATCTGTAAAATGGGAATATTAATAGTACCTGCCTCACAGTAGTATCGGAATTACATAAGATGATATATACGGTAAGCTCAGTTGTGAATGTGTTGCAACCAGAGCAAATATAGGCAGAAATGTCAGTGCCCCTTCAGCCTCTCTATCCATGGCAGACACTCCTAATGGATCATATAACACGCTTTCCCACTAAGCCAGACTCCGTAACCCAGAAGTGCTACTAATCAAAAGAAATTGGTGTTAAGATTAAATTTACTTCAATCCCTAACCTAACTCATCCCAATAAAGGGATACTGTGTTTCCAAAAGACAAAAGTATAATATTTTTGGTTCCATTCTGGTCAAAGTTTATTCAGTTAAGGATCTGAATGAATGCGAATTCATATCAATTAAATTACTGAACACTAAAGTCAGTGCTTTGGTTTTATTGCCCCAAATTATTTTTTTAATGCATGTAAACTAATCAGACCATAGATATTCCAGTACTAAGACTATGAAACTTACTAACTTGCAAAAGCTAAAATGAATTTCTAGCATCTTACACCTCTAACAGAAAAAAGCAGCAACAAATGAGTAAGGAGAAAAAATGTTTTTCTGTGAACATAACCTTTTCAGCTGCTCTCCGGTAAGCTCTTGTGCGGAATCGGAGAAACACAGAATCTCTAAGGAACTGCAAATACGGGTCAAAGCCAGGGGGCCGCAGTCCAGCACCCAAATTAGAAGGAAACGAGCTCTCCACCAGGGTACTAATAAGCTGGCAAAAGGCCCGAGTCAACGGGTATTCTTCACACCGGGATTCTATTTCATTTAGTTCAACCTTCCAAAGAAAAATAAAGAAAATTTGGTAATATAAAACAATCAGCTATCCTGTGCAAAGCATTTTGTAGACATTAACTCATTAATATTGCTATAATATCACACTAGAAGGCACATAACCACTATTCATTTAGAGGAAAGGACACCAAAGTATTACACACTCAAACGTAGCCAAGAGGCCTACAAGCGATCCAAAAGTATTATGTGCATCAAGATCAATCAGATGGAAGAATTTCAAATTCGTACATGTTGTTCCCAACTTTGAATTAAAAATAGAAATCTTAAATGTTTCTTTAGAAAAGGGAGAGGGAGCATAGAGAGAAAGGAAATACGTAAAGTCCCACTTAAGGTTGACCCAAGAAACCTAATTTAACTGAGTTCAAATCAAACTCTCGGTCTAGACGGCTGCCACGTAACAACCTTTTCCCACTCTGAAACCTCAAGTACTTTGGTTCCCTTCATACAAAGTTTCATCTCCATTTCAACACGGACCAGAAAACCCTTTAAATGAAAACACATTAAATTTGAAATTGACGGGAATTTAACAGGGCAAGAATAATTTTTCTTAGTCTATCATGTGAATTTATGAATATAGCATTTAAACGAAAAGGAAAACTTTACCTCAATACCAATGGCTTGCCTCTGGCTTGGAACCCTTACGGTCTGCAGTATCTTAAAATAATTAAAATGAGATGTTAGGAGTCTTCTTCATTAACCAATACAAAGCAGTAGCTTTGCTCTATAATAGTCATATTCCTCGCCCACCACACCCACATATCTTACAATGTCGATCAGAAGTGACAACTGAGAAGTCTCTGTGTACTTTCATTAGCAATTGTGTAGGGTCAGGCAGAGCTTCCAACGAACGGGGTTTCAAAAGACTGGGAATTTCTAAGTGTACCCGAGGTATGTCTTGAGCAAATTTTCTCAGATATTTTAGGCATGAATCGCAAAAGGATTTATCATCAGATGACATCTCATCAGTGTCCTAGACATTGGTTTGTTTATAACCAGTGCTACTGCTGGCATCAGAAATACCAAGAAGTACATTTGTTAAGGGCAGGTTTCTTAACGTGGGCAGAGTTTTGAGTTAAGATGTCCTATCCTGATCTCACTGGGGCATACACAGTTTATGGCATAATTAATTTACTTAATGTCATGTTACGGAACTCTCTTGCAAGATGAGAATATACTATTAGATGGTATCCTTTAAAAAAAAAAAAAAAAGCCTTGCTCTAAAGATAGAACTGTCTAAACCCAATCCCATTTCATCTTTGGTATAATGAAGCACTAAGCACTTAGGACACTGATAAGTACTGATACACTTATAAATGAAAAAATGAAGTATCAATATTAAACTAAATGAGACTAGGTCTCTCAGCACATATCAACTCCCTTAATTTTTGTTTTTATAAAGTATCATTACCATCTTCAGGACACATATGTTAGAAAAATTAGAAAATTTTACTGCTTCAAAACAGTTGCTTCTATGAATGTTAGAATCACAGGCCCCCTTATGTTGTATTATTTATTTCCAAGACAGAAACATATTCCACCTAACCATTTTCCTAAAAATATCTCTATAGAGCACATTATTTTCCTTTTTACTCTACCACATTAGTGTATCTTGACAGAAAAATTTCAATAGGGCTTACATCTAAAGAAAGAAAAGTTTATAGATACTTCATCCTTCTGGTATAGGACAGGAGGCATGGAAGGAAGAAGCAGTAAAAAACTCTGTGTGTGTGTGTGTGTGTGTGTGTGTGTGAGAGAGAGAGAGAGAGAGAGAGAGAGAGAGAGAGAGAGAGAGAGAGAGAATTCTGAAGGATGGTCTCAAAGATAGAGTTAAGAAATTCTGATTCATTCATTAATATCCTATAACACTGAAAAACAAAGTCTTAAGAACCAGTCTCCAGTAACCTAGTGAAGTTGTCACTGATCCAAGAGAAAACCCCAGCCTTTTTTCTGATGCTCAGTATCAAAATCGTAACTTTCTAATTGAAAGCTCATGGTATAAGTTTCAAATTGGATGCTCTTGCTCTTACGATATTATGAAGCCTCACTCCAAACTGTAATAAACAAGAGAGCTCGTAACACTACCTGGGTGTATTCCAATGACTGCCAGAGGGAAGCAGCAATTTCAGGAGATTTTCCAAAAGCTGCCAGTGTCTTCAGCAGCTCGGCCTTTAAAACAGGGGGGATACTGCACTGCAGGAGTCCCAGAATCACCACAACCGGGGTCCACTGAGGATGTTCACAGAGTGCCAACGAGCGTTTTCACTCTGAGCACAGAGCACAGAAAGAACAAGAGAGACTTTCCATTTTTAAAAGCTAAAAAAAATGACGAGTGATCATCTAAATTTCTAGCATTTATAGTGAGTATTCCTACGCTTAGTACACAGAAACGCAAAGCTATGGCTTACATTTGAAGTCTACCAGTCGATCAAATCAGATCGCTAGCTCACTCAATGTAGAGAATGAAGAAAAATAGACTGTGTAGAATTACTTTAACAGCCCTAAGCATGGGAAATAATACATGCAGACATCAATGGTTTCCCAGGGCCACATAAGCTAACCTAGGCACTTTAAATCCTTTCTGGAACCATGTAATATGTTTTACTGTAACATAATATATAAATGAACATAAATACTTATCCTTTTCTGAGGAAAAAATGGAAATATATATGGTATCAAATATCACTCAATTTTAATTCAATGAGAAATAATTACTAACTTTGTTTTGATGTTTAATAATATTAAGCTTTATTGGAAAAACCAAAAAGTTAGAAGAAACTATTCTCGTCCTTCATCAAATGTCAGACTGAGCAACTTAACTTTGCTCTGGTGACCAACAGAAACAACTAGAAGAGATTTCTAAGCAGAAAATTATGTAATGAAAAGAATGCTTTTTTATAAAGAATAATTTGGCTTGGTATAAGGAGAGGGAAGAAAGAGTAATTTTGTAAATAACTTTTCTAATTAAAAATATTTTTTATGTATGCATACACACCAACACACACACATCTATCACACCTATGTAGAGAAACTTTCAAGAAGGATGTGAACCCAATAACTGATCCTTATTTGCCTTCTGAATATTTTCTTTCAGATTTAGGCTGTTATTTTCATACAAGCTTATGACAATAAGCACGACTACCATAACTACACCCTCTAAAGATAAAGAAAACAAAAAACAGAATCCTATATATGCACTAAATTTATCACTAATAAACTTTAAGGCATTACATAAAAATTGGAGGGCTCCTTTAAATCCACTGTGCTAGAATACAGATAAAATTACACTCTCCTAAGCTGTGGATGGGTTACCTACCCACGTAATGATGGTAGATGTGAGCTGTAAAAAAGCGATCAGCCCATCCTGCTCCTTCTGGGTGATGCCGCGTGAAGGAAGGTGACGGTACTGGACACTGTCTGCACTCGGAAGATCCTTCCGGAGGTGTTCATGGTAAAGCATTAAGGAGTGAAAGAAATGTTCCCAGGAAACAGGACTGCCCCCTGCTCCCTGAATATTTTCAACTGTAAAGACAGACAGCACAGAATTCCTTTCAAAAACATCCCAGCATTTGCTTGGAAATGAAAAGAGAGAATAAATTTCAAACAATAAACTTTGCCTTTGTCCCAGGTAAGTAGTGTGTTGTCTTATCTATATAAATCATGTGTTTGAAAATGGGTTAGAATCTACCTGCGAACTAGAACTCTGGATTAATTTTTCCTCAGGACTAAGAATGGGTGCTGACCATGTAAATACAAAGGTAAATTATTTTGGACGTCAGTTATATACTTCATATCCAGGAGAGAGCCCTGTGTTGTCATGTAAATTCTTTTACCACCAAATAATTCCCAAATGTTGAGCTTAAATTCCTAGAGAGAGACAACTATAGGCTAGATTTGTAAATGACACTATTCATTACATAGCAAACACGGGGAGCGAAAGCACAGCAGCCAAGACAAGCAAGCCTCGACAGAGCAGTCGGAACACTGGCTGGCTTTGGAGCCTGGCAGATCTCGGTTCCAACACGGCTCCCCAATTGCTTCTGACCTTGGGCAAATTACTTCTCTAAACCTCAGTTTCCTCACATGTAAAAATGAAAGTAATCATATCAACAAAGCAGATGTTTAATAAATATTTTTTCCCTTCCTTTTTGCCATGTTTTTGGTTTAACCAGAGCTAAGTTTGAAAATTAAATGAGGAAATTAGGAGGTCAAGAGAAAAACCATTAAATACAAAAATTTAGAAAACAAGCACTAATGAAGAAATCAAAAAGTGGCAGGGGTATATACTTTGCTTTGAGCACCAGATATGTTCTTAAAAATTTTTTATATGTTAATTCTGATAGCTTAAACTGAACTGCATTTTATAAAGCCAATGGTAAAACTCTCCAATCTTGGAACGATAATCAAGGCATCACTATGAGTAAAGCCACGGACGTACTTCTTTCCCCATTACTATAAAAACAGTTTACAGAACTATCACAAATGACCAATATTCTTTAATAGATGGGGATACTGAACTCAAGAGCATCACAACAAACAACATCCAGTTTTTCTTACCATGACCACCACCGTTGACTTTGAGCAGGCTAAAACAGTAGTGGGCACACTGGGGCCCGCTGGCCAAACCCTGGAGCATTTTCAGATAAGGAATATAAATAGTTGGCGGCAACAGGTCACCCATTTGCCTAACAAACTTTGACAAGACAACCTGAAATAGGGAAAACCATTAGTTTACATAAAGCATTCTTAAATTTTAAGGAAAAATGGACTAACTAATAAAGACTATGTATTAATTAAAAGCACTACTTAAGTGCTCCGATTTAATAACACCCAAACCTAAAATAATCTGGTATTCTACTTATGAAAATTTGATTTTTTTCAAGCTCGTAATTAGCAATTTAATGTAATTATAGAATAATATTTTTGTGAGCATAAGGTACATTTTTTCAAAACATCTCAATGTCACAAAACATTCTAAATATGCAAAACCATTGAAGAAATTTACTCATCAAAAATTAACCAGCAAATTCAAAGATATACTTGGAACTCAGTGAAATTTAGTATAAAGATCTAGTAATCCAAAAGAATTTTTGATGGTAATCTAACCATATTGTTTTGTGTCCCAGCCAATACCATGCTCCTACACTTCTGCTCTGTAAGTTCATTTATTAGTTTTCTTTTTCTCTTGCTTATTCCATAACTCTATTATCAACAACTTAAAAATACTAATCAGATTCATTAGTTGGAACTCGGAACTAAAAATGTTATAGATCTTTAGGAATTGTTAAATCTGTTAGGTGTAACGATGGTTCTATAATCATGTAGAAAAATATCATTATTTTTAAGATACTAACTAATGAGAGGTGAAATGTTACACTGTTTATAATTTAAAGTACTCCAGCAAAATAAAAATAGTAAAAATAACAGTAGTAGATGAAGCAAACATTGCAAAACGTTAACACTATTAAATATTAAGATGTTAGATATTTGTTACAATTAATCTCTCATCTACATTTGAAAATTTTTATAATATAAAATTTTTTTACATCTTTACAATTTTTAATCCTTCTTCAAAACATTTTTTAATGGGGAGAAAAATAAAACAATAAATATAAGAAATACAGTAAAAAGAAATGGCACTGATCTTAGATTCTAGCATTAATGAAAATTACGCAGTAGGAAAGCTTCTAAAACAGGAAATTCCAAAAAGACGAGGACAGATACAGCAATCCATCTTATTTGCTACTGCATATCATACTTTAGTTAATATAGAATAGAAAATGGACTTTTTCCTATGTTACCTGCTGACACATAGGTATTTTGTCATCAATTATAACTTCCAAGCTTTGTCCTTTAGGACTTATACCTCTCCTAACTTCCCAACTTGTTAAGAACAATGTGTACTGGTTATTGTCATGCCTTCAGAGGACAGACTAATACAAATAAACACTAATAAAATTCAAATAAGTTACACATAAAGAGACTAGACAACTTCCTATCTCTAATGACTTGACACATACCTAGTATATTATAAAAAGGCTGACTATGTAAACACCAAAATGATCAGAACTTAAATGTAAGAGTTTCAAATTCCTTAAATAAGAGGAAAAAGCGTAAACTTCTAAAGTTTACACTAGTGATCATTCGTGTTAATTGCAATAATGTCATGAAATAACATTTTTCACATTTTCAGGATCCCCAATTACCATTGCAGAGTAGAAAAGTAGGAAAACTAAAAGTTCACCTGGCGCTGAGGGGGTCGCTGGTGAGCCACCCCAAGGTAAGAACCCAGTAGAGTGGTCGTCTGAAGAGGCTCTGAGGGGCACCAATATTCCAGAGCAAGCTCTAAATTAAAAGGGTTCTTTTTATATAGCTCACCAATCTGCAAAGAGTAAACAAAGACTGGTAAAGAGGTTATAACTCAAAACATTACTTTTAAATGAAAATTTACATTTTTATTAAATTCACTTGTCTATTCAAGATGTCAGACCTGAAATTTTCCAGTTTGGGAAAAAATAAAAGAAGGGAGGAGATGACAATTCCAAGATAACGGCTTACCAATAGCATTAAGTGTTCCAGATCCCTTCTAAGTGAAATGGGGGGTTCATTACCCATCTGCATGCTCATGTGAATCATTCGAGCATCTTCATCTGCCCGATTCCTCAACTGCTTCACCTATTAAATGTATTACATATGGTTTAATATGTAAGTCTATTATACGGGTTAATACTGAAATTAGGAAATTAGGCGATTGTCTAACAGTGACTACATAAAAGAAAAACTTTGATTAAATACCTATTCCATTTTAATGACATGAAAAAATATGCTAGGAATTTTATTATGACACTATTATCCATAATTTATAATATATTAAAATTTAAGCATTTTCTACTATAGAGAAGTTGAGTTTAACTACAGTGTTTCTCAATGGGGACATTACTGACATTTTGGGGGGACATTTCTTTCATTGGGTCAGATTATCCTGAACACTGAAGAACGGTTTAGCATCCCTGGACTACTATACTAACTATCAACAATACCACTCTAGTTACTGTAACAGGCAAGGCTGGTCTTTCTCATTTCCCAAACATGTTCTGAAGGATATTACAGCCCTGGCTGAAAACCATTACCTTATAATATTTGTGTGAAATAAAAGCCAACTGAATAAAAAAAACTACTTCTCCCCTAAAAAGAAAAATCATAACTAGACAAATCCACAATTTCAGTTGGCGATTTCACACTCCTCTCTCAATATTCAATAGAACAAACACATAGAAAATTAGTATGAACAACACTTTACCTAAGTGGCATTTATAGAACACTCCACAGTACAGAGCCAAAATACACATTCCTTTCACATGCCCACAGAACATTTACCAACATAGGAAATCTTCTGGATCAGAATGAAAACCTCAACAAATTCAACATGATTGAAATCCAATAAAGTATGTTCTCTAACCACACAAAAATAAATTAGAAATCAATTATAGAGAGATATATGGAAGACCCTCAAATATCTGAAAATTAAATGACACACTTCTAAATAACCCATCAATCAAAGAAGTCTCGAGGAAAACTAGAAAATAAATTGAACAAAAAAGGAAATACAGCATATCAAAATTTATGTGACACAGCTAAAGCAGTAGAGATAAATATGTAACATTAAATGCTTGTATTAGAAAAAAAGAAAGTTTTCAATAAATAATCTAAGCTTCTACCTTAAAAACTGAAATGAGAAGAACCAATTAAAACCAAAGCAAAAGGAAGAAATAATAAAGAGCAGAAATCACTAACAGTGGAATAAAGTATAAAAAAATCAATGAAGCCAAAGCTGATTCGTTGGAAAGACCAATAAAATTGATAAATCTCTAACCAAGTTAATTAAGAAACAAAGGGAGAAGACACAAATTACCAATATAAGAAAGAGGAAACATCACTACAGATCTTACAGACACGAAAAGTATAATGTGGGAATATTAGAGAAAACTTTATACCAATCAATTTAACTGAAATGGACAAATTCACTAATAGACACAAACCACTAAAGCTCATTCAAGAAGAAAAGATACCTAAATAGTCATATCTATTTTGAAAAATTCGAATATCCCAGATTTGTGTGAATAAATTCACTGTTTACCCTATCCAAGCCATTTGATTTGTTTATTCAAACTTCTCTCATCCTTCACTTTCTAGATACCATTATCTTTCCATAACCAAAGCCCCATCTGTACTACTAATTAGGAAAAACTTTAAGCCTTAACCTTTCTAAGGCTTCATTTCTGCAAATGTAAAATGAAAGGATTAGCAGGCTTCTTCCACTCCAAAATTCTGTGATGTTCATCTATCAAGTCCTTCAAGGTCAGTGAGGGCTCAAAATATCTGTTAAGTACTCCCTGACTATTCCAGTTCTGTGTGAGCTATACTTAACCTAAATAAATCCATAGTAATTTACTGTCTATAGCTCTCATTTACTTAATGTTACTACCCATATTTTTCTGTGTATATCTTATCTCTCTAACTAGGTTATAAATTCTTTGCTGGCAGGAAAATGAGTCTCCTACTTGTCTTCTTCATAACTCCTAGCAGAATATCTGGAAACAGGAGAAACTCAATAAACACTTGATTCATTACATAATGAATAAGTACTTCATTCCTTATTGTTGGTTGCCATTTGGTACTTTTTCCATGTGCTTATGCTTTTGGGAGGATATGATATCAGAACTGCACAACAGTATCACAAGGGTAGATCCTTTAGGGTACTTTTTTCAACATACACACAAAAAGTGATTTTATAATGCTTAACTCCGTCATTTACTTCCCATCACCATTTTGATGGCTTCCTTGGCACAAAATGGCACACAGAACATATGCTGTAAAGGAAATGTCTGAAATGGCTCTAAGAATTCTTTTTCAGACAAAGTTACAGCTTGAGCCCTTTATTCAAAAGTATCCTTTGTATCAATTTCTTAAATTCATTATATTGTCCATATAGAAGCAGCTCATTTATACACTAAAACTAAGAGTCTAGTCCAAAAAAACAATTGCAGAGATGAATAGAGGTTCTGTTCATCCCTCTGGCACCAAAATCAAAATTGTGATGGAAACAAGGAGCAGCAGCAAGGAAAAATCACCTGAGATCTTGATGAACAGGACATACAACTAGGGAGAAATCCAAGAAATCACCCTGCAACAGCAGAAGGTAGGACAGGGTGAGGATGTGGGGCTGCCCAGTCCCCGGTGGCTGAGTGAGACGGAGGATGCGGCAGACGCCTCTTAAGGCCACATTCACGAGCAGATTTTCATGACAGATGTATTGCTCTGAGCACCAGTGCTGATTCAGCTATGCGCAGGGGGCACTAGGGACTTACAGGAAGACACTGTTGGAGCGAGGGCCGAGGCAAGACACGCTCTGTACGGAAGTACCAGTGGTATTCACTGTTCCCTGTTGAGCCATCCTCACTCCCAGTATGCTGGACACAGCGCCACTATAGCCTTGATGTCATCAAACAGGATAATAGAGGTTGTTCTGCCCAGAGGATTCCCTGAAACCCCGCCTGCCCCAACTCACGGCTCCACCAAGCCACATCCAGGAAGGTACAGCCTCAGCCAGTCAAGTGCTCCTTACTGAGCAGTGCATAGACTCACACTGAAGGCAGCTGGCCTCGGTTTCTGGTGTGGCATTTGAGGTAACTATAAGCACAGCATCAGTGGATTGCTTGCTGAATCTTAACCGGAGGGCAAAATTTGGCCTGCAGCTGAACCCCTCTCAAGACTGTGCCACTGGACACCTACTTCACAAATCCACACTAATAAGACAGGGAGACTTGGCAGCTTTGCTTAGTACATAGAAACAGACATCAAAAGGCAGCCAAAATGGAAAGACAAAGAAGCAAAACCATATAAGAGAAAGAACAGAGATCCAGATATAATGGAGTCAAGTAATCTAATAGATGCAGAGTTCAAAACTGGTTATAAGATGCTCAATGAACTTTTGGGAAGTGTAGATAAATTCAGCAAAGAGATAAAAAACATAAAAATGGAAATGGAAATTATAAAAGGGAACCAGTCTGAAATGAAGAACACATTATCTGAGATGAGAAGTATATTAAATGGAATAAACAAAGGAATAAACAAAGTGAATAAAGAAAAGAATCAAATGCCCTATCTAGAGGACAGGAAAGCCAAGAACACGCAACAGAATGGCAAGAGATGAGATACTATAAAAATAATTTAAGGAGCATATGGACACTATTAAGGGTCAAATATCCATCTGATTGGTGTAACTGAAAGAAATCAAGATGTTGAACAGCTGTTTGAAGAAATAATGATGGAAAACTTCCCTAACCTGGTGAAGGAAATGGACATAAAACCCCAGGAAGCTCAGAGAATTCCAAAAAACAGGGATCCAAAGAGGCCCACACCAAGACACAACATAATTAAAATGCCAAAGGTTAAATACAAAGAAAGAATATTAAAAGCAGCAAGAGAAAAACAGATAGTTACTTATAAGGGAACACCCATAAGACTGGCAGCTGATTTCTCAAAAGAAACTATGCAGGACAGAAGGGCTTGGCACAAAATACGTGACAGGATGAAGATCCAGATCTACAACTAAGAATAATTTATCCAGCAAAGCTATCATTTAGAGTTGAAGACAATAAAGAGCTTCCCAGACAAAAAATGAAAGGAATTTATCACCACCAAGCCAGTATTATAGGAAATGTTGGAGGGACTTCTTTTGAAGAAGAAAAAACATGTATCAAAAACAGGAATAAAGAATGGTAACTACATTCCTATCAATAAGTACCTTAAATGGAAAATAATTAAGTCCTCCAACCAAAAGATAGTGTGGCTAAAAGGAAAAGAAAACAAGACCTCTACATATGAAAAGGAAGGGATGGAAAAAGATACTTGCTTTGATGGACCTAGAAGGTATTTAAGTCAGACAGAGAATGATAAACACTATGATTTCACTTATATGCCAAATCTAAGGAATAAAAAGAACAGTCTAATCAAAAACAGACTCACAAATGTAGTGGACAATTTAGTGCCGGGCAAAGGGAAGGGGTTGGGGGACTGGGAGAATGGGGTGAAGGGTTAAAGAAATACAAATTAGTAGCTGATGGATGGTCACAGGGATGGGAGGGAGCATGGCATAGGGAATGCAGTTTGCATTAATATGTTGGCTAAGTGGAGGGTCAGGGGAGGGAGGGAGCAATTAGGGGGATCGTTTTACAAACCATATATAGATGTCCAACCAATGTACTGTATACTGAAACTAATTCAAAGAAATAAATTTTTTAAAAAGAGTCTAAACAATTATCTATGGAACTGGAGATTTTTCCATTATGCTTCTTCCAAATCATGTATAAAATATAAATAGGCAACTTTAGCATCAATCCCTAGGGTAGCATGTCATTAATTATTTTCTGCCCACACAAGCATTTTCATTTAACTTACTTTCTCATTATAAACCATTCTTAACATCAATTACGTCTTTCTCCTAGTTTATTCTTAGTTAACAGATCTTATTTCATTTCATTTTCATGAATCACAAACTAATTCACAAGCTGTAACACAACTACTGTCAAATTTAATTCTGTAATAAAAGATTTTTATTGTTTCCTAAAATATAAGGTTAATTGACTAGTTTGAAATTATTTTACAAAATTCTCCTACTCCTTTTTACTCATACTATATTATTCCACCTACCTTCATTGGCATAAGTGCAAGAAAATCCGTGATGAGATTATGGATTCTACGAATATAAAATTCGTCCTGATAGAAGCTTCCTGACAGTACTACGGATTCAGTGAGGAACAGGAAAACATTGTCAGCAACTGCAAGCTCTGCCATTGCTTCATCTGCTTCTGTGAATTCAGCCAGAGCTAGAAATATATTTAGAAAAACAGTGTGGAGGAAGTTATTAAACTAGATTATAATATCGCATAATACCCTGTTGATGTTTCAAAATTGCTCTCAACCTCCTAGCATGTTATGCAGAAAATAAAGACTGTGTATATAACTCTAATGGATTCAAAAACCCCAAAGAACTACTGAAAAGTACATTAGAAAACCATAAGTTCACCATAGCAACAACATGAGTTTTAAAAAATTACTTCAGAGATATGATATAATACTTACAGACAGGGAGTTATTAACAAAACATCAACATGAAAATATGCTAAGGCTTCATTCAGAAAAAGGCCTCACGGCCAACAAGTGAAACCAAAACCTGAACAACAAGACCATCTAAGTATCCACTAAATTTGGTAGTCAAGTAGCAAAAACTGAAAAGCAGAATCTTAACCTGAAAACAAACCAGTTTCTTGTAAATGTTTTAGCTTTTGGGGGGGGGATTTCAAGCAGATATCGAATAAAAGACCAAGCCTCACATACCATCACCAAGCTTCAACATTATCCATTCATTACGGTTGATCTTATTTTATCTGGATCTCCAAACACTTCCCCTCTCTACCCAAATCAGATGGCAGCAAATTCCAGACAATTTGACATTTCATTCATAAGTATTTCTACATACAACTCAAAAGGATACTTTAAAAACAAACAAAAATAAACCATATAGATCCAAAATACTGTTATCATCTTAAAAGTAATTCCTCAATATCAAATACCCAGACAGTAGTCGAATTTACAGTCTCATAAATGTTATAAGATTTTGGTTTGGGTTTTTGCTTTTTATCTTTTGTGCAGGTGGTTTACTTGAATCCAGATCCAAGTAAGAACTATGTGTTGCAACTAACTGACACATATGTAGGCTTCTCCCACGTCTTTTTAATTTTTCCCTTGCCCTTTATTTGCTGAAGAAACTGGGACTTTTATCCTTAGTTTTTTTCACCATGAGGTGTGGCATGCGTCCCAGTGATATGATTAACATATTGCTCTGTGTTCTGGATATCCTGAAAATTGGCAGTTTGATCTAGAGAGACCTGATCTGACTTACATTCAGGTTTTTTGGTAACAGTATGTTATAAGTAGCATTGTGGCCTTCCATCAGAAATACACTGCTGATTACTTCTTTTAAATTTTACACATAAAACTGCTAGGTCACTTTGTGGAAATCTGGCTTTGGAAAAGAACGGCTACCCAGCTTATCCTACTTGACTGTCATAGAGACCAAATATACAGTGCTACTGAAAGCACATTCTCACTGCCTTGAAAAGGGTGAGGAATAGATATAAACCCACATAAATTCAACCAGAGGAAAACAGAACTTTTCTTTTTGATTTGTGTTTTGTTTTGCATTCTGAAATAAAGCCTACATATCTAGCCAAACCATACAAACTCCCTTAATTCTTATTATAACTAATAAGTTACTGAAATTAGTTATTAAATATTTATAACAATAAGTCCAACCCTTTACTTGAATTCAGAGATGTTGAAATTAAAATTGCATGATCAATTTAAGAACTATTTTTCAAAGATTAATTAGGTAATAAAGTGGCATTAATAACAACGTAAATTGAGTTTTCATGTCTAAAAACAGTATATTCAAATTTTGTAAAGTTTAATAAAATTCCAAACATATTCTTTATAAAATAATGTAATAAGCATGTTTGATAAATTTTTCAGAAGTCTATAGAGTAGGAAATAATTTTTCAAAATTGAGATCTTTGTTAAAACTTGTATTATTTCAAGAAATGACTATTTCTGTAATGTAAGATAAGCTCTTCATCTTTTCTAGTAATTTTTATAATTCAAATTTATAAAAAATCTTTTATAGTTTAAAAATGTCAATATCGATAATGCCCCTAATTATCAAAGCTTACAAATTGGTATAAGCATATAAAACTAAAGAGATTAAATAGCCAAAGATCTAGAACTTGAAACTGGGTCTGGATTCCTAGCCTATTCTTATCTATTATTCTATAGCCAACTATCACATATTCTACTGTGTCTCTCAAGATTAGGGCAATGGTAAGTTATGAATTTGAGTAACTATCACATAGCCACTTAGAAGTTTAAAGGGTAAATTTTATTTATGGATAGTACTGAAATAAGACTTATAAATGAATAGGGGGAATACCCCAGACACAAAATTTGTGCATGAATATAAATGTCTAATTAGCCATTTATCAGCTTTACTATAAAAAACACTTAGCCAAAAAAAGACAACATATACACACACAAAAATGCTTTCTGCAGTACTCTTGGGAACGTATAACACTAGTGAACAAAATGTTCTGGAATCACATAATTGATAAGATACTGGAATCTGCTGACTATAAACACTGATATGAACTGTAAACTTTAATAAAGGCTTTCCAGATTCGTCATAAAAACAAATGACAACTCTTTGTGCTTCAAACTACAATGAAAGCACAGTTCTCATCCTGTTAGAGGACACCACTATTTGAATATGATAATTACATGAATATAAACAACAGAACAGGATATGCAATAGTTGTAATTGTTAAGTCAGAATCCCACATCTATTCTTAACTGATCCTAAGATCTCCTTTCTAATATGTTGTATTTAAAAATTATACTACTTTTCAATTTGACACAATATGAAAAATTAGTGTGAGCAAAACCGAGAAGAAAAATGTAAAAAAAAAGAAATAGTTAATTAAAAAAAAAATACCTTGAAATAATCATACTAAGCAAAATAAGCCAGAAAAAAGTTGAAAATCACATGATATCACTTATCTGTGGAATATAAACCTAAAAGCAACAAATGAACAGGACAAACAAACAGAGACTCATGGACATGGACAACAGACAATGGATTAGTGGTTACCAAAGAGTAGGGGGGTGAGGGGAAGGAAGGAGGTGTGGGGGGTTAGGAGGGGAATTTAAATCATTTCTTCAATAAATAAATAAATAAATAGATAGATAATTTTGAAAATAAATAATTAAAATCAATGTAATTAGGAAAAAAAGATACTGTGATACTGTCATTTCAAATTTTAAAACTCTTACGAAAAAACAGAAGCTAAAAGACCATTGTCACAAGCTCCAAGAAAGGGAAATAGTATTTCATATCATTTCTTTTGGGAGAAAAGAAAAATAAAAAGAAAAATAAAAGTATATATTTCACAACATCGTAATCTAATACAATTCTAGGTATCTTCCTATGCTCATGCTTATAAATGACAAAGATAACACCTCTTCCAAAACACATTAAAATTGATAGGTTCTTTCTCATAACAAAATTACCTAAAATCGATTTACCTGTCACATCAGGCAGCTGAGATATTCCCCGCAGGGCCAGTGCCCAGGCAAGTCTAACAGTGGCTTGCAGCCCAGGCAGTTTCCAAGGCTGTGAGTCTTGAAGGCGAGAGTGAACTGTTGCAATATACTGTTTCTCTGTCAACAGTGGAAGTTGATGAATCATGTCTGAAAACACAAAAACACATCACTGTACCAAAAAGAAAATTCTCACTTTTGATATACAAGAATATCTAAAAATCAGAAAATCAGAGTATTCTCATCAAAGAATTATTAACATGTTTGATAAACCAAAAAGTACACTATTGTAAAAATGGTGCAAACTAAAAATGAAAATTGACGATAATCTTAAATTCTATGATTTTCAATGGTTTTTATACATGTAATATAAATAAATCAGAAAAAGTTAAAGAGCCATTCATGTTTCCTGTATATAAATTCTAAAATATAAATCAATGCTACTTAGATCAAAATAGAATCTTAAACTAATAGCCTAAATTTAAAACAGCAAGCAAAACCTGACCAAAATAAAGGAGGCAAATTGTAAACAAGTATCTATTCTGGTTATGGCATAAATGAAAAAGCCATATGATAATTAAAGAATTTTCAATTTATAGTTCCATTGTACTATGGTACTTCAAATAAGCACAGGATTCTGAACAAGTATTAAAATAATGGGAAATACTACTGACCACCAAAGAATTAATTTATTTTACTTCATTATTTTCTTATATTTCCTATTGATGTCATCTTGTGAATGAATAATTAGTTCAGTGGTTCCCAACCTTTAAGAACACAATTATTTAATTTCTTATATTTTGAAAGTTTCTGTCTACTACTGTACATGCATTAATTACTCATTTCTCCCACTTATTAAGCAAAGATATACAGAATAACCAACAGGCATTATGAATGAGTTAATCGATATAAACAGCTGAAATCAATACAATTACCTGATACAAAAAACCTTTATATCTTAGCCTATGAAACATCCAAGCATTCCATTTAGCTTCTGAAAGTCACAGCTTACAAACTTCCATTAACACAGCCTATCCCTACTTAATTCTGTGCTTTATTTCATTCAATACAGGAAATCTGACCAGGGCACTAACTAGCAGTATTTCTACATGTGCTGCTTATTCTGTGACACACAAAGTACTGTGTGACGACTTGATTAGAGGTAAGGGGTAGCTGTGTGTCAGATAAGCCTTTCCATATGGCTGAGAATGGTCACCAAAGATGAGTGGAAAATGTCTAGTCTCCTCATATACCTATTGAGAGATGTGGATGACGAAATCAAAAGTGGACAGGGGATAACTGCTGGAATAATTCTAAATACTATTATCTACATTAACTATCTACATTAAATGGCAATAATCTTCCTTTTTGGGAATCATTTTTGCAATCCTCAGTACTAAGCAGTAATTGCTTATGCAGTTACCAAGTAAAATTTTATCTGCCTCAAAGAAAATATAAGTCAAAGATGGTTTATTACTAAAAATAGTCATCCCCCTTTAGGATGTTTTCATGAAAGGTTTGAAATATGATTAAATAGTAAAGCCAATAAGTAATTAAGTAAATTTAGACATGCATAACTCATAAACATGCATTACATAACCTTTAACACTTTCCCATTCCAAGACACCAAAGGACAACAGAAATATGTAACAGAATGTAATCATTTTTAAAATGTGACCTTCTATCTAAATATTTGAATATGAATAAAGTGCACAAGAAGAAATATAATGAACAATTTTATTTTATTAGTTAAAATGCCACCCTTCTTAAATGTTCTCTACAATTTTAAATCTGATTTTTTAAAAATAAATGTACTAATAGGTATAAAATTCAATACCATCACGTTCCTCTGTGCTCTGTTCTAGAAAACTGATGTCAAAACAGTACAGAAGTGCCATAAGAAGAGCCAGATTCACTGTATCCAATGAGCCATTAGCCTCAACTGTCACTCTTTCCAGATGTCCAATAAGGAGTAGAGTGTCATCTTTGCCTAACGGTGACTGGCAAGCCCAGGCAAAAAGGCTTTCTGCCAGAGACTGCCTGCACTCCTTGATGAGATCGGAAACCTAGAAATAAAAATGTATGATTATCAGTATAAACAGATGACAGTGAAGCCTGGTCTTATTCCAAAATACAAACTGTCTTTTATAAAGGCTAACTAAATAAAAGTATTGAATCCACAAGGGACCCTATGAAATTATGAACAAACCCAAATGTTAATGCCTCAGTAAGTTGCAAGCTCCTGCATGGGACAACCAAGCTCTTGAAGAGTTCACTCCAAAAAGAAAGAATGGCACAAGAAGGACTAGAAGAAAGCTGAGATACAAGTCTATTTCACGGACGCGACTGCCTGCACACTTCAGTATGCGTGCCTGTACCAGAAGAATATTCTAACTGTCATGCCTGTACTAAAAGAATTCTAATTGTCATGACTTTTCGGCCTCTGAGATTTGACAACCCATGAATTGACGTCATTGAACCCTTGCCTCTTTGCGATGCTTTTCACTGCCCAAACCTCTCTCGCGTTGTAGTTTCTCAAACTCATTGTTCACATCAATCTGTGACACCAGAGTAAGGATTTTATAAGTCAATCCTTGCTGCATCAGCTCATCTGTAAAGCGTGTTGTCATGGAAACCAGCTCTGGACTGTAAAAAAAAGAAATCAATCCACAAAGTTATAATGAACAGTAATGTTTATACATCTTCATATGGGTATAGCAAACACCCTTTTGATGATAATGCTGGATTACTGGAAACAATCAGGATAAATTATAATAACCTAGTTCTCCCTTTCTAGATCACTGGGTTTCAATAAGCTTCTAACCATAAATAAGTGAATTATTTTTTTTGTTAATGAAATAAAGTACATTTAAATCATTGTATCATTCTTGGCAGAATGAGGGAGTATATTATGATTTAACTTCTTATGTGACACTACTTAAATTATTAAGGAGAAATTTTTGTTTCTAAAATTATAATTCTTCAAAAGTAATTTCTAAATAACCCCTGTAATCCTAAGAAACAGACAGACCTGAGTTCGAGGGTCCATGTCTTTCCTCGTCTAGACTGTACTAAGGCTTTCAGGGCATTTGCGATGCACCGCTTTCCATCCCAATATAAAAGGACAGCTACTAATCCTCTGGTGAGGCCTGGAAAATGTGGCTGTTGGTGCTCTCCTGGAGAAGGAAATAATTAGCAAATACTTTCCAGTTTAAGATAAGACAAAATTATTATCCCAATGTTCAAAGAACTCACAGAATATCAGGGTGTAAGAGGCCCTAACGGTCCTCTACCTCAAACATCCATCCACTGCTGTATTCTCTTTCACATGAAATCTTCCAAATATTTGGAAGTTTCTTCCCCTAAAGTCTACTCTGAAAATAAAACAGGCTTTATGTTTCCTTTTCACTTTTAAGTGCTGTCCTTTGAGTAAGTTCCACTTTGTCTTTCTTAAAGTGCCTGGCCTGTAGTTTCAGTTTCATTTCCTATGGCTTTTTTCTCCCCTCAGGCAGTCACTCCCTCACTTCACTCCCTTCAGTTCCCCAAATGTATCTCACTGCTTCACACCTCTCCACAGGTGATCCATTGCCTTCTGCCTCCGTCTTAAAAGTCCTACATCCTCCTGGGTTGCACACCTATTCCACTTGACATCTGCCTAACTCAGTTTTCAACACCTATCTTAAGTCTCATGATCTTTGTGAAGACTTCTCTGTACAACTCAAGGCCAATTTAATTTCCTGCCCTCTGGACCATCATTAAATCTTGCACAAATTTACATTAACACACTTAATGGTGTCATAATTACTTGTTTCCATGTCCTTCTTGATTACTAGACCACAAACTCCTTTAAACTGGTTGAGGTTTTATTCATCTTCATATCCCTGGAACCTTAACACAGAGCCTGGCTCATGGTATGCACAGATTAAATGTTTGTTAAATCAAAATTATGAGTGAAATTCAAAACTCAAACATGTTCAGTTAACATCTCTGTCATAGAATAGGAAAACTACCTTACTCATTTTTCAAATAATCATACTTCTTTTACTGCAGCCTTACTTAGGTCAAAAGGGATCTTGGCAGCCACGTGATATCTTTAGACATCTTAGATTTTCCTTCAGTCAAAATGCCCACATGGCTTCTTCACATGGCTCTGTTATAATTAAAATTAACTACTTATTTTACAGTAATTTCATTATTTTCTCTATATGGAAGACAGAGAAATAATTTCCAAGTTTTTCCAGATCATATAAGTCTTCTACTTCAAGCCCCTGCCAACAACTTCCTATTGCAGTTAGAACGAAATCCAAATAATTTTCATAGCCTGTAAGATTTAAATGATCTGATTCCTGCCCTATCCTTGTCTTCCTTTGCTCTACTTGTGTCATTCCTAATGTTCCCACCACAGTGGTCTTTTTACCCTTTCACATGTCTTTCTTCTCACCTCAAGCACTTGCTGTTTGCTCTGCCTAGAACACCCTCCCCAACAGCTCCGACACCCTGTCATCATGCGGGCTGCAGGTCAAACATCCCAATTTCAGAGAGGCCTTCCCTAAGTTACCGATTTAAAGTTGCCCCCTACCAGCTCCCATCTCTCTCTGACCCACTGCCTTGCTTTATTTTCTTCCTAGAACTCAATATTATTGAAATTATCTTGTTTTGATCGATTCATTACCTGAATCACTTTCTCAAAAAGAAACTCCAAAAGAGCAATGACCTTATCTTCTTATTCATTATGGGAAAACAAATACTTTGTGTTATAAAATTTCTGAGATGTGGCCAACAATTCTTTGCTAGTAAACTACCATGTAAAAGCTTATCTAAAAAAAGGTAAATTACCTTTAACACTGCCAATCGCTAAACTTAAAGCCTTAGTCAAAGATAACTGAAAGGTAGTATTTTGAACACAGTTTTTCAAACAAACAACATCCTTAAAAACTATTTCGGAATCTAAATGATATACCACTTTAAACTCTGAGTGAATGAATAATGCTCAAATTCTATACTACACCTTACCATAGGTAAAGTTAAATGATAACCTACCAGCCAGGAGAAGCTCAACGGCAGCCAGTTCTCCAATATCAAAAAGATCGCTGAGGATAAAAGCCTCTCTAATGAGCTGTTCGGGAAGCAGTCGGGTCCCTTGCTGACCCTGGATGGCGACTCCCTCTGTACTAGCCTTCTGAACCTTCTCATGCTGTTGAACATTTTTTGGCTGCAATGGTAAAAGTAAATAAGATCACGTAATGAAAAATAGTATGTTGGAGACAAGGTCTTAAATGGTTACCTAGAGAAGTTTATTTATAAGCAGCCTGGTAACATGACAAAAAAGCATTTCTTAACAGATAACCTGCAACTAGACCTTTATGAGATGTTTTACATTACCTTTGCCTTTTGACACTACTCCTGTCTTCTCAATAACTGCTTCTGCTACACTCTGAACTACAAGATTTTGAGAAAGCACACAAAATAGCATATTATTTTTCAAGTTTTTCAAATTTTTTTGAAAAATTGAAACTTTTCCAATTATATATTGAATAAAAACATTAAGGCCTTCAACTGGGAAATAGCAAATAGATATATGAATTAATGATAGTTTATCAATATAATATTTAAAATGTAGTTCTATCCCCCAAAAAGGTCTTACTTGGTTCAAATATTTAACAAATGACATATAGAATTACTTGATGGATCATAAAATCTTAGAAATTTATACCTTTAAAAAGGCCACAAAAAGCATTTAATCCAACTCCTCTATTAACAGATGAGAAAACTGATGCCCAGATAAATCAGATGACTAGTCTGTGAGCATACAATTCTAGTGGTAAAGACAAGAGTGGACCTTGGCTCAACTGGTTCGCAGGGTAGGACTCTTTCTAATAAAAAATCACTAAAAAGCAAAAGGCCATTTCTGGTAAGACAAACCCATGTATTCTTTTTAGATGGCCTTGTTAGTTTATAAAAGAAAACTGTCAAACAAAATTTCTGAATATAAATGCCTCCACTGAAATACTCTAGTCCCGTTTGAAAAGGATTTCAGGAAGCAGTGATTAATGATGTGCAAGAATTGATTAGTTCAGCTAACAACCCACATAAAATTATGAAGAGCTAACGTGTTGACATGTACCTAGAAACAAATAAAATAATCAATTTTACTGAGTTTAGATGTATTTATTAACTGTAAGAAATTCCAAGGAAGTTCATATTTCTAGACTATATTAAATATTCTACACCGTATTCAAATATTATTAAGATATATCCTAGCTAGAGATAAATAAATACACTATTAACTTCTATGGAGAACAAAAAGAAGATAACACTACTCCTAGGAAAAATCACATTTTTAGAGAAAACCTGAATCAAGTAACTAGGACAAGTAATAATATTTCATTTACAGCATTAAGAGTTAACTTGCTCCTTCAACCTTTAAGAAAGAAAGAAAGAAAGAAGAAAGAAAGAAAGAAAGAAAGAAAGAAAGAAAGAAAGAGAGAGAAGAGAGAGAGAGAGAGAGAGAGAAGAGAAAGAAAGAAAGAAAGAAAGAGAAAGAAGAAAGAAAGAAAGAAAGAAAAGAGAGAGAGAGAGAGAGAGAGAGAGAGAAGAGAGAGAAAGAAAGAAAGAAAGAAAGAAGAAGAAAGAAAGAAGAAAGAAAGAAAGAAAGAAAGAAGAAGAAGGGAGGGAGGGAAGGAGAAAGAAAGAAAGAAAGAAAGAAAGAAGAAAGAAAGAAAGAAAGAAAGAAAGAAAGAAAGAAAGAAGAAGAAAGGGAGAGAGAGAGAAAGAAAGAAAAAGCAAATCTGAGAAGCAACAAAGAAAACTTCCTACTGGATTTTTGAACAGTGAGATGAAGTCCGGCTTATGTTTCTTCAGAATTATGTCGAGCAGGTGGACAGCTTCGGGCTGTCTTCTCCAGAGAGCATTCCCCACCATTTGCCAAATGTCTTTGTAAGGACCCCATAGACTAGCAGCTTAAAGGAAAAACATATAAAATCAGTATCATGGAAAATAACGTAAGGTATTGTCCGCACATTTTAGTCACGCTCATGGTTACTTTTAAATATATGGAGTTATACATACAAACCAAACATTAACGTAAAGGGATCCTTAGTAGTCTCAAGCAAAAATATGCATATCATTTTATCTAAATATAATGTAAAGTTAATCCTGATTTTAAATTGAAATATCAGCTAAACCTAGTTTTGCCGCTTTATTAGCTGTATGAGACAGAGTGAAGAAATAACCTCTTAAACTTCAGTTTCCTTAAACATAAAATAGAGACATCATCTGCTTTGTAGGCTTGAATGATTAAATGAGGTATACTAAATAAAACACACAATACAGTGCCTGGCACACTGTATGCACACAATAAATGTAAATGCCCTTCCATCCCTCCAGATCATCCAAATAAAAAGCAGGAGCAGGGGAAAAAATAAATTTTGCAAAATTTGGCAGCTGAAAAAAAAAGTCCTTTGTTTTGGCTGGGATATTAGCTATTAAAAAATAGCATAGAAATATGGAATACTTTTGTAAATTTGCATAAAAAGGATCACATTTTGATATGTAAAGGTAATAAGTAAAAATAAGTGATACTTACTAAACTTTTGTTATGGGCCACTGAGCAGGGTTCTTAGCTCTTTACATGTATTATTTCATCTCAGAACACTATGAGGTCAGAGTTACGTCTTCCTCCATTGTATATGTAGAAAAACTGAGGCAGAGTGGTCAAGAAACTCACCCAAGGTCACACTGGATAAGTAAGTAGGTTGTGAACCCAGGCAGTCTGGCATCAGAATGTGCCCTAACCACTAAGCTATACTGCCTCCATACACAAAATTTAGAAAGTGAAAATAAGATAAATTAGGTATTTCAGACATATCTGGTAAATAGTCTGTTAAGTGAAGAAATTAAGATCACATCTAGACATACCTTGGCAAATTCACCTGAATCAGCCAAATTCACTTACCTAAAAATATTTAAGCTCCACAAATGAACAGTACAATATCATAGGAGATAAGAGAAACAATCCTGGTCTATAAAAACTCAAATCAAGTTTTGAGACAAAGTGTACATCAGTGAGTTTTTCCATAACAATACAAAAAAGCAATGTGACTGTTGCCACAAAACAATGTAAGAATTTCAAAAGATCAAAATGACAGTCAAGGACTTCTCAGGGGTGACTGCATTTGTGCAGCAATCGGAAGGATGGGGAACACCTGGATGGCGAAGAGCAACAAAAAGCAAAAGTGAGATTAAAGATGTTGGATTGGTGGCTTGTGGCTTTTAAATTTTTTTTGACTCTAACCCATGGTAAGAAATATTCCATATCAACCCAATACACATATGCATGCAAAACCAAAACAAGTTTTATATAATATACTAATATTCATTCATTTGTTACATCAGTAATAAATGAATACTCTTCCCTTTTTTGGTAGGGAACCCACTAAATTTATTCAAGACCCACTATTTGAAAGACACTACCCTGAAGTCCAAGGTTTCTGTTTGCAATCAGATACAGTTCCCACATGTATTTATAGACTCTGAAAGGGAAATTAGTCAAAACCAATCAATCACTCAACAAATGAAAACTCAGAACTAGCTATAGCCTAACAAGTAATAGATGGTCTATAAACGCATTTAACTGCTACCTGAAAAAACACAAAACCAAATAAAGTTGCCAGGATAATAAGAACAACATGAAAGAAAAGTATAACCTAATTAAATATATTACAATCCTATGAACAATGTCGTCAGAAGAATGCAATGTATGGGAATTGTTTTTAAAGGGGGGATGTGTAGGGAGAGGACAAGACTTAAATCAGTCAAAGTAGATCATTCATTCACTCAACAAACATTTACTGAGGGCCTTCTAAGTGCTTGGGACTACAGACAGAGCAAGACAGACAGGACCCGTCACAGAACTTAAAGATTGATGAGACAGATATTAAACATAGACTTCAAAAAACAAATTACCCGTATAATAAAAGATGTAATGATGTATGGAGTGCTGAAGGGTAGGGCAGGAAGCGATATGTCAGGTCTTTGGTGTAGGGATGTGGGGTATGAGAATCAGTATGACCAGACGACATAGAGAGAGCAATCATCCAACTCCCTGCTTTGCTCCCACACTTGCCAATCTTCTGATTAAAAATATAGCTTGTCATGTAAATTTCTAGTGCAAAGAATGTGCTGGCAAACCAGCATGAGTATCCACGCAGATATACTTTCCATTGAAGATCAATAAATTGGCATGCTGGTATGGCATATGCTTGTCTTTTAATGAGTTTAATTAGAGAGATTCAATTACTGGAATATAATCAACTCTAGATAAACTAACAAATATCAGACTTCTGGGACTACCAAAACGAGGGCCAACCCTAGATCCTGGTGACCTGCTACGAGATGCCTCGTTGGATGGTGACTAACAACATCATTTTCTTGGCCCTCTCTAACAGCAAAGGATAGCATAGTTTTTGAGCATTGGATTCCAATACCAGATGGACTTCTTTCCTATTAGTAAATGGGAAAGTTTCTAATACTAGCAGATGACAAAATGAAAACTGGCACACAATGGTGTGACTGTTGGATTAATTAGACTAAGAAGTGTCAGGAAGCCACTCACGAGGTGACGGAACCTCAACTAGGATAAGGACAGTAAAACAGACAAGGCCTGTTGGTCGAGTTAGAACTGGTGACTGACTGGCACAGGATGTAAAGAAAAGGTATCAAAAATGACTCCTAGGCAAATCTGAAACATGTCTTATCACAGGTATTTTAAAAATGTGACAAAGAGCTGACAAAATTAACTCTGTCTAGAAAAATACTTAATAGACAATAGAACCTCTGAAGAACTAATAAATTTCATTGTGCTATACATATGTAGCTTGAATAAGCTCAGAAAGATCTATAGAAAAATTCCACTCCCCCCTCTTTTCGTGGGGAGGCATCCAATAACAGGTCAAAAATACATACACACACAAATCTACTGGCCTCTTTAGCCCTCATTAGTATCAACACATCACAGAAAGTAGTTGTAACAAAGATTTATCTTTAGTTTGTCTTTGGTTTGACTAATTTTAGTAAAAATATTCCTGTTATTGATTACAAATGAAAAACTACAAATTTTTCCAAATTACTAAATATGTATTTTTTAACCTAAATGATTTGTTCATTTGAGAAATACTGTGGATTTGTTGTCCTTAATGTTTAGGGATAACCCCTGCAAGTCACATTTATTTGCTCATACATCATGTAGTCAGTAAGCTTACCATGTAATATTTATCATGCAATCACACATAAGCATAACATCCAATTTGTTAAGTACGACAAAGGAGAGATACCCAGGACAGAGATCAGGAATATTTGACCTAGCCAGGGACGTCAGAGAAAGGAAGGATTCATTAAGGAAGTGACGGTTAGACTAAAATCTGAAGGATAAAAGATGAGAGTTGACTGAAGGGTCAGAGGTGAGGACATGCATTCCAGAAGGAGAAGAGTATGTATGTTCCCAAAGCAGAGGGAACACTGCACTCCAAAGAATTAGGGAGAAGCCCAAAAGATCTTGAGTAGAGAAAACAAGGGTTTGGCAAGGGAGGCAACTTCCATACCTCACAGGGCTTCTAGCCCATACTAACGATTCTGGCCTTTACCCCAAAAGATCAAGCAAGATAAAGATAAAAACTGTCTGCTGGACTTGTGAAACAGAATAGCATGTCAACTCTATTGAGAGCTATTTAGGAGGATGGGAAGATGCTAGGGGGGCGGGGGAAGAGGAGGTATGGAAATGCAGTCAGTGAACACTGATAAACCTTTCGAAAGGTTTGACTGAACGGTTTCACTGCAGAGGAATAAAAGGGCGGTAACTGAAGGCATGAGATCAAGATAAAGAAGGGAGGTTAGTGGAAAGGAAAGGAGCAAGAAGACAGGTGCATGTATAAGAGGAGTAACAGGAAAAGGGCGTAAAGGGTGGGGTTTTCCTTGGACAGGGAGACTTACAAAGGGCGCAGATATATCTAGATTTGTATGTATGAGGGTAAAGGAGCGTTCCTGACTGTTGGCTTCTATTTGCTCTGTGACTATGAGACTGAAGGATCAGTTGGAAGTTAAAGATTTGAGGCGTATAAAGAGGTCTGAAACAGTCCCTGCTGTGAAGAGAACAGGTAACCAGACTACCACAGAAGGACTGTCAAGCAGCGTTAATGGTTCTGCACGAACAAGCTGTATGTCTACTCAGCCAAGGTAATACTAGTAAATCATGCAGCCGAAACTCAAGCATACGTCTTAGAACTTTACAACCTCTGTATTTTTCCCCTTCCACAACTCTTTAATATGTTTACTTTTTTGGAATTGTGGTAAAAACAAACAAACAAAAAACCACCACACCTAACAGAGTTTATGTTAAACACTTTTAAGTGGTTTTAAATGTTAAATGCATTCACACTGTGTACGTACATCAGATCTCCAGAACTTTTTCATTTTGCAAAACTGAAACTGTACCCATTAAACAATTCCCCATTTCCACCTTCACCTAGCCATTAGCAACCAACATTCCTTGTTTTTAGATGCTTCATATAAGTGGAATAATTAGTATTTGGTTTTTTGTGACTAGCTTACTTAACTTAGCAGAATGTCCTCAAGATTTATCCATGTTGTAGCATATGACAGTATTTCCTTTTCAATAATATTCCACTGTATGTATAAACAACAGTGTTCATTCATCGGTCTCTGGGTTGCTTCCCTAAAATGTTTAATTTTTTTAAAAAAATATTCTGATTCTTGGCTTATAAAGATGTTTCCTTTCTATGTTGCCAATTAAACACTTGTGCCACAGGTCTTACTACACAATGTATATTCTTTGTGACTGTTGACAACTCCTTTTTCTCTCAGTGATTTATGCTTAATAGCATGAGTATGTACTAAAAAATGTGTATAACCACACATATTACATGCAAATCTTGCTTTTAAGTTTACATCAGGGTGGGAGGGTGCGATAGCAATATTAAGTAACTTCATTACTAGTAACGTCCAGATATATAAAAATTTGATGTAATAAAATGAATCAGATTGTGTTTAAGTAGCAGCATGTAAGTATCAAAGACTGGCTTAGGGTCATTAGCAGTATAACCTTGGAGAAATTACTTAACTACTCTATGACTCTATTTCCAAATCTGTAAAATGGGATCTTTAATAGTAGCTGCCACATAGGTGCATAAAGGGAACTAAATGAGATGAGGTAAAAGTACAACTCAGTCCTGTGCCTGGTAAACAGCAGGTGCTCAAAAAAACATAATTCTTCATTATTATAAGATAATTTATCATAGTGTTTCTAAAATGGTTTGATGTGCAAAACTCTGATTAGACAACTTTTCAAGAATATCAGTCCTGTGGAAAGTAGAACCAGCACCAAAAATAAAAATAAAAACTAACCAACAAATGACTGCATAGACAGAAAGAAAAGGCGCCCAAAAGAGTCCTCTTGCGTGAGATTCTCTACAAGCATTAATCACACAGATATGCTCTTAATTTGCCCTTGAAGGTACTTACATCTCAATCCCGACACTGACATTCTGAGCAGGAAATTCATTTTCAGGCATCCTTGCCCCGCCCACTAGGCACCAACAGTGCTTCCCGGGAACTGTGACACTTAAAATGCACCCACTCTTTCAAACGCCCCAGGTTGAGAATCGCCAAAAGAGAACCCACCCCAAATCTTTCAGAGTTCTTTACTACCTTCTACAATCTACCCCTTTCCCAAGATCTATCGCTCCAAAGATACAGCAGTAACTAGGGTCGCGCCACAACCGCAAAACTGGGAGTCATCTGCTGAGCCCGTGGCAACGCTTTTCGGGCACCTTTCGGGATGCAGGCTTCATAATCGAGGGCCCTCGCTTCCTGCAGGACCCTCCAATACCCATGAGGGGTCCCGGTGCCTACTTTGGGGTGCGAGTTTTCAGCCTGCGCTCGTGGCTGAAAAATTTCTCAGGTCCTCTGGCCTCATTGCTCGAGACTCGCGTATCCTGGCGAAATCCTGGCAGCAGACACAAAGTGGGGTGGGGAGAGGGAGGGAGCACGCTCAGGCCTGGGCTGCTAGAGACAGCGTGCGGGTTTACGGTGGACAAAGCCTCCTGGCCTCGACCCTCAAACCCCAACTCAAGGGCTAGAGCCGCAGCGCCGACGCGTGCCATTCAAACTGGGGAGGGGCGGGACTCTGGGTCCGGAGCTAGGGAGAAGAGGGCACTATGCACAAGTGGGACCCTGGACTCCAAAGAACCTCACAGTCCGGGTAGCTTGCTGAAGAACGGATCATCGCCCTGCCGCAGGTTTCCTTCTGCCCCGCCGCACTTACCCGAATTTACCGCCAATAGCGCCGCCATCTTGGATGCGCACCAACGGAGCCCGGTGCCGCACGGAAGCCCCAGAAAAGGGTGAGGCTGCCCGAGGCGACACCTGAACAGAAAGGTACCACGCTATCCCCTCCTAACTACACGCTCGACCGACCCAGGAGTACAACGATTCGAAAATCTGCTCTAGCCCACATACGTCCATTTTCGCCGGGATTATTCCCACTCAAATAAGGCGAGGGCAACCAGTTCAGAGACGCGAGGTCCTTGATTTGACGTTAGTTGTGCAGTGCACCCTGGGACTTGTAGTTTCTAATGATGGTTAAAGTTAAGTGGAACAATAATAAAGATGTTCTGAGACTAGTTATTGACTATAAAAACCATAAATTCAAATCATCATCTCCATTTCAAATTAACTATTCCTGGCATTACTCCCTTACTTTGGAGAGTGGAGTGGGGTGTAAGGTGCCTAAACCTCAAAAAGCTATTTGAGCGATAACAAACCATGTATTCGGTGCATTTCAATATTTCAAGAGTATTGCATCAATATAGTTGCATAGAGTGAAACAAATCAAAATAAGACAAGTCATAACTTTTTATTATGAAATTTTCAAATGTCTACAAAATTAGAATAATGAATGCCCGGCTTTAGTAGCATGGCCAATTCCTGTACCCCACCCCCAACACAGGAGATTATTGTGAAGGAATTTCCAGACATAACATTTCGTAAACACCATATATTACCTAAATGCCCCCAAATAACTGGACCTTCATTCTTGCTCAATTTTAGTTTGCTAATTTTCAAACTAAAATATGATGATTACCATTTGCTATCACATGCCAGATACTTATTGCGAATTTTCCATTATCTGATAATAATAGTACATAACAACAGTATTATTATATTATATATATTTTATACATCATTATGTATTTGATATGTGTTTATGTATTATTATTATTTCATTATTTCAATCCCTGAAACAATCTTCTTAGGGAGATGATATAATTACAGCTACTTATCTCAGATTTCCGCCTTACTTACAACCTCACTTTATCAACTTCTCCAACATTCCACGGAGGTTGGGAGAAAATAGTTTCTATTCCCATTTCACTGTCTGAAATCAGAATTAAATAATTTAGACAAAAGTCAGGCATATTTATTCTTTAAAAAAAAAAGTCTAAAGTGACACAATGTGCATTAGGTGGAATAGAAAAGTCAGCGGTGAGTTTTTGAAAGCCATTGTTATACAGAGACAAATGCCAGAGGACAATGAGAGTGGTTTTCAGGAGTGAAGGGGAGAATGAAAAGGCAAAGGAATTTTTCCTGAAATTAATGTGAAAGTGAAAAGAATATTGAGCAGAACCTTGGCAGAAGTGGCATTCAAAGAAGAGTTTCTTTCTCAGCACTGTTACAAGCCTTCCCCTCCACATATTTTTTAAACCCACACACTTCGCTTTCTGTAGATCGCTTAACCTTCTATGAAGGAACTCTCACTTTCTGCAACTCCCCCTCACCCATCATCACACTTATAAGCATTCTTTCCCTTGACTGCTGGGGTACCACTGCTCTTGGTTTTCCTTCTGTCTTTCTAGTTCTCCTTTTTAAGGTTCCTACAGAAACTTCTCTTCCCCTTCTCACCATTAAATGTAGCTCTTCATTTTCTGTCATCTGCAGCTGCTATTTTTTTTCATTCTAGAGAAATCTACGGCTTCTTACTACCACCTATTTACTGATGAATTGTGTATTTTTATCTGTGGTGCCGTCTTGTCTCCTGGGCTTCAGATGTGTATATGCAACTCGTCTACCCCACATCGCTACTGATGGTCATGTGGGCATTTCAAAAACAATCAATTAAGCCAAAACTTAAAAGCATGTTTCTCTTAAAACTCTACCACCAGTATCCTCTCGGTTGCCGAAGTCAGAAACCAGGTAGTCATTCCATATTCTTCCTTCGATCGCCAAATGCTGTTTGTCTTACCTAATAAATGTTTCTGGAAGCCCTTTTTTCTCCTCTGCTCTCTAGGCCATTGTTCTCATCAGGTCTCATTTTCTTTTACTTGGCGTTTTGCAATTGTCTTATCGGTCTGACTGACTTCCATTTATCCTCTTCTCATGGATTCCCAAAGTGATTTTCAAATATACAAATTGGGTTGTGTGCCTGCCCTGATCAAAATTTCTCAATGACCTATTATCTAAGGGAAATACTTGAAACTTTTTGTTTCTTTTTTAGGCAAGGCACTTCCTGATCAACTTCAGCCTCTTTCACACTCCTCACTCCCACTCTTCCTCAAATGCCCTTTATTGACCATTCTGAATATTACTATTATTTCCCCCAAGTACAACATGCTTTCTTGTATCATGCATTGATGCCTTTGTGTCTGCTATTCTATTTGCCTGAAATGCACTTCCTTCTCTTCCCTAACCCTCTGCTCACCACCCACCAAGTTAACCTCCCAAACACAACCGTCTTCTAAGTCTTGGGCCTGTGTTAATGCTGCCTCCCTGATGCTATCCTTGATTCCTCCCAATCAATTCAGGGGTTTCTTTCCCTACATCCATATTGCACTGTTACCCACCTCTATTATAGCCCAAGGCACTCTGACAATTATCTCCCCACTAAAACTGTTAGGTTCTTGTGGAAGATTGTTATTCAAAGGCCCCCAGTAAGCCGCACATCCATGAATTCAAGCCCTTGTGTAATCATCTGCCACACTGAATCCAGGTGGGCCTTGCGACTTGCTTGAACAAAAAAAAAAAATGCAGTGGAAGTGGCACTGGGCCAGTTCTGAGCCTACCTAGGTTTTAAGAGGCCTTGCTGTTTCCACTTTTGCTCTTTTGCTGCCCTGCGACACTATGTAAAAAAAATATCTGACCCGTAGTGCTATATTCATGTTTATTACATAAAAATAAACTATTCCAAGGCAAAATGGGTGCTAGATGGAGGTACAGAGTCCCCCCTTATATGCAAGGAATACGTTCCAAGATCCCCCATGGATGCTTGAAACTACAGATAGTACTGAACCCTATATATACTGGTTTTTCCTATACATAATATCCTATGATAACATTTCATTTATAAATTAGGCACAGTAAAGATGAACTGACTTATAACACTAAAATAGAACAATTAGAACAATATACAGCCGATGTGATAACCAAGCTGGCTATTAAGTGACTAATGGGCATATGGATACTCTAACAAAGGTTATGTGATCCATGTTCTGGGTGGGACAGAGCAGGACTGACTGAGATTTCATCATGCTACTCAGAACAGCTATTTAAAACTTGCAAATTGTTTTTCTGGAATTTTCCATTTAACATTTGCAGACCATGGTTGATCATAGATAACAAAAACTTCAGAAAGCAAAACCACAGATAAGGAGGGACTACTGACTGCACCTAGATACACAGTCAGCCCCTCCAGCTCCCCGAGCCCTTCGCCAGTGCAGCCCCCTTTTCCATGGGGCATTCCCTCTGGCTACTGTAATCACATCTTCCTTCCCTCTGAATCTTTGCTGGCATGATCTTCTCATTCTAGAATAACTTGTTCCCCTTCGTCTGGTGACTCTTGTCAGGTATCACCTTCTCACACCCTACTCCCCTACCTCAGGCTGGATTAAATGCTATGCTCTCTCATAATGCATTATAATTTTCCACAACTTTGTCTGTCCCTCTGGGCTGAAAGCTCCCCATAGAAGAGTAGAGGTACCCAACAGGTAGCCAATAAACATGTGTTGAATAAATAAGGCTGAGGAAAGGTCAACTACTGTCTCCTACTCATCGCCAGACTATATTATGAGCTCCTTGAAGACAGCTTCACAAACGACCATCTCTCTTGCAAGCACCTGAAAACTCTAGAATAAGAAGTCTGGGCCTCTTTTCCTGATGCCTGGACTACAAATACAGACCTGAAAAGAACAGGATACTCCATGTTTCCCTTTATGAAAACACCAGAGCTCCAGCTAAGGAATTAACTGACTGAAACTTCTTGAGAGGTTTTCCTATGAACACACGTGGGCACTTTGGCCTGACAGAAGGCATGTGGCACAACGGTGCATGGCATAAAACAGGAAAACAAGCTAGAGTAGAGTAGTGTAAAAGTACTGGTGGCGAAGTCAACTTATCCCATCAAAAAGAGACTGAATTGTACTCTGGGAAATAGTATGACTACTTGGCTTCCATCTTGGGCAGGGAGTGTGTGAAGGAGAGTGGGGAGTTATGAGGGAAGCAGAATTCGTCTGAGTGTGAAGAGGGAGCACAGCATTCATCCCATCAGAAAAATACTCAAGTGAAACTGTGTGCGAGGAACAAGAAAGCATTAATTGAAAGAAATGACCACACTGTTTGGGACATGATGTAAACTCAGAAACGAAGAACAATAGGAGATATTCCCAAGTGCAAACAAATGCAAAAAATTAATAAATAAATGAGAGAAAGAAGATTTTAAGGAAGATTCCAGATTCACATGAAGTTATCGTGTGTGCCATTTCTCTGCTTCGGTTTGACTTATGGTCATTCTTCAGTGTTGTGTGTTTTGTATCTTCTCTTCCCAGGTCATGGAAGAGTTGGGATTTCAGGAGAGAGTGAAAATAAGGTATAGTATGCTGGTGGAGTTGAAAAGAGGCTTTTATTAAGACAGGTCGCCCTGAATCGAAATTTCTACTTTGCCAGTGACTTACTGCGTGATAACGAGCAAGTTATTCAGCCTCTCTGGGCTTAAGTTTCTGCATCTATTAACATAGAAATAATAATTTTCTTGGATGGCTGCAAAAATTCGGTGAAATAATATGAATTTAACATAAAACCTAGAAGATATTCTACTGTAATAATAGGACAATCAGACTGAAGAACAATGAAGGTAAAGTATGGGGATAAAAGAAAGGAAAAAGGAACTGTGAATAAGAGCATTTGATAAAGATGGATGAATGCAGTACTAATAATAGTATAGCATCAATGAATTCTATTAATGAGGTTCCCATGACAATGTCAACTCAACCATGTCACACAGCCCTATACATTTTAAATTGCACATTTAATAAGCACTTAAGTAGTAATAAGACCAATTTAATGATTTTAAAAATTAAATAGAAAATTGATGTGGCTGGAGGAAATCAGAATTTACTATGATTTTAAGATTTTAATCTCCAGCCATAAGCGTGACAATCCTAAAGCAAAGTAATCATTTTCTAAATGTAATTTAAGAAAAAAAAAAACTAGTCTTGAAATACTATTCCTTCTTGTTTCTAAAATTACACCACATAGTATCTAGGGCAAGATTGGGTACTTAGCTTTTTTTTTTTATTGTGTTACAATATACAAAACTTAAAATTAACCATTGTTAAGTACATAGTTCCGAAGCATGACGTACATTCACATTGTTTTGTAACCACCACCACTATCCATCTCCAGAACTTTTTCATCTTTGCTAACTGAACCGTGTACCCATTAAACACTCCCTATTCTACCCTCTTCCCAGCCTCTGGGCAAACACCATGCTACTCTCTGACTCTAAGAATCTGACTGCTCTAAGTACCCAATATAAGTAGAATCAGACAATATTTGTCCTTTGGTGACTTGGTGATTTTCACTTAGTATAACGTCCTCAGGCCCATCCATGTTGTAGCATATGTCAGAATTTCCTTTTCATTTAGGACTGAATAATAGTGCATTGTTCGTATACACCACATTGTATTTATCCACTCATCCAATGGATGGGCACCTGGGTTGCTTCCACCTTTCGAATATTGTGAATAATGCTGCTATGGACGTGGGTGTACAAATATCTCTTTAAGTCCCCATATTTAATTATTCTGGGAATATTCCCAGAAGCGAAATTGCTGGATCAAATGGTAATTCTGCGTTTACTTGCTGAAAAATCACCATACTGTTCCAGTGCACCTACACCACTTTACATTCCCACCAGTAGTGTACAAGGGTTCCAATTTCTACAAATCCTCATTAACACGTGCTATTTTAATATATACATATGAAAATATAATATTTATATATATAATAGCCATTCTATTGGGTATAAAGCGATATCTCATTGTAGTTTTGATTTGCATATTCTTGGTGATTAGTGATGTGGAGCATCTTTTCATGTGTCCATTGTCCATTTGTATGTCTTCTTTGGAGAAATGTCTGTTCAGGTCTTTCGCCCATTTAAAAAATCTGATTGTGTATTTTCGTTGTTGAGTTCTAGGAGTTCTTTATATAGTCTGAATGTTAATCCCTTACCAGGTATTCATTTTTGTTTCATTTTATATTTATTTGTGCTTTAAAATGCATTATTTTAAAAACTAGGGTCACTCTGCAAGTGACCAGGGAAAAGATGTTAACAACATTTGAGGCTTTAAGTGTTTGGAAGGGCTCCTTCCTTTCTTTATTTTTCAAACAGTGAAAGCAATTTTTTTTGCTTGACAATGTTAGGAAACTTTGGCGCTGATTGAACGTTAAAGCTAAAAGATTCTTAGGAAAATCCAGTCCTTCCTGTCTTCAGACAGAGGAGAACAATTCTCTCAATAACTATCATCTCTCTCAAAAAGGCGATTATAAATTTAGGAAATATTTGTAGACAAGTGGTTTGAATCAACTGTTCAGGTATAAATGTGAGGCATTAAGTATTTTTTTTAAATGTGAAAGTCACTGGTATCATTTCATAGCTACAAATAAGTACTATAGAGTCTTAATGGAGATATAGGAAGGAAATACTATCTCAAGACTTCAAAAGAAAGGACTCCTTTCTTAGGAATAAATGTTCGACAAACCATAACACTGTAACTCATACTAGAATGTATGCTCTTTGTGGACAGGGATTTTTCTTTTATTCACTCATGGCTCTCAAGTACCCAGAGAATAGAACCTAATGCCCCATAGTAGTTGATCAATAAATAGTTGTTGAATAAATGAATGTGCAGAAGAAAAATGTTGGCGCACATGGCAGAGTAAAATTAAGAGAGAAAGATCTACTGAGAAGGGGCCAAGAAAAGAAATCACAAGCAAAATTAGAAAATATCTTAAACTAAATGAAAATTAAGCATCTTGAAAAAGCAAAGCGAATTAAATATATATGGAAGAAGAAAACAAATAAATGGAAATCAAACAAAAAGAAAATGGAAATAGATAAGAAAGATAAAATCAATGAAACCAACTGTTGAAAAAAAATAAAATCGATAAATTCTTAGCTTGAATGATCATGAGAAAAAAGGAGAAAAACACAAATTGCCAGTATCAGAAAGAAAGAGAAAACATTGCTTCAGATGCTACAGACAATTAAAAGATAAAGGAATATTATGAACAACTTCATATCAGTATCTATGACAACTTAGATAAAATGGTCAATTTCCCTAAAAGACAAAAATTTTCAAAATAGAAAACCCAAACAGCTGTATATCTATTAATGCAATTGAATTTGTAATAAAGAACTATTCTACAAAGAAAATTCAAGGCCTCAGCGGCTTACTTGGTGAAGGTTAAGAAATGTTTAAGAAATAATATCAATCCTACACAAACTCTTTCATAAAATAGAGTGTGTAACACTCCTCAGTTAATTTCATGAAGTCATTATTAACCTGGTAAGTCAAAGACATTATAAGAAAGAGAACACTACAGACCAACATCCCTCGTGAACATAAGATGTCAAAATCCTTAATAGGTACAACTACTAAAAATAGCAAAACTAATTTAGCAATATATAGAAAGGATAATACATCATGACCGAATGGGCTTTAAAAATTCAATTTTAGCAGTTTCTTTTCCAATCATAGAGGGACTGACTCATACTAATTCTATTTTATAAGTAGAATAAATGGCAAAAGAGTATTCTAGTGTATTTACCCAGAGATATTACTAAGCCAGCTAAATATCTTTGGATAAGGTGGTCCAGGCACTCTCTCGACAGGATGCTGGCAGTCACAAATCTAGGTCTTTTTGCTCTCCTTTTCCCCAAAATACCACTTCTTTATGTTAACAAATTTTTGTTTTGTCTTATCTTTCATTTTTTTACAGAATTAATTTCATCTTCAACCTTTTCATGAGTTTGGACTTGGTCTTCCAAATTTCTATAATATATTTGCAATCTGTCTCTTAGGATTTGCTATGGTCTTAATGTTTGTATGCCCCCAAATTAGGATATATTGAAATCCTATTTCCTAATGTGATGACATTAGGATGTAGGGCCCTGCGGGGAGAATAGATCTTGAGGGTGGAGCCCTTGTGAAGGGAGCTTAATGCTCTTATTAAAAGAGGCTCCAGAGAGCTAGCTCACCCCTTTCACCAAATGAGAATACAATAAGAAGGGTGCAGCCAGAAGCCCTCATCTGACCAGGCCAGCACCTTGATCTTGGACTTCCAGCCTCCAGAACTGTGAGAACTAAATTACGGTTGTTTATAAGCCACCCACTCTGTGGTATTTTGCTATATAGCAGCCTGACTGGATTAAGACGTGATTTCTTGCAAATGACTATTTCATGCAAACGGTGTAATCACTATTTTAGTTTATAGTTAGAATCATGACTAGCTTCACTCTCACATGAATTACTTGGTAAATTATTTTTAGTGACTAAGTCTCACTAAAGAGAATGAGAGCAGACACCTCTCATCTTCCTTGCTCTCACGGCTGACCTTCACCAACTAGCCGAAGTACCTGGCTCAATAGTTGAATCCATGAACCTGTGAATCTCCGAGGATAACCTTTTCCTGACCGCATTCCCCAATTCTAGGACATTTTATTATCTTGTTACTATTTTTATAGGCTCAATTTAACAAAATTTCTGCTTCCCTTTTTGTAATGCTGTCAGTTCTTTAAGTAGGAAGAATCCTGTCTTAGAGGCATGAGGCTGGGGAAAAAAATCTAAGAATCCTTCGACAACCAGGAATCCTTTCACGTAGCATATTCCCCATGCCATGTGAAGTAAAGCACAGGGAATATAGTCAATAATATTGTAATAACTATGTATAGTGCCAGGTGGGTACGAGACTAATCGGGGAGATCACTTCGAAAATCGTATAGATGTCTAACCAATATGTTGCACACATGAAACTAATATAATATTGCATGTCAAGTCTAATTGAAAAATACAAATTTAAAAAATTGAAAAATTAATTCATTTTTAAAAATGAAACCAAAAAACGGGACCAGTCCAAGGCCTGATCACAGATGTGGATGCTAGTGTTGCTCTCAGCTATGCAAGACCACACTCATAAGGGCTAAACAAAAGAGGGCAGAATGACAACACTTGGATCTGGGCCTCCCTAGAGGGTCACGTCCCCCAATAGGCCATGTTGGCTTTCTTATCCTCTAACTCATCTCAGCATCGCTCCCACCCCTACCTGCTCATGGGTGGGTGACCTAATGTTGCTGAGAAGCATTTGTCTGTTTGCTGTTCAGGCAGGAAGCTTGAATCAGCGGCAAGCAGAGACTCTTGTTTGGTGAGACTCTTGCAGGGTGAAACCTCACTTGCAGGGTCCTCTGTTGGCCTTCTGGCTCTTGGGTATTTTGAATGATGACTTTAATTGCAGAATCCTCAATCAGACTCATTTCACCTGCAACCCAAGGGCCTAGTCAGTCCTGGACGTCTGCTGGAGGTGAAACTTCATCCTTATAAATAACCTCGACTTGCTGAATCTGAAATGTGGAGTTGTGTAGCCCAGTTCAGCTTTGGGGCACTGGCCAGTCAGCTGTGCAGGTGGCTCATGTTCTGCTTCTGTCTCATCCAGAATGAGAAGGGCCACATTGCTCAGAAAGGTGAAGGCAAGACCAGGAGAGAAAGGAAGCAGTTGAAGCGAGGTGCCCTTCATCACCTGGGAGCTGGGCAGAAACCAGGAAGCCAACTCTAAGCTGACAAAAGGAAGGCCCCCAGCAGGTTTTGAAGGATAATAGGAGATAGAGCTTAGGGAGATTAGAGAAGACTCTGAAACTTGAAAGCCAGGAAGTCAATACAGAGGGCAGCCTGCATCCTCACCCTAAGTCTGAGAGTGCTACTGTTAGGGCATCATCCCAACTTAGGCTATCAGAGTGTGATTGCAGCTAGCACTAAGAGGAACTGACTCAGTGATTTTCAGATTGTGAGTTGTGAACTATTAGTAGATCTTGAAATCATTTTATTGGGCCTATTCCTCAAAAAATTTTAACTGAAAAAAAAAAGATAATAGAATATAACAGAAAATATCACTATCTTACAAGTCATAAGAGTATGTTCTGATCTGTAAACATTTTTTCAGCTATATTTTGTGTAGCGTAAACCAGGCCTCCGTGCAAATGTATTTCTAACTAGGAGTCATGCCAACAAAGTGTGCTAGCCGTTGCTCTGATTCCCCTTGCTCTGATTTCTTGCAATCCCATCAAACAACTTATTGATTTTAATTTAGCTACCCATGTAAAGAGATGGCATTAACCAGTAAACACAAGAATTCAGTTGCTTGATGTCTTACTTCTCACTGTGAATTAATAAATCGGCATTCCAATTTTACTATCATCAATCTCTTTCGAACGTTTCTAGCATGAGTCAATTCCCTACCGCCCACACTCTGCTGGGTAATTAACAAAACAGATTTCCAAGCCAACTAATCTGAAGTGTCAGTATCAGAACAGGGTATTTCAAAGCAATCGCATCGTTGCTGATCTTCTCCTCCATGCCTTTCTACCTGCCTCCCGTGTAGCCTCCACCCAGTGGCCAGGGTAATCCATTACAACGTAAATCCAGTCACGGCACTCCCCTCCTAGAAACCTTTAATGGTGTTTCATTGTATTAAGCTGAGCCAAGTGACATCCCGGTCAAAAATGAAAATGAATAATTTTACATTGCTCGACCTAATACTTAAAACAGAAACTCCTTGCCTATAAGAACCTGTATGATCTGGACACTTCTCACCCTTGTACCCATGTCAATATCTTCACCATGCCATGGCTTTCAATTTTTTTTTAATGGCAATCCATAATAAGGAATGTGTGTTACATCGTGATCCGGGATCCACACATATATAAGCAAATGAAATGTGCTTCTGGTCGTGAGTGCAACATTACCTCCTAAGAGAGCTTGCTTCAACCAGCCTGTGGAAATGAATCCTACTCCACCCTCGATTCTGTCATTGCGTCCTGTTCATTTTTATAGCACTTAGCATAATGGGAAGTTCTATAATCTCTTATTTACTTGTGAGAAAGAGAAAAGCAGTCCCCTGCTATCCAGGAACAGGCCTGATAGCATCACTTAGGGCTTGGCATGGCTATGAGCTGGTTTGGCACTCATAGCTAGCTAGGTCTTGATATTTTCCCATTGAACCTAAACGATGTCACACATCATTAGCATCAGACAAGGCGCTCTGTGATCATGATGAATAGAGACCGAAACAAGACCACTTGTAATTATATCTGGACAGAGGGAAAAAATTAACAACATCCAAGCTACAAAATACCAAATATCCTCCCTCTAGTTAACATGGTAACTGTCACTTCTTTCTCAGTTACAGCTTCAATCTTACTCTAGTCTGTCCTCCCTACAGATATGATATATCGATATAGCCAATCATAGAATTACTCCCACTTCCTGAAAATACCCAATAGAGACCAGAGTTTGGTTTCTTTGGACTCTCCCCCAAAACTACTCAACCAAAACCCAAATCCTTTAAGTCCTTTCTAATAGCTTCTTACTAGAATGCTCCATGGTTCTCCATGGTGTGTGTTCTCCCTCGCAGCAAAGGGTTAATAAATCTACCGTATTCAACCACAAGTAACTTCCTGGTATATTACTCACCAATATATTCCCTGGGCCTTGCACAGTACCTGGAACTAGGAGGCACTTAATATCCTAAATAAAATTTAAGGTGAATGAGAATAAGAATAATAAATGCTGGTTAATTTCCACCTTTCCCAGGCAAGGTGGGGGGCCTGCCTGGTGACTGGCTGATCTTTCCAGAGACAGAGTGTTCTGACTTGCTGTGTCACTTCATACTCATCAGCTTTCATTAACACCCCTCTTTAAACTCTGGGTAGTCTCTTCTCTGACCACTTCTTCTGCTAGAGAAGTTTTCAATTATTTTAAGAACATTCAAACTTCATTCTTCCATGATCTTGGCTTACTGAGTCCTCAGTACTTAAATATTTTTCTGGATTGTAATTGGCAAAGCTGAACTCCCTCCCCCGGGTCTGCAGAGTGGTCCTCTGCGACTCCCTTTCCAGGCAAGGCTTTCTTTGACAAACCTCTGCTGACTCCCTCACTCACTCCACCTAGCTTCTAATATAATATTTATCTCTATGTTGCGGTTCATGGATAAACCTCCATAATTTTAAAAATTATTTTGTTCTGATTGTAACAAGAACACATGCTCATTACAGAGCATTTAAAAAACACGGAATGATGCAAAGAAAAAAACCTGAAATTAGCCATACTCCCATAGTCAGAGATCCTAATTTAATTCCAGATGAACACGTTGTTATTATTCATACTATATATTTACTTTGTTTCTTATGTTCTTCATAGAAGCATGATGAATATCATTATTTTCATTATTAAAAATTCTTCAAAATCACCATTTTCAACTTTGTTATTTCAGTAAGAGAACATTTATATGGTAAGAATTCAAAAACCAGCATATTAATCCAGTGCCTGGATATACCATCCTAAATTTACGTAGCTGAGTTCCTATTACTTAAAATTTAGATTTCTTTTAATTTTTTTATTGCTACAAATACTTCAATAAACATCTTCATGTGTGCATCTTTACCCACACTTTTTAGAAAGGATTCCTAGAAGTAACATTATTAATTAATATGCAAGAATTTTTTAATACTCTTAAAAGATACTGCAAAATTATTTTAAAGACTTTATATTCCTGCCAGTGGAGGTACCTGATCTGATTGTCTAAACTTCACCAACACTAAATATTAGAAATTTAAAATATATGTTATTAGATTTCTTTTAATGGTGTCAAATTTTTAACTTGCATTTTTTTGTTGCTGGTGACATTCAGGAATTTTTTTCCTTAGAACTTAAAATATTTGCTTATTCAATATATATTGAGTTTCTATTATAAGCCAGGCACTGAGTAGTAGCGAATATTGTTCAAGTAAATTTTTTGAGTCATCCAAATATTCTCACCACTTTATATTTAAAAAGTATAATTAAATAAAGCGCAATACCTTAAAAAATGTTATGTAGTAGTTTTCTCACATATGTAAACTATTTATTATAAGACCCTCATAAATATGAACCAAAAATGAGAAAAGTCTGACACCGACAGATAGTATTTTAAATTAAACTTGAGGCAGAAAAGTCAGGACATGCAGTTGCCATATTTATTATATACCATGTTGACTTCAGAATTATTGGTGGGAAAGCAATTGCTGGGTCATAATTTCAAGGGATCAGGATTTAGAAAAAGATTTCTATAAATCTTGCTTATTTATTATGTGCTACTGGGTTAAGCTGTGACTAAGACTACAGATGCGAGGGAAGGGAAGGAAGTATATTCCAGATAGAAACACAGCTCTGCCAAAGGTTCAGAAATACCCAGACATTTCCCTGGTAGTCTTGTGCAATTCTTCATGCTTGCATTTTTCTCGTAACAAAGACCCTAGCCTGCAGCCAGAGCCATTTCACCCCTTCGAAATTCTCTGAACAAAACTGCCTGGATCCAGATCTCTATTTTTAACCCACTCGAAACTCTTTTTGAATACATCAGTTGATCTGAGTGTGTGAAATATGCTCTAAGCTCTGAATAGCTTCAATTATATTACATTCTATTCAGGTAAATTCAATCCAAAAAAATATTTACTGAGGACTCACCATGAAAAACAAATTTTTAAAAGAGGTCTGCAGGAGTAACAGACATATCAACACATAACCACAATACACAGTGACTGTCTCTGTGATACAGATGAATATAAAGGACCAGAGAAATACAGATAAGAGACAAGAAAAACTCCTCTTACCTCTTCTCCTTTTGTTGAATGGGTGGATCGAGAGTTTTTCAGGAAGTAGAGGAGAGCGAGGAGAAAGAGAATGGAGTGGGGGAAAAAAAAGAAAGCAATTTTAGTTTCTTTCCCATACCCACAAACCTACCCCTCTTGCAATTTAAGTCCTAGATCAGCTTCCTAGATTGATCTGGAATTGAAGTAAGGAGCCAAAGCTTTGGGGCATTTGGCTGAGGAGTTATTGGGCAATGTGCATGAATAGGCCATGGGAGTGGCCAGGTATAAAAAACTTGATCAGATTTTATGAGACAAATGCATGTGACTGTATTCCTGAGGTTGTCTTTTTTTTTTTTTATCACTTTATTGACTTATGATCGACATGTAAAAAGCTGTACATATTGAATGTATACAACCTGATGAGTTTGCGGATAAGTATATACTCGTGAAACCAACCATTGCCACCATCAACACCATAAACATATACATCTCCTCCCAGTGTTTCCTCCCACTTCCATCATTATCGTTATTTTTGAGTGTGTGTGTGATAAGAACACTTAAGAACTACCCTCTTAGCAAATTTTAAGTGTACAATAATTAGCTATAGGCATTGTGCTGTATAGTAGATCTCCAGATCTTATCTTGCATAATTGAAATGTTATAAATCTTTTGACCATCACCTTACCCGTTTATCCATTTTCCCGCAGCCTGGCAACCTTTTATATCCTCTGCTTATATGAGTTTGACTATTTTAGATTCCCCATATATAAAGTTGATAATCATTGATGAATAATCTGTATTTCTAACTGAATGAAACTTGACAGGTTACAGGTCCCCTTCCTTCATGTTATCTCGTTTGTCCTTATAACCTGGCAAATGAAGGATTACTATTATCCTGTTTTACATGTGAGAAAACTAAAGGCCAGACAAGTTAAGTCACTTTTCCAAGATCATCTATAAAGTGGCCCAGCTAGGTATAAAACCTATCTTTTGACTATAAGTTCAGTGCTTTTTCCAGAAGAGGAAGCCTAAATACATGATCTGGTATGCTGGTATTATCTGTGCATACAATGGCTTCAGCTTCTAGAATTTTAAAGATCTCTTTTAAACCTACACTAAAGCTAGATTTAAAAGAGGAGGAAAGTGGGGGTAGGGAGGAGAGCGGGGGAGGAGTTAGTTATACCATTGATTTAGGCAAAAGATGTAGGACAAACATATTCTAAAATTTCACCTGTCTCATAAAAGGGAAGGTAAAGCTAAAGAAGAGAGCTAGACATGATCAACTACAGCAATGCTATCAAATTATTATCCTATTTTCATGATAAAATAATACTTATTATGAAGTAATAACACTTAATACTCAAATAACACTTAAGCCCCACATAGTGCTTACCATAAGCCACATACTGTTTAATAAGCATTTTAGAAGTATAGACTTATTTAATCCTCACTACGACTCTAAGAGGCAAGTACAGTTATGATTCCTATTTTATAGCTGAGGAATCTGAGGTACAGAGAGGTCAAGTACATTGCTCAAGGTCACACGAGCAGTAAGTGATGGAGCCACCCTACAAACCCAGAGAGGTGGGCTTCCAGGGCCATTTAGCCACTATCAAGTACTGCCTAGAATTTCTGGTGCCTGCAAATCTCCATCCAAGAACAGCCAGACTCGACTTTGACATGGTTAGGGACATCCGTCCAAACTGTGCTCCCATAGTACCTCACACCTCCCCAGCCAAAAAACACTCCTTACATTGTCTGTAATGACCCATTTAATTATCTGTCGTTCTCCACAGTCTCAGAGCTTCAGAGGCAGATGCTGTGATTCTTTCACGATTGTAACTCAAGCACCTGGACCACAGTAGTTGCTCAATGCATACTTGTTAACCTGATATATAAATTATTCTAACAACCACTTCTTTAATGTTTATTATGTGCCAGGAACTGTTCAAAGAGCAAATATTAAACAACCCTATGAGACACAGACTATTATACAGGAAAGAAAACTGAGGGCACGTAGAAGTTAAGTAATTTGAATAGGGTCAGACACTAGTCATAAGTAATAAAGTCGAGATGAAAACTCAGAAAGTCTGACTCTAGAGTCCATGTTAACTACCAAGCAGAATGAATACAAGAATGAAGAATGAAATGTCTATCTCTATACACTGGATAGTCTGAGATTGCTGTTCCTTAGGCTTTTGTGGTCATTTTCCTAGTTGCTTCTCGATGGCTTCCTTTATGGCTTAGTGTGTTATTTTTCACTGGTCTCCTCTAGCAGAAAAATGATGAAGATTACAATTGCAACCTGACAGAGTGAAGTACCAGATATTTCTGTCTCGGTTACCCTGCTTTTTATTTAGCCTCTACAAATGGTTCAAAAAAGAAAAGTAAAACGATGAAAATAGTTGTCTACATTTTTGAAAAGAACTAAACAACTGGATTCTCACAGCATTGCTAGATGCCAAGTGGGAAAAAAAGGTTAAAAGAATTATTTTGTTTCCAAACCTACAGCATTATTTTGCTGAAATCCCTCAGATCCAAAGTAAATTGTGAAAAATACTGAAACAAAATTAGATACATACACACTTAAAATATTTAAACAGAAACTTCTACTATGACATTTTCTAATTTTATTACTTATTTGATTTGTTCTAAAGCTTGTGCCATGAAAATTGGGTCCTAGTTTCTTAAAAACTATTTGACACCTACTAGAATATTGGGAGGGAAAAATGCATACTTTGGAAGTAATGTGCCTGAACATACAATTTTTAAAAAAAATTCTTAAGCTTCAAGGACTTTGGATGAGAGAATCACACAGAACTGTGCCCTCAGTGATGAAGTAAGAATTAGCATGATCCAGTTTATATTTTCCGAACCCCACTGTATTCGCAACGGAGTACGAAACTCGCAGGCAGTACACAGCCCACTTCAACGCGGAGCACTGGGCCTGGTATCCTGCAGGTGTTCCGAACACAGCTATTGCGGAGAGCGAACATACAGGCGATGATACGGTTCAGTGTCCAACCCCTGGGCTCTGGATGGGCTCTTCAAAAATGGCGATCAGCCCCTCCAAGAGGATACAGTGAAACCAAAAACTTCTGTTTCCCCCCTCAAATTTCATCGTAGTCAAACCCAGAAGAGAGATCAGAAATTATTTAAACTATGAGCCAGACGTCTTTAAATGGAGTCGTTTTTCACGGTCTTCCAGATGAATCGCAAATTATTATGCTTTTACTTCTGTCTCTGGATTTTCCCCCAGTCGACATAACTTATTTTATTTTGGCTCCATATCGAGTATGCAGTGAAAGAATGTGTCCCTCTCACCTCCCCAGAGGAAATCGCTATTACCGGTTTCTCGTGTATCCTTCTTTTTTAAATTTTATATATATTTTTATAACATATCACACTATAGTATACATTTTCATATATTATATGACATCATTTTATACATTATATATTTTGTATATTATATAATATTTCATAATATACATTTTTATATATACAACTTTTAATAAACGATCAGATACACACATTTCTGTCCCCTGCTTTTGTCACCTACTATGATGTTTTGGAGATGGCTCTCTACCAGTATATATAGATCTATGTCATTCTTTTAAAAGATTATATGGAATCCCATTATATAAATATATCATAATTTCTTTAGTCTGTCTACAATCACTAGACATTTAGACCTTATTGTGTGCTATTATAAATAATACTTAAAAGAATATACCTAAATATGCAGATCACAAGTATTTCGGGAAAATAATATTAGGTAAACACTGAAAATGAAGGCTCTTTGAGACTTCTGGGGGAGGTACTTATTTCTAAATTTATATCAAAAGAAAAAAAACTTTAAAAACCTCTAGTAATTTAGGAGAACAATGAAATAGAATAGAAATTAGAGGTTTGTAACATGCAAAAGAAAACTGGATTTTTTTTGGAACGAATTGCTCTCTTTAGGGGAGAAACGGTTTAAGAGGTAAGTGTTTAGCGAGCAGAACGAGATGGTGGAAGAGAAATGACTTCAGCTACACATGCACAGATTTCTCCAGTGTACAAAGGCCTTAAAAGTGGAAAAGGTAAAAATATAGGACCACAGTTTGACGTGATGAAGGCTGGGAGATGGGGTCTTAGTCATGAAAACAGTAGAATGAACAGGTTCAAACAGTGTTACAGAGAAACGTGGCAAAGTGAGTGGTGGAGGACAAGGGCAAGGGAGTTATCATGGAACTAAGGGCAAGTCTTGAATTAAAAAGAAATAATAGTATCCAAACACAGTATCCAAACAACGCTATACAACGATGGTCAACATGAAACCCACGCTCTTTGCAAATACGATTGTGCATCTCAACCCATGACCAACCCAGATCTTTCCAACTTGGGGAATATCAGCCAGAGGAAACTAGGGCCAACAAAGAGGGTAATCAGTCAATAGGCCGCTAAGTTTTGCTTGAGTTTCTGAACAGCTAAAGCCCAGGCATGTGACCTAGGTTCGGCAATCAGATGCTTATCGCAGGACTCAGCGAGTGATGCGAGCAGGAAGAGTTAGCCAGATCTTACCTGTGGCAATATGTGACCGATGCAACAGAGCCATTGGAGCCATGCAGAACAATTGTGATGAGAGTGATGCCTGTGACATTTGTGCTCTTCACCAGGCTGTTAAAGCTGCCAGGCCCTGATTCCTGCCTGTTTTCCCAGCCTGGTTCTCCATCTCCCAGCCAATTCTGTGAGTCATCCAATATCCTTCTAATAAATTTATTTTCCACTTATGTTAGCCAGGGGTCCATTGCTGTTTTTTGTATTCAAGAACCTTGACTGATGTTGTGAACATGAAGCAAGCAAGTAACTTCAGCTGGAGCCAGCCTCTGACAGAAATAAGGACAGGGGAAGAGATACCCAGAACTTGGGCCTAAATGGGATGACCTCTAACACCAGGCTATAAACTTGGTGTCTTCATGAAAGGCCAAAGCAGCAAAATCAGGGCAAAGGTACACAAGGGCTGCCACTGTTCTCAGGGGATCAGATAACTCTCCTTCCTTCTGATGAGGTTTCAGGGCTGTGGGAAGATAGGTCTGAATGCTCTTCTCCCCGAAAAGGGAAGTTGGTGGGGTGCAGGAGAGGGGAAGGGCAGAGTCTCAAGAGGACAGGGATGAAAGTACCTGGGGCAAGCAAAGCTGCAGATTTCAAACTCAAATTGTTTAAAGGGAGCTTGGTGGTAAATGGCAAAGCATTTTACCACTTGGAAATGCTAAGACACCAGGAACAGGCTGAGTGATTTCTTGTGGTACTAGCACAGAAGGAAGTTAAGCACTTGCACTTGACCCATTAGCAAAAGAAATTCCTTTGCTTTGCTAGCTGCCACATCCTCAGTGGTGCCTGCTACATCATAGGTCCTCAATAAGTATTTGTTGAATGAAAGAAAGAATTGTTAAGGATTGGACACCCATCATTAGAATTATTCACATCAGGGCACCTTATGTAGGTAGGATAGAATGACATTTGGTGTTTCAATCCAGGCCTTTCTGACTCCGAAGTCCAAATTCTTAATCATTGGGCTATACTATGTACTTCCTGGGCTCCTGTGGCAGTAAGTGCTCAGGGTTCTGCAGCCGGCCAAGCCACGTGAAGGCGCCCCTCGTAGCTGTTGGTGCTTGCCAAGCTGTCACTTGCATTGGTTGCCATCTCCTCCCTCTCTGTGTGTCATCGTGGCAGATATGCTGAGTTTTTCAAGGTGCCAAAGCTCCTTTGAATTCTGGGCAAATGTATTTTGGAAGTCACGCTTTAGGAATGAGTATTGAAGACATGGTGTGTGTGTACCAATGTCATGCAGAGATTTTAGGAAAAGTGTTCTTTTAGAGTTGACTCATAGCTTACATTTCCTCCTCTCCCCAGTACATACACCTGTACTTGGGGGCCTGCATTAATCAGATATGAGTTTATGGAGGGGGCTGAACTGGGATACAGATCTGAATAACAAACATGACTCAGTGTCATCTCCTGGCCCTCCAGCGACTAAGGCTTTGTTACAATCTTGTATGCCAGGTTCTTCCCTGGAGATCCATCTCTCAGGAGGTTTCTTGGGATCTTCTATGGGTAGACTTCTAGTGGCTATACATTTCTCTAGCAGTAGACACAAATGGGATTCTCCCTGGGATCATTTTGGACAAAGTTAACAGTTTTAAGCATGTATAATAAGTTCTCTTTAACATCCATGCAATAAAATTAACAAGATGAAAAAAAAATTAATCAGGTTTTCATCTTATATGAAAATATATGAAAAGCAAAGTGATAATGATAGAAAGTAAGTTGGTGTTTGCTTAAGGTTGGGGTAGGGAGAGAAGATTGATGGCAAAGGGTAAGAGAAAACTTACTAGGGGGAGGGCACTGTTCTCTAACTGTATTATGGTGGTGGCTATGTGATTGCATACCTGTTGTACTTCTTTCAAGTCCTTCAGAAGCAGACCCAGAGGTAAGAACTTGGGTGAAAGTTATGTAGGAGATGATTCCAAGAAGTACAAGATGTGAGGAAATATGAAAAGTGAGACAGGGAAGAGAGGAAAAGTGTGCGTTAATGATCAGTTTACTGTGGCGGGCAAGTGATGTTCAGTCTTGTGTTGTCTTGACTGGAGGTGTATTCCATAATCTCTTATTGTTTCTTAGATATTTTATTTGAAACATGGCTTTTAGAGATAATTTAAAAACTAGGATAATGTAGGCTTCCTCCGGAGAATTCTTGTTTCCTTCTACCAAGTACCTAATGATGCTGGCAGTCAAGGGCAAGACTGGGTTATCTGGATGACCCAGTGGAGAGCACCTACTCTTATTTTCTGAAGTAGGGTCCCAGTCAAGGGCAGAGGGTCCCCTTCTTCAGGTGTGTTGAATTCTTTTAGCCCCACTTGTTCATGAAGCCACTCCACTTTTTAGCTGTTCCCCTCAGATTCACAAATGGCCTCTGGGTAAAAGCACTAGACTTTTAGGGTATTTAATAAGGAGATGGCTTTTTATCTTTGGCAGCCGAAGGTCTTACTTTTGACCATTGGCCAAAGGCAGCATTGTCTCTCAGATGCCTTATTTTGCATGAGCAAATACCACTGGGACAGAAATGCTTCAATTATCTCTTTAAGTTTCAATTCTCTCCCAGGTGGAGGCCTACTATATTATGTCTTTGATCCTTCTTAGTAAACACTTCTGGTATTGATTCAACTTGTTTTTTGTTGTCTTTAGTGAAAAGATAAAGGGACATGTATAATGAGCCCCCAAGAGCCAGGAAGTGAACTAAAGAGAGACAAATCTGATCCTGGAGATTCATTTCCATCTGTCCTTCTATATTGTGATAAGTCATTGTTCAGCAAACATTCACTCCACCCAACCTCTGTGAGAGGAATTTACTTCCGAGCTATTTTGATGTTGAACTTGGTCATGCAACTTGCTTTGACTGCTGAGATTTTGCCAAATGTGGTGTTTGTAATGTGCTTGCAAATGTGGGCTTGCCCTCTTGCATCTCTGCTATTGCCATGAGAAGAGCTTTTCTCAGGAAGCTACTGCGGCTTCAGCCTGGGCCCCAGAATGAAGACACATGAAAGCAATCCTGAGCCTAACCCACACAGGAGCCATCGCAGCTGGACTTGGACCCCGAAGCAGAGCCACCCACACAAACCCGGTTTTGATACGTTGACCCCTAGCTGAGCTGCGGTGGCATGAGAGGAAACAAATGATAGTTTTTTAAGTCACTGCATTTCGGGGGTAATTTATTACACAGCGCTTTCGTGGCTAACCATATAAGCAGCCTAGCAAGAAGCTGGCTCAGCAGATCCGAGTTATTGCCACAGAAAAAAAGACTATTATCAGAATCAGAGCTCCAGAAGCTTCTCTTTTCTAAGGGGTCATTCCCCAACCGTGAAGTTCTCACTGTTACATAATTGTCTAGATGCTTTCCATTTCCCATTCTCTATAAGTAGTTAAAACATCACAGGAGTGTGGTCCATCAGCTGGAAGGCTCCCTTTTTGGGGGGAGGGGTGTGGTATACCCGGTCTGTTTATGACAGGCTTAGGTATGTGTCTCTGTGGCATAATGAGGAACAATGCCTTGCAGCATCTCCAGTATGTTTTCCCCACTAAATCATATTTTGCATTTACACTATGAGGCACTAGTGCTGTGTGTGCACCTCTGCTCCTTTGCACAATAAGGGGAAAGGCTGATCAGAATCATTTTGCGTGCTGTTACTGAAAGCCAGAAATCTCACTCTGTTAAAAACCCATCACCCAAACTTAACAAATGTTATTATTTTACGTGCATTTTCAAACTGTTTTATATTGTTTGCTGATATATTGGAATGCTATTGAGTTTTGTATGTTGATTTTGGAGCCAACAACCTTGCTGAACTCTCATTTTTATTGTTTGTTCAGATATTCTCTTGAATTTTCCGGGCTACAATAATAATATCTGTATATGAGATTTTCCCCTCCTTCTTTCTAGGATTACATCTCTTGTTTTTGTTTTACTTTTTCCTTTTTTTGAATTGTAGACATACAAGTATGACACTGAATAGTAGCTGTGATAGCAGTGAATATCCTTGTCATGTTTTAAAGAAAATGCTTTTAAAATTCCACTATTAAATGTAATGTTTGCTTTAGGTTTTTAGTGAATTCATAGATTTCCCTTTTATTCCTAGTTTGCTAAAATATTTAATCATTGAACATTGACTTTTATCAAAAGCTTTTTCTGCACCTATCAGAATGATCATATGTATTTCCTGTTTTAATCTGTCGATGTGGTAAATTATAGTGCACTTATCTCCATAAGTGAAGAAGCTGGATAAGAAGAGTTGAGTAAGACAGACATTATCTATTACTTGAATGATTGGCAAAACCAGCTTGCAAAAATATTCAGACTTGGTGTCTTTCAGAAGAGAAACCTGATTAGTAATTCAATTTTTCATGAGTATATCCCTGAATAATATAATTGTTTTCATTGTGAAGCATGTCACACAAAGGAGAGTACGAACTATATTTGCATCTCTTAAAAATAATAGTAACATGAACACTTGTGTGTCTACAAGATAAAGAAATAGACCAGCACCAGTTCCTTAGAAGCTCCCTGTGTATCCTTCCAAGATCATGTCCTTTTTTGTTCCTCATAGAGATAACCATGTCCTCCTGCACTTTGCATAAAATGTTGCCTTGTTTTTTTTTGTACTTTTAACTCTATGTATCTCTGGGCAATATTACTTAGTTTGTCTATTTTTGAACTTCATATAAAATGTATCATACCTTTATGTATTCATCCCTGACTTTTCCCCCTTGCCCTATATTTTATGTATGAAATTCATTCTTTGAAATTGAACTGCAGTTAATTTGTTTGTTTGTTTGTTTTGCTGTATAGTATCACACTGTATTACATTATTCAATTTCTCCATTCTACTATTGATTGACAATTGGAGTTGTTTCTGGTGCTCTTGCCATTGCAATGAATGCTGCCATTAAATTTCCTGGCGTATCTATGTAAGATGTATATAAATATACATCTTACCTATGTTGGTAAATAAAGTTTTATTGGAACCAGAGCCAAGATTAGGGGGAGGAAAGTGAGACAGGGTTTCATAGATCCTGGGTCTAATCTTGTCTTTATTTTATATTTAAACATTTGTTCATCATAGATTTTTTGTGTTAATTTTGATTTTTAAAAATGTTATAGTAAAATATTACTTACCTTTATTACTGTACCTTGTGGTGCTTGCTTAAATTTTGTGCCCAAGGCAAATGCCTTCCTTACCTCACCCTAGTTGCTTGTCCCAGTCCCAGCCCTGCCCTATTCCTAGCCCTGCCCTGGTCTAAGCCATTCATTATCTCCAGGCTGCACTTCCTGCAATAGCTTCCTAACTGGTCTCTCCACTTCTAGGTTTGCCATCTATCTTTGATCCATTCATCACGTGGAAGCTACCCTGATCTTTTGAAAAGATAAATTGCTTTATGTCATTCTTCTGCTTCAAACTTGTGAAACTGTCTCTTAACCTACTTAGAATAAAATCCAAATTCCACGTAAATCCATAATCTGGATTTTGCCTAACCTCCTTGCCTATCACTCTGCTTTTGTATACCCCAACTTCACTGGCTAACATTCCTGGAATATACTGAACTCATTCCTGCATCAGAGGCTTGACATAGGCCATTCTTTAAATGAATGATCCTTTCTAATCCTTTAAATTTCCGATTAAGTTAACCCTTTAGAGAGGCTTTCCAATCTAAAGTAAATCCCTTCCTGATATTTCTATTATTCTGTTCCTTTTCATTCCTAATAGTCTGACAACATATAGGATTTTACTTGCTTATTATTGCTTATTATTTTGCTTACTTGTTTTCTGTCTTCCTTTTTAAGTCCTAAGATCTTTGAGGGAGCTTAGTGCTTTGCATACTACCATCTACTCAACACTTAGCACTCAAATACTCACTAAATAATTACAATTTTAAAAAAAGATAAAACTCAAAGTAAATGGGTTTTTGGAAAAAAGCCCCACTAATACAGTGGCATTAATATTCATTTATATTAACTAAATAGTAGTCTAGCCATAACAACGTTCATAAAATTGACAGTTTCCTTTGGCCCATTAGGTCTATATTTGAGACTATATCCCAATAATAACTTGAAAATTTTATTGAGAATAACCATATATTAATAATATTTCAAGGTTGAAAAAATTAGAAACAACTCATAGTGTTGGTTGTTCATTTGGTTTCATCCTCCTTCTCTAGCTGAGATAAGCCCCAGTATATCTTGCTCTCATGATAGAACCCAAGCAGATAAGCATTATTGGAGAAAAATCACGAAGTTGGGCAAAATACAAGAGCTGTGATCTTTAAGTTCAACAGTCTCAAATGGACAATCATTATTTCCCTGAAATTTGTTTTTTTATGATGAAGCTATTCTCCTACTCTCTACAGATACTATGTCAATACTCACCATTCTCCTTTTACTAAAGGAACCACCAGCTACAAGGCCATTTAAGTCAGAAAATCTGAGAGCCATTCATGAGGATATCTCCATTAACCAGTTCATCACCAGGTCCTATTGTTTCAATCTTAAAAAATATATCTTGAATTCATCACCTCTTTTCTATCTTCACTGCCACCATAATGAGAACCAGTACCTGGGTAACTAAAATGTTCTCTTAATTAATTGTTCCATTTTCATTCTTTTCTCCTGTCCATTCTTTACACAGCAGAGTGACTTATTTCTAAAAATGTATAAAACTAAATCATATGCAAAACAATAAATCTATACAGCAATTTATAAAGAAAAAGTTATATTTTCTCTCCACCTCTTTCCAATTGCAATCCCCAAGATAACCTACCATACACTAAATATTTGATGTGTGTCTATCTTCCCATTCTTTTTTCTGTGCTATACATAAGTATATTTGAATATTTTTGATTGGCTCTTTTTTATTTCTAAAAAAACGCATTACATTATGTATAAGATATCATGTCATAATTTACTTATTCCTTACATAATAATATATCATGGGCATTCTTTCAGGTCAATATATAGTTTTTCCTCTTTCTCCTTTTGCAGAGCCATGTAACATTCCAGAGAATGGAGGTACAAAAAATTAAATTAATACTCTCCCCAGTGATGGACATTCAGTAGCATGGTCTTCTAAAATATAAACTTGATCATGTCTCTTTCCTTCAAAGGCTTTCCTTTAATCCAAGGAGAATGATCTATATTTTCTACCATGGCTTGCAAGGCTCTGGAATGGTCTGGGCCTTGCTCTTCTTTAAATTCACTTTACGCCATTCTTCCCTTGCTCACCATAATGCACACTAGCCTTTTGGTAAGTTTTTTTTTTTTCCCATTGCATGCTCCCCACATATTTCCTACTCTTATTAACCTGTAAAGATCTTCCCTGACTACTTTTTCCCCCTCCCCCAATCTAAATTAGGTCCCTCTCTTAAATGTTCTCATAACATCTTGTAAACAGCTTTATAATATTCCTCACCAGTTCTAATTATATAGAAGAAATTATATATATATATATCTTTGTATTTATTTGTATATCTGATTATTTCATCTCTGCCTCTTTCACTAGGCACCACACTGTGAGGACAGAGACAGTGTTTTTCTGCACCAACAGTAACCTAGAATAATATTTAAAGGTAAAAAAAATTTATTAAGTTAATAGCTGTCCTACACCAAGGAATCAGTAGGCAGTTAGGTAATAGAATTAAATGTTAATTAACTTTCAAAATGATATGAGAATTGTCTATATGGATACCTTTATATGAAATTGCACACACACATACATATCTATACATACATATGTATATATATAATTGGTAATATAGTAAAAGAAACATTGATCTGAGGGGGTAGTGACTCTGTCACTCATTAGTTGGTGACATAAGAAATGTCATTTTCTTGCTGCCAGTGTCCACCAATTAGTGACTCTCTGTAGATATGGTATTGCCCCCTAGTGTTGGATACTGGCCATCACAGAGCAGGGGCCATTAAGCAATGTGGGACTGTTCCTCCCATGAAAAATTAGTTTGTGTCCCTCCTGAGTTTTAAATGCCCCAGTGTATATGAAAGACTGTATATAATGATCTGCATATAAAAGCTGACCTATTTCACATACAAACACAAAGCTGCCTTTTATTTTTACATATTCTAACAAGGAATGTTTTAGGACTGCATTTATGGCAGACAATAAGGACAGATTAGTGTTGTCCACCAGAGGTGGCCAAAACATCATACCTGTGTCAGTTGGCATTTGTAGCTTTTACATTCATGGGGATTTTATTTATAAGTGCCAGCAAGTGATGACTTTCTATATTTTCTAGATCCATCATACCTGAGCGTTTATATATTGAAATATAAATTATTGTTATAAATTACTTTCTTTGTACTTTTAATATTACATAAGGCATTATTTTCATTTAAAACAATATCACATATATGGTAGGTTATATTATCTATGAATTTTATTTTAGGCTAATAAAAGAGATGTTATGAAAATACTTTTTACCAAAAAAAAAACCAGTGTTTTGGGTAAAATAAGGCTATGAACCACTGAATTAAATAATAATGAAGAATCCTCCTTGATCTTAATGTGATGCTTCTAATCTTAGTAATGAAAAGGATTTTTTCTATTTTGTTCTTTCCATTACTTTATGTTCCACTATAAAATTGGTAATATAAAAAACACACATTTAAAAAAATACATGTCTCCTATACTGAACATTTAGACAGCTACTTAAAGGTGAATCCAAATGATTTCCCAAGTTTCCTTGCTAGATAATTTTATGATCCTATAATTTGAAATTTATGGTAAATTATGAATTTATTACCTTTTAAGTTTTTCACCAAGTAATTGTCTCTAAGCTTGATGGTGAAGAAACTGAAACACAAATAACTAATGTATTAAAAAAAGAATGAAACGAAGGCTTCTCACTATGAGATTAGGTCCTCAGATTTAAAATTGCAACCCTTTTTCCTATTCCCCTTCCCTGTTTTAAATTTTTTCCATCACTTATGAAATACTGCGCATTTTAATCACATATTTAAAAGTTGCCTTCTCTGCTTTTCCCTCAGCCCAACACACGTTAGAATAGATACAGGAATTCCTAGAATGGAAACAGGGAATTTTGTGTTTTTGCTCACCGATAGCTTTCCATGTACAGAGAGCAGTGCCTGGTACACAGGAGCTCAATGAGTACTTGTTGTGTGAGTGGAAGAACACACGCAATAAATGAAAAGGACTGGTTCCGAGCGCTACTTTCACCAGAATTCTAGGAGGCAAGAGAAGAGGGAGAAACAGGAAAATGATTTTGTGACTTGGCGCTCGAAGGGATTGCGGGTGCATTCCTATGCTTTTGGGATGTACTACTGTGTGAGGACTTGGTAAACTTCGTGCACAGGGCTGTGCAGTCTGGAAACCTAACTAGCACCAAAGTCCGCATAATGTTCTCAAATTTATATCACCAGAAACACGTTTTTGTAAGTGCATGGGTCTTCGGTTTCTTGTATAGCACGATTTGGGATGTTTCTTCGGTGGAGATTAAGGGTGAGGATGGCATCAAGGGTGCTGACACCCAAATGCGCAAACACAGGAAGGGAGTTAACGCTCACTTTTTGCAAACAGACGCGCCTATTCAGTATCAAAACTCTCACTCTAGATCAGATCCTGCGCTCCTCCTATCTTCCCAACCTGCCCCTACCTGCCCCCTTTAATATCTATGGTGGGCGGGACAGAGAAATGACATACTCCGCTCCCCACAAATTGGTTAAGCTCGCCCCGAGTTTTGGTATCCCATATTTGAGCAAATACCGAGGAAATGAAACCGCTAACGAAGAGCGCCGACTAAATGACAGCGGAACAGCACACGCGGGTAGAGAAGGAAGCAAAACATGAAGAAAGGCAGTGGTCTATAGCAACCACGTGAGGTGTGCGATCCCATCTGCCCTAGGAGTGAGAACTTCAACTCCCGGCTAGCAGCTGAGCAGTTACCCGGAAAACTACAACTCCCAGTGTGCCGCGGGTGGAGCCGCCCTCCGCTCCTTTCGCCCCTCCCCCGCCCCTCCCTGCCGGGTCGGCGTGCGCCTGCGCACGGGAAGCCGGAGGAGTCTTACCCTAGTGTAAGATGGTGGCCCGTCTGGCTGTGGAACCCACCGAAAGCTGAGAGTCTGTCTCTCAGCCGTAAAGGTCGGACTCACTGAAGCAATCAGGCCCGGTTCTGAAGAGTTTTTTCCCCGACACTCGTCCAGTGGTCTCTTGTGAGGACGCGGCAGCGCGTGGAGACGGCTAAGGGAAAAGCGAGGCAAGTCAGGCGGGTGAGTCTATGCGGGGCTGGGCTTAGGGGAAACCCGGGGCTGACCGGCTACGAGAGAACGGAGGCTTCGTTGGGATTGTGCAGGCCGCACCCCCCTCTCTCCCCACCCCCGCCTCATCTTCACCCTCCTCTTTCTTGGTCTTCCTGCTCCTCTTCCTCCCGCTCCCCTCTACGCCACAGCAGTCACCACCAGGAAAAGGGAGCGGGGCAGAAGGCAACGCGGCGGCGAGCGCTGGCTCCTTCGAAAATTTCTTCAATTGGGGAGCCGAGGCGGCTTTTCGTCTTCAGCTCTCCCCCACTACGTTTTTGATGGGGCAGGATTCTTAGGTCTCAGGACTCCTTGTTTTCGCAGCCCCCGTTCCCCTCTCTGACGTCCTTCCCCAGTGGCCCCGTCTCCCAAGACCAAAGCCATCACTTCCACTCTGACCCGTGTTGCTGCTGCTCATTAATCCCACTGCTCGTTGCCCACTCGCCCTGCTGCTCGTTATTTGCTCCGCTGCTACCATTCCGGAGTTAGCCTTTGCCCCCTTCTCGTGCTTGCCATCAGCCCCCAGTCTGCCACAGCAGAGCCTCAGCCGATGTGCAGTCTTTGCGTTGAACCACATCTGTCATTTTAAAAGCGGCCCCATAAGTATCTAGATTATGCTGCTGCTGGTTCTGTCCCACCTGTTCACAGCTTTCTTTGGGAATTGTCTGTTCCTTCCCTCTTTCCTGTACAGATTCTTTCAACATATACTTCCAGAAGAAAAGGGGGCGCCCCGCGTTGGCCCCTGGAAAGTCAAGAAGTTGGGAAGTGAATGAAGTGAGTGAGGTAGGGTACTTACTACACGTTCTGAGTGAAGAGCGTTTATTTAGGCTGCTCAGGAGAGAGACGTTTTCATTTTGCCTTCAGTGATCTGGGCATTATTCGCTCTATTGGAAGGGTTTTGTTTTTCCGTTTCATTTTGGACCGGTTTATCCATGCTACTGTGCGTTCTTCTGAATTGCCTTTCCCCAGGACACTTAATGTGGTCACTGATTATACTAACAAATGTATTAGCCTAAGCATTTGAAAATACGATAAATCTGGCACACGACCACAAACTCATCTGTGAATTCCACAAGCAAATACGTGTGTTATTTTGATTACAAGTGTTACTTTGATTATGTGCAGGTTATAGGTGGGTTGCAGATTCCTTTCGTATTGAGAATTGATTATTGACTGAGTTATATTGCTGTTCAGATTAATTGATGACATATGGTTTGAGTGGAAATTTCCTCTCCAGCTTATATCTTACTCACTTAGTATTTTGGATTTAGGAAGTTATCTCTTTTAACATATCTAGAATGGTAGGTGTCTAAATGGTTTTCTTTTGAAAACCCAATCGGGTATGTATGCAAAATAAAAATAGGTATTTTTTCTCCAAAATTAAATTTGCATTTTTTCTATAGAGAAGAAGAGGGCTGATGGAAGGAAATGACAATGTGCACATACATGCATTTGGTGGCACTCACTGTCATTATCTATGTTAAAAAGCAGAAAACTAGAAGTAAGAGATGGCTTATGATTGTTTTGGTGGAATCTAAATTGAAATATACTGACTGGTGGCATAATGAGATGAAGGAGCCTTTGCTGTAATCAGACCCCTGTAAAATAATTACCAGAAAGCAAATAGGATTGCACAGAACAGATACATCTCAAATTTAAACATAAGTAAGACATTATGTTCTTAAAGTATATGTGAAAATGTTAAAAGTCATAGTAGCAATCTCATGCAGCAATGTACCTCTTGTTTGCAAAAGCAGTAATACCTCAAGTGTGAATACAGATACAGTTACCCTTTTAATCACTTTTGCACATTATTGTGATTTTTACATATTTTACCTGTAGTTACCCAAATGTGATAAATGGTTTGTTTTGTCAAATGTAAACTGAGGTTAGAAAAGCTTTTTATAAAACTTTTTCCTTTTTGCCACTTAAACCTAAGTTTGGAGAATTCAATAAATCCCTACCCTTCTGAGAATTGTCCAAAGTTATAACTTGAGGTTTTTAAAAAATTATTACTTACATTTAATTTATCGGTAGGAATGTGTTTAATACAATTGATCTTTACTCTTAAGTAAAAAATATATTTCATTTTTCTTTGTAATATGCTGGTGGAGGAGCTTTCTACTTGGAACAAGCCTAACACACAGGTTTAGAAGCCCTTGGCAGTCATACTTGGGTGAATTGAAAGCAGTGTGTTCTGGGAGAGAACTGTTTGTCTGGCAGAAGAGGGTATATGATTTTAATACATCCTTAGTAAAGATTTTTTTTTTTTTGGCCTCAGTAAGTATATTCTCAGGTAATTTCTCTACTCCATACTTTTCTTCCTGCAATCATAAAATTCTTACTTTCAGCACTCTAAAATCAAAATGAATCCCCTTTGCAATCTTTAGTTCATCTAAAGATATCTAAAGTTCTTTGACATTTGACAGGAAATGAGCTGAGATTTCAAAATATTTTTGTATGCTTTAAGATTTTAGGTGTAACATTATAAACATTGCAGCTTCATAATTCTGTGGGTATTTTTTTTTTTGATAGATTGAAATACTTTATGTCCAAGTTCAATTGTTGAATTTTTCAAATGAAGAGATTATTTCTATAGAAAGGTTTTTGAAATGAACTATTTAAAGTTGACTTAATATAAAATTTGTTTTCATAAAGTTGTGTAGACAAATCCTTAATTTTATTAGTACATGACAGTTAAAATCAAATGGCAAAATGCAAGAAAGTTGTTTTGTAATGCCCTCAACCTTACCTTGGGAACACTAGTGATAACCTGCAGCTTATTACTGTGTAAAACAAAGAGGGTGTTGCTTAAAGATGAACTCCTTGCATTAGGGAAGATTTATTTTAAAAATGACTTTATATATCTTGATAGAATGAAAAAATATCTTCTCAGTTTAAGCAGTATGATTTAGAAGTCTTCCCTTTCTCTCCTTTCCAACTCCTGGTTTTAAGGTAAAGGTACACTCTTCATTTTAATGTTTATTTTTATTTTTATTTTTGTGCCTGCAAATAATACTAAATTGAATCTATTTTAACTTCGTGTTATTTTATTTTTATAGACCAAGTCAAATAGACAGTTTTAATTTGTGAAAACTTCAGCCTCTGCTGAAAATTTAGTTAGCTTTCTGTCATTAAGTACAGTACTGTCTTGACTTTTTGTGAAGGAAGTTACATTCTGCTCAGTTGGTTCCAAAGAAAAACAGGGGGGAAATAGGTTATAGAGATTTTTTGTGGTCTAGAAATAGAATAACTAGAATGTACTACATACTTTTCTCAAAGGATTTCTTACTCTAAGTGGAACTTGTAAATGGTTTTCATCCCACTGGAATAGCATGTATTGGATGAAACTTGTTAACACATTCTGAGATTTAAAAATTTTTATGTTACCTCAGATAACAGGAAAAACCTGCAGATGTTCATTTTTATACAAAATGTAGCAATATCCCTGATATTTTAAAGATGGTAATATATGTATATTTCAAAGGTTGAGTACACAAATTATAAAGATGGCATAATTTACTGAATTATTTAGTGATGCAAGGAAAGAAGATAAGTGGGACTTTTTAATCACATGGTTAATGGTTTTCTGAAAGAACTTTTTCAGAATTGTTTTTAATCTTGTTATGTGGTCTTTATTAGAAAAGATTGTGTGGTAAATGTCAGCTTTTTCAAGTGTAGTAAATATAATCCAGTGGAATTTGTCACATTTCTTTTTCATAGTATGATTCTTTTATTTTTTAATCAGAAAGCAGTTTATAGAAAAGAAAATTCCATCACTGTTTTGGCCCCTTCGGTTAGCTTTCCCATAGCAGAGTTTTTCGTTTACTAGTAGAGAAAAATTACATACTACTAAAAAGAATATGATGACTTTTACTTGCTAGGAAAACTTAACTTTAAAGATAGTACAAATATAAAACAACTTGAAATGAGTTTATTTTTTTTTCTAAGGAGTTTGTGAGGATGGTTTCTAAACTGTTTATATAAGAGAATTGTCCTGCTTTAAATTTTAATTGGATTGGGTGATGGGCAGATGATGGATTGCTAGTAAGGTAAACCTTGCTATTTGTATATGTATATGTGTCAGCTATCTATTCAAAATCAAATATGGTTTTTTTTTTTTTTTTTTAGTTATGGTAACTAAAATCTTACCTCTTGAGTATTTAGAGAAAATTAGAGAAGGGGAAATCAGAATAATCAGATTGGTTTGTTATGTATGTGTCAAACCAGGTTGGAGCAAAAAACTCGAAGCAAAAAAGCAGTGTAATTAGAATAAAATGCCAGCATTTTAAGATGGTTGGTGTTGTATTACTGCTTTTGGAAGGAATTAGTGAATAATGTTGTAGGGGAAATTGTAGTGATTGAATTTTGAAAAGTAGCTATAGACTGAAATATCAAAGGGATGGATCATTCCTTACCAGCAACAAAAAGATACATTGTCATTAAGCCAAATATCTGAAATTTCTTAAGCATGTTTCGCAGTCCTTAGAATAAAGGGGAAGTGCTAATTTTTCTGATTATGATTTTTAAATTATTATTATGGTGACATTAGTTAAGGAAATCCAGTAAATTTCAAGTGTACAATTCAACAGGAAGTCATATATATATTGCATTGTATGTTCACCTCCCACAGTTAGATTTCCTTCTGTCACCACATATTTGACCCCTTTTTCTGATTATTTAAGAACCTACTAATTCATTCCCTGTTAAGGGCACTAGATGTGTTCAGATTGTGAATTTCCTGAAATAACACTGGCCAATTTGTAGCAATTTTTTTTTCTGCCTTTCATATTTTGCTTATGATTTTTCCCCAGTGTTTTTGATTTTCATCAGTTGTTTGGGTGGACCCTTTTGTGAGCTCTGTAATTGAGAATTTGAAATATAGTCAATATTGCTTTTAGTGGTAAGATTAATTTTTTTTTTGATGGAGATCCCCTCCATTTTGATTAGATTTCCCCCCCTCTAATCTTTTTTATTAATTCTTGGATAGGAATTAGGATCATGCAAGTTCCCTGCAAAATTAAATTTTTCCAGAATGTTTTTTTTTTTTAACTAGACACAAACCTCTACATAGCTGTAACTTCAAAGATTATCAATTCATAGACAATCTGGGTTCATTTATTTCTGCACTTACTTCACCCTTGTCCTCCTTCCTTGGACCTAGATTATTTTGAAGCAAATCCTAGTCATCCATTCTTTTATTTTACTAGAACTTTTTTGACATAAAATATCTTGGTTTTTTAAAATCAGGATTACTCAGCTTGTCAAATAACCTTTGAGTACTTTTGTTAGAGACTCACTTCTTAGGAAATGGCCCAACCTCTCTAAGAGTTTATTATCTTGTTGGGTATACTTTCATAATATACATAGCATTATCCAAAGCATTATCCAAATGTGAGGTACATATAGTCTGAGTCCAGTATGCTACTGTAGAGGTATCTTTAGACTAAAGGTTTAGGAATGGGGCTTCCTGGAGAAAGTAGGATTAAAGGATATGTGCTATCTGCATAGGCAGAGCATCTCCAAAAGAAATCATGCCATGCATTCCATGTGTGGATGGAAGCATGAGCAAACATTTATTGGTGGGACCAGTGTGATGTGAGAGGGATGTAAGGAGTCCTGATCCCAGTGGGAATAAGGTTGTAAGTTTCTAGGAAATAGTGTCAGAGAAGTTGGTATAGTAGGGTAGAGATGGATTATGAAAAGCGTATTCATTGTCCAGTTGGATTTGATCTGTCAAGCAATAAGGAGTCATTAGAGGTTGGTGGTGGTGATAGGGTAGGAGATGACATAACAAAAGTGCTTTTTAGAAAGGTTGCTTTTTCAGTAGTGTGCAGCATATTTGGGTTGACAGTTGAGTGTGAAAAATTAATGTCTAGGCCATAGAGGTAAGGAGCAATCTAAGAGATGTTAGTGTGGAAATTCTGTAGGATTTGGGGTAATTGATTCCATCTTCTCTTTAGTCCCTTATATAAAGAAATGACATCAAGGTTTTGGAGAATAGAGAACTGAGGAAATGTGATCTCTTTGTCTTTGATGGTGAAATTGCAGTTTGTAATCTAAGCCCAGGAAGTGATGTATGATTACTTAAACAATAATCTCAGAAAATTTCAGTAGAAAATAGGTTATAGTGTTTTCAAATAGTTTTTTTTTTTTTTCTGTTTTCAAATTGTTTTAGATATTCAGTCACTGGGGAATAAGAGTTGGGAAAATAAAGAAAATTTTATGAATCATAGTAAGAGGTGGAACATATTTCATTTATAAAAGAGATATTTGTGCCTCATCTCCTTATGTGTGTATTATTTCAGAAGGGGTATTAGGAACCTTACATTTGAAAAGCTTATAACTGGGATGTATTATTAGGTATCTTTAAAACATAATGATGACCTGATTAGAGCAGAAGAAATTCTGATGAAATAGGGCACTAAATATTGTCAGCTCCAAGCTCCCTTAAGGAATGATAAGGTTAGGTCAGCATGCCAGAGAAAAATGTAGGGACATTATTAAATGAAAGTTTGGTCTTTAATTTATTTTGATATACTTTGTTTTGCAAAGGTATTATTAAAAACAGATCTAGTTAAACAGCAGCCATATTTGTTTTATTTGGATTTTTTAAAGTTCTGAGACTTTTGAAGTTATTCTTTTCCTTGCTTTGTTTTTTGACTCTTCATTAAGCCAGGTTTCTTTATCTATTATATATTTCTGGGTAGCATGCTTTCTTTTTTGCAAAGGAAAATTTCACATTTTTTCTTAAAGCAGGGGAGAAAAATAGATTTCTTGCTTCTGGCTTTGTAAATAGTAGATGAATAGTAGATGAACAATAATCTCTTCCTGCTTCCTTCAATATGGCATGTATTCCCTCTCCAGAGTATGTGGCATGTGGATCTCTAGAATTCTTACAGTTGAGTTAAAACATCTCAAGCTTAGGTGCTTACAACTTCAGAATTAAATTGATCTTAATTTAACAGTCATTTTTGTGTCTGTTATTATAAAAGGTATGACCTACCATAATGCCATGTGCTTAGGTACTTGGGAAATATTAGTAAGGATAAAGACGATGATACAATATAGAATATTATTGGGAAATAATCTGTTTTTCATTGACATTCCTTCCATCCTAAGACCTTCTTAATTCTATGACAGCTATTTTTTGACATTTTTTACCTCTTTATTTGGCTGGTGATGTGTACTATTTAATATGGTCACTAGAATAGAAAGCTGTTGCCCTCTTCTTGGAGGGCTGTTTTAACAGAGGCTTTAATGTGTAAATTTTAGATTTAAGGTTGACTCGAGATCTCCTTTGTGCAGGAGAGTCTTGAAAAGGATTTATGCATCTCTCTCATTGCCACACAGTGTATGTGAGAGGGAATGAAATATCAAATACATTGCATAGTATTTGAGAATATCTTCAGTGATAGCTGCCCATCCATTCTTTTCCCCAAGAAATTATCATTTAATCCCTTGGAATGTGGAGCCACTTATAAGTGTTATGGTTTGTGGTGGTGGGGAGAGGAGAAAATGTCTCCCTGTTCCAAAAATCTCTCCTGTGTTTTAATAACTTGAATTAATCTCAAATTATTAATGCTTTGCATATTTTTCATTCATACAATTCTTGAGAAGGAGTTGGTTTTGTGTGAGTGGCTTTGGCGTGCCTTGGGTAGCAAGGAGGTAGGTGCGTTGTAAACCCAGGAAAAGGGAGGAGAGGCAGATATAAAGGGGGAAGACTTCAAATTCAATAATGGCTACTGCGTATTTTTGCCTAAGGCATTCATGGCATTGGCTCCTTTGCTGCCTTTGGCTGCATACCTTAGGTTTTCTGAGTTAGGCTTTCAGTACTTTAGAAAGTCAGACTAGTGTCCCTTTTGGTTTATGCATTTTAATCTCTCCAGCTCAAGACCTGACAATTTTTGTGTCTTAATCTCTGCCAGAGGGAAAGGGAAAGATAAAATGATAGGTATGATACTCCCCATTTGCTCATATGTTAAGGTTATATTATTCTAAGGCATTTTTTTTAATGGAAAAACCTCTGCCTTTCATTTTAATTTTATGTAATCAGTTATAATAGCTTCATGAATTCACTAAATGAATCCTCAGAAACCTTTTAAAAGGTCTTTTAGCCATAGAATTGGTGATAGGTTGAAGAGTACCCAAATAAGTTAGATGCTTAGTAGAACTTTTTTGGAATTTCTTGCTTTTACTAAAATCTTTTTTGTTGCAGTGGACCTTGTTCTAGATGTGAATTTTGCTTCCAAAAAAATAGTTTTCTTTCTTTAAGGTGGTTACCTTCCCTACATTGCGTTCAAATCTGTTTTGATTCTGATGAAAACAAGTAGGACAGTAAAATACTTTAATGTAGGCATGCTAACAGAAGAACATTTGTTGTCAGGTGTCAACATATAGTCTTTCATTGTGCCTAGCAAATATTTTCAGCAGCTTTGGAGCACTATGAATACCATATGATGTGTTTTGTGTTTATAGAGTGTGCTTTTTGTTATATACTACTAAAGTCTAGTAAAATTTAATTTGATATTAAAGGAAATATTGCTCTTTAGTATTTGGAGTAAAGGACTAACTTAAATGATTTTTCTTAGTTGAACATAGTTTTCCGTAGCTTTGTTTTTTCAATAGTTTTTCTTGCAAGCCCTTTGAACTCTCCCTGTTTTTATTATACTGTGAATATACTAGACTGCCTCAGTGTGAATCTTGGCTCTGCCACTTAAAACTTGTCATATCTAGAGCAAGTTACTTTACACTGTCTGGGCCTCAGCTTCCTCTGTTGTAGGAAGGAGATATTAGGATTGTTGTTTGGCATAAATGAGGTAAGGTACGTAAAGTGCTTGGAATAGTGTTGGGCACATAGAAAGACATATATGAGTGTTCACTATTTTATACATTTGGAAGAATCAAAAAAAATCCATTTTTGAATACTTAACTATTTATTCAATACATGTTTTTATGTCTTGGTACTGGACATAGTTTTCAGTAGTTACTTGAGCAGCTGGAAACACCAATAATGTGTTTGAGGGGGAAATCAAAGGATTAGCCTTCCTGGAATTTTTTTGAATACAAGAGTAATGGGAAGTGCACCTTAATAGGTATGATGGAAAATGATTATGGAGTGTTTTGAACTAAGGCAGAGAAATTTATATACCATTGATAAGAGGGGGGGCTATTGCAAGGTTTTCTTTTTTTTTTTTTTAAGTCAGGAGAGTGATGTGTTTAAAATAGTATTTAGGGGAAGATGGTTTTGCGTGTCCTTGGTAGCATAGAAATTTTTTTTTTCTGGTCTGTTCCATTTACTGATCTACCCAGAGCAACCCATACAGTGCCTGGTAGAGAGAGAGAAAAAGTGTTCAATATTTATTGGATGAATGAACCTTAAGGGAAACTGAATTAACAGAGAGAAGCACTTTTGCGATCCCTACCTTTAAAGAGCAGAAGTGGAAAAAAGTATTATTAAAGGAACGATTGGAGAGGTAGAGGAATGTGGAAAAGAATGTCTCAGAAAACAGAGACTTTCCAGGAGAGAGAAGTCAGATAGGGATAGGAGATCCAGCATGGCATTGCTTCTATTTTAAGAAAAGTAATTGACATAGTCTAACAACATTCAGGAGAATGAGAATGTTAAATCCTTTGGCTTGTGGTGTGATAATTACTAACCACATCAGAGCAGCTTCAGTAAACTGGGAATGTAACTAGGAATGTCAAATTGGGGGAGGCTAAGGAAGGCAGTAATGAGTGGAGATAGTAGGTAAAGACCATTCAGTTTAGACAATGACTGGAAAAATGGCAAGGAGACATTATAATAGCAGTTTTCATAGTTATCGAATGTGTACTTTGAGAGATTCTGTATATTAGAGATGAGAAAACTTGAGGCAGTTAAGTTTCTAGTAGATGAGACTTATTACCCATGCTGCTTCAGGCCTCTGCTACTTGCTAACTCTAATCTTGAAGCAATGGTAGCACCTCTTTCATAGATGTGTGGTGAGGATTAAATTATTTAATCTTTTTAAAACACTTAGAGCAATGCTTTGGTATGTGGTAAACATTTGATAAATGTTAGCTATTATTATCATCCACTGCTGAAGTGGAGTAGAGAGTAGGATTAGAGGCTTGAAGAGAAGTAGAAAAATAAATTAATAAAATTACTGCCAAGTAGTGGCAAGAACTAAAGGAAAAGGCCTTAGAACCTTTGCCCTAGCTGTTCCCTTTGCCTAGAGAACACTTTTTCAAAACACATAGCTATTTCAACTTCTTCAGACCTTTGTTCAGATGATCTCCTTCTTAATAGGCCTACTCTGACTATTTACAGTTAAAATGCAGGCCCCTGTCTCCAATTATTTGCACTATTTTACGTTTTTCTATAATACTTACCTTCAAACATATAAGCCACTATATTCATTATATATATATTCATTATATATACTGTTTGTTGTTGATCTCTATCTACTAGGGTAGGGGTTTTGTTTCCTGATACATCCCAAGTTCTCGGAATCGTATTTGTTAAATAATAGGTGCTCAATATATGCTTTTTTAATGAATCAGGTTTTTTTTACCATTGAAGTTGGCTGGTTGGAGAAATGAGTTCAAGGGCTGGTGGTAATATTTTTTTTTAAGGAGAGTCAATTTTGTGAGATTGATGGACACTGCGTAGAAGTTGACCTCCAAGACTACTACTTTTTCTCAATTGTTTTGAGTTCATTTTGGTACTGGTTTTCCTGGAAATCACTTGGGAAACTCATTACCTGAGGAAAGGAAAAGGCGAGATGAATCTCTTTTTTTGCTCCAATAATTATATTTTACATTTGATTGGCTAATAAAAGCTTTTCTTGGAGTGCTCATTAGATGGTAGGTACTGTTCTAAACTCTTTATTTTATTAGTTAAAAAAAAATTCTCCAACAAATACATTATACTTTCCTTGCAAGCCCTTTGTTCTATTGAAAAGGAGCTTCTGCTCCCTCATTTCCCTCTACAATACTCACAGCTTTGATGCTATCACTTGCCTGAAGTCCATCAGGACTAATCTTATTATATCCTTTATTCCTTTTTATGTTGTCACCTCCGGTCTCCCAGGTGACACTTCATGTCTCACACTTCAATCCTCACAGTGTTCTGAACAATTCATATCTTGTTTCTTCTCTGTCTTTAGCAAAATTTCCTGTATCCTTGTTTTTTTCCCTGAATAGTTCCTCTACTTTCTACTTGAGGACACTATTTCCCCTGTAGCCCTCTTACATGTTGGCTATTAAGTTTTTCATCTTTTTCTTGTATGCCAATATCCAGGTTTGGGGGGGAGTCGAATACACAGAGATTTAAGACTACATTTTTCATTCTGACCTCCTTGAATAAGAGGCGAAGAGGAAGACTGGTTCCCCTGAGCCTGGAAATGAGGCAGGTGTCTCATTCTCCTCTCCTCCCTAAAACTCATCTGTTAACAGATTATATTGTCCATAAACCCTAATGTTTGCTGGCATCTGCTGCACCCTGGTTTACTCCTTATCTTTTCTTGACTGTTTTAGCTCCCAGTTTACCATCATTCTTGCTAACACTATATTTCTTTTAATTCTTGATAATTTTAACATATACCACCTATAGTTCTTCTAATACTGTGGCCTCTTAAATTCTAAAATTTCTCTAATAATTTTGTTCTCTCCCCTATCTCAGTCATTCACACCGTGATCATATCTTTTGCCTTGTTATTACCAATAAATCAAACTCCTCCATGATTTTCAATTCATGCAACCGCCTCTCTGACCACCATCTATATTTTCAGCTCATTTTCACCTAGTATTTCAACTCAATCTTTTACTGTCATTAAAATGTCCAGTCCACAGATTCTATTCTCTTTTCACTGTCTCTTGCCCCCATGATTTACCATTCTTCCTTACCTAGTGTACATTCATTACCTAGTGATCAGTTATGATACTTATTTCCTTTAATATGCCCTCTACTCCCTGCTCCTTTCTTCTTCATATTTACTTGGCAAAACCTGAACCTTAGATAAATCAAATGATCTGAGTATTTCATGTCTGCACCAGTGTGGCTGCAAATGACTGAAGAAAAATATGACCACTTTCACTTTAAATTCATGGTAAAACACCTCAGGCCCTTAGTATTGTCTGGCAGTCACAGTGTATTCCTTAGTTTATTTAGTTTCCCCACTCGTAGGTGACTTAACACCCTTACCTTTCTCCTCAGACTTCCAGTTCTCTTCCTCATGTTCAGTCTCAGTTGATGGACCTGCTCTCTGCTTCATTGAGAAAATGGAAACAGTCAAAAGAGCATTATTTACAGACTTCACCACGTATCTGTGAACCTGCTGATCTGACTCACAGACCTTGCTTGCTTTCTGTTACTATAGATAAACTATCTTTGCTTCTCTCTGATCCCAGTTCCTCTGGTTAATACATTAGGATCCATCCCCTTTCATATACTCTGGGCACTGATGTAATTCTCCCTCCTTTTTGCACCTCGTTACTTCTTCCTTCTCTGGGTCATTCCAACGCACATGCAAACATGCTGTTATTTTACTCATAAAAGTATTTCCCCTTGATCACTCTTGATTTCCATTGCCACAGACCCCCTTACAGCATTGTCTAAATGCACTTGTTCTAGTTAGTTGTTTTCTCATGTTCTCTCTTATGCCTATTTCTATCAGGCTTTTGCCCTTCCCATTGTACTAAGATTGCTTTTGTTCACGTCTCCTAACAATGACATTGTTAAATCTCATAATTAGTTTTTTGTCTTATGTGATCAATATCCATTTCACAAAAGTTTTTCTCCTTCTTTGATATACTTGTTTTATTTGCCTGTTAGGATACCACATATCCTTGGTTTTGCTCAAAGCTCCTTTTCTGCTGCTCCTCAATCTTTCTTGGTATATCTCCTCTTTGCCCGTCTCTATCATTGGAATATTTCAGGGCTCAGTCTTTAATTATCTTCTCTACCCTCACTACTTCATGGCTTTGAATACCTTCAAAATGTTGATGACTCTCAAATTTATTATTCGACTTCAGACTACTCTCCTGAACTTGAGATTTGTATATCTATTTGCCTTCTCAGTAATTCCACTTGAATCTCTCTTATATATCTCCAACTCAGCATGCCCAAAATGGGATGTTGCTCTTCCCTTCCAAATCTGCCCTCCCATACCTGCTCCACCTACATTTGTAGCCTTCCTCATCTCAGTTGTTGGCAGCTTCAAGTTGCTCAGGCCAGAAACCTTGGAGTCATGATTCTGTTGGGCTCACATCCCACACTTATTCTTTCTATTGGGAAGTCGTTGGCTCTGCCTTTAAAACTTACCCAGAATTCAGTCAGTTTTTACCATTTTCATAGTGGCCCTCATCTCTTGCTGGGTAATTGCAACAGTCTGCTTGCTAACTGATTTCCCTGCTTTTATCCTTATCTCTATAGTCTGTTACTGATGCAGCTGTAAGAATTATTACCCTTTGAAAACATAAGTCAGATGGCAAGAGATTTTGCTCTACGTTTAAGTAATTTCGTGAGTTGATTAGATTAGAGATTATTCTAGTCTAATTTTACTTAATCTCCTTGGCTTGGAAGGCATCTTTAAGGTAGGCTTTGATTATGCTGCTTTTTATGAGTGGGGAAAGAGTTGTCAACATCTTTTCTCCTTATTAACCCTCCACCCAACACACAGGAAGACTTGACACCTATATACACTAGGAAATTGGAAAGAGAGGGTCTAAATTGGTTGCTGTGCTAAAAGTTGCTCTGAATGGAAGGCTGGGCCACTCTTTCTTAATAGAGGTCTGTTGTTTCACTACTAGTTCTAACCTCCTTTAGCAACACTTGCTTTCCTTCTAATCCCTGCCAAATTAAGTGTCCTTCCTCTACCCCCTACCTTTTCTGTTTTTCCCTTCCATATGGAAATGTATTTCTTAAGACTTTGGCTCTATTTAAATTAGTACTTTATATTTTAAACTCCCTTTTCAGATATCCTGAAACCTATTTTTAAGGCTTCCATGTGAGTTAGCTTTACTTTTTAGTTTCCAACAGAATGATACTAAACATGATAATAAAAGGTAAATTGATACAAATAGGTGAAGAAGTGTGTAAAATTATGGGGAAATGGAAAGATATTTTTATTGGGTACTATACTTTGAATGTACTTGTCATAACACTGCTGTTCTAGAGGAGTTATATGGTACTACATGCAGAGAAGTTTGGGTATTGGTTGCCAAAAAAGAATTTAGTTCATTTCTTTTTCTTTTTACACTCTTTGAAGAAAATGTTCTCTAATAAGTTTTCCTTTGAATGCTGTTCAGAGAGGCCTTTTATACTGGGATTAACAATTATATTACAAATTACGATTTGTGTATATATTACTGTTGATTTTAGATACTTTCAGATTATCATACTTAATCTGTTTACCCAAATGTAGATATATGCCTGTTTTCTCAAGCCATTTCTTAGACCTGTGTTGTCCAATATGGTACCCAATGTATGTGGTTATTGAGCACTTGAAATGTGGCTAGTTTGAATTGAGATGTGTGCTAAATGTAAAATACCCACTGGAGTTTGAATCTTCAGCACAAAAAATAATAAAATAACTCATTAGTAATTTTTAAAATAACACATGTGAATTGATAATATTTTGGGTATATTGGGTTAAATAAAATTAATTATCTGTTTATTTTTTTCTTAATGTGGCTAGTAGACAACTTAAAATTATATATGTGGTTTACATTATATTTTGCTTGGACCCTGCTGCCTCTTAAACTTACCTTACTCTGCCACAACACTTTTAGAGTTATTTTTAACTCAGTTAATGATTGGTTATATATCCACTAAAAATGATTTTGGTATTATGTATTATAAAAGGATTTTTTTCATGAAGTTATAAATACCTTTATGTGGTCATCCTTCTTAGTATTAACTTTGTCAAGCATTGCGTTTTCTTTCTTGTTTTAACTGTTTGACTTTTGCTATATCCTGCTTATAGTACAACATAAGCATAAATTATTCTTTCTCTACATTGCCTGGAAGAATTTGAAGGAGGAATTTAAAAGTTTCAGAGTTGATCTTTTTTATTTTTATTTTTATTTTTTTTTCTAAATTACTTATTTTAATTAGTTTCAGGTATACAGTACATTGGTTAGTAACCTATATAGCTCGTAAAACAATCCTTCCTATTGCTCCCTCCCTCCCCTGACCCTCCACCTAGCCAACATATTAATGCTAATTGCATTCCCTATGCTATGCTCCCCATCCCTGTGACCATCCATCAGCTACTAATTTGTATTTCTTTAACTCTTCACCCCATTCTCCCAGCCCCCCAAACTCCACCCACATTTGTCCGTCACCAAATTGTCCACTATATTTGTGAGTCTGTTTTTGTTTACAATGTTTTTTTTTATTCCTTAGATTTGGCTTATAAGTGAAATCATGTAGTGTTTCTCTTTCTCTGTCTGACTTAAATACCTTCTGGGTCCATCAAAGCAACATCTTTTTCCATCTCCTTCCTTTTAATCTGTGTGTGTCTTTTAATCTGAAGTGAGTCTCTTGTAGGCAACATTAGGGGTCTTGTTTTCCTTTCCATTCTTCTACTCTATCTTTTAGTTGGAGCACTTAATTCTTTTCCATTTGAGGTACTTATTGATAGGAATGTAGTTGTTACCATTCTTTATTCCTGCTTTTGATACATGTTTTTCTTCTTAAAGAAGTCCCTCCAGCATTTCCTGTAAAACTGGCTTGGTGGTGATAAATTCCTTTAGCTTATTTTTGTCCAGGAAGCTCTTTATTTGTCCTTCAACTCTAAATGATAGCTTTGCTGGATAAAGTATCCTTGGTTATGGATCCTGGGTTTTCATCACATCGAATATTTTGTGCCAAGCCTTCAGTTCTGTATAGTTTTTTTGAGAAATCAGCTGCCAGTCTTATGGGTATTCCCGTGTAAGTAACTATCTGCTTTTCTCTTGCTGCTTTTAATATTCTTTCTTTGTATTTAACCTTTGGCATTTTAATTTTGGTGTCCTTGGTGTAGGCCTCTGGATCCCTGTTTTTGGAATTCTTGAGCTTCCTGGGGTTTTATGTCCATTTCCTTTACCAGGTTAGGAAAGTTTTCCATCATTATTTCTTCAAACAGCTGTTCAGCATCTGGGTTTTCTTCAGATATGCCGATCAGATGGATCTTTGGACCCTTAATAGTGTCTCATATGTTCCTTATTTATTTTTATAGTCTTGGCATTTCATCTTTTGCCATTGTGATTGTGTGTCCTTGGCTTTCCTGTCCTCTGGATAGGACATTTGATCCTTTTCTGTATTCACTTTGTTTATTCCATTTAATATACTTCTCATCTCAGATAATATATTCTTCATTTCAGACTGGTTCCCTTTTACAATTTGCTTTTCCATTTTTATGTTTTTTATCTCTTTGCTGAATTTATCTACACTTCCCAAAAGTTCATTAAGCATCTTTATAAGCAGTGTTTTGAACTCTGCATCTGCTAGATTACTTGACTCCATTATATCTGGATCTCTTTCTGTTCTCTCATATGGTTTCTGCTTCTTTATCTTTCCGTTTTGGCTGCCTTTCGATGTCTGTTTCTATGTACTAAGCAAAGCTGCTAAGTCTCCCGGTCTTATTAGTGTGGATTTGTGAAGTAGGTGTCCATTGGCACAGTCCTGAGAAGAGTTCAGCTGCAAGCCTCTACCCCTCCAGGGTCACCTGTTAAGATTCAGCAAGTAATCCACGGATGCTGTACTTATAGTTACCTCAAATGCCGCACCAGAAACGAGGCCGGCTGCCTCCAGTGTGAGTCCAGTGCTGCTCAGCAAGGGTCACCTGACTTTCTGAGGCTATACCTGGATATGGTTTGGGTGGGGTTGCGAATTGGGGGAGGAGGAGTTTCAGGGAATCCTCTGAGTGGAGCAGTCTCTGTTATCCATTTTGATGATGTCACAGCTATGGCGGCGCTGTGTCTAGTGCACTGGGAAGAGGTCAGTAGGGAACAGTGGATACCGCCAGTACTTCTGTATAGAGCGAGTCTCATCTAGGCCCTCAGTCTGAAATGTCTCCCTGTAAGTCCCTGGTGCCCCTGTGCACAGCCAAATGGGCACTGGAGCTCAGAGAGAGCAGGTCTGTCACTGCAAAAACCCGCTCACGGACGCGGCCCCTTTTAGTGCCGCCGCCACTGCTGCAGCAGCTTCCGTCTCACTCAGCTGCTTGAGACCGAGCAGCCCCGCGTCCTCACCGCGTCCTTCCTTCTCCCGTTGCAGGTTGATTTCTTGGACTTCTCCCTAGTTGGATGTCTTGTTCCTTTAAATACCAGGTGATTTTTCCTTGCTGCTGCTCCTTGTTTCCTTCACAATTTTTGATTTGGTCTCCAGAAGGATGAACAGAGCCTCTATCATCTGCGCCATTTTTTTTCCTCCCCCTGAGTTTATCTTTTATTTTTCAATATTCATACTATTATAAGAGCATTTTACAATCTTCTGGTATTAACGCTTAACTGTAAAACTTAAAGGCAATTTGTAAAAAAAGTGATTGAAAAGTTTACGTATGAGAAGAGATTTTTATCATTTTGGACATAAAACCCAGGAAACAAACGAACGAAAACATCTCCACTGGCTTAGTCTGCTGTCCTCAGTTTTATAAACTTATAAACTTGGACCTTAGCAGCCATTATTGCTGTTTTTTCCCCATGTTATAATACTTTAAAGATTTAAGTTTATGGTTTTATTTATGTTACTGTTTTTAGCTGTTGAAAAAAATTTATTTTGAATTCAGTGAATGCTTTTTAGGGGTAAGCCTTGAACTCTGTTTAAAACCAAGTGGCATATGGCTTATATCTGGGTAGTTTTTAAGTGAACAACTAATTATTCAGTAGCTGTGGATTATTTAAAGGGAGCTGTTGACTTCTGAACTCCAAAATACATTTCAAAGTAATCTGTAATTTGTTGTTACCATAAAGACATTAATAAAAATGACTTTGTTAGGCCTTTGACAATGATTTGTTTACTGGAGAACTATTATTATTCTCACTCACCAAAGAGTCCACAGTATATACTTAGGTATTGAAAATTTTATAAAAGCACATTCACAAGAAGAGTGTATATGAAGTAAAAAAAGTTTGGGCCAACAAGCTTGAATCTTTCTTTTTAAATGATTGGAATTGATAAATAGGTTTTACAAACAAGGGCAATTAGGGGAAAAGAAGATCTCTAAGGAGAAAAGAGTTGAGATAATATAAATAATAGGAATGTGGGAACGAAGAAGAAAAGTGAGCTCACTAAATTAACTTTCTTAGATGCTCAATGGAAGGATAACTTTTGATTGACTCGATGGACTGAAACAAAACTTTGCTACTTGTCAATTTTAGAATACTCTCTTTACCCTTTTAGTTACTCCTGAGCTTTGAGGATAGGCCTGATTTCTCTTGACTGTATAGCCTTTGATTTAGATTGATCCATAAAAATAATTTCTGAATCCACTATGTTGTGCATATCAAATATTTGTTCTTTTTTTTTTTTAATTGCTGATTAGTATTTCATGGTGTGGATATACCACATTTTGTTTAACCGTTTATCTGTTGGACATTTGTTTCCAGTTTTTTTGTTTTACTAATGGAGCTGTTAATAAACATTTGTATACAGATTTTTGCATGAACATAGTTTAATTACTCTGATATGAATGCTGGGTCATCTGGTAAGTGCATATTTAGTTAAAAAAAAAAAACCCTGCTAGACCATTTTCTGGAAATGCTGTCTGATTTTGCATTCCCACAAGGATTGTTTGAGTTTCTCTGCATTCTAATTAGATCGAGTGTTATCCTTGTTTTTTATTGTAGTCATTCAGATAGGTGTGGTGTATAATGATATCTCATTATAGTTTTAATTTGGACTCCCTCATGGCTAATGATGTAGAGCATTTTTTCATGTGCTTATTGGCCATTTGTGTATCTTTGGTGAAATGTCTGTTTATGTCTTTTACCCGTTTTCAAATTGGGATTTTTTTGTTGTTTGAAGGTTCTTTATGTATTCTAGATAACAAGTTCTTGTCAAACATGTGGTTTGCAAATATTTTCTCCCAGTCTGTATATTGCTTTTTCATCTTTATAATGTTATTCAGGACAAAAGTTTTAAATTTTGTTAAGACCCAATACAATATATCATTTCTCATTTTATTTTTTGTGCCTTTCGTATCAAGACTAAGAACTCTATTCCTAAATCTTGAAGATTTTCTTTGTTTTTTTCTAAAAGTTTTATAATTTTACATTTTACATTTAAGTTTATGATTCATTTTGAGATAATTTTTGTGTAAGATATGAGGTTTAGATTGAGGTTCTTTTTTTTTCTTTTTCTTTTAAGTCCAATTGTTCCAGCACCATCTATTTCGAAAGGCTATCCTTTCTCCATTGAATTACTGGTATACTGTTGTCAAAACTCAGTTGGGCATATTGTGTGGACCTATTTCTGGGTTTTTTACTCTGTTCCATCCATTTGTATGTGGTATGACATTCTTTGTTAATACCACACTATTTTGATTATTGTAGCTACGCAATAAGCCAAAACATCAGGAAAAGTGATTCTTCCCACTTGATTCATATTTTTCAAAATTGCTCTAGGTCTTGTAGGACCTCTCCCGTTCTATGCAAGTTTTAGAATAAGCTTTTATCTGTACCCATGAAAGATTTTTCTAGGAATGACATTACACCTATAGACCAATTTGGGGATTATCAGTATCTTTACTGTGTTGCCTTCCAATCAGTGAACACTGTCTCTCCATTTATTTAGATCTTTGATTTCATCATCAGTATTTTGTAATTTTCAGTATATAGATCCTCTATATTTTGTTACATTTATACCGAAATATATCATTTTCTTTGGAGCAGCTATAAATGGCATTGTAATTGTAATTTAGATTTTCAAATGTTTATTATCAGTAAATAGGAATGTGATTAATTTTTATTTTTGTATCCTGTGACCTTACAGACTCACTTATTAGTACTAGGAGATTTTGGGGGGGGGCAGGTAGATTCCTTGGGATTTTCTAGATAGGAAGCCATGTCATCTGCAAACAGGGACAGATTTTTTTCTTTTTTTCCAGTCTGTTTGCCTTTTATTGCCTTTTCTTAACTTTATTTGCTGGCTAGAGCTTCCATAGCTGTGTCGAATAAGACTAGTGAGAAGCAGCCATCCTTGCCTCATATTTGAGCTTAGGGTTAAAGTATATCGTCATTTTCACTATTAAGTTGTGGTGATCTTCCCCACTATTCCTAGTTTACTGAGAATTTTTATTGTGAATTTTGTCAAATGCTTTTTATTTTTTTTTATGATTTCATTTTTTTAGCTAAATTTATTTGAAGTGACTTTGGTTAATCAACTCATATGGCTTTCAAGTGTACAAGGTTAATAATACATCCCATGTTTATTGCATTGTGTTTCAACACCCAAAGTTAAATTTCTTTCTGTCACTATATATTTGACCCCCACTCCCCCTATCTACCTACCTCCTTCCTTTCTTACCTCTGGTACCATCTGTTTCCATGTGCTCGCTCATTCTGGCAATTGATGTAATCATATAATTTTTTTTCTTTAGCCTTTGATATGGTGGGTTACATTGATTAATTTTCAAATATTCAACCAGCCTTGCATACCTAGAGTAAATCCCAATAATCTTTTTATATATTGCAGGATTTTATTTGCTAATAATTTGTTCAGGATTTTGTATCTAAGTTCATGAGAAATATTGGTCTGAATTGTTTTGGTTTCTCTTTTTGGTACTGTGTGTATCTGGTTTTGGAGTAATATTGGCCTCATAAAATGGGTTGGGAAGTATTCTCTCCTTTTTTCTGGAAGAGATAGTGTAAAATTAGAATTAACTCTTCAGATGTTTGATAAAATTCTCCAATGAAGCCATCTGGGCCAGGATTTCTTTTTTCTGAGTTTTTAAAGTATGAATTCAATTTATTTAATGGTTATAGGACTAGTCAGATTATTTGTTTCATCTTGATTGAATTTTGATAATGTGTGGTTTCTGAAGAATTGATCCATTTTTTTCTAAGTTGTTTATGTGTATAAAGTTATTCTCAGTATTTTTTTAATTTTCCTTTTAATGGTTGTGGGATCTGTAGTGATAATACCCTATTTCATTCATGATTCCTGTCTTTTCCCTTTTTATCTTTGTAAGTCTTACTAGAGGTTTATCAATTTCTTTCTTTTTTTTAACAAACAACCAGTTTTTGTTTCATTAATTTTTATCTGTATTTCTGTTTTCAATTTAATTAATCCCTGCCCCTTATTTTCTTCCTTCTGCTTGCTTTGAGTTTATTTTCCTTTTCTTTTTGTAGTTTATTGAGGTAAATTAAAGATTATTGATTTAAGCTGTTTTCCTAATGTAAGTATTTGATGCTATAAATTTTCATACAAACACTGCTTTAAGTAAGCTACATTCCATAAATTTTGATATGTTTCATTTTTCTTAGCTTTATGTATTTTTAAAATTTCCTTTGAGACTTCCTCATTGGCTCATGGATTGATTATTCAGTAGTATGTTTTTAAATTTCCAAGTGTGTGGAGATTTATTGAATTCTAGTTGTCTTCCATTATGGTCAGAGAATGTACACTTTCTGATTTTAGTTCTTTGTAATTTGTTGAGGTTTTTTTTTGGCCCAGGATGTTGTTTATCCAGGTGAATGTTCCATGGGCATTTGGAAAGAATGTATGTTCTCCTACTTATTTTGACTCCGCCTTGTCTTATTGGAATACCACCTACTTTTCTCCGTGCAACCCTTTCTCTGCTCCCACACCATCTATTCCATTTGGTTCGTACTCGTTATTGGTTTGTAAAGCATCATTGACAATTGCTTTCTTTTATTCTTATTTCTTCTCCTTAGAATCCTTTATTTCCCATAATTTCTTTATTTTCATGTCCCAAGGCTCATTTGACATTTTCTAGTTTTTAACAAATTTAATACTTTGTTCTAAATAGTCACTAGTTTTTATCTTGGCAGTGTAATTTGCTTACACTAGTGGCGTATCAGCCTTGAAATACTACTACTTCAAGGTGAAATATGGTGGTATATTTTTGTTATTCTTTCAAAAGGCACCCACAAAGCCTGATTCTCTGGATAAACTCAGATGGAATTAGAAATTATATGCTAAGCCTCTTGTTAGGCATTAAATGGGAAGATTTGTGATTTGTGTCCTCAACGTACTTCATGGGACACAATGGTTCTAATAGTATAGGACAGCAGATACCAGACAGATGCTTAATGGAGAAATACTTTAGGAATTTGGAAAAGGAGCAAAGAATGTGGACAGGATTAATTTGCGTGGTTTTGTGAAAAGATAATACCTGAATGAGTGGTATGTGGAGAGGGAAAGTAAGTGGAAATGAAACGTGGGAACATTTATTATCTTTATAAATGGGCCGCTAAAACAAAATAAGTGTGGACTGTGGGAAGGAGAATGAGGGCGACATTCTTGTGAGCCCTTTGAGTTATGCAGTACCGCAAAGGTAGCGAGAGGGTTCCTGAGCACCAAGGAAGAATTTAAATTTGAGCAGGAGGTAGTAGATGACTTAAAGATTCTTAATTTGAAGAGTGACTTGAAGGATGAAGCATAAAGCATTGATGGAACTTAGGAGCTTGCTAGAAATGCAGAATTTAATACCCCACCACAGACATACAGAATCAGAACTCACATTTTTAACAGGATTCTCAGATGATTTGTATACATGATTAGATTTAATAAGCACTGGTCTGAAGGAAAGTTAATCAAACAGAATTGTGCGCAAATTGGAGAGAGATTTCATTTAGATCCCAGGTTAGTTATCCAGTTGAAAAGGAGACCAAAGGGCATATAAGAGACAGTTATTAAAGGACAGCAACAGTAGGTCTTAATGATCAGGGTTTAGAGAATGAAAGAGAGAGCCAAATCGAAGATGATGATCAGATTTTGGCACTGGGCAACTGAAAACTGGGTGGGCCATTGACAGGATATAAAAAGCTTGGGTGGCATAAAAAGCTATGATTATTCTTTACTCCCAGGCCACCAGAACTTTTTGTTAAAAAATCAGCATCATAATAGCACTGGAGAAAATCTTGAAAAAGGAATGAAAAAAACTTGTAAATCCTAAATCCTTAAATGAACAGCATTTTTGTTTTTTGCATGTTATCTCAATTTATGAATATGTGAACTTGTTTTTACACTCCTATTAATGTAAAGCCATTTTTTATAATTTAAAAATTATGTAAATATTTTTTATGTTTTTATAATTTAGTTTAAAGGACTTTTTCCTATTATACATACACTCAGATTTTTTAAATCACAAATTAAAATAACAGTGAATCCAGTATTTACATTTTAAATCAGTAAGGATTAAAATGTTTGGTTTTAATGGGTTTTGCTGAGATTGTAGATTGGTGCAGCTTTTGAAAGGACAATTTAGCAGTGTTTGTCAAAGCTAAAAGTTGCACATACCATGCTTGATTCAGCAATTTCATTTCTAGGAATTTGTTCTACAGATATTCTGGCTCTAGGTCAATTAATCTATAGGCTGAGTTGTCAACTTTACCAGTTCTTTGCATCAGTGTATTCAGGAAAATATTTTTCTAATGAACATGAATAAAATTTCATTATTTTAGGGAAGAATTTTTCAGTTTACTCTGATTTCTTTAGTCCTTTGAAAAATTGTTTTGCTTTTTCCAGCATTTTCTGATTTCTTTACAATCTTAGAAAGTTATTTTATGGTTTTTTCCTAGCATTTTGTTATTTTTAGGATTTTTTTTATCAGTTTCAAAATGCATATATCAGCCTTGGTTTTTTTATGTTTTTGACTAAAATTTGCAGCTATTTATATTGGATGGATGATTTTAATGTTTTTGAGGACTTCTGATGAGATTTGGTTGACAGTTTTCCTTTTGTCCTTATAACATTTTAAGGAAGGTTCACCTTGTTCCAAGCTAAGGGTCCCAGTCTCATTAAGTTTTTAAGGAATATATTTAATATTCAGAAAAAACATTTCACAATCAGTAATCATTAATCACTATAAGCCTAACATACATATGTGCTGAAAAAAATATGTAGAGTAACCATATCAACAAGAAATGCTAATATTTAGGTTATTGATTGCTATAAAAATTGAGAATGCTATCTTCATTGAGGAATTAGGGAATAATAAAATTACCTAAAGACTGGAATAATGATATATTTTATTGAAACAAGAAGATGGAAGAACTAAAAAAGTGGCTTAAATCTCACCAGCAAAGACATATTAAAAACTTTAATGACTGGCAATACAAAACTAATAAGTCTGTTTAATATATTAGTAAATATAAAACATTTATGTAAATATTTATAAGTAAATATATGAGATAGCTATAGATATTACAATATTAATAAATTAAGTATTTATACATAGAAACACATAGAAACAATCAGTACAAACATCTAATGAGTTAACATATATACATATAACTCTATTATAAGTACATATATAACACTGTTACTATATCATTATAATATATGTTAATATCAAATATCAGGTTTATGTTTCTAATTTCAGATTCTTGAGGTGAATATATAAATAAATGAATTTATTATTTAGCAGACAGTTTTGAAGAATTGTTTTATTTCTAATATAACAGGAATTTTGCATTTTTTTCATTCATTTGTTTTGTTTTTTTAGATACCACCTATAAGTGATATCATACAATGTTTGTTTTTCTCTGTCTAGTGTATTTCACTTAGCATAATACTCTCTGGGTCCCTCAGTGTTGTTGCAAATGGCAAGACTTTATTATTTTTTACTGAATAGTATTCCATTGTGTACACACACACACGCACACACACACACGTGTGCGCGCACGCACGCGCAACATCTTCTTTATCATTCATTTTATTGATGGACATCCTGGTTGCTTCCATATCTTGGCTGTTACCAGTAATGATGCTGTAGTGAGCATAGTGGTGCATATATCTTATCAAATTAGTGTTTTTGTTTTCTTCAGATAAATACCCAGAATTGGAATTACTGGATCATATGGCAGCTCTATTTTTCCTTTTTCGAAGAATATCTGTACTGTTTTCCATAGTGGCTACACCAATTTATAATCCTGTCAATAATACATGAGGGGTTCCCGTTTCTCAACATCCGTGCCAGCAGGGGTTATTTGTTGATTTATTGATGATAGCCATTCTGACAGGTGAGGTGATATGTCATTGTGGTATTAAGTTGCATTTCTCCCATGATTAGTGATGTTGAGCATCTTTTCCTGTGTCCTTTGGCCATCTATATGTCCTCTGAGGAGGAATGTCTATTTAGGTCCCCTACCCATTTTTTAATCCAAATGTTCATTTTTTTGGTGTTAAACTATTTGAGATTGTTATGTATTTTGGATAGTAACCCCTTCTCAGATGTATTGTTGACAAATATCTTCTCCCATTAAGTAAGTTATCTTTTTGTCTTGTCGATGGTTTCCTTTGCGGTGCAAAAATTTTACAGTTTGATATCCCATTTGTTTATTTTTTTTCCTTTTGTTTCCCTTCTCTGAGGAGATATATGCAAAAAAATAATACTGAGAGTGATGTCAAAGAGTTTACTGCCTATGTTTTCTTCTAGGAGTTTTATGGTTTTAAGTCTTACATTTAAGTTTTTAAAACATTTTGAGTGTATTTTTGTATATGGTGGAAGAATCTCTTCAGTATCATTATTTTACGTGTATATGTCTAGTTTTCCCAACACCATTTATTGAAGATACTGCTTTTACGCCATTGTGTATCCTTGCCTCCTTTGTCATGGATTGACTGTATAAGCGAGGATTTATTTCTGGGCTCTCTATTCCATTGATCTATATATATGTTTTTATGCTAGTACCACACTGTTTTGATTTTTGTAGCTTTGTAGTAACTAGATATCAGGGAGCATGATACCTTTCACTAGAGGTTTCCAACCCTGGGCCTTGGGCTGATATTGACAATATTAATTTTTTCAATCCATGAGCAAGGTATAGCCTTCCATTTATTTGTATCTTCTCCATTTTCTTTCTTCAGTGTTTTATAGTTTTCAGAGGATAGGTCTTTCACTTCTTTGGTTGTATTTATTTCTAGGTATTTAATGCTTTTTGTTGCAATTGTAAAGGGATTTTTTTTATTTCTCTTTTTGATTGTTGTTATTGGTATATTTAAATGCACCAGATTTCTGTATATTTATATATCCTGCAACTTTACTAAATTTGTTCATTCTAATAGTTTTTTGGTAGACTCTTTAGAGTTTTCTATGTGTAGTATCATGTCATCTGCAGATAATTAGAGTATTACTTCTTCCTTTCAATTCAGGTGACTTTTATTTCTTTTTCTTATCTGATTCTTATAACTAGGACTTGCAATATTATGTTAAATAGAAGTAGTGAAAGAGGGCATCCTTGTCTTGTTCCTTTCCATTTTTCATCATTGAGTATATTAGCTGTGAGAGTGTCATATATAGCCTTTTTTCTGTTGAGATATGTTCCTTCTGTATTCTGTTGAGAGTTTTTATCATAAAAGGATGTTGAATTTTGTCAAATGCCTTTTCTACATCTTTTGAAATGATTATGTGGTTTTTATGCTGTATTTTGTTAATATGATGTCAAGTTGATTGATTTATGGACATCAAACCATCCTTGCATTCCTGGGATTAATCCCAGTTGTTCATGGTGTATAATCCTTCTAATATGTTGTTGAATCAGGTTTGCTAATATTTTGTTGAGAATTTTTGCTTCTGTTCATCAAGGATATTGCCTGGTAGTTTCTTTTTTTGTAATGTCTTTGTCTGGTTTTGGTATCTGGAAAATGCTTGCTTCATAGAATGAGTTTGGAAGTGTTCCTTCTTCTTTGGTGTTTTAAAATCGTTTGAGAAAGATAAATATTAATGCTTTGAATGTTTGATTGAATTCATCTGTAAAGCTGTCTGGTCCTGGATTTTATTTCTTGAGAGTTTTTTGATTACAACTTCAGTTACATTGCTAGTAATCAGTTTGTTTAGATTTTGTATTTTTTTTCTGGTTCAGTTTTGGAAGGTTATGTACTTCTAGAAATGTATTTATTTCTTTTAGATTGACAGATTTTTTGGCTTTTAATTATTGGTAATATTCTTTGATTCTTTTTTTTGTGGTGTAAGGTAATTTCATATCAGATTTTTTTTTTATTTGGGTTGTCTTTTTCTTGATGAGTTTAGCTAAAGGTTTATCAATTTTGCTTATCTTTTCTAAGAATCTGCTCTTAGTTTTGCTGATCTTTTGTTCCTGTGATTTCTTTCATTTATTTCCACTTTGATTTTAACTGTTTACTTTTCTGTTTACTTCAGATTCTATTTTTTATTTTTGTTTTTCGAGTTCATTTTGATGTAGTTAGATTGTTTTCTTTGGATTTTTTTTGTTTGTTGAGGTAGACCTGTATAACTATGAACCTCCCTCTTAGAACTGTTTATTCTGCATCTTATAAATTTTGAAAAGTTGTGTTTTCATTTTTATTTGTTTAAAGATACCTTTTTATTGTTTAATTTCCTCATTGATCCATTAGTTGTTTATTAGGGTGTTGTTTTCTCTCCACATATTTGTGTTTTTCTAATTTTCTACCTGTAGATGTTTTCTAGTTTCATGCCATTGTGGTTGGAAAAGATACTTGATATTTCAACCTTCTTGAGTTTATTGAGGCTTGTTTTGTGGCCTAATATGTGATCTATCCTAGACAATATTCCATGTGCACTTGGTAAAAATGCGTATTCAGTTTTTGGATGAAATTTTCTATAAATATTAAATCAATCTGGTATAATGTGACATTTAAGGCTATTATTTCCATGTTGATTTTCTGGCTGAATGATCTTTCCATTGATGTGATTGGGGTATTAAAATCTTTTACTATTGTTGTATTACTATGGATTTCTTCTTTATGTACATTAACAGTTACTTTATATATTTATGTGCTATGTTGGGTGTGTAGAGATTTACAATTTTTATATCCTCTCTGGATTAACCTCTTTATATAATGTCATTTGTCTTTTTTTTACATTTTCTTTTTTTGTTTTTTATTTCATATGGGTATTGCTACCCCACCTCTTTTGCATGGAATATTTCTTTTCATCCTTTCACTTTTAGTCTGTATTTATCTTTTGATTTGAATTGAGTTTCCTGTAAACAGCACGTAGATGGGTCATATTTTTAAATCTGTTCAGCCACCCTATATTTTTATTGGAGCATTTAATCCATTTACATTTAAAGTAATTATTGATGATTATGTACTTACTGCTCTTTTGTTCATAGTGTTTGGTTTTTATACTCTTCTGTTCCTTTGTTCTTTTGATCTCTTTGTGATTTGCTGTTTTTCTTTGTTTTATTTGGTTCCTTTCTCACTGTTTTTTGTATATCTTTTTTAGTTTTTGGTTTATGGTTACTGGGTGGTTTATGTATATCATTTTCTTCCTATAGCAGTCTATTTTAAGCAGATAGATGTTTAAATTCCAATATATTCTATAAGCACTACATTTTTACTTGTCCCCCGACTTTATGTATTGATACTGTTTTTTAGATCTTTTTGTGTTTTGCATCCACTAATTAGTTTGAGTTGTACTTTGAGTTGAGTTTGGTACTCTTTTATTTTGACCTTAGTAGTAGCTTTTTAAATGTCTCATTTGCTCTATTTATTAAATACTTGGTTTTCTATTTGAGATTTTTTTCTTTCTCATATTTTCTATTTCCATTTATGGTTTTCCTTTTCTGCTTAAAGAAGACTGTTTAACAGTTCTTGTAAGGTAATTTAATGGTGATAAACTCTTTTAGTTTTTACTTGTCTGCGATACTCTTGATTTCTCCTTCAATTCTGAGTGATAACCTTTCTATTTCTTCTACTTCTGGGATTTCTGTAATACAAATGTTTGAGCTCTTGAAGTTATCACAGAGGTTCCTTGAAGTATTCTTATATTTAAATTTTTAAATCTTTTAGCTGCTCTTGATTGGTTGATTTCCACTAGTTTGTCTTCCAGTCGGTATTAGCTAATCTGTTGTTGATTCCTTCTAATGTATTTTTCATTTTAGTTGTTGTATTCTTCAGATCTGCTTGGTTCTTTTATTTTCTAACTCTTTGTTGAAGTTCTTTCTGTATCTGCATTCCACTGCTAAGTTCGCTGAGCATCCTTATGACTTTCTTTGAATTCTTTATCAGGCATATCACTTATCTCCATTCCTGTAGAATTTTTTCCTAGGGATTTTTCTTATTCCTTCCGTTGAGTGATATTCTTCTGTCTTTTCATTTTTGACTGTCTTTGTTTATATGAATTAGAAAAAATAGTTACCTTTCTCAGTCTTAAAAAAGTGTCCTTATGTAGAAGTGGCCTTTGAATAGGCCATGTGTGTTGGGTGGTTTTGGTGGGCCGGTAGGAGCCCAGCGGTGCTTAAGGCATCTATGGCACTTGCCTGCTGAGCCACAGTGGCTCTGGGTGGGGAGGCCACATGTGTGTAGTAATGCCTTGTTGGTCCTGCTTGCTTACTTTGTTCACGGTACAATGGGCTCAGGCAATGTGTCTGAGAACACGTTGTAGCAACCTTGCAGGTAGGTCAGAGCACCTGGATAGAGCCCCTGCATACTCTGTGGAGGTAGAGGGGACAATGAACAATGGCACTCAGTGGCACCTCCAAACTCAGAGAATTCTCGCAGTCCCCAGAGAGTTCCCAATTCTCCCAGCCTTCTCTATACTGTCTCTCTCTTGTTTGTTTTGGAGAAAGTAGTCTTGGGTAGACGTGAACTCTGCATAGGCCTAAGTGCCAGGTAGTTTGGGGAAGCCGGTTGGAGCCGGGCATGTGCTTATGGTGCCTTGGGCACTGGTTTGCCAGGCTGGAGCAGCTCCAAGTAGGGAGGCCAGGTGCATGTGGCGATACCCTGTTCCTGCTTGCTCTCTTTGTTCAGAAATAAAAGGCTCCAGGCAGTGTACCTGGAAACTTGCTGTGGTGATGTTGCAGGTTGGCCAAAGTACTGGAATAGAGCTCCCGCCTAATGCAAGTGGAAGAAAATATAAACAGTGATGTTCAGTGGCCTTTCCACCCCAGAGAGTTCCTGCAGCTTTCCCAGCCTTCTGTGTTCGGTCTCTTTCTCTTATTTGTTGTTCAGAAGCTGTTCATCCAGCCCTCAGTTGTCTTGCAGGAGTAATTGATCTTCATATATGTGTATATTTGAGTTTGCTCATGAGAGAGGTGAGTTCAGCATTCTCCTCCGCTCCTGTCATCCTTTTTTTGTGTATCCTTTTTTTGTTTGTTTTAGTTTATTTTACTTATAACAGTAGTGTTTTGTTGTTGTCACATATTCCACCAAACTTTCTGAAATGCAGTGGAGACATAAAAATAAACTTATAAGCATCATTTTTAGTGGTCACTTAATATTCCATTATGTTTCTGATGGGAAGGCAATGTGGTTGTATATATTATCACAGTGGTTGCCCAGGTTGGTAGCTGATCTTGTGGGTTGGGTACATAGTCTCTTTTTTTCCTCATGGGTTTATATCTGTCACTCCTAAAGCTCCCCAGTGGATTGAAAATGATGGCCTTCTGGGTAGGAAAACCTTCCCTCATTGGACATCTGGATATTTCTCAGTTTTTGATATTCTACATAGAATAACAGTTTACCTTTTTAACTGAGTATCATTTTGACCTGGTAGATGTATTGACCTCCAAGGATATTGAGAATATAAGCATTTTAATTAGTCATACCAACATTAGAGAATTTTAATCAGATTTTCTTCTGTGGAAAACTATGTTAACTTATTTAAATTTTTTGGTCAGCTTTCCACTTTCTAACATTAAACTCTTTCAGACTCTTTCCCGCTTTTTTTTACTCAAATTATTTTTACTGGAATAGATTTTTTTTTTTAATATTTAGAGTGAACAGTCAGTTTATCGATTAGATTTTTATTTTAAATTTTGCAGATTGTAGCTCTCATATTTTTTGGTTTTTATTTGTACTTCTACAAAATTCAGTTTTTCTGCATATTGTACACTGAAATTTTGTCATGAACAGTTGACTCATCAGTTTTTAGACAGCAGCATATTTTACCATGTAGAGTTTCAGTAATGGTCTGCTTGATTTTGTCCATTAACTTTGCCTTAATACTCATTATAAATTGGAAAAAAGATTGATGTTTTCAGACTGTTTTCTGTTTGATAGTATAAGACTGCTGACTCAGTTGTCACAGTCAGTGAGTCTCAGAATTATTTTTCATTCTTTGGTATTTCAGTTGTCTTCACCCTAAACCCACTGATCATGATGTTAGCCTCTTTTATTTTGGAGGCTTCCTGTCCAGTGATGGGATTTTAAGAAGAATTGTTCTGTTTGCATGTGACTTATGAGTATCTTTGGTAAAGTTTTGTTCTGTTACTTGCCATTGGTTGTTCTGTCTCATAGATAACACCAGTGGTACAACGAGGCATTTTGGGGTGTCAAAAATACAGATCTTCATACTGACTTAAAGCAGCCCTCAGCTTGTTCAAATTGACTGCTAAATTGCATTAATTGCTCTCTCAAGTGCTAGGCACGTTTGAAACAGCTTACATTGCTTTTAATTTCCCTAAGCTGAATTTCTAGTCATGAAATTATTGGAGCAGAGGATAGCACCATTCATTATGGATTGTATATTATATTGATTTTCAAAAGGATTGAACCAGTTTCTAATGCCATCAGTAGTGTAGAAGCACCTCAGTTTTCAATATGTTTTCCTTAGAATTAGGTATCACTATTTTAAAATGTTTACTTAACTAAGAGTAAAATGATCTCCTTGGAGTTGCTTTCATTTACATGCTCATTTGCTTTGTGTAGAAATTTAATAGGACAACACAAAAATATAACTCTTAACTAGAGCATTTGGTTGTGCAGTCTTCTTGCACTATAACTTTTAACTTTCTGAATCAAAACCGATTTAAAAATTAAGATTGGTTATTAGCATAATGAAATAGTGCCCCTAGAAGGAAAGTCATAGAGTAGTATTGCGCTCTTGAGACAGAGGAGTTCTTTCGTCTTATGCCCCTCTGGCCTCTGAATAGAAGCATGTGCTACTCTTATCCTGCTGCTCATATCTCTGTGTACACCTGTCTCTGTGTCTGCTCTGTTCAGCCAATTAAAAAACTTTTTATTTCTTTTCCAAGTTAGTAATGTCATAATATATTTTGCAGGTAAGTGAATAAACAGTGTTTTTGTGATGTTTTCATCAGTTTTCTTGTTTATTCTTTTTTATTTAGCCAAAAAATATTTGCATAGCCCCACTTTTTCCTTGTTTTTGAATATAGTTTTTAAACTCTTAAGTAATTTAAGAGACATTTAGAACTTTTTAAAATAATTTTTTAATTAAACATGTCACCAGTTCATTAGTCAGAAAACAAGGAACACTTAATGAGAGGTTAAGTGAATATTTTTATTTACTTTCCCATTTATGACACTTTTAGGACTCTTAATCAAACCTCCAAGTGAACAGTTTTATTAAAACCTAGTTCTAAGGCAGGTTGATCATTCTTTTTTTTTTTTTTTAATGTCAAGGTAAGAAATTGTAATTATATGTTTTAAAAACAATTTTTAACTCTTGTTTAGAATTTTTTATAATTTGTGAGGTGCATGCTTATGTCCCCACTCTCCTTTAATTTCTTTGGGAGCCAGTTGTTATCTTTTAGGGCTAGTTTGAAAGGATTGTTCTTCGAGATGCTTTCTGCCATGTAGTAACATGTACTTACTTGTAGTAAGGAACTTTTAATACAGTAGATAGCGAGATCTTGTTTGCCTAGTAAACATGCCTTCCAGCTTTCTGAGAGCTAGGTGTAGGGACACAGTACCTTCAAGGCACTAGCCTACAGGCTAGCTAAGTGACAAAATTATCACATATAAAGTAATATAGTTATGAGCAGTACAAGTCATTATGTACTCAGGAGCTGAATAAAATGGAGTTCAGAAAAGGAAAAGAATGATCAATAACTTACTTTTGAGGCTATTTTCTACCTTTAACTTTGCTTTATCTCTTGATGATTTTGCTTCTCCAAATACAATTTACCACATCCCTTTAAAATTAGTATTTAAACGATCCTTTCATAGGTACTTATTTACAGTTTTAGTGCCAATTGTTAAGGTGCTGTTTCTAGGGATATTTCACGACCTTCATAACATTAGCAGTTGTAAAACGTTCCATAGTTTAATTTTTTTTTTTTGAGGAATCGCAGGTTTTATAAAATAGGTCTCTTGTAAAGACTTTTATACTGTTAAAGTTTCTTTAAAATATCAAGCTTTTTTCAGTAGATGGAATGGTCTCTGATTGGTTTTCCATGCATAGTGACTTTTTATGAATGGGAATCCTCTCTCCATTCCAGTCCATGAACTAAAAGTTTACTTGGAATATAGGATTATTGCCTTGAATATTTTATGATTTAGATTCTAGAGCATGTACTGGAAGACTTCTTCCTTCCCTTCCCTCACCCTCCTACTGGTGCTTTGCTTCCCTCCAAGTCTTCACCACCAGCTGAGTAGTAGAACCAAATTCTAATAGAGTGGGCTTAACTGTAAGGACTCTGCAGGCATGAAGGGCTGATAAATAGAGATTGTATTTATAGATTAAAAAAAAAGATAGTTAAATAAATTGAGGTACAATTTACATACAATGACATATATAAATCTTAAGTGTGTGCAATATCTTCCCCCCCCTTTTTTTAAGGCGAGGTAACCCTTGGTTGACCTCACAGATTGCAAGGACCTTGTCAGCTTACAATCCCTTATTTTTTATTTGTTATGCCTATAGCACCTGGTCTTCCTAGGTGTTCTCCCATCCAAGTACTAACCAGGCCCAACCCTGCTTAGCTTCCGAGATCAGATGGGATTGGGCTTGTTCAGGGTGGCATGGCTGTAGATGCAAATAAGTTTTGACAAATGCGTGCACCCATTTAACTCACCTGTATCATAAAGATATATAACATTCCAGTCACCTCAGAAAATTCCCTCATTCTTCTTTCTACTCAATACATGTCCCCCAGAGTCAATCTCTGTTATGATTCTGTTATCATAGCTTAATTTGGCTGTTAATGAAATTTCCCATATAAAGAATAATTTTGTGACTGGCTTCCTGAGGTTTGTCCATGTTATGTTTTATCAGCAGTTCCTTTTTATTGTTGAGCAGTGTTGTAGTATTCCATTGGATACCACAGTTCATTTATCAATTCATGTGTTGGTGGACATTTGGGTTGTTTTGCATTTTGGCTATTATGAATGGAGCTGCTTGTAAACATTCATGTATAAGCTCTATTGTAGAAATATGTTTTCATTTTTCTTGGGTGAATATCTGGAAGTGGAATTGCTAGTTTATATGGTAAGTGTATGCTTAAAAACTATATTTTCAAGGCCAGTGTTTATAACAGTAATAGAGGGGAATGGAGTGAGAGATGATGACTCTAAGATAATACCATGAATTACCTTATAGGTCATGCTAAGGAGGGTTTTATTCCAAGTACAACTTAAAGCCCCAGAAAGGTTTAAGATAAGAGAATAAAATTATCAAATGTATAATTTTACACTGACTGCTTTTTGAAGAGAGGATTAATGGTGAGACCAAAAAAGGACAATCTAGTGAAGAGGACTTTTTGTTGCAGATGACATAGAACTTCACCCAAACTCATATATCAAGAGGAGAATATTTTGGATTACATAAATGAGAAAGTCCAGGCAGTATTCGGTCTCAAAGTTTTAAATATTAAAGTGTTTGAGTTAAACATTTATATTTCATCAGATCTCATATCTCTGAACTCTAGATATGTTTATTCACATGATCCCCAGACGTTGAAAAGTGCCCTGTACATATTACTCAGTAAATATTTTTGATGAACGAATGAATGAATGATCAATCGATCTTGGGCATCTTTGGGAGTCGTGTTGGGAGTCAGTTTCTGATAGAGTTCTTTTTAGTTTGCTTGAGAATGGGGAAATAATATTATCCCCCTGCTTTCAGTCTACAGATTAAGTACCCCAATTTAATCTTAATGTATATATATCAAGTAATCTGTAACAATTTTATTTTCCTAAGCTAACAAATGACTTTAAAATATGAGGAAAGGAATGAAAGTAAAGTATGCCACCTAATTCACTTAAAGCACCAGCATTTATATTTTCTTTTTGCTCTTGACTCTGTCTTTACCACCATACCCTATATTTTCCTCAGATATTCAGGTTTTCCAGCAGTTTTACATGTTTAAATTATTGACTGTTGACTAAAGAAGGTTGACTCATTGGTGATAAAGTATTGGCAGCATGGCGTAGGCAGAGTTGCATAGTAGTTTGCACAGCTATGTTTAGAACATAGCTAATTTATTTTTAAATCTGGAAGAACCTGAAATTTGCCTGTGTAAATAAAGTAAAGGTTGTTGAGTGTATACTAAATTCATTAGTTATTAATTTTCCTCCCATCATTGCTACTACCACCACAACCACCAGCACCGCCATCATCATTGTCATCATCATCATCATTGCCTAGTACTACATCTGACACATAGTAGGTGCCTAATAGGACTTGCTCTTTCAAAAGCAATGAACTTCAGTTCCTGGAAAATTCACAGATGGTGAAGAATAATGTAAACATTGCTAAAAATTGAAAGGCTCAGTCCTAGAAATGGAAATGTGTTTAAGGGAGGAGTGTAAGAGTTTGATGAAAATATCTAGTCTATTAAGTTCTTTTTTTTTCAATTTGAATCCGTTTTTTGTCATTTATCTCTCTTTCTATACATTTATATAGCATACAAACGTGACCCTGCCATTGGTCTTTGTATTGTAGTATATGACTTATTTTTGAGTTTATTTTTCTAAAAATTTTTGTTCCTAACATTTTTTAAATTTACCTTTAATTATACAAGTAATGGATTTTTAGAAAAATTCAGACCATACAGGTAAAGCAAAAATCCTTCTTAATTGACCCCACTGCCCATTCAGATCACTTAGAGAACTAATGTTAGTTTGGCATATATTCCTCTGAGATTTAATACATACACACAAATATACACACTTCTAAATAATATTTAAACTTACGGGTTCCCTCAGGTGAGTTTTAGGAAGCTTTCTTATTTTTTTTATCTGGTTTTATTACTTATAGTATACCATACTTTTGGTTCACTGAACATAAGTCCTATCCCTTTATTTAAAATCAAGTTAATTGATTAAAACCAGAGAGCTTAGGAAATAAACCAGATTTATTAAAAATGCTTTAATTGCCAAGCTTTTTTCCAGATCATCTTTGATGATTTAGGGCATCCATATTATGTATGAACTATATAGTGTGTATATATAGAAGTCTCTACTATTTCAGACTCTCTTCAAATCCAAATTAGTAAAGCTTCAATCTGTGTTATACCTTAGGAAAATCTTTTTTGTACAGAAACTTCTTTTTAGATTTTTCTAGCCATTATTTTATAATACCAAAATTAAGAGCCATTTATTAACATCAGATATCAAAACATTGGGCTTTATGAAATAAAACTTATAATTTTCTCGAGAATGATGACAATTTCAAATTTTGGAATCATAAAATGTTGATTATCACTAAATGTTTCCTAGATAACATTTCATTCTATTCTTATTGTTGGCTCTCATTTAATTATTTCGTGCTTAACCATATGCGATTTTATATAATCTCTTTGCGTTTTTTAGAATTTTAGGAGAGACCTTAGAGATTTATCTGATACAATCCCTTCATTTCACAAAGAAGTCTTGGTCTCTAGAAAGTCAATAACTTGACCAACTTCTCAAAACTAGTTATTGTAAGTAATTAGAACTAATCTAGATCTTCTGCTATACATACCTTATTTTCTGACCCTTTCTAATCTTGAGTCTAACTGAACTAGAAATGTGTTTCAATATTTCATATTTGAAAGTCTTCATCAGTAGAATCTGTAATGGCCAAAGTATTTTAAAGGGTAAGAGTGAAATTTCCTGTGAAAGAGTCTTAAGTTTGTCTCAGTGACATGTAGGTGGTAATTAATTATCCATCTCTCTCTCTTCCTTCTCCCCCTTTTCTTTTTTCTCTTAGAATGCAGATAGGAAGTCTGTGAAGTAGACCTGTTATACTAGACCAAATAGGGAGATTAGACCTAGGAAGATAGGGCCAAACTGGAGTAGGTTAATTGTACTTTGTAACTTTCTATGCTGGTTCTGATGTTCCATCCCAATCACAGGAAACCAAAGGAACCAAAGCCAGTAGATTTTTAGAAGCATCCCAGACTCCATCAGAGCTGGTAATATTATAAAGTTGTCTAATTCTCTTTCCATTGCTTTTCCATTCTATACCCGCAGAATCTGTTTTCTATTTTTTAAAAACTTCTTTTATCCTTCTTTTAGTGTTGTTTGCTGGGTAATTACTATTTTTTTTTGAACAAAGGAATATTTATATTAAATATGAAGTGAATATACTGATAAGACAGATATTCTTTCTCTTTAAAAATTCTTTAAATTTCACTGCCCTGATCCTTATTGTTAAATCATAAGATTTGCTGAAGCTGTTAAAAATATTTTACTGAAGTCCCATATTGGTAGGAAAAGATAGTTACTTTTTACTACCATCTTTATTCTATTTCCTCCACCTGTTGTTTCTAAAGATTTTATAGGTAAAGCAAGGACAGGGTATGGAATAAGATGGGGGCAATTAGCTGATGATGTTTATTCCTGTAGCTATAAATTATTATGTAGCCAGAGTTGGAGAACAGCATTTGTTGGTAGTAGCCTTTCAAACGGTATCTTCTGAATATTTGATAAAGTAATTGAAGAGTTATGAACCATAGCAAAACCACTTATTCTGAAAAACACCTTTAAAATTGCTTCTGTCTTTTTACACATTAGCCTTTATAGTTTTAAAATTTAAATTAAAATTTTAATAATCAGAAGAGTGGTTGAGTGGTCTTACGGGAGTTAAAAGAAGAAATATGAAAATAAATTGTTTTCTTAAAATAACTTAAGAATTATAAACTATACTAGACTATCTATCCAATAAAGTATGGTAGCTGGCACACACCACCTAGAATTCTAGGGTCACTTTTTGTCTTCATGAGTCTTTGTAGAACATGATCTAAATGAAGGGTCAGCAAACTGTAGCATGCAGACCAAATTCTGTTCATGTACAGTTTTGTAAGGTCCATGAACTACGGATGGGTTTTATATTTTTAAAAGATTGTAAAAACAAAACAAAGAATATGTAGCAAAGATTGTTTATGGTCCTCAAAGCCTACAATATTTACTATCTGGCCTTTGAAGAAGAAAATTTTTATTCTCTGATCAGAATCAGAAGATGCTAAATGGTCACAACTATTTCAGGCCTTTCAGAGTTACAGTAGAAGTAATATAAATGAAGAAAATCAACGAAATTGGAATGTTTGTTACAATTTTGTCTACAGTAGTAAAAATTTGGCTGATTAAATAGACTACAGGACATCTGCATAGTAAATATTATGTAGTGAGAGTTATCCATGATTTATGCAATGGAAAGGTATTAATTGCATTAAGCAAGAGGCCAGATTCTAGAACAATATGCAGCATGATCCTTTTTAAAAAACAAACAAACATATATAATATGTAAATGATATCTATATAAGTGCACAAACTTTATATATTAGAATATGGAATTGCAGGTGACAGACGTTTTTTTCTAGTTGTTCCTTTTTTGTAACTACTAATTATGTGACACTGAAATTAATTGACTTTGATACGGAAGAACTAAACTTAGAGTTTTACATTACAAAGAGGACAGATATTAATATGTAAAATAGTATTAGAAGTATGGATACTTTATTGAAACTTAGTCTTTGGACAAATGAAAAAAAAATAGAACTGCTAAAGTTCTCCTAATGTATTATCCTTAGACATTCAATAGGCTGAGCAAGTAATGATGGCATTTCATTGGGCTATTCAAAGAATATAATACAATTTAAAGGTATGTCCCTAACTTTGAAGTACTAGGTATCATAGAGAAGACTCCCTTCCCCAAAGCATTGGTCCATGTCACTTTCAGAGATAGAATTTTGAGTAGATTATAAAATTTAGGTTAAATGGCATTTCTTCCTTCCCTTTTTTCTCTTTCACCTTCCTTCTCCTCCCTTCCGCCTTTCCACAGTATACTATTGAAGTACGATTTGTATAAAATAAAATCTTGACCTTTTACATATGTGTACATACTTACCTCCGACACCCAGATCAAGTCTATTAGTACTCCTTTCCAGCTGGTACTACTGCCCCTACCAAGAGATAACCATTCTGACTTTTGGTTAGTTTTGCCTGTTCTCAGGCTTTATATAATGGAATAATACGTATTCTTATGTTTGGCTCCTTGCTCTCAAAATAATGATGATATTTTTTGAGATATATCAAAATAGTTATTTGTATTAGTTTCTTTTCTGCTGTGAAGTAGTATTCCATTATATGGTTATAGCACGATTTGCCCCCTCTGCTATTGATGGATATTTTTTTGCAGAGGTAGGGGAGGCAGTTATGAATAATACTGCTAACATTCATGTACGAATCTTTTTGTAGGCATATGCACTCATTTCACTTGGGTATATATCTAGGAGAGGCATTTTTAGGTTATATGGTAGGTGTGTGTTGAACTTTATTAGAAACTGCTAGTTTCCAAAAGTAGCTGCCCCATTTTACACTGTAATCAAAATATGGCCATTCCTAGTTGCTTTATGTCCTCACTAACACTTTGGTACTGTTAGGTTTATTGATTACAGCTATTCTGGTGGTTTGTGTAGCAATGTCTCAGTGTAGATTTAATTTGCTTTTTCCTGGTGACCAGTGGTGTTAAACACATTTAAGTGCTTATTGGCCATTTGTGTAAATTTATTGTCTTTTATTATTGATTTGTAGGAGTTCTTTATGTATTTTGGATATGAATTCTTTGTCAGATATATGTTGTGAATGTTTTCTTACAATGTATAGCTTGCCTTTCACTTCACTATTGGTAGGTTTTGATGTTAGGAAAGCTTCAATTTTGATGAATTCCATTTTACCAATTTTTAATTTTATGCTTGTCGCCTTTGTGTGCTGAGAAATCTTTTTCCTATTCCAGAGTCACGAAGATATTCTTCTAAGTAATCTACAAGCTTTATGTATATTCTCACTTATTTTTTAATTGAATTATTTCTTTAATTTTTGGCAGAGGTTCTTCAGTACTTGAGATATGAGTCTTTTGTCAGCAATATATAATTTGGCACTTACATTTAACTTTTTGGTTCATCTGAAATGAATTATTTATATGCTGTTAGGTAGAGGTTTACTTTTTTTTCCATATGTGATATTCAGTTGCTTCAATATCATGTATAGAAAAGACCTCTTTCTTCATTGTCCAAAAACTAAGTACCCTGATACTACCACTGTTTTAATTACTGTAACTTTATAATTTTTGAAGTCTGCTTGTGTAAGTTCTCCAACTGTGTTTTTCAAAATTGCTTGAGTAGTCTAAGTCCTTTACATTGCCATATAAATTTCTGTTTTTTAAAAGCCTGTTTGGATTTTGATTCAGATTGCATTGGATGTATACATTAATTTGAGGACAGTTGATATCTTAAAAATATCAAATTTTCAATTCATAAACATGTATCTCTACATATATTGAAGTCTTTGGTTTCTCTCTGCACTATTTTGTGATTTAACGTAGATGTATTTCCTATCTGTTGTTAAATTTATTCCTATGCATTTGATGTTTTATTTAATGGTGTTGTGGTTTTACTTTCTGTCTCCATTGTATGTTACTAGTATTTAGAAATACAGTGGATTTTTGTATATTAGTTTTATATCCATTGATCTTGCTGAAGTAAATTCACTTAATAGTTCTAGCAGTTTTTTTATTCCTTTGGATCTTCTATATATGAAGTCATGTCATATACAAATAAAGACTAGTTCCTTATTATAAGTCTTTATATCTTTATTAATTATTATTTTTTGTCTTACTGCACTGGCTAGGACTTCTAGTAAAATGTTGAATAGATAAATTGAGAGCAGATAGTAAGTATTTCATCATCAGGTATAATGTTAGCTGTAGGCTTTTTATAGATTCTCCTTATCAAGTTGGGGAAGTTTCCTTTTATTTCTAATTTGCTGAGAGTTTTTATCATAAATAGATGTTAAATTTTGTCAGGTACTTTTTTGGCATCTTCTGAGATTATCATGATTCTGTTTTATTCTGGTAACAGTGAATTTTTATGACTGATTTTTGAATGTTAAAGCAACTTTGCCCTCCTGGGGTAGTAACAATCACAGTATCATTTCCTTTAATATATATTTGGTATATTTTGTTTGTTAATTTTTAAAGGATTTTTTGTGTCTATGTTCCTGAGGGTTTTGTTCAGTAATTTTATTTTCTTGTAATTTTTTTTTGTCAGTTTATAATAACAGAGTATGCTGCCTCATAAAATGCCTTTGGAAGTGTTTCCTCTTCCGCTCTTCTCTAAAAGAGCTTGCCTAAGTTTGGCATTATTTATTTTCTCAGTATTTGGAAGATTCACCCATGAAATCATCTGGGAAGGTTTTACAATATAAATTAAACTACATTAACGTATAAATGGCAGTCTAGATTTTCTGTTTTTTCTTGGGTCAGATTTAGAAATTTGTGTTTTTCCAGAATCTAGGTAGTTCCCTTTAGTTAAATATTGCTTATAATAATTTTATTTATGTTTTTACTATGTGTGGTATCTGTAATAACATTCCCTTTTCATTATGATATTGATCATTTGTGTTTGTCTTCTATATAGTCTATTTTGAATTGCTCTTTACATATAATATTGTTTAACTTTTAAATTTTATTTGATGTTGGTTCAACTTCTGGATTTGTTTTAATAATGATGATAGTCAGCATTCCATGATACTCCTGATTTTAGTGAGAATTCCTTTAATGTTACCATATTACAGCATAATATTTTTATTCCTAGTTTATTAAGAAATTTTGTAAGGACAAGATACTGGGTTTTATTAAATGACGTCTTAGTAATTTTTGAGATGGACAGTTTTTTGTTTTGATTGAGGTGATAAATAATTTTTAATTTGAAGTCCTTGTGCTTCTGGGAAGATTCTACTTAGTTTAATATTGTGGAATTTGGTTTTGTTGACATTATATTTTGGATTTTTATATTTATGTTTTCCTGAGAATGATCTGTAGGTTTCTTTATGCAGATTTTGGGATTCAGTTTATGATCTAGTTCCCTCTTTTGTCTCTCTCTCTCCCTATTTTCCTTCCTCTTCCTTCTCTACAATTATTAACCATCTACTAAGTACAGAGCACTTTATCCTTATCCCCCTTTCTTACCGGAAGGCTAACATATTTATCAGTCTTTGTTTAGGAGACATAATCTTATACAATTAATTTTGCTACTTGAGCAGATTTTTTTCACTTAGAAAGTTGTAGTCTGGGTTTTTGCTCAGACATTGCAGACTAGTTAGTCCTTCTACGGTTCTTAGTTTGATGTAGATTTTTGCTTGGTTAATGTAGTCTTGTATACTCCTATTGCTTTAAAGCAGGATTTTCTCTTTTAAAACATTCCTATTTTGTACATTAAAGTTTTTAGAGCATTACAGGTATTATTTGTCATAATTTGCCTAGTCACAAAATATTGGTGAAACAAGTGCTCAAGTTGTAGCCACTATCAAAGTTTATACACTTTTACATGTGATTAAGTGTAGTCACCTAGTTTAGACATATCTAAAGCATGTTATTATGCAAACATAGTATCACCAGCCTCATTCTTAAAGCTACCCCCCCATTAATAGATACACTGTAGTTTTTACAGTAATTTTAATGGAAGGTAATGGTTGCTATTTAGTAAATACTATAACACATTGGAAAAATGATGGGGGGGGGAGATTATAACTGGGCAACTAAGTGGTGACTTAATGTTTTAATGTTTTATTTTGTTCATTTTCTTTTTTATTTCCTTTCTTCTTCCATTCCTCAACACCATTGTTCATAAACTGTTTTCCCTTTAATTAAACCCAGCTAGCTGCTTTGTAATACCAAACACATTAATCTACCTTTGCCTATTCTTCTTTCTTGTTAAAACTTAACTTAGACTCTCATAATTGTTTTATTTCACTTCCATGCCTTTACTTTCTCTGCTTTTGCATCTTTCATTATTCATATTTCATTGTTATTACTCTTTTTTGCACCCCAACCGAATTTCTTCTATGAAATATGAAACCGTACCCAGTTCTAACTTGTGGGTAATTTTCTCATTCTTTGTATTTTTATATACAAATAGTGTGATTATTTAGAATTTACTGAGGCCCCAAACATCAGGAACATTTTGTAAACATTTAATAAGCATTGATTAACATCACTGGGGATAGTTTTACACACTTCAACGTGTATTATTCAGAGTGGTATTGGTAATTGTCATATTGTAGGTAAGTATTTCATGCCAGTATTTCTCAGGTACTGTATTTCCTAAATTTTGTCTAATTGGGAAACAAGCCAAATTACTTCAAATTTGTGAGATTTTATAGTAAGAGTATGAAGATACAGAAAGAATTTTTTAATAACTTAAAACTGCTGGTAGTTTCTTTCTCATTGCATGCCAAGGCCAGATCAGTAGGGCCAGTAAAAATAGAAGCTTAGAGAGAAACCATTTTCCTAATATAATACTAAAAAGATTTTCTCAGGGAGAAGGAGATGTTTGAGAAATAGACTTGTCCATTTTTTTTTTCTAGGAGAAATCGATTTGAGATAAGTCCAAGATTTAAGACTCATGCTCAGATTTGCGAGGTTTCCATGTTAGTTTAGAGCAGGGGTCCTTGCTACTTGTTTTTGTAAGGCTCAAAGGAATGGTTTGTACATTTTGAAGTAGTTGTAAAAATAATAAATAAAAGACTATTTTGTGATATGAGAAAATTCAAATTTCAAAGCTCATAAATAAAATTGTATTGGAACACAGCCACACTCATTTATTTATGTATCGTTGTAAGTGCCTTTGCATTTCAGCATCACACTTGAGTAATTGCTATAGTCTGTATGGCCACAAAGTGTAAAATATTTAGTATTTAGCTCTTTTCAAAAAATACTTGCCAACCCCTAATTTTGAGCCTCTCCTCTTCTCTTGGTGAGTGTTACATTTTTTAACGAGGCTTTTAGTTTCTAAGATGGCAGTGTTATGAATGAGTTAATGTATTTTCCATTCCGCAATAAAGGAAACAGAGTGTTCTTCATCGTCTCAGAGTTTGTACGTATGTATGTTTTAGTTATTTTTTTAACTGATAGGCTTAAATTTTACGAAACCATTTAAAGTAGATAATTATTTAAATTGACCATTTTGGCTGCAAACAATGAATATAATGTTCTTTCTAAATTTCTTCACTTGTAATTGATCATTGACTTTTATTTTAAAGTATGTGTACAGAATATACATGTGCAATTTAAAGATGAATAATACAGCACATTGAAGACACAGCCTTTGAGTTGGTTGAATAGGTTTGCATTTCTATATAGATTTAAAGCTTTTTTCATATAATTCTCGGGTGGTTGATGACTTACGTGTTTTACTATTGTAATCAAGCTAATGCCATGTAACAATGGTCTTTTATTGCTTATAAAATGTTTTATTATTTAAAACATTCTAACATTCCACAGAAGTACAGTTAGGTTAACATTTTCTGCTTGAAACTATTTCATAAGAGTGAACTAGTACATGCAACAGGATTTTGAACTATGTTGTACTTTTACATGGCTTTATCGTGGAAAACCGTTATCATTCTAAATTTTACAGTAGAAGCAAGACACATGTGGAGATTAGAGAGGAACAAATCCAATTGAAATATTAATTTTTGTTTTGTTTTTATAAGGGAATTAATAGCTATTATTTCTGTATCTTAGGCCCCTTATAAGTCTGTATTATTAATATTTTAATTTCAATAATGGGCTACATGGCAATGTATCTAGAAGTCAAATATATAATATTGACAATTGTAGGGACTATTCATATATAACCTTGATTCCTGTATTTGTTTAGCATTAATGTTTAAAATCCACTTTTTTCCACTCAAAAATCACTTTTTAACCAGATATCTCTTATCTTTCCTCCTTTATGAACCCTGTCTCACCCTACCCATCTATTCCACTCAGCCAGACAAAATGGAAAGGGCGTCCTTCTTTATTAGTTAGTGCTTGCTGTGAAGCAGAAAGACAAAGTAGTGGTAGGATGAAAGAACTTAGGGATGGATGAATTGAGACTGATCTCTTGCTGGAAGAGGAGTATTTGATTGGCAGAATGTGATCTGGGATGAGAATTTAGGAGGCTGTAGAATCAGAGACTTGTCTAAAGAAGAGATCACACTTAACTATGCTAATAAACATGAATTTTTATTATTATTATACTAAAGAGGATGAGACTAGCCCTTGCATTTTAATTTAGTATTTCTTTTTGGATTAATTTTTTCCCACATTATCTGTCACTGCTAGTATACTATAAATTAATATACAAAAGCATCTCTAAAAGGACTACTATTTAAGTCCAGAGTGACTACGAGGATAGTAAACTTTTGATACCTGGATGTATTTGTTTCATATAGGCCTCTGGGTCAGTCCTTAAATACTTTAAAATAGGCATACCTTTCTACCATGTACTTTCCCCCAGATAGATGTTTTTTTTTTTTTCTTTCTGAATTGAAAACACATTGACATAGGAAACGCCTGTTGACAATCTGTACAAGTATGGTAGAAAACTAATTAGTATATAATTAGTCTCTGCTTTGATTTTGTGCCATTTGATTTTATCTTATTAATAATAACTTTGTCAGGCTTAGCCTTTAATTTTTTAAACACTTAGCCTTCTGAGAGAGCATGAAGCTGATAGGAAACATGTTGATGCTGATTTTCTGATTATACGTTCAAAAGTTTTTTCATCGCATCTCTTATTCTGTTTTTGTTAATTGTACTTGTTTTTAACTAATTTAAAACAATTTTTCCAATATAAATGTAAATGCTCATTTTCTAAAAATTGGAAAATAGAGGACAATAAAAGGAAGAAAAGAAACTACTCATAGCCGCCCTACTAAGTGACAAACTGCTATTTTGGTATGTTTCCTCGTCTACATATCCCACTCCGTAATTGTGAGAACCCATAATTTGCTATATACATTTGCCAGTGGTACAGTGTTGAACACAAAAGATGTTGTCTTTACACTAAAAAGATTCAAAGTTTAATATCCTTAAAAAGTTATTTTAAAAAATTAATTGGCTATTATTAGAAGAAATGCATAATCATAGACAAGGCTCAAGTTTCCAATTCATTCCATTTCCTTCATTGTTTTCCTAGATATAACCATTGTTACCAGCTTATTTATAATTTTTCTATGGTTTTGCACATAAAATTATATTTGTGTATATAGAGGACAAATGGTTTATTTTTTAGTGTAAAAACCGTTATACAGTGCCTTTAAATAGCTTTTTTCATTCAGTATATTTGTGTATACAAATCCACTGTGGTCTTTATTTTTTATGCCTACAGCACATGGTCTTCCTAGGTGGTCTCCCATTCAAGTACTAATCAGGCCTGACCCTGCTTAGCTTCCGAGATCAGACGAGATCGGGCACGTTCAAGGTGGCATGGCCATAGACCACTGTGGTCTTTTAAACTGCTATATAGTATTTTATTGATATACCATAATTTTATCGTTTCCTATTGATGGTAGTTTTCTGATTTTTTTCCTATTAAAAACAGTGATGGAACTTTTTGTACATGCCTCCTCATTAAAATGTGCATCTTTTTCTCTAAGGAAGATAATCAGGAAGTGGAATTAGTAGATCATAGAGAATATGTGATTACCCTTGAAATTGTATCATTCATATTGCTGTGAAAGTTGAACCTTATAACAGTTTATCTTAAATCACGCCTCTCCCCACTTAGATGTCATTATTGTTTAACATTTTATTTTATTCTTGTTAAGTCTAATAAATTATTTTATATAGAAGTATGTGATTCAGTTTACATAATACCTTTCTACCACATTCTTTCCTCACTAGCCCTTTAATTTCTCATTGTCCTGAGTTCATTTCCCTTCATCTTGAAGAACATCCTCGCATATTACTTTAGTGGAGATCTCTTACTGGTCTCTATTTTTGTCTATTTGTTTTAATTTTTAATTTAGCCTCATGCTTTTATCAGTTATTTTTAGCCTTTTATCATGGACATTTTAAAGTATACATGAAAGTAGACTAAATAGTATACTGAAACCCAACTATTTTCATCCCTAAATTTCTGTAGTTATGGACATTTCGCTATTGTAGTTTCATCTCTTCCCCATTCTGTGTTTCCTGTGTTTCTGTGTAAATACTTCAGAATGTATCTCCTAGAGAAGAACTTTTAAAAAACTCCACAATACTCCTATCATAATTAACAATAATTTCTTAATATCTAATATCTAGTCCATGTGAAAAATCTCAATTATCACAAAAAATGTTATTTTATGGTTTCACTCTCACTCTTAAGGATTATTGTTTTCTAGGCACACAGTTGTGGGTTGACAGTAATTTTCTTTCAGTGTCTTGAATGTCTGTCTTTCCCTCTGGCTTTAGTTGTTGCTGTTAAGTTTGCTGTAATTCTAATTATTCTGTTGGGTGAAAGGTCATTTTTAAGTTATCTGCTTTTAAGATTCTTGTTGCCTTTAGTATTCTGCAGTTTTACTATCTGTGTCTGATGGGTTTGTTTATATATCTTGGGCATGTGTGCTTTCTGGATCTGGAGATCATTTTTAACCATTCTGGGAAATCTGCACTATAACCTGTTTCTTTTAAGACTGAAAAAAATAAGAAACGTATTCAGAAACATAAAATGTATATATGTAAAAAAACATGTACAGTTTGATTATAAAGCAAACATCCTTTTAACCATGTCCTAGGTTAAAAATAGTATATTTAAGTACCTCAGAATACCCCCTCACCCCCACTGTACTTTTGGTTCATAACTCTCTCTTTCAACCAGAGGCATTCACTATCCTGATATTTGTCATCTTATATGTGTCCCTAAAATATAGTTTTCTTTTATCTGTTGTAATTTACATGACCACAATTATATTTTTTGCTTCCTTTGTATAGCATTCTGTTTCTGAGATTGATGTATATGATTATGTAGCTATAGTTCTTAATTTTCATACAGCCATTATTTAAATATTTTTTCTCCTTTCCTGTCCTGTCCCTATTCCTATTCCTGTTCCTGTTCCTGTTCCTGTTCATGTTCCTGTTCCTGTTCCTGTTCCTATTCCTATTCTATTCCTATTCCTATTCCTATTCCTATTCCTGTTCCTGTTCCTATTCCTGTTCCTGTTCCTATTTCTATTCCTATCCCTATTTTGTGTATGTTGAAGCACTTACTGGTGTTTTGCATTTCCAAAACTTTGTTCATTTTTCTTCATTCTTTTTTGTCTCTGTTCTTTGGACTATACAATCTCTTTTGATCTCTTGCTTTCTGTTTCACCAGTTCATTCTTTTCTAGTTGAAATTTCCTGTTGAGCCCCTATAGTGACTTCATTTCAGTTGTACTTTCCAACTTCAGAATTTACATTTGCTTCTCTCTCCTCTCTCTCTCTCTTTTTTGAGTATCTGTCTCTTTATTGAAATTCTCTATTTGATGTAACATTGTCACATACATTTCTTTACTGCTTTAATCATGGTTTCCTTTAGTTCTTTGGGCATATTTTAAATGGTTTCTTTGAAGTCTTTGTTAAATACAACATCTGGTGGCTCTCATAGGCAGTTTCTGTTGCCTTCTTGGTGTACATGTGTTATACTTTCCTATTTCTTTGCATGGCTTGTAATTTCTGATTGGAAACTGGACAATTTATATATACTATTTTAGCAGCTGTAGGTAGTGGTCTTCTCTCATCCCTCCCAGGGCTTGTTATTGTTATTTGCCTATTTATTTAGTGACTGGGTGGATTATTTTAGTGAAGTCTATTTCCCTCTTGCAGGGTTAAGCATCTGGTGGTGCTTCTAAGGGGTGCAGATTTGGTTATGCCCACATGCACCCTGCGATGACAGTGTTTTTGGCAGGACTCCTCCATTCTCTCTTTCCTTGACCACACCCACATGTTAAGCTCCACTAATTTCCAGCTGATCGCTTTTTTGTTTTCATTAATGCCCTAGGACATAAATTGCTTCTCAGCTTGATCCAAAAAAATTTTGACCTCACCCATTGGGGACAGTTCTTGAGGTGAGAGCTTTGAAATTTGTTCTGATTCCAGGAGGGCTCATCCTAGCTGTTACTTCCTCATTCTCCTTTTTCTCTCCTTTACAGTTTAACCTGTATCTGAATCTCCTCCCAGTTGCCTTTCATCACTGCCTTTTAGGTTTTTGAAGTTGCTCTTAGGCATAAACTTCACACTCTGTTTAATATTGTCTGTTCCTTTGGAAGAGATTTAGATTTTTAAGGCCTACTTCACCTTCCTGGCAACATCTCTGGCTCTGGCTCTAGAGTTAGATAGTTGGGATAGTGTTATGATTTTCTATTATTGTGACACCCCCAGTTTAGTAACTGAGCACTTCTTGGAAGGGTGTACAGTAGCCTCAGGTCTTCTTGTCTTGCCTTTCCTGGGGTGGAACCTTTGCTTTATGAAGTAGCTAGGTGGAGCGCAGTCTGTATCCTAGGATTTTCAGCATGCAGCAGCAACACAGGACCTCTTTTCCGTGAGTGGCATTTGGGTGAAAGAGGGGAGCCCCCATCCATTGGCTGCTCTTACTTAGGAGCACAGTTTTAGGTTGTGGAACTTAGCTTTGGCATCAGGTAGCAATGGGCAGGATGAGAAAAGCTGACTGATGTCTTGTGCCCTTTCTGGCAAGGTAGTTCTCTGACTGGTAGCAGTGGTGACAGGGCACCCTGTGTTACTGCCTGTACCAATCTGGAGTGAAGTTTCTGTTTTGCTGAGCTAAGAAGGGAGAGGGAAGGAGAGAGGGAACAGGTTTTGGTTCAAATACTGTATAGTCTTGCTCTTTGTCCTGAGTGTTAGTAGATTTTCTTGAATAAATGTTTCTTCAAACATTTGCCTTATGCCCTTAGGATCATTTCCAGATACACTAAATAGCTGGTTTTAAATAATTTTCACCAGTTTTGCTGTGGAGTGGTTTCATGCAATCCATACACTCTCATGATGGAAGTGGAACCCAGAGAGATTTTTAAAATATAAGTCGAACTCTTGCCAGTCCGATGTTTAAAAATGTCTGGTCCTCTTTATTTAGAACAACCAAAGTCATTCTAGTGACTTATGATGAATCCTTACAAGATCCTGGACCCCGACATCTCTGACCTTATCTCAAAGTGTTTTTCTCACTCCTTACTTATTCTACTCCACCCACTCGGAATTTGCTCTTCTTCAAACACTTCAAGCATGTTCTCTCCTTGGGGCCTCGCTACTGACTTCATGCCAGATCTTTTAAGGTGTAGTTAAGGTGCTTGAAAGGGAGAGAGTTGATTTCAAAGCTTATTTAAAAAGCTTATTTCAGTGGAGTTAGAGAAAGGAAATTTCTATTTGAAATTTCGTTAAATTTTGTTTCAGCATTTTTCAGATGAGTAAATTGGATCCTAGAGCCTTTGACTGTCTTATCCAAAATCGTACAGCTACTTAGTAGAAGAGATGAGGCAGAAGTCAGCTCTTTTACTTTGTATTCCAGCATTCTAGCACATCAGACTTCCCTCCTACATTTTACCAGTTGTGTGATTACATTGGGCAACTGGCTTGCATGGCGTCTCTCCATGGTGCTAGAACTGTACAGAACGTACTTGGTTTTGTATTAACCATCTTAAGGAATTTCTTGATGTTTTGTCCTTTTTCCTCCCTTTAAACTGGAAGATTAATCCTCTTGCAAACTTTTTTTAAAATTAAAAGACAGAACCAATCAAAATGCAGAACTTCAATATATCATTTTTAATTTATAGTAACTTTCTAGAAAGCTTTTCAATTCATAAACCTTGTGCATTATTTTCTTTCCAGCATCCCATAAATTACTTCACTAAAACTCTAATAAGCTGTAGTTAAGGAAATAATGTCTTATAATCAAAAGTATATTAGAAATAATAGACAGCACTCCTTGATTATTTTAGTTTATTTTTCTGTTGGTAGAACCAGTATTTGAGAGTGTATTTTCTACAGGTACAGTTTTTAGGTATTCAAGCTGGAGGAGCCATTAGATTAGCTCTAAACCCTCATTTTACACATGAGGGAACTGACAGTGGCAAATCTGGATCTGCAAACCAAGTGCCTGAATGGTTTATAAGTATAGCCCATTTTCCTTTTTAAAAATTTTATTTTGCTGTTATTTTTTTTTGATTGATAAGTCACATTTAATTTTCCTAAATGAGATAAACATAATTTTCTCTCTTTTTTAAGTTGGCCATTTGAATTGCAAAAATAATCCTTATAACTATTCAGATAATTCAGAATTTTCAAAAATAAAATTAATAGTCTGCCTCCATTTTGTCTTTTGTAATATGGTATTACTTTGGTGTATAACCTTTCATATGCTTTTATTTTTTTTAGAGAAACAAATCAATATGTACACATACAGGGTTTATATAATTATATGAAATTGTAAATTTATTATTCTCCAACTTGCTTTTGAAAATTAAAAACACTATATAATAGACATCTTCTGATTCAACACACACATCTACCTTATGACTACATCGTTATTTACTCAGAGTTCACAACTAATTGTAGTTTTCTACTCGTATGAACAATGCTGCAAAACATTGCAAAGTGCTTGTTGCACACGTGCAAGTATTTATGTAGGATAGATTCTTAGGGGTATAAGGAGTGGTTAAGAGCACAGATTCTGGAGCTAAGACTTCCCGGGATGCATTTAGGCTGTACTGCTTAATAGATGTGCAACTTAAGGGAAGGTATTCTTTGTGCTCGCATTTCCTCTTTTCAATGAGGAATTTAAATCAGTGATAATCTCTCTTTGTGGGGAGACTAATTTCTTTGACAGCCTGGTGGGGAAAAATGCTCTCACTGTTTACTACTAAGGGAATTGATCATCTTTTCATCTGCTGTAATCATTTGTAATTCTTCTATAAGTTACTCATCATATTCTGTTCTCATTTTTTCTTTTGACTTATTTGCTTTTTCAAAATTGCTTTGTACAGCTTCTTTATATATTCTGGACACTACTCTTCATTATACGTAATGAATATAACCTTTACTCTGTTTCTTGCCTTTAATTTTGTTTGTTCCCACCCCCTCTCCCCATATTGCTAAATCAATTATGTTTCTTTTGGGGCTTCTGAATTTGTTTTTGCTTAGGAATACCTTCTGTATTCTAAGATTTGAAAAATTCTTTTTTTCTTCTAACACTTTTGTTAATTTCAATATATAGCTCTTTAGACAAATCATTTGGGATTTATTTTGATTGCAGTGTGAGATATATACTTTTTTTTTTCTTAAAGTGGATCAACTGATATGCTTTCATTACTTATTGGTCCATGCTTGCCATATTGATTTGTAATGTCACTTTTACCAAACATTAAATCTCATAAATTTATGGCTCTTTTCTAGATTAGTTTCTTTGATCTTTAGTCTATATTTGTATCAATATCAAATTATTTAAATTATTGTATCTTTTTATTACAATGTAGTATCTGACAGTTGAAATCCTCACAATTCCCCCCACCCTAGAAGTTTCAAAGCAATTCTCATGCATTTATTACTCTTTCATGTAAACTTCAGAATAATTTTGTTAAATTATTTTTTAAAAAACTAATTTTGATAGGGATTACACTAAGTTATATTTTGGAGGCTGTCATTTTTTTAAAAACCTAAAATAGTGACTCTAGCCTAAGGTTTTTAATTTAGCAGTGACTTTAACCTAAATTGTTACCTAAAATGTTTCAACTCTCTGTAATCTAAAGAAATAAATTATTTAATTTTTTAAAAGACTTTGAGATATAGAAGTCTACTTTGTCTCTTCCCCTTTCCTGTTTCTTGTAGGCTTTTGTAGCATCACCATAGGAATATTTTTGTTTAATATGTGCTTATTTTCCTGGAAGTTTTCATTTCATTAATATATATTAATATATATTTAATTGTAAACCATTAGGTTCTGTGGCATTTTTTTTTTTCAGCGCTTGTCCATGTTTTCTTTGGTAACGGTTTTAATATTAGCATGTAATTGTAGATGACCGACACCTCTATTTTTCATTAGGTTTATTTTGTAAATTGTGGTATGTTTTGGAATGCTATCATACTCCTTTAGCTGTGTGTCATTATTATTGATAGCTTTTAGATCAAGGATAAGACAGGTCAGAGTGTGTTTGAAGGTTGAAGATATTTCTGTATATTACATATTCCCCTAAAAAATGCTATGATTAGTACTAGGTTAATACTAAATGTTTTTATCTAGAAAAAGGAAGTATTTTGTCTTTCTTTTGAATCCAAAAAGTTAATAATGCCAGGCTTTTTATCATGACATACAAAAATATTCAGAATTCGATTCTAAAATCTGTTCTGAGATGATAGCAAAAATTGGTCTGATTAATGTTTTTAATTTTTTTGATGAAATTATTTTTGATTGTTGAAAATGCCATTTTTTTCCACATTAATAAACAGTATATTTTGTTTCTTGCCATGCAGGTCTTTGAAGTTCTACGTTTTAATTCTCAGTGCTGAACTTCTTTCTCCCTTAAATTATTATAAACTTTTGCTGCTGTTTAATAAACGAAGATGTCTCGCAGTCCCGATGCGAAGGAAGACCCTGTGGAATGTCCTCTTTGCATGGAGCCCTTGGAGATAGATGATATCAATTTTTTCCCTTGCACCTGTGGCTACCAGATTTGCCGATTTTGTTGGCATCGGATCCGCACTGATGAAAATGGGCTTTGTCCTGCGTGTAGAAAGGTAAATACTCCAAAATAACTTTGTGTACAGTGTTTTTTTGCCCATGCATCTGAGTAAGTAGATTTAAAAGAAGCTGTAAACCTTAGGTGAGATTATGTGTAACATTTTATTTTTAAGATATAATAAAGTGTAAAGAACACTTCCCCTAAGGAGTCATTGTCAAAAGTTCCCTTTGTTGTTGTTAACTAAGTATATGACCTTGGTGAAGTAATCTGCCCTTCAATTTTCTTATCTGAGGAGATTAACATGGTCAGTGGTGTTGGCTGTTTAAAAGGATTAGAAGTTGAGAGGTAAAGAATTTTAGATAGGGTGGTATACAATTAGAAAAACACATTCAATATTACCTCTGGGAGGGGAGGGGAGAAATTTACTTTAATTTTCTAGTACAAAGTAGAAGTTTTGATATTTGCTAAAATAGGTCATGGGTTAAAATGACAGAAACTCTGGTTCAAAAGGTAATAGTTACTCATTTGTTGAGTCCTTACAACAATTCTAGGCTGATAACGCCATCACCCTTGTACACATAGGGGAACTGGACCTTTGAAGAAACTTGTCCATAGGCATCAACTAGTGAGTAGTAGGTTTGGGATTCAAATATAAGTCTTTTGAGTCCCTTCTAACTAAAAAAAGGTATGATTTTAGGTATTTTCTAGATTTTGTTGTTTTAATAAGCAGGTACAACAATTAGATATAGTGAATGACCTATTAGGGTGAGTAGGATTGCTGTGTTTCTATTTTTGAAGGACTTTATTTGTGACTCGAAGGGCTTAATGCAAATATCTATCTTTTGCCTTTTCTTTAATGTCTGTGTGTATGATTTCAACCTTTTTTATTTACCCATGTCAAAGAGCTCTTATGTTCATTACTATCAAATTTTGAGAAAGTGGAAATGGGTTTTAGATACCTAGATTAGTTTTTAAAATTTTATTTTTCAACTTCCTTTCCAGGGGCAATTTTATCTCATTGTCCAGTTTTTAAAAATCTAGTAGGCATGTAATGTATAGTACATGAATGAAAAATGGTTAGATCTACTTAAGTGTTAATTAATATAGTTTTTATATATAGTAAAAATGACATAATAGATATTTATAATGTGTACTTAATGTATATATATTTTTAAACTTTTTATATAGTTAATTCAGTTTAAAAATGTGAATGGAAATGTGTAAATGAAATTCTTAACATTAGGTTTGATCACAATCGATAAGAAATTTGAGTTAATGGATCTGAAACAGTAAGTCCTGTTTTAAAAATTGGTTCCTAGTCATTCCATAAGGAGACAATCATATTGCACTATTTTGTTGAAAGTAATGACTTTCAGGATAGCGCAAGAGTAAGGCTTGTGAATTTCATTGACTTCATGAATTTTATCTCTTCTTTTTTTTCCTTTGGTGTGTTATGACGTAGAGTATTAATAAAAAGACCAACTGTTAAATTGTCATTAGAGAAAAATCATTTGGGGAAATGGCAAATTCATTTCAGTTATAAGGGATTACCTAGAATCTCCTTAAATTCTTAGAAAGTAGAGATAAACAAAAAATTTAAAGATATAAACAAAACAAAATAACTTCACTAAAGCTGGTTATCAGTAAAAGGGCTCCTTTCTGGGAGGACCAGAAGTTGTGAGGAATATGAAAAGCAGAGGCCACTGGGTTCAATTTCAGTAAAGAATCATTAGCTTAACAAACATATTCAGGAGATGACTGCTGAAAAAAAGGTAAGCATTGGTGCTTCCAGATCCAGAAAAAGTATCAATTATGTAGCAGAGACAGATGCCCTCTAGCTGGAACATTGATTATAAGTTTGGGTCAGAGCCCTAAGATGGAAACACCCTGGTGGAACTTGAACCTCCTGTGCTCAGAAGGTGAACTACTGATGTGCCTCGTCCACCAGTTGTCCTCTTTACAGTCAAGAAAAGAGCATCATGCAGTAAACAAATACTATTTATATACCAATTACAAGAACCAAGAATCAACAGACATTTTAGAAAAACTAAAATTATGAAAGAGAAGCACAAAATGAGTAAATAGAAGAACCTAACTAACGTAAGTAAGCAAACAGAAATAACTTTTAAAAGTGTCACTGGTACTTCTCAGAGAGGTAAGGGAGAATGACATGGTCATGTAGAAAGAACATTTTTTTAAAAAGAGTAAATTAGAAATCTTTAAAATGAGCAGTCTCATAGATGGGCTGAAGAACAGAATGTTCACATTTCAAGAGCAAATGAATAAATTGGAAGATTGTGCTGAGTATTTTTGTTGCAGGATATATTGCAAAAAAAAATTTAAAAAGCGTGAAAGAAAAGTTAAGCAACATAAAAGATGGATTATGGGTTCTAATCTCTTCTAAGAGAACTTCAGAAGCAGTGAACTAAGGATGGATGGAAAGAAATAGTCAAAGAACTAACAAGAAAATTTTTCATGGTGAAAAGCAGTTGTGCTCAGGACTCTAAGTAGGAAGCAGGATGACTGAAAAAGATCAATATTTATATAATTGTGAAATTTTAGTGGAAACTAGCTAAGGATTCCTCTATGTCGATTTTTGGAATTCTTTTTGGACTAGTTGTCTTTGTGGTATTTCACCCCATAAATTTCAGTTGCCTCCGTCTCTTCAAATTTTGATCACTGTCCCCTCTACTCAGTGTGACTGTTGGACCTACCTAGTGCCAGTATCCAATGAGTGCCAAAAGAGCAGAAAGCTAGGATACTTATGGTTTTCTTCTGTCTTATTTCTTTTTTTTTCTCAAAAGTCACAGACCTCTTCATTGCCTTTTTGTTCAGTGTCTAAAAACATTTTTATGTTTTGTCTAGTTTTCTAATTGTTTATGCTGGTAGCCTAGTCTGTTACCATCATCTCTGTTAGGGCTTGAGGTAGAAGTGTATAAGTAACATTTGAACTTTATAATAATGTAATCGTGAATTGCCGCAACCAAAATTTAGGGTGGGAGGTTAGAAGGTGAACTTGGGATATTTGGTTAGGCTGGCTAAGTAACCTTAAATCTTAACTTGCATATTGTGATAATATCTAAAATTGAAAAATCAAGAAGTAACAATACAGGCATATTATTTAATGATATGATAGTAAATGACAAAACAATAATTTAAAAGAGTCAACAGATTATTTGTAGGGAGAGGCAACTGATGCTGGGGAGGAGGGAAATGGAGGACTGCTCTTTTTCTTAATAAACCTTGTAGCACTGTGACTAGGAGCATATATAGGAAAAATATCAGTGAAACTAGGGAAAAAAGGATATGATAAGAAAATGGAAGTATAGGAAAGAAGGTATAGTACTGATAGTATTCATAATCAAATTTAAGATTAAACACATTTTAAAAGGTCAAAGGACTTTTTCTTACTGATAAAAGGTTTCTGAAGTCATGAAACTAGCTGATATAAATATTAGGAGAAACACTACGTTTACAGTCATAATGGAGAGACTTCTAACTTCTGTATTTTTAGAAATGGACAGATGAAGTAGACAATAAAAAGGAAATGGAAATTTGAACGACACAACAAGCATGTATATTTGTGTACATAGTTTTTACAAACAAATTAGTACAAAACTTTAAAATAACAAGTGCAGTGAGCACAAAAATTGACTGTTAGGCCACAAAAGAAATATTAACCAATTCTAAAAAGTGGAGCTCACACATGTATTTCCTTTTTGTTTATCCTGCCTAGGTTTGTAGGGCTTCTTGAATCTGTGGATTGGTGAGTTTCCTTAGTTCTGGAAAAAATTATACTATTATTTCTTAAGATACTGCCTTTGTTCTCTTTTCCTCTCTTTCTGGGACTCTGATTAAATACTTTTTCATATCTTTTCACTTTTTTTTTAATGTTTCTTAATCTTGTCTCTGTTTTTTGTCATTTTCTTTGCTTAATGCATTAATGGATGATTTCTTCCAATCTATGCTCTAGTGCAGTGCATGAAGTGTTTTTTTAGGTTCAGTCTGCTGCTAAATATGTCCACAGTGCTTTTAAATTTGTCTTTTGTGTTTTCCATTTCTAGAAGTAGCGTTTGTTCTTTTTTCATACTGATATGTCATTTTTTAAAAAGATTTTTATACCCTGCAGATATTTTCCAGTTTGTCATATATATTTTTTTTAAACGGATAAGCATTATTTTAAATCTGTGTCCAATAATTCTAGTAGCTGGTCTGTGAGGGATGTTTCTATTGGTTGTTGTACATGTCCTTTTATTTCTTTATGTGCTTGGTTATCTATACTTGCTTCCTGGTTGTTGTTATTGAATTATTTGTAGGATTCTCCAAGGCCTGAGGTTGGTTTGCCTACCTCTGCAGAGACTTTCATGTGGCTTTTGCTGGATCCTATAAACATTGCCAGTTGCGATGTTTCAAGCGTAAAAGTTGTGTGGTCTCCAGGATCTAAATCTTCTTTGGGGTTGGTTTCAAAAGCTTTTCTAGAATGATTTTCTTCTACCTTAATTTTCCTTTTTTCTTGTTTTGACCTCTCTGTAGTTTTTCTTATTCTGAGACTAAAAGAGCCCTTTGGGGAGGCCAGGTCTCAGCTTAAGATGGGGATGGTCTCCCCTAAGACTCTTTACCTTGAGCTGGTCTTGGGCTTTGAGTGCTGTCTCTCTTCCCCCATTTGTTCTCTCCTTGTTTATTGTTACTCAGAGTAAATTTATTGTTTAGAGTAAATTTATACATTTTATGTTGTCTAGAAAATTTTAATTCCTCTTAACAGAAATGTAGTTTCACAAGTATGTTAAGATTAAAAGCTAGTATTTATAACTTTTAAGTTGTTAGAAAAAGAGATATTTGGAGGGTAAATCATCATAAACTAATTTGTCCTGTTCTCCTGTATTGGTTTTTCACCAATTATGTAGCAGTTGTTTTCCAACAAAGCTGACTTTGAACCCTTTTGGAATTATATTTTCATAAAAAAACTTGTAGTAACATAGAAAAAAGACTTAAGATAACCAGGGTTATACACTCAGCATTGTGGTGCATCAGTGATATGCTTGATGAGAGTTTGTATTACAATGTAATTTTTGGTGTGTGTTTATGCATTTTTTTGCTTTTACGTTACTTTGCATCATCTTTTATTGGGATTTTACAATGTCAGAGAATGTTAACAAAGGAAGAAACCTTTGAGTGGTTGTCAAATCCATATCCACAGAAGAAATCTAGTCTCAGAAAAGTTACGTTAATATTTCTCAAACTATTTCTGATGAAGAACCAGATTTGCAACTGTAACCCCTCCCCCAGTCAGTCTGTTGAGGACTAATACAAGGTTTTATTATGCATGCCTAGTACCAAGCCTTTGTCATGTGATTACTATCTAAGCTCGATAACAACCACACTGATAAATATCCCATCTGCAGAGTCCACTGATGATGTACATGCATGCATGGCAATGTTATGTTGCTATAAAAGTTTCCAAATACTTATTTTCAATTTTTATATTTTTCTTATCATGGACCGGTAAATTAAACTCTAGCTAAATTACTGACAGTGCATGGACCACACTTTGAAATGGAAATAGGAGCAATCCATGTGTTCGGTCCATTCAGAGAAAGGATTATCATCACTATAGATGGTAGTGCAGAGCAACAGTTTTCAAATGAACTTCGTAACACTCGAAAAAGAGCTACCCAGGCATCCTGTGCAAATGAAAAATTTAACTGATCTTTCAGAAAGGTATTTTACTTGGTTTGTATGTAGTTCATTTTTATACTTTATAGCTTCACGGGTTTAAAATTATTCAAGCAGATAGATTAAAATTTGATAGGAGAATACTATAGGTATACAAAGGTGAGTGGAGAAGAGAGTGAAAATTGAAATGCGGGAAGGTTACCTCATTGATTGAAGTATTGAATTTATTGTAATATAGCTTTAACCATTTGATTGCCTAAAAATGCAAGAGCATTTTGAAATAAGGTTTATTAAAAAGAAAATTAGCAGAACTAAATTTCCATTTTTAGAGAGTAGCTTGGTGTTCATTTGGCATATATTTATGGAGCTCCTAAAATGTCTGAGACTAACTTTATATTTGAAAGTCCATAGACCATGCGAAAGTCAGCTAAATTACTGACTTTTATATACAGTCAGCTATTTTCTATGCCTCCTACTCAAATAGGACCAATTAGCTAGAAGATTCAGATTGTTTAATGTGGGAATAGAATGGTATGGGTGCTTAATATCCTGCAGGACCACTAAGAGTTATGCCTGAATATTTAAGAACAGGGCCTTTTGGAGACCTTATGATATTATTAGTAAATTGAGCAACATAGAGGGAAATCTCACTTTCTTAATTGTCTTCAGTATTAATGTGTGCTCACAAATTTGAGGTTTTTTATTTTTTCATTTTTATTTGTATATAAGAAGATGAAAGTAACTTTATGTTAAAGGCTTTCAGGCTTTTGGGTTTCAGGCTTTTGGGCTGTTCCCTCCGCTCTTCCCTGTTCCCACTGTTTTTCCTGATGACATCATTTCTGTTGGTCCTTACTCCTGTATTCTGATAGGCACAATTACCCAACCAGTTGTAGTTCTCGTTTTTGAGATTTCTTCGTATCCAGTTTTAGACATAATTGTATTTAATGTGTTTCATCTTTCATTTATTATAACTATTTTTATTAGTAGCATTACTGACTGATTTAGTGAATGTTAATTTGCAGGACATAATTTTAATCACTTTACAAATGCATCATCTTTTAAAATTCTCACTAAAGCCCTCTGAATAAAGTACTGTGATTCCCATTTTACCAAAGAGGAAACTGAAGCAGACAGGTCACATAACTTCAGGTCTTTCAGAGAGTAAAGGTTGAGCCAAGATTTAAAGCTAGGCAGTATGAGTCCACAGCTCTTATTCAGGCCACCAGTAGCCTTGCATTAGCAGTAGGACTATAAACAGTATTGTAATGAAGAAAAAGTATAAAAATCATAGCAGTGTAATTGCTCATGATTGTTGAGGGATTACTGTATGCCAGCCATAATAATAATTGTTTCATGGCTGTTATTTTATCTTTACACCGGCCTTTAAGATTATTTTCATTTTACTTATGAGGATACTGAGGCATAGAGTTTAACTTATCTAAGACCACATGGCTAGCAAGTGTTGAAATTAAATTCAACTCCTGAGCCAGAGTATCTATGTAATTTTTTTTTTTATTTCACCTTCTGTGTCCCTCTTTGACTGGGAATGTGGTAAAAAACAAACAAACAAGTACTTCATTAATCCCCCAGCACATCTCCTTCATTAAATATTTTTTGGTTGTAATACATAAATCCATATTTAGATGAGAGAACTTATATTCTATTACACAGCACTTTAGAAGTTTAATTTTCTTGTTAATCGTGCACTAGGTACTGTAGGGAATACCAAGACTGTTTTTCTTTCTTTTTTAAAGACCCTTTGGTGGTGGTTTAAGTTTTGTGCTAAAAGTAGTCTGTATAAGCTCTAAAAAATGAGTATTTAAAAAACTTTTATTTAATATTTAACTTTTATTAAATGAAAAGTATTTTAAGCAATTAAAAGATTTTTAAAAAGGGAGATGTAATAACCACCCACCCATCATCCAGAATTTTTTTTATTCGTACAGTTTTTCTATGTAATGCTAACTTGTATGTTTGTTTTATGCTTAAAGCCATATCCAGAAGACCCAGCAGTTTATAAACCACTCTCCCAGGAAGAACTGCAGAGGATAAAGAATGAGAAAAACAGAAACAAAATGAGAGAAAACAGAAAATATCAGAAAATCGCAAACATTTGGCTAGTGTCCGTGTCGTACAAAAAAACCTCGTCTTTGTTGTAGGTCTGTCTCAGCGCCTAGCGACCCAGAGGTAAGTCCTCTTCTGTTTTCTTTCTCAACTGATGTTTTTTTCCTTTTGCTTATTTGGAAATAACAGTTGACCCTACCCAACTGCAGGATTCCCTGGAAAATATTAGAACTTAGGAGAAAATGGGAAATGATTTTTTTGATAATCGCTAGGAAACCAATGGCCAATCGTGATCTTAGACAAGGGTCTTAATCTTTCTTGGCTTTATTTTCTTAAGCTGTAAAACTAGGCAGTTGAACTTGATCTCTAAAGTCCCCTTTAGTGCTATAATCTGTGATCATTGGATAATGGTTCTGTTTTGCTGATGAGGCTAACATATGACATAACTATTTTCTTTCCTCTTTTCTGTACCTGTATAAGGACCAATAGTTGGGGATGCAGTTATATGTACCCACTAGAGATCTATATTTTTTAAAATCCTGCCCAAGTAGTAGTCGTTGGTCATAGAATAGTTACAGAGGTGTTCCTATACTACATCATCATTCTTTACTCATTTATTTTAAGCTAGTTTTGGGGAAAAGGAGACTGATGAAGGGAAATAATGAACCAGGTTCTTTGTTGTTTGTATATGTGTCATTTGTAACTCTTTTGTGTATTACATCTTTTCTCTCCTTTCACCATTGGCCTTATTAGAGTAACATTGAACTCATAACTTGCCCTGATGCCTTTGGATGCACATCTGCTAATTTTTAGTTTCTGATATACCAGAAGGTGCTGACTAGATTAATGGAAATGCAGATAGAAATTGACAGCCAGAGTGCATACTTCAGTAGGAGAGAGCCGGAGGTGGGGGTCTGCTGAAAGTACCTCTAGGGAAAGGTTTGAAGTAATGCGCATCATGGTACCAGTGAGAGGACTGTAGTGAATATGCTTACAAAGGTGGGGTTCATCAGGCTTGGCTAAGTGGGCTGAAGGCCCCAGAATGAGGAGATTTAAGGAGTCTAAAGTTTGATTTTATAAAATTCAGTTTAGAGAGAATAATAAGTATTTATTGATGATGAGTTTACTATGTATTGAGGTTATGAAGGGCTTCAAGATCAGTAGTGGAGAAAGTCAGGTAGACTTGGCAATAAATATGACAGCAACTCAAGAATTACTGGGACTAAAGTCCAGGGATGCTGGCATTAGGGGGTTACATGATTTTCAGGACACCAGGTTCTTTTCAAAGCCAGATGAGTGAGGCTAGGTTCATAAGGAAAAGACTCTTTAGTGAGAGGTATTAAGGAGCGAGCACATGGTAGGCCTATGATTCAACCTCAGCAGCCAATTCATCCCTTTTTCCAAGCTAGTGCTTAACTACCTGGGCAGGCAGAATCCCACTTCACCCTTGATCATTTCCTTGAATACAACTTTGCACAACCCTTCTGTCTCCCTCTTTCAGCTTTGCTTTTTTCTAACCAGAGGGCAATTCTTGCCTCTACAAGTTTTTTATTCACCTGCCTCCATTTACTCCTAATAATCTCATCAATTAGAATCTACTTTTGCATTTCTGAAACTGCTGCTCCAGTAAACTAATGGGGCTTTTACCTTGATTTGAGAACTCTTGGATGTGACTGCACTTGATTTTGTTAACATATCCTTGATGCTATAGAACTGGAGGCATATGGAGCAGCTCCCGAAGACTGGGTAAAATCAGTCCATAGTCTCAGTGCGAAGTTTGGATTAGGGTTTCTTCCTCTTCTTTAGAATCTGATTTATTTTTATTTACAGTATTCTCTCCTTACCTTCTGTGGGGAATATGTTCCAGTGGATGCCTGAAATTGAGGATAGTACCAAACCCTATATATACTATGCTTTTTTTCTGTACATACATACCTATGATAAACTTTATAAATTAGGCACAGCAAGAGGTTAACAACAATAACCAATAATAAAATAGAACAAATATAACAGTATACTATAATAAAAGTTATGTGAATGTGGTCTCACTCTGAAAATATCTTATTGTACTATACCCACCCTTTTCGTGATGATGTGAGATGGTGAAATGCCTGTATGACGAGATGAAGTGAGGTGAATGATGAAGGCATTGTGACTTAGCGTTAGGCTACTATTGACCTTCTGATGACATATCAGAAGGAGAATCATCTGCTTTGGGTGATCCTGGATTATTGAGTCTCGATGATGTGGATGGTTGGATGTCAGAAGCAGACAGTGTCAGTGGTTGGGGAAATTTAATATTTTCAGGTCGCAGTTTACCTCAGGTAACTGAATCCACAGAAAGTGAAACTGCAGATAAGCGAGGACTACTGTACTCACACAGATTTCTTGTTTCCACTTCAAATAGCATGACTTAACTATTATATAGAAAAATTAATATTGGTGGTGACTAGTGAGAGAGAACACTTATTGGAGTCTAATTGTACCCCAAAACCGACTCTACTGGTTTTATACTTTATTCATTATAATTATAATACATTTTCTTAAACATTGATTTTTCTCTTTTATTTTTCTTGCAAGGCTAAGAAGATCAGAGGTCAGTGTTTTATTGATTAGTTATTACCACTTCTAAATAATATCTTTAAAAACTCTTAATTTGTATAGCATTTTCAGTTTGGAAAACTGAAAGTTGACTTCCTAAGAAAACTTGAAATTGTTAGTGTAATTTCAAGTCAGAGAAGATCCCTATTATTTACTTATCTTTGGATGATTAACAAAACAGGAGAGTTTAGGACAATTTAAAACTTGTTTTGAAAATCATTTTTATTCATCAGAAAACTTTATATCCAGATTGATCGTCAAATGAATGTATCATTTATTGATCAGTAGAAAAACTACCTCAGAGATATGGATGATAATTATAGGTAATGATTAGAAGTAATGATGATCTTCTAAGTTGTAAAATTTTAGATTTGTTGAAACCTAATTCATTCATTCTGTAAGTAAACTCTTGGATACTTACCATGCATCAGGCACTTTGATGTTGGAGATAAGTAGTTTAGCAAGTCAATCACAGTCTCTCCCTTGACAAGCTTACAGGGACTAGAGGGGAAGACAGAATTTAAGAACTCTTAAGTGTGCTGAGCATTTATAAACAGGGAACTACAGGGCTCTTCCCGAACATATAACAGTGAGGAACTTAGCCAGTGTAGAGATCCATGGAAAGCCTCCCTAAGGAGAGGATGATTAAGAATTACTAGGGAATTAGGTAGGCAGCAAATAAGGACAAGAGTGTCCCAGGTGTGTGGTGGCCTGAGAGAACAGCTTGTTTGAAGAACTAAAAGACTTTAAATACACAACCATTTTACTTACAAGTTGAATGACTTGCCTGTGATCACACAGTTGTTTCATAGCAGAGCCAGGACTAGAACAATCCCCCAAACCCCTGGATACCGCCCGCGCCCCCCCACCCAACCCATATTAAAGCTCCTATTCCAATGTATTTTACACTGATGATTAGTCTGTTGTCCATCCACCCACTCATCCATCCACCCATCCATCCTTCCATTCATTCATTCATTCATCTTTCCAACTGCTTACCAACTGTTGGATTTTTTCTGTTGTGTCCATGTACATTTGCCCATGTTCTCAATATAGCAAGACATTTTATGTATTAGGCATGCCATTGGGCATTTATAATTCTGTCACATGGCCTTTTATATTCTGTGTAGGTACTAAAACCGGCTCACTGTAAAGTAAAATATATGACATTGAATATATGGATAATATGGTGATGTGCAGGTGCTCTGCCTGCTTCCCATACTTAACCTTCTATTCACTATAATACTGTTTTGCTAGTTGACCACTATGTTTAGGCAGAATCTGTAGTGTTCAATTTAATATGTTTAAATTATTTGAATTTCCCTTGCCTGGGCAGGCCATTTGCTAATACATTGCAGCCCATCCTTATTCTCTATCCACATAATTTTTTGTTCAATGCTAAGATAGTTCAATTTCTCAGTAGCATTTATTGAGTTTCATTAGTGTGGCAGGCACTTTGTAAGACACTGAGCACACACCAATAAAAGTAGTCCTTGCTTATTTACAAAAGTAACTGTACAGTATGAGAAGTGCTGTGTGCCGTGGAGGCACAGAGATAGCACTTGACCTTCAGCAGGTAGGTTATGTACCCCTGTTATCCTTTGGGTAAAGTGCTTCTGGCACAGAACTATACAGATGCTTCTGGATGAGAAAGAGCTTGATCGGCAAGTGATTTGTTGGGCTGGAAGAATGCAATGCTGAGGGATGAGGCTGGCAAGGTAAGTGGTAACAGATTATGAAGGGCTTTGTAACCATGCTAAAAAGTCTGCATTTCATCTTAAGGGCAGTGGGAAGCTGTTGAATGTTGTTAAGAATAGAATGACATGGCTAGTATTTACTCTGAAAATATCATTCTGGCTGCACTGTGACATGTCAGTGTAGTGATATACAAATCTTACATGTTGTGAAGACGCTCTACCCCAGTATTGACCAGAAACTATTTCCATAAGTTAGTGGTCTTCAACCTTATCAGACCCAATACTCACTAATATTTTATAACACCCTTTGACTTTCATGAAATGACTTCTTGATAACATAATGTCAACATATATACTTTGCAAAAAATCTAAGGGAGAAATTAAAGGACAGTAATTATAAAAGGATGTTTCTAATTGTAAATACTTGGGGACCACTACTCTAGAACCTGCTACTCAAGGTTTGGTCTCTGGGCTGGTAACATTGGTATTACCTGAGATTTTATTATGCAAACTCTCAGGTCTTGGCTCAGAACTACTGTATCCAAATCTGCATTTTAACTAGATCCTCAAATGATTTGTATGTGTATTTGTTTGTGAAGTACTGTTTTTCAGTACATAATAAAAGACTAAGATGCTTACATCTGTTTGTAGAATCACTGTGAATGCGGCAACTACAAATGCAGATGGTTACACGTGTATGTATTGGCAACTCAGATGCCATGAAATGTCAGTGATGGAATTTTTCTGAAACAACTTTTAGTAAAATTTCAAATAGCATTTGTAGTCTTCCTTTAATTACATATTATTTGCTTTCCTGTAAATTCAAAGTATGTAAAAACTGAGGACCTACTTTGTATTTATAAATACTATGGAATTTCTTAATTACAAACAGTCTTCTCAGTTACATGAATGTCTTGTAGAACATCAAAAAGTTGTGCAGGACAGTCCTTTGCTGTGTAGTGCTAGTCCGAGCATTCTAAGGCATCCCTGGCTCCCATCCACTAACCAATAGTATTGTGTCTCTGTCACTTTGATAACCTCTCCTAGTAAAAGCTCCCACAGATTTCCAAAATGTCCCCTTGCATGCTGCCTTCATTGAGAGCTACTGCCATACACTCAGATGTGATATGAGATGCTTATGCAACACAAATTGGGACCAGCCAGAACCCTTTAAAGCAGGCATTTTGGTTGTCAGGCCTCTGGCTGAGTTTGTATGTATTCAGCTGGAATATTGAATACAGTTCCACATTCCACCTGCAGGTAAACTTATCAAAATATACACTCTACACAATCTTGAGAGTTGGCTGTGAACAACCCAAGGGCCATTGCCTTCGCCACTGTTACTGTCTTATCCCCCAGGGGATTTGGTAGAAAAATGATCGAAAATCAGTGTAAATCACTTCACCTTCTAATCCATTAAAATTGACTGTAGAAAACCTATTTTTATTAGAACTTAAAATAAAATATGGTAAAAGTAATTACAGTTGACCCTTGAATAATGTGGGGCTTAGGAACATCAACCCCCGTGTACTTGAAAATCTACATAACCTAACCACTAGTAGCCTTCTCTTGACAGGAAGCCTTACTGATAACATAGACAGTCAATGAACACACATTTTCTGTTTATATGTATTGTGTATTCTATATATTACATACTGTATTCTTACAATAAAGTAAGCTACAAAAAATGATGTTATTAAAATCATAAGGAGGGGACAATACATTTACAGTACTGTGTTAATCTGTACTTTAAGTTTACATTGTTTACAAGATGAATCGTCTGCCAGTACCTATGTCGGTATTATCTTACAGTATTGTCTACGTGATACAAAACACTGCAGATGTTATATGTGTACTAACACTATCAAAAAATGGAAAGATAATTGAAAAAGAAATTTGTATTTATAGGTATGTTAATGCATCAGTGACAAAAGAAGCAGCAATATGATATTATGGTAGCCTGGTGTAAGCAATAAGATTGCTTATTGGTAGCCTAACCTAAGGAGAATGAATCGCTAAAAACTTTCTATGGCATACAGTATTAAAGTCATAATATAGTATTGGAAATATTGTTAACATTTTTAAAAACCACATGTGATGGTAGGCTGATACTCAATGCAATTTCTCCAATTATGAGAGGCATACTAAAGCAAAGTTATCAGTCAGAAAACAGTTAATTTTATATTACATATCACTTTCTGCCTATGTAAGGAGAGGCTTTCCACTTCCGCACAAGTCTTGTACATGATTTTCTGCACGGCAACTACGTAGGTAGTGATGGTGATGGTCATGACACAGAAACGTCTCATACAGTTCTTGCTGCACGGTTATTAGAATTTCACACAAACACACAGCAGATCAGTGTACTAATTGTACAGTATGAAGATTATTTACTGTTCATGAAATGGAAGAGGATCATAACGATCTTCATCCTCATCATGTTCACATAGAACAGACATGAGGAGGAGGGAGAGGAGGGTTTGGTCTTGCTGTCTCTGGTGGCAGAGGCAAAAGAGGTAAGAGGAGGCAGGAGAGGCTGTCTGACACATGTCACAGTTTCTCTCTGACTTTTTTGCTTTTTCATTCCTTTAAAAGTTTTTCTGTATGGTACCAGTCCTTCTGCCACTGTTTGCTTTGGTTTCAGTGCCGGTGTCATAGAAGGGTCCGTATTGTAAAAGAAGCCAAAGTGGTCTTGAATAACTGGAACCCTTCTGCCAGATTGTCTAATGTCAGTTTGTTTTCTGGTAATGCTTTTATGTCTTCTTAATTGTCTAGCACAGTTTGGAAGCACTGATCTCCATCAAATTGTCTTCTGTTAATTCCTCTGGTGTTATGTCTGTTCTTGGATTTCTCCAAGATCTATAGATCCTTATCTTGAAACCCTTCCGTCTCTCTTTTTTTGTCATATCCACGATCTCTCTAATGATTTTATTTATAGGTTCTATTGTAAATTCTGTAAAGTCAGCACAATGCCTGGACACGGTTTTCTCCAGCAGGAATTTATTGTTTTGGGTTTAATGGCTTTCATTGTTATTTTTTCTTTTTTTTTTTTTCCTGTAAGAATGATGGATTCTTTGATGGTGTCATCTTCCTAGATTTTTATGATGTTCTCTTTGTCAGGCTTCTCTTTCCTGGTGTTGACAGTCCTTGCCATAGAGTACTGTGGGTAATGAGCCTTAAAGGTTCCCATGACCCCATCATCTATAGACTGAATTAAGAGACTTTGTGTTGGGAACAAGTAAACCACATTGATATCTTCGTTGTTGAACTCATGGGGTTCTGGGTGGCCGAGGGGCATTGTTCAGTATCAAAAGAACTTTAAAAGGTAGTTCCTGACTGCAGAAAGAAAACGTTGATGGAACCAATCCAGAAAAAGTGTTCTCATTGTCCTGACTGGCAGCTGGTGTTCATCTTTTCCCTTCAAGGCTCAGGGGGTTAGCAGCTTTATAGGTAAGGGCAGGCTAGATCATAAACTCTACTGCATTTGCACAAAATGGTAGAGTTAGCGTCTCCCTTTTTGCTTTAAATCCGGGTGCATGCTTCTCTGCCTTACTAATAAATGTCTGTTGTGGCATTCACCCCTGCCCCCCAACACCCCAGAATAGAGCATTTTTATATATTAAAAAACTTGTTCAGGCAGATATCCATTCTCCTCAGTGATTTTCTTAATGGTGTCTGGGACCCCTTGGTCTTCAGAAGCTTCTCCTGTTATCTTGATATTTTAAAGCCAAACCTCTTCCTAAAATTATCATACCATCCTTTGCTGGCGTTAAATTCTCCAGCTTTAGCTCCTTCTACCTTTCCTTTGCCTTAAGTTGTCATATAATGACTTTGCTTTTTCTCAAACCATATTAGAGTCTATAGGTATCCCTTTCTTATAGCAATCCTGTACCTGCACAAAAGCTGCATTTCCAGAAGTCCAAGGTTTTCATGCCCTCTGGTGTAGCTGCATCCAGGGCTTCAAAAATTTTCTTTTCCACAATGGTTGTTACACTTGATTAATTTATCTTGAAATGGTGGGCATCCGCAGCTGCAGACCTCAACCTATGATACATATGATACACTTCAGCTTTTTCTTATTATGTCATGACTTTTCTCTGCTTCTTGGGAGAACTTCAAGCATCACTAGTGGAACTTCATATGGGTGCCATGATGTTATTCAGAGTTTACGTTATTACATTAAACACAATGAAAAATCCATGAGAACCTGGAGAGCTTCCTTTTTACTGTGATACTCAATTTACCGGAGAGACAACTGCTCATACAGGATGATTAACATCACACAACATTTTAAGCAGATACTCATAATACTTGAGCTCACCACAGTAGCGACAGAAGGTGGCAGAAATTATTACAGTAGTACAGTAAGTACTACAGTTAATTTTATGCAGTTATGATTTAATACACTTCTTTCAACTGCGAATTGCACTATGTGTGATCTTTGTGTGTGTAAGTTTTGAAAATTTTTAACTTTTTATAAGAGATTTGTATATTTTATGGTAGTAAATAAAGACTAGTATTTACATGTATTTTATGTATTCATGACATACCTAATTTTTCTTAATTTTTTGCTACATCTTGGCTGTGTGATTCATCTGTGAGTTTTTTCAAATTGTCACAGATTTCCAGAAATTTTTCCAATATATTTATTGGAAAAAATTCATGTATAAGTGAACCCGCATAATTCAAACTGCATTGTTCAAGTGTTTCAGATGTATATTAATTATGTTTCAAACTGTTAAAGGTTAATGACATTCCAGCCATATACTGTTTTACAAAGTTTTGATTCAGTTTGATGCAGAACATACCTAAACTTGGCAAATGTGCTAATGTAGACCTTAATAAAAAAAAATTCTTCCATGATTTGCAACTACCTCAGAATTATATTCTGTTCTTTTCCTAAAAGTTACCTATAGACTTACTGTTCCTACAGTCTCTTCAAACAGCAAGCTCTCTTTCATTGAAAGTTTTCTACGTGTGCATGCTCATGTGTATGCAAAGTATTCTTTCCAAACACTCGATAACATTCTCTCACACAGCTGAGCCAGTAAGTTTGTAAAAGAAGCTAAATGAGTACATGTAATGATCACAGAATAAGGGAGGTAACACAAGTATAAGTGGAAATAACTGAGGAAGTAACCTAGGTAATAGAGAAAGAAATGTATACTTTTGTTTTCCAGCTGTTATCTTCCCAACCTATGACCTCACCTAAGTTATTTACTAGGAAATGAGAGAAAAAATAAGAGACAGTTGAAAGGATTAAATTGATTGACATAATGAAAATAACTGTATTTTTATACATACAAAAATATATAGACATAGTGATAAATCATAGGACATTAACAGTTGAACATTCTGTTACCATATTTAGAATTTGTAGCTCATAAACAATGCATTAATATATCAGATGCTATATATAATAGATGTGTGAGTAAAGACCCTCTCTACTTATGTCCGTGAATTTCTGTCTCTGCCTTTAAGACATAATTTTGGCCATTGTTTTGAGAAATACTTTCTTATAAGGATCAACTGTTAATGAAAATGTGGTCAGAACATTTGATCTTCTTTTGTGCCTAAGATACTCTGGAGGTAAGATACCATAGATTATTGGTGCAGCTATATTAGAGCATAGTAGATAATACCAAGTGTAGTGAGACTCAGTTTCTGTTCACTGAGTCCATAAAAAACAGCTTTTAGGTTCTGTTGATGATTTCCTATAGATTGACCACAAATTGTAATTAGGAAATAGTCACATTTATTAGAAAACTTTAGAAATTATGTTTCTTTCACCAAAGAGGGATAGTGTATATCCCCATTATAAGGATTAAATGGGTTGATGAAATGGGTACACTTTATGCCTTATTTCTTCTTCTTTTATAGGTTTTAAAACGACCAGAATATTTTGGGAAGTTTGGTAAAATACATAAAGTTGTCATCAATAATAGCACATCATATGCAGGCTCACAGGTAATTAACTTTAGGGGGTTTTGTCTTTTCTCCCTATGGTCTAGATTTGACCTGAGCTAAAAATTTATTTTCTATGATTAGAAAGCTTGAGAGTAAAGGACTTCAGTGCTGTAGTGACCTCTGTTGGTGGGGTGGGGAAATTTTTGGTGCTCATTCGACTTTTCCAGGATTTAGCAGTGAATTGGTAGTAATAAGAGGGATAAAAAAAAATTTTTTTTTAGTGGTGGATTGAAGGGGAGGGAGAGTTGCGTCTGTTGTTAGGCAGTGTAATAATTAGTTAATAACTTTCAATTAAAATTATTTTCAGATATTTAAAACTTAATAGAGCATCTTTGTTATGCTGATGTTAGCACACAGACTATTCTTGAAGATTGCATTTATTTTGGGGAGAATATAATTTGACCCAGTGTCTTCAAATAGTAGTTGTTAGAATCTAACTTTCAAAGTTTGTTTTTTGTAACCTTGACAAGCCTGTCAAATGACTTTTTAAAAAAATAAATGCTGAGCCAAAGATGATACTTTATTTTTATTCATATACATTTTAATTTACTTAAATTCAGATAAAATTCATTATGATTGTTTTAAAATGAGCTAGTATATGGTTTAATTAAAGCTATTACAACTTCTAATTATTGTGATTATTAATGATAGTAGTAGTAAAGACCTTTAGAATTCCCTAGGCAGGCTGCAAGATAACTTTTTTAAACGTATTTGTTGAATTTGAAATAACAGTGGGTTTTGCTCTAGGGTCCAAGCGCCAGTGCTTATGTAACCTATATCCGGTCAGAAGATGCTCTCAGAGCCATACAGTGTGTCAACAATGTGGTAGTAGATGGCAGAACACTTAAGGTAAAATGGTCATCTTCATTTTTTTTTTTAAACGAGGAAGGGATAAAATGTAGTAAGTAGAGGACTACTTGTCTTTACATATTACATTTGAATGGCGTCTGTTTGAAGATTGCTTCTTAGGTATCCATACCAACCTATGACAGCTAATTCGTTTACTGCTGATTTATGTAGGGTTCTGTTTTGCCAGGTACGAATAAACAGTTTCATTATTAGGGGATAATCTTTTAAAATTTCCTATAGTTACACATTTTATATTGTGAAAATGAATCTGTTATTATCAGTAGATAATGGTTTTGATTTGTTGTCCTGAAATATTTGGGCATTGATCAATTCAGATTTGAGTGAAGGGTTCCACCAAGCAGTGCTTTATGTAGAGGGAAGAAGAATAGTATAAATAGAAAAAGGAATTTTCCCTCTTTTGTGCCTAACCACTTATAGATAATATGGAATGGATTTTGTCTGTCTTCTCTTCTGATTACTAGGGAAGAAGATTTGGATGCTCAAGTCCTGAAAACCATGGACTGAGCTGTTTTCTTTAGTTCTTCCAAATAAACACCATCTTTAATAAATCCTGTTAGTAATAGTTTAGTTCTCTAGTATCAAAGCCAGATGACTTATTTTGTTCTATCTATGTCTTATTTTGGGTGAAGTGAAAGCACAAGATGTTCTCATTGTCATTTCACATTTTGAGTCCTTTCCCTTTCCCCCCTTCTCTTCCCACAGGCATCCCTAGGTACAACAAAATACTGCAGTTACTTCTTAAAGAATATGCAGTGTCCAAAGCCTGACTGCATGTATCTACATGAATTGGGGGACGAGGCGGCCAGCTTCACAAAAGAGGAAATGCAGGTAGTAATATGAATTATCAGATTTGCCGAAAAAGAATTTTTCTTTTTAAATTAAAATTACAAAGGCGAAAACGGAATTTTTTTAAAAACTGGCATTACTTTAAAGTGGCATTTTCCAAATAATATTTGTTGGAATGTTCATTCTGTAGGATATTGTTATAGTAAAAATGGGTCTGTAGTCCACTAAGCTTGAAAATACTAGATTAATGATGATAAATAGATTTCTTTCCTATGGGACTCTCAGTCTTTAATATGCTAATACCTATCACAGATGGGACTGTAGAACTTTACTGACCAACAAAAGCATTTTGGGAAATGCTACTTTAGGGGGCATGTCAACAAAATGAAAGCTAAGTATAATTATGGGTTGTGGTTTTTCCTCCAGTCCCTCCTTTTTTACCGAGCATGCTAGAAAATAATATTCTATCAAATGTTGCTGATAAGCTCATATTATTTTTATAAGATGATTCTCCCCATAGAAGTGTCCCGTAAAGGGTAAATCAAAGGCTTTTAAGTTCTTCTTTACATTTCCTCTTCTCCTGTCTGTCTCCTTTCAGTTTGTAGTATAAACATGCCTTTATAAGTAAAAATGTTGACCATATGGCATAGTAAATAAGGTATATACCAAAGCACAATGCTGCACATCCCTCTTATAGATGAGGACTTCAGATGTCAACAAGTGGACTTTCACACAGAGTACTTCTTATTTAGAAGCCAGGGAGGAAGGGGGATTGATTGCTACCTTTGTCCAGGTCAAACTGGAGAAAGTCTAGTAGGGGGTCCTTTAAGAGAAGATTGTTAAATAAAATGAAATCTTTTTGACTTGTCATTACTACAAATTCTCTTATAATAAATACATTGGAATTTCTTGACAGTATTGTCTTTATGATCCAAAAACTGTTAAAATAAGATCACTTTCAAATAACTTACTTATTTCTTCTCCAGTGAATGCTTCTTGATTTGTTTTCTTTTTCTTTTTTTTTTTTTTTTTTTTCGATGAGGCTTTCTTGGATGAAATCTAAGGTTAACTATTTGAAACTGAATTTTGACTAGTGGGGAGTATGCTTTATTTACAGGCACTATTACAATGAAAACCTTTAAGATTTTCTAAGCCCCAGTTAAGCAGTATTGATTAGTTAAAGAAAATGGATGACCACTGAAACTAGTATAATATCGTATGTCAACTGTAACAGGAAAACTTTTATAAAATTAAAATAAAACAGATGGACAATCCCTGTTTTATGAACTGCCCCTGTAAAATCATTTGGATATCAGTTTGAGCTCTTTGTGGCTAATGAAAGCCATAATATCACTGGAAGTATTGATTGCAGAAAGAATTTTCAGAGCTTTTGTGTCTTAAAGATGTAAATCCACGTCTAACTTCATTTTTCTTAATAATTTAAAATTCATTTCATATTGTTGTCCAAATTTATTTGCTCCTTTACCTGAGTTTTAAGTTACTTTGAAAAGGAGGTTTCTCTGTTAAAATACTTCCTCACTGGAGAAAATTTTAACAAATTATATCACGGCAAAAATCAGAAGATTATAATTTTGTTGTTACTACATAACTCAAAATTTAGTACCATATGAAATATTTAGAGATCCAGTCGAAACAGTCAAGAGCCCTCTCAGAACAGGGAATGATGCATTGTGTAGTAAATATGATATAGTTCTGCCTGATTAAATGATACTGCCTGCTTCTTGCATGTTTTTATTGTTTTTATCTGTTCTAGTTTTCATTTTCCCATAACATCTACTTAGAACATACTTTTAAAACAATTAACATCCTTGAAGATATGTGAAAATGTCATTCCAGTCACGATATACTTGTAAATAGTAAAAAGTTGTTCAAAGTAATTCCATTGTAATTTATTTCTGTGTACGACTATTTCCACAGTCTGTTTAATTTCTCCCAAAATGTTTGTGATAGTGTCTTCTGACCAACGACAGTAAATACAGAGTTCTCTTTGTTGTGTATAGAGCAGGGATTGTCATATTTTCTGTAAGGGCCAATTTGTAAATATTTTAGGCTTTCTGGGCTACGTAGTCTCTGTAACAACTACTCAGCTCTGCTCTTGGAGCACGAAAGCAGCCCTTGACAACTCATAAATAATAGATAATTCATAAATGACAGTTCATAAATGAGTGAGTGTGACTGTTCCAGTAAAACTTTATTTACAAAAACAAAGTAGCCAAGCTATAAATTGGCAGCCCCTGGTGTAGAGTTTAAAGTCCATTAAATTTTATGTGGAAACATAAAATTTTAATCTAAAAAATAAATTGACTGATTTTTAGTGATCTTCAGAAAATTCAGTAATGACCTATTACAAGACTTTTAATATGAAAGATGAGGTTTACAAGGGAGCGTCAAGTTTTTTTGAGCTAAAAAATGTTTCAATATGCTTTCAACACAGTAAAGTAGTTGATGAAGTGCCTTAATTAATGGATTATATTAGTTTTGTTGTTTTGTTGGAAGAACTTTCATGGATTTAGAAGTTTTGTGACACCCTCCTCACAGGTTCTCTGACATCATGAAAAACACATGTTTTATTTAGGATATCTTTAATAATTCAGAAAATTTCATTGTTTTCTACCGGTCATTTTGTGAACCCCACTGCAGTTTTAATTTCTTCTTCAATTAGGCAGGTAAACACCAAGAATATGAACAGAAACTACTTCAAGAATTATATAAATTAAACCCCAATTTTCTCCAACTGTCTACGGGTTCAGTTGATAAGAATAAGAACAAAGTGACACCACTGCAGAGGTATGACACGTAAGTACCGATATTAGTATAATCAGACACCTTATCGTCATGTCATGTCTGTCGATCTTCTCTTTTTCTTCTACATCTTTTTCTGACAGAATCCTTCTTGACAATGTCTGCCATTTATACAGAATTGTGGCACTGTGTAGGAAATGTTGAGTCAAATTTCCAGGTCTGATTATTTGTTGTCTTCTGCTCCCTGGTGACACTTCAGATGAGCCCCTTGATGGTCCCTCTTTTTATCTGCAGACCACCCTTGTTGATGAAAAGGAAATTAAAGGATGTTGGTTCTTAAAAGGCTCTATCACCTAATTGAGATTTCCCCCCTGGTATAATGAGGGGAACAAACATACTGTAAAAGGAAGAATGGGAGTTATTGAAGTATTGTGTATTAGGACACAAATATTCATGGTCATCTAGTCTCAGGAACCTCTTGAGTCTTATATCCTCAGTGAGTCTTATAACTTCTGAATGAGGAGGGTATCACATATTCAGAATCTTATTCATTTTAGGAGACAACTTGTTTTTGCGTAGACCTATACTGTGTTGGTATTTAAACAAATTTATTAAGTCTGAAATACTGAGTCTCATTCTGAAATGGTGATCTTCACATCTTGTATTTGGTTATAGCCTGTCAGAAAATGGTCTGATTAATAAAAACAATAATTGGGAGTTGTGTTCTATCCTGAATATTCCTTTGTAAGTTTGATGTGTTAAGACCTTTGTTTTTAATTTGGTAAGTTTAACTTTTATAAAATGAATTCATTTAAAGTAAATACCTATAATTAATTTAGGTATGTTGATTTTCTTTTTTAAAAAGTTTATTCCAAAGTTAAATTTGTTTTAAGTGATGTGATGTTTTAACTGTCTAGGTGTTGTATGTTATAGTCTAATGTCTATTTAGGATTAAAATAATGTAAGGGCCATTTTTCACATATAGCTAATACTAACTTGCATGGATTGTTATTAGAGTCAGTTTCTTCAAAAATATAGTCACTATAGTTTTTTAAATTCTTTAAAGTCCTTGTTAAGTTTATTGCCCTAAATAGTAAAGATTGTTTATATAAAGATTCTTTTAAATTTAATAATACTTTTTGTTTTAAGCACACATAACTGTACCTATTTATATAAATACATATAGTAAAGAGGCCCAGCAAAACATAACATTACTGTATAATAAACTGTGAAATTTGTTATATATTAAAGCTAAGAATACAGCTAAGTCCAAAATATCAAATCTTTCTGGGTTGATAATCTTTTACCCTTTTCGTATGATTTTTTGTGCCTACCCTTTTTTACCCTTGTATGTTTGTTTTATTATGACCACAAATGCTATTACTTTAACCTAATCATTGGTTGTAGTGTGTTTTTATAGGAATGAGGTTATTGCAGCAAAAATTTATTTCAAATGGTTTTACATTTTTACATATTGTTGCCATTTAAAATGTTATTCTAATTAAAGTCATATTTTGGGTTTATAGGCCCTAGAGAATTCAGAGTAGAAATTTAAATTTTAGATTATCTCGTTGAGATAACATTGGTTATTTCTTGAATATAAAAGTAATATGTTTTATTGAAGGACATTTGAAAAATATGTAAAATTATACAGAATTAAATATGTAATCTCAGTACTCAGATGTTTTTACTGAAAATGGTATATTTCCTTGTCCTTTTTCTTCCTATGAATATATGTAAATACAAAATATATTGGTTTGTTACCTTTTAAAATTCAGTACCCATTAATATGAATATTTTCCCATGTCATGAAAATATAATCTTCTATGGATCCTTAGTAGTTCATTATATATGAGTATTTCAGATTTATTAAACCAGTCTTCTGCTGGTGTAAGTCATTTTCATTTTGGTGCTATTATTTATAACACTGTCGTGCATTTTTTCATATAAACTTTGATGTTCTTAGACATAGAACTGCTGAGTCAAAGATTATGAGTACGTATTTCCTCCAATTAAGTATTCTTTTCTGCACGTTTGCCAATTTGATTAAGGAAAGCTGTCTCATTTTAATTTGTATTTGATTAATAGTGAAATTTTTATGCATAGTGAATTCACATCTGTTTGCAGTGTTTTATTGGTGTATTTACCTGTTTGTATGCAATATATAAATCTAACTTTCCCCAATTAGTTGACCAGTTTATTTGCATCTCAACGAATACTTGAATTTATAAATCAAATTTGAGAGAATATATAATATACAACATAACATTGAGTCATTTCAGCCATTATCATGTGTATCTCTCTATTTAAGTCACTTGTGCCTCTCATGAACAATTTTTTTTTGTCTTTTTCCTGTTGTATTAAATCTCCCACCACCATTTCTTCCTGTTTGAGAATCTCTAGGCTACAAATGAAAGAACAGTGTTAGAACCTGGTGCTAACAGGCATCCATGTCTCATTCTTTACTTTTATTAGGGATATCTCTAGTGTTTTATTGACTGTTAAGTATGATTTTGACCCTTTATTCGAGATGAGTATTTTAAATCAAAGTATGAAAATACCTTATTTCTAATTTATTGAGCTTTTCTCTTTAGATTGGAAGTGAAAATTGGAATTTACCAAATGTCTTTTTGGCATTTACAACAAGTATTTAGCTTTCCTTTCATTTTTTTTTTTTTTTGTGATCAGTTTTAAATAGACTTACTAATACTTTATTGACTTTGCCCTTATATATAGTATAGTCAGAGCACATTCATAAGTATTTCAGTAGCAGGAGTTTCGTCAGGGCCCCAAGTTGTCGAAAGAAGTAAAAGGGGGGATTTAAAACAGTTTACTCATTTAATATCTTTGTCCAAAGCCAGTGCTACTGAATCTCAGCTGGGACCAGAAAAAATTTTGATTGGTCATCTGTGCTTTGCATAAGTACATGATATAGGCAGCTTTTGTGCTTACTAGGAATCAATCAAAACATTAGGTGTACCTTAGAAGTTATGAGAAAATTTCGATTAAAGTGATATTTGCCAAACTACAATCAGTCCAGGTTTATTACGCATTTTTTCTTGCTTTGTTAATGGCTAATTGTATCATGTTACTTAAGATGTGGCCATATTTTAGTGCAAAGTAATACTTTATTATGTATATTTGAAGCCCATATCGAATAAAATATGTTCTACAAAGGCAGGCTACCTGTCCATAACTTAAATATGTACTTTGTGGTAGCAAATGTTTATCTCAGTTCTTTAAGACTCAGGTGAGCATGAGAAATGACAGTGAATTCTTCTGAAATGAATATGGGAATATTTAACTTAGGAGCAAAGTAAATATGTATTTCTGTATATAGTAACATTACACTGAAATTTGGAAATATTCGCAATATTAACATCTGAATTAAAATTTGCCGTATATCCAAAATGCAAACAAAATTATTACAGACACTAACATTTTTTAACTTTTGAATGTTATGAACAAAGGAACTAGAACTTACAATGTTTTTTCTATTCCACCCCAGTCCTGAGAAACAAGATTTTTTCTTTGATCCTTCTATGTAATTACTTGTTTTATGTTGCAAATTTTAGAAGGCAGCCATGAAACTATTTCCAGAAACTTTGTTGGTATCGCCACCAAGGAAGTAAAAGGAAATCAAATTCAACCACTCTTTTTTGGGCAAGTTAAAGCCAGCAAAGTTGGATGAGCATCTGAAGAATCAAATAGTGACACAGCTATGTTAGACTGTTTGTTTGCAGATAGTTGTGAATTTGGTTTCTTTATAAAACAAAGTATTTAAAATTGATATTAATAATACTTCTAGCTCTAAAATCTAATAATTTCAGAGACTCTGAGGAAGTTTTATGTGATCGATGTCTTTTCACTTTGTTCTTCTTTACTTCCTCTAGTGCAGTGATTATTGGCTATCAGGCATCGTCTCAGTTTAGAATAAATGAATCATAATTTCTAGGGATGGGGCCTGGAAATACACTTTACACTTTAATTTTATATATACATACATATATAATTTTATATATGTGTGTATATGTAATATTTTTGAAAAGCTCCATAGTGCTAGATTCCAATTGTTGGGTTAATTGAAAAATATTTACACCTGAGAAATCTATAATTTCACCATTGGTTTCAGAACTATTTAGGGCTAGAACTTTTAAAAGATTAGACTTTATATGAAAATACTATATGTTTAGGAATTTTTATCTATAAGGATTTACATACACGATTGCCTTCTGGAAATAATACCTTGATTATGTCATGAGACTAAACTACCTATTAAAACTTTTAGTCTCACTTGAATATAGTGCTTTTCAATCAACTGTGTCTTTAGGTATCTTGATTTCTTTCTCTGCATATATGACTATTGTCACTATTTGAGTGAAGTATAGGGATAGGTGGTCTTCTAAATCTTAGCCTTTTCAAAGATGATTGTCAACCTGTTTTTGCCTCTCTCATTCTTTGATTTAGTTCAGTTTATATTATCTGCTTTTTTTTTTCTTTAATCCAAGAGAACCAAATTAATATGCTTCAACTTTTCAACACCTTTCTAGATTTTTTCCTTGCTAGGCGGCGTCTTCCCACTACTTTGTGCTGGAAACGGTTGTTAATCTTTCCTATCGAAAATGGAATGAACTGTAATACTTTTACCTCAGAATGCAAGCTGTTGTAGTATTCCAAAAAGAAGTTGATTTAAGAAATAAGAAAGCCTGGGCTGAGTGGCAACCATTGTCTGTGCACCTGGCCGGGAATTTTGAGCTCCAGGGTTCAGCCACCTACTACTAAAGCTTGCTACTTGGGGGTTGGGTCAGAAGGGCAGAAGCCAAGGGCAGGGTTAAAGGCCCTTGTGTTGAAGCTCCCTCTGGCGACTGGAAGCTTGACCAGAGTCACGAAATGGAGTAGGGACTGAATTCCTAGCCAAGCTCAGACCCCAAATAGTGCAGTGGGAGATGCTGCAGAATCTTGACAGCCCATTTTAGGATCATCTGCACCAGCTCTACTCAAACAGCCCTTTGCTGATGGACATTTGGCATTACTTGGTGGTCTGGATTGAAGACTAGAACTGGCCAGGAGACTGCACTGGGCAATGATAATTCCAAGGCTAACATGCTGTTCGACTTCTTTGACCAACTGAACTATGAGTGTGACTGCTGTAGCCAGAACCCTGAGTGCTTATTGCTTTAGCACAACTTCTGAAAATTCTATCAGGACATTCAGGCCTTTCCCTAGGGTCCTGCCCAATCGGCTGAGATGATCTTTAATCTCTTTAATTCTGATCCAGGCTCAGAGGGATCAGTCGTGCAAGGAGAACAAGGCTTTGAAACATCTGTGGAGAGCCAGCGGCCTGAGATTGAATCCTGGACCCTGGAATTGAGGGCTAAGATGGACAGGTTGGTAAAATCCATCAGCCAACTGAACAACCAGCAGGTTGTCTTCTGCTTCTGATACAAGACCAGACGCTAGTGAGAATACTCTCTTTGGACCCCCATCAGACCAGACAACAACAGCTTCTGCAGGAAATTCTCAATGAACCAGACAAGAGGAGCAATGGATGCTGGGTGGTCCCAGAACACTGCAAGGCCCATTAACTATCCTAACTGCAAAGTTGGAGGCGTGGAAAGTCTAGCAGCAAAATGCCTGCTTTGGAGCTTCTTGAATTGTGGGCTGGAACACCTGAAGGAGTGGTTCACAGCTGGCGCAAAGCTATTATTTCATCTGCATCCATGCTGAAGGAGCTGAAGAGATTGAGTCACCTGGTTAGCTATCGATATGATCCTCTGACCAAAGAGATAGACCTACAAAAGGCCCATGTCACAGAGTTGCTACAACATCAGCTCCACAAAGCCTTTGTGGTAGAACCAAGTCTTGCATGCCCTAAACTCCTGTTGACCACTCAGCCTCAGGACCGGAAGGAAGTTTACTGTCTAGATAATGCTGCTTGCTGGTGAGATTTCAGGAAGGCAGTGAGTCACTGACTGCAGAAGTCTCCATTGACAGGAATCTTCATTATAAGATTTCTAGAAGTTCAGCATTCTGACTTCAAACCAGAAAACTTTGATCCCCAAAGAAGAGTCAGGGCTTAATTTAGGACTTTTGCTAACATGACTGGTGGAGCAACGTTCTGGTGATTCGGGTCGGGCTCCTGGGTGTGACGGAGGCACTGTCACATGGTCAGATACACTTAGCAGGGTCTGAAGCCAGAACTAAAAACAGATACCTTCCATGTGCTTATTATTTCTAAGAGGAACCTACCCTTTATTGCCTGGACCTCAGTTCTCTGGTTCAATCTGCTCAGCTCAAACCCCTAGAATCAGCAGTTCTTTTTCACTGCACCCCCGTTAAGCCCTCCTAGACTTTGATGGACCCTGCGCTCAGTTGGCAATTCTCCTATGTTGGCCCAGCCCTTGACCTGGAGTAGCTGTGCAAGCTTAGGGACAAGCTGTTTGGGTGGAACTCTAGGATTAAGGGTCATTTTTGTCCTGGGCTGCCTTCAATAAACAAGAGAGCCCCCACCCCACCCCCAGGCAAGCTACTATTCTGAACATGGCTAGACAAAATTCCAAACCTGGTCCTACATGACCACCTAAAGGATCTGTGGAATGATGGGTGTGTCATGGGCTTTGTGAGTCAGAGCCAGGAGTGCCAGCTGCTGAAGACCATTTCTGGTGCCTACTGTTCTTCAGTAAATCATCAGGAGGGGGCAATCCTTGCATAGTGGAGCATCAGGAGGGAGCAATCCCTGTATGGTGGGACACCAAGGGGCAATATCTGCACTGAGATAAGGTTCTCATCTACTCCGTGCAGCCCTACATCAGGATGGTGCTACAGTGACTCACACTGACTGAAAGAATCCACCACTACCAACAGCTGAGAACCTGTTGTATTTTACCCCGAATTGCCTAGGATGAATGAAGCTTTTAGGTGCTGCTACCAGGATATAGTTAATGTCCAGAAATGGAGTAAATACCCAAACATAGGCCCATTGTGGTCTTTCAACATATAGGTGGATGAGCTGCAACAACCACTGGAGCTTAAGCTGGAGCCAGAACTGGAGTCTTTAGAGATGGAGCTGGAGCTGGGGCTGGCACCAGGGCCCGAGCTGTGCCTAGAATTAGAGCCGCTGCATGTAGCAGGTCTGGCTCTGGGGCCGGGACTGGAGCCCACACTAGGCCTGGAGTCACAGAGATGTCAGAGGCCAACCTGGGACCAGAACTGAAGCTGAAGCCTGTTCTAGAGCCACTCCCAGGGAGTTCGAGGACTCAGCTGCCATTGCTCTAGGATATGCTTCTAGTCTGTCTAACTTGTGGTGCAAATGAAAGACCCAGTACAGGCACACCGCATTTTATCACATTCCACTTTATTCTTCTTCACAAGTGTTGTGGGTTTTTTAATTTTTATTTTTTTTACAAATTGTAGGAAAGGCCCTCCACCAGCAAAAAGGTTGCCACTTGCTTTATTGTGATACTTGCTTCATTGTGGTGGTCTGGAATCGAACTGACAGTACTTTTGAGATGTGTGTTTTGTGCCTGGTATGTTAGAACAGTCCTGTTCAAAAAAAGGCCTTTCTGAGCAGAAGTGGCCAATAAATAACTTTGTGCCAATCTGGCAATGGTGGAGGCTTTTTTAAATAAAAAAGCCATGTGCAGTTTTTCTTAGTGTACCCAATCTTTCATCCGATAGCATTGGTGTTTGGCAGTTCCTGATCAGAGAATTGTCTGTTTCATGGAGTACATCTCTTTTTTTATTAGTAAATGTATTTATTAAAGTTTGTTTTTCTTTCTTAACCTTCTTGGAATGATAATGAGTGGGTGGATATGGGATGTAAAACAATTATTAATATGGTCACAGCTTAAGCAGACACAGAGCTTGCTGGGGAAGCAATTTCGACATGTGATGCCAGTAGTTGTAAAAACTCTGATCCGTTAGTGGTAGCCTTGGGATATCTAATTTCTACCTAGTCATTAGAGATCCAGGGAGTTCACATTTATTGGAATTGGGATTTATAAAGATGTCATTTCTTTCTATTAGGGTTATACATGCATTTTCAGGGACTCTCCTCTCTTTATTTTTCACTTTTACAATGGTAGCTGCACTCATAATGGCAGGTTTAACAGTAATAGACTTTTACAGCTCACATAGGAAATAAAACAATTTCTAGTTACATCTTTATTCTTAAAGCTTTTCATTTATTATTCTTTGAATTCCTTATTCTTAAAATAAATTGAAGAATATACTAAAACTCAGTAGGACAGAAGTTAATTAATATCTTATCCTAATCCCAATTTTTCAGTAGCTGTCTTTGGATTGATGATGCTGATCTAGAAATTATTAAGCATCTTTGATAAAACTTTCATAGGTGTAGTATAAAAAATCATTGCTTATGAAACTGCAGTGGCATTGTGGACAAGATTATATGAGTTATTCTAATTACTTATAATTCATAAACCTTCTTAAGATTTATTCTGAATGCAGTAATATTTTCACATTTTGCCCTTCACATTAACAACTGACCTTACCTATGTTGAAATTATTATTTAATACTCTTAAATGGTGGTGGGAAGGTGAATCCAGATTAAGACACTACAATTTTTCCTTTGTAATATCTGTTGTCTTTTTGTTTCTATTACTACTGCTTCCTCCCAGATTTAAGCCCTTATTCACATATTATAAGAATAGTGCAAGTTTGGAGGAGGTGGTGGAGTAGTTAGCACCAAGAATGTGTGTCTCCACCTGGATGACAATTACACTGGCAGAATCTTTCTGACATAACTGTTTTGGAACTTTGAAGTTTGTTGAAGGCTTCCAATTTCCAGGAACAGACATGATAGTTAATTTTGGTCAAAGTCAGCTCTTAGTACAGTAGCAGCATGGCGGGCAGCTCTGCACATATTTCTGGAGCAGCTTTCACATAGCTCGAAGGAGCCATGGTTGACAAAAAGGACCCTGCACTCCAAATGTTGAGGATCTCTGCTCAGACTGCTACTTCTGATCACAGAGGTGCAGACAAAGAGTTAGGCAACCATTGTTCTACCTCCCCCACTGTTGCAAGCTCTTCCTGCTCTAGTTGAAGTGATTTCCAAGGGACTATGGGACTGGTGCCCCCCTTTCATTATTCACTTTATCCCCTTTGGGGAGCCAGACATTAAAGACTAGGACATTAAAGAACAATTGCATATATAGAGGAAATTAGAAAGTGACCGTGTATGTCCTAGGAAAGGCTTAAAAAGGTCCTAAGAGGACCTTAATTTACACCTAGGGTTGATCTTCAGCACAGAGACAGCCTACAACAATAAAAAACAAAACAAAATACAAACACACACACACACACTCACAAACAAAAAGCAAAATTAGGATACGGAGAGAATCTGATTTCCAGAGGCACCATCTTACTAGATTCAAATGGCCGTATTCAGTAAAAAATCACAGGCGTACAAAGAAACAGGAAAGTATCTCCCATTCAAAAGAAAAAGAATAAATCAACAGAAACTGTCCTTGAAAAAGAACTAATGGCAGATATACTAAACCAAAAATTAAAAACACCTCTCTTAAAGATTCTTAAAGAACTAAAGGAGGTTGTGGAAAAAAGACAAGAAAATGTGCATGAACAACATGGAAATACCAATAAAGAGGTAGAAAACATAAAAAAAAAAATTCTGGAGCTGAAAAGCACAATAACAATTGAAAAATTCCCTAAAGGATTTAAAGGCAGCAGGCAGAAGAAAGAACCAGAGAACTTAAAGATAGGAAAATGGACATTATTCACTCTGAGGAATACAAGGAAAAAAGATTGAAGAAAAGTGAACAGAGCCTAAGGGATCTGTGGGACACCATCAAGTTGGCCAGCATACATATACTCAGAGTTCCAGAAGGAGAATAAAAAATGGTGCAGAGTGACTATTTGAAGAAATAGTGGCCGAAAACTTCCTACATTTAAGGAAAGACGTGAATATAAATATCCCAAGAAGCTTAATGATCTCTAAGATGAACTGAAAAAGACTCACACTGAAACACATTATAATCAAACTTTGAAAAGCCAAAGACAAGGACAGATTCTTGACAGCAGCAAGAGAAGTAAGTCATCTCATAGAAATGATCCTCAATAAAATTATAAGCAGATTTATCAAAAAATTTGGAGGCCAGGAAAGACAGGTGACACTATATTTAAAGTGCTAAAAGGACAAAAATATCAACCAAGACTCATATATCCAGCAAAACGTTCTCCCTCTTCTCCCAAAGAGTGAGGGAAAAAGTAAGACATTCCCAGATAAAGCGAAGGGCATTCATGACCTCTAGACCTGCTTTGAAAGAAGTGCTCAAGGGAAGTCCTGAAAGGTGAAATGAAAGGACACTAGACAGTAACCTGAAGCCTTATGGAGAAGAAAAGATCTCAGTAAAGGTAAATAAGTGGGCAGTCATAAAAGCTATGGTTATTGTAACAGTGGTTTGTAACTATGCTTTTTGTTCCCTATGTAATTTAAGAGATTAGTACACTTTAGGGCCAGTACGTTAGTGTAAAAGCTAGTACTACTATAACTTTTTTTAGCTCCAAATTTTGTTTTCTACACAATTTAAGAAACTACATTTAGAAGAATTACTAGTTTATGTTTTGGGCACACAATGTGTAAAGAGGTAATTTTGTGACGTCAACAACTAAAAGAGATAGAGATCTGTAAATCCACAAAGGAAATTATAATTCTATTCATAATATAAAAAAGAATACAATATTTAGGAATGAACCAAGGAAGTTAAAGATTTGTACAATGAAAACTACAAAAGATTGCTGAAAGAAGACAAATAAATTAAAACACATCTTAATGTTCATGGATTGGAAGATTTAATATTATTAAAGTGTCAGTTCTTCCCAAAGCTGTCCCCAGACTCAGTGCAGTCCATATCAAAACTTTAGTTGCTGCTTTTGCAGATAAATCCATCCTAAAAATCTATGTGGAATCTCAGAGTACCCTAAATAGGCAAAATAATCATGAAAACAAGAACAACTGTTGTACTCACACTTATGATTTCAAAACTTACTGCAAAGCTGCAGTAATCAAAACTGTGGAATGGCATAAAGACAAACATACACCAATGGAATAGAATGGAGAGTCGAGAAATATACTGTCACATATAGGATCAAATGATTTTTGACAGGGGTGCCAAGACCACTCTATGGGGAAAGGACAGTCTTTTCAAAAATGGTGCTGACAAAACTTGTGATATCCACGTTATTCAAAAATTACTTCAGAATGGATCAATGACCTAAAGCAGTGAAAACCTTAAAAGAAAACATAAGGCTTCACAACATTTATTTCACTTCCTGACCTAAGATTTGTCAATGAATTCGTGGATATGATACTAAGACACAGATAATGAAAGAAAAAATAGACAAATTGGGCTGTATGGAAAATTTAAAAATTATGTGAATTAAATGAAACTACAGTAAAAAGGCGATCCACAGAATGGGAGAAAATATTTACAGGCCACATGTCCGATAAGGGATTAATAACCAGAATGTGCCCAGAAAAAAATTAACCCTATTCAAAAATGAGAAAAGAACTTGAGTAGACATTTCTCCAAAGAAGATATGCAAATGGTCAATAAACAGATAAAAAAAGGCAGAAAACAAGTATTAGGATGTGAGGAAATTGGAACTCTTGTGCATCATTGGTGGGAATGTAAAATGGTACAGTCACTGTGGAAAATGGTATGGAGGTTCTTCAAAGAATTAAATATAGAAATACCATGTGAGTCATCAATTTCACTTTTGAGTTTACACCTAAAAGAATTGAAAGCAGTATCTCAAAGATATTTGTACACCTGTGTTATAGCAGCATTACTCAAATAGCTTAAATGTGGAAGCAATCCAGGTGTCTATGGATGGACCAATGGACAAGCAAAATGTGGTATATACATACAATGGAATATTATTCAGCCTTAAAAAGGAAGGACATCCTTTAATTATTACAACATAGATGAACTTTGAGGACATTATTATTTGTGAAATAAACTAGTCACTTGAAGACAAATATTCTGTGATTGCACTTACATAAGACATTTAGTCAAAATCATAGACAGAAAGTATAATGGTGAATGCTGGGATAGGGGAAATGGGGAGTTATTGTTAGTGGGTACAGAATTTCAATTTTTACAAGATAAAGAGTTATGGGGATGGATGGTGATGATGGTTGTACAATGGTGTGAATGTGTTTAATACCACTGAACTGTGCATTTAAAAATAGCTAAGATAAATTTTATGTGTATTTTACATATAAAAATTAAAATATTGCAAGTTTATTTCAGATTAATATCTGTACTATGTTCCAGTCTGTTCTTTATGCTACCACCAATTTGTCTTCCTAAGACACTACTTTGTTTATGTCATTTCTGTGCTGGTATCTGGCCTCTAGGTCTGTCTCTGTATCCTTCCTTACCTCACATTGTAAAAATCATATATTACCTAATTAACTAACTTTACTTTCTCTACTTTACTTTCTCCCAACTCTATCTGCAACCTTTTGATTCCTATATACTTGCTATTTCTACCTTTAATGCTATTATTTCCCCCTTTTTTTCCCCTAATGTGTAAATCTTTTTAAGGACCTTCTTAAATTTGAACTCCCCTAGGGTATATCTTCTACATGCTCCGCTTATGGTGGGTTCTTTTCAAAGACCTATAGCTTTTATTGAATAAACAGTTCATTTAATAGTTGGTGCTGGCTGGTATTTGTTGGTGTGAACTTGTCTTATTTCCCCAAATATCCCTAAGTTTAATTGGTTCAGAGCTATATCTTAAGTTTATTTGTAATTACCCACTTGACTTAATAACATGAATTGATTTATTGATATTTTGTGAACAAGAAGTGAAGATGCTCTTCAACTAAATTTCAGAACTGTCTGTCAGATTCTAGAGTATCTGGCAGTGTTTCTGAAGAAGATACACTTGGTATTCAGATTGGGTACTAGCCCTTGTTAAACTTTTTTAGAGCAGTTATAAATGGTACCAGTACAGTTGTCTCTCTGTAAGGTGACTTGGTGTATATATTCAGGCAATAAAATTATTTTGAGAAATTTTTATCTTAATTTTTTTTCTTGTAGTATTGTATCAGTAATAGGTATTTGTATTTGGATACTAATACTTATCTTTTGTTCAAGTACTGGGTCTAATAAAATTAGTTGTAGTAATGGTTTGCTATTTCTGTGTCAACACTGTCAATGTTGTAATGCTTCTAAAGAGCTTTTTTGTTCTTAAGTCAGTGGAATTAAAATGGACTTGAAGTTAGCAATTCTGGTTATTCCACTGTGGTACTGTATTTTTTCTATATGGAAGTTAAGTTTTAATGCCTTTTTTTTTTTTTAGTCAATAGTTTGCACTAAAGTTTGTTTCTATTAATATTGTGTATGTGTGTTGTATAGTGTATATGTTTGTATGTGTATACAAATGCAGATGTCTTCTTTAGAGTTATGGTTAGGATATTGAAGTATTAAATTTGTTGCTCTTAAGAACCCGTAGAGAACATTTCAAAACTTGCATGCCTCTGTCAAACACCTAGAAAAATGGGTATTATTTCAAGTTTAATGGGGAATGTGTTTATCCTGTCTATAAAACTAAATAGTGAATTAGACTTTTGACCTACGAATTGAAGTAGTATCCTTTAAGCAGCGTTTTTTTTTTTTTTTTAAACTGTTGTTCCACCTATTGTTTTTGGAGAATCTCATTAGAATGTAAGTTGCCCAAGGGTAGGGATTTTATGTTATGCTTATTTGTATCCTTAATGTCTTACATCATAATGCTTCAGTAAATGTTAAGATGATAAGATGTCTGTTTTTCTGACTTTGGGGGTGATTGTTTTTCTTGTGGGAAAAGGATTTTACTCTGATTTTATTCGATTTGTTTGTTGTTTTTTTTTTACAGCCCCATTGACAAACCTTCAGATTCTCTCAGTATAGGGAATGGTGATAATTCCCAGCAGGTAAGATTTTGATATTGTTATCTCTTCATTTATCTGCTATCCCCCAAATAGGGCATTCTGTATAAGTGAGTTTTCTAGATAGTAAAATAACTTAAAATACTAAACAATTTAAAATGCTTTTAGTGGACATCTTTGTTAAATGTATTATAATCACCCTTCTTTTCCTCGGAATATATAAAGCATAATTTAACCCTTCTTGATGACTCAAAATTACTATTATTGTATGGCAATACATTAGTGCCTTACAGTCTGCTGATATTATTGGTCTTTTTGACCCTGCACAAAATGGTCCCAGACTAGTATGCTTTCTGCATTCTCATTTTAAGAGTTGTTTCTATGCCATGTGCTCCCCTTCTCCCTTGCTGTCAACTTTAATTTTCTGTTTCTCTCCCTATACTTGTTTCCGACAGTTTTCCTCCTTTCCCCATATGACTGTGGACTTTGAAATGATAGACCAAATAGTTAAGTTCACAGATACACCCAAAATGACTGAGTGGGGAGGTCCTGATCTTTAGAATGTGCTTTGTGTCATCTTGGCTAGTTGCTAGTTCTTGATTGGTTAAGGTTCTGAAAGAACACCTTTCATTGGTTAAAAAAAAAAAAATGTAGTTCTGTTCTCTTCCATAGAGTGCCCTGTTCCCCAGAGTGTCCATGAGAAACTTAGAGACTAAAATACACTGCTTTTCCACAATTTTGGCTCAAAAATTCCATAAAAGAATTTGAAAACTGTATGTCCCCTTATATATTTTAAGTTAACATTAAAGATTTTTTCATAATAAGGTTAAAAAATTGCAAAGGATATAATGTCCAGCATATTGTAAATATTAATATTTTGATTTGATCAAAGCAGCTTATATAAATATAAATTTTGATAAAAATTAATTAAACCTAAACCTTAAAATTATATTGGAAATTCATTTCTTATTGAGATAGAGAGGGCCATTTTAAATTAGTCTCCGTGTACCATAGGTGAGTATTACCTGTTGGTTCAAGGAGATGATGATTTTCAGCAGCAATCTTAGTCCTGCTTTCATTTTTCTAAATGAAAGTGCTGAGATTTTTGTCGGTATATATAAGAGATGAAGGAAACAGTATTGTATTAATGCCATTTAAATCTTTAAACTCCTTTGAATTAAATACCTAAAAATCAATAAAGATCTATCAAAAATTTTTTATGATGTGTTTGGAAATGACTTGTTTAGATCTTCTTTTCGTTTTGTTCAAAACAATGTATTGGGAATCACTTTGCTTGCAAAAGAATCCAGTCATTAGAGTCTGTAGCTCTCTCATCATCAACCTGAATATTTCTAATAAATTTTCGTTTGGCTCCCAGAAAGTTTTCATTCTTGGGCACAATACTATAGTTATCTTCACAAAGTGAGAAAGTTAGGTTATAAAAGGAGAAGAGAATGGCTTACTGAGAGTGTCTGTTTTAGAAAAGAGTACATATGTAAGTTGATGGATTTTTTGAAAATTTATGCTCTCATAAAAAGTCCTCAAGTATCCCAGTTTGAAGATCGCTATTCTCATACCTTTTGTTGCAAGTCTTTTTAATTGTGATTTATTAAAATGCATAAATTTATATTGAATATTCTTTTCCTTTTTTATTTAGATATCTAACAGTGATACGCCTTCACCACCACCTGGTTTATCAAAATCTAACCCAGTCATCCCCATCAGTTCATCCAATCACAGTGCACGGTCTCCTTTTGAAGGGGCAGTAACTGAGTCACAGTCGTTATTCTCAGATAACTTTCGACATCCCAACCCTATTCCAAGTGGGCTTCCTCCTTTCCCCAGTTCCCCACAGACATCCAGTGACTGGCCTACAGCACCAGAGCCACAGAGCCTCTTCACATCAGGTATGTAACAGAACTAGTGCGTGATAATAATGAGCCCATTCCTTGCTGAATGTGTTTTTATCCTTTTTGTCCCCATTCTGTTTTTCATAAAAACGTAAACATTTAAACTGCATGGAATTGGATGGTTTGATAAGTTGTAATGACCTAGAACTTATTATGTTAACAGACAGATTTCTCTGGAAATGAATGATTAGATCATTTTTCCAATAATAAAACATTTCCTCTTTTGGGAAGTATTAAGGGCTTACATTTTCAATCATATTTGTGTGTGTCTAATTAAATTTAAGATTTTTCCTCCAGCTGTCAAAAGATGTCAGTTTATTTTAAAAGTTATATTTTGGATTTTTAAGCCATTTTCATTTTTATTTATTATAAGTTCTCTTATTAATGTGAAGGATGGCATAAAATTAACATTGACAATAGCACATACTTTTGTCAATGGAGCAGACAAATTTTTGAAAAACTAAAGATTAAATAGATACTTTTATGAAGTAATATTTTTTTAGCAGTATATAAAACATTTTTAAAATCATACTTTGTCTTTAATAGATACTTAAAAAGATAAAGTTTACTAATTCTGTCATGTTTGTTACTTTATTTCTTTTAAATAACTTAGTCTGGTTTTTAACCCATTTCCCATTTAGGAAAAAAAAGTACAGCTCGCTGTGTGCATTCATTTAATTTGACATAAACACACTCTTTGAGGCTGAAGCAAATCTGACTGGTTTTCAATGTGAAAATAAAACATAAAAACTGTTCTTGGAGTTATTTCTAAACAGAACTTGTCTCTAATCTCAATGTAACAGAAATGTATACATAAATCGGATTCATCAAATGAATCTTTGGCTAACAACTGTTCCAGAATGATGTTGACATCACGTGTAGGAATGCTATGTTTTCTAGGATCTTTCTAGAACATTTTCTAGGACATTTTCAGGGATCGAGAATTACTATATTTTGTAAATAGAAATACCACTACTAAAAACAGAATTCTATAAATAGAGGGATGTCATTTGTTTCCAGAGACCATCAGTATACTAGAGTGATGCGAACATAATAATGAAAGTGAGATATTTCATGGCAAACTTGGGAAGTGAGGTTAGGACAGTGATTGATTTATCTCGGAGGAAATGCTGCAGCCACAAGTGCCACTGAGGGAGTCTTCTCAGGGCAAACAGGAAATGGGTTCATCATGAATGGCCGAGAGTATCATTTGGATTTCAAGTACTTTGTTTTCTTTGATTAGCAAAATCAGCCTGTATTACTCAGTTTTTGAAGTTAATAACTTAAGAATGAAATCATTGCTAGAAGTATATGAGCTCTTTTATAATTTTATAATCTGAATGTGCTAAGAAATTACACATATTTCATATATATTTGCCTTTATCTTGAATATGATGTTTAACTTTCACTAGTATGGATACCCATTAAATATAAAAGTGAGGTATATATTTTAAATTTATCACTAATTTTTTCCCCAACAGAAACAATCCCAGTAGCATCCTCTACAGACTGGCAAGCAGCATTTGGCTTTGGTTCTTCTAAACAACCAGAGGATGACTTGGGTTTTGATCCCTTTGATGTCACTCGAAAAGCCTTAGCAGACCTGATTGAAAAGGAACTGTCAGTCCAAGACCAGCCTTCCCTTTCGCCCACATCTCTTCAAAACTCCTCTTCACACACTACAACCGCCAAAGGTCCAGGCTCTGGATTCCTGCATCCTGCTGCACCTACAAATGCCAACTCTCTCAATAGTACCTTTTCAGTCTTGCCACAGAGGTTCCCTCAATTTCAGCAGCACCGAGCGGTTTATAATTCATTCAATTTTCCAGGCCAGGCAGCCCGCTATCCTTGGATGGCCTTTCCACGCAATAGCATCATGCACTTGAACCACACAGCAAACCCCACCTCAAATAGTAATTTCTTGGACTTGAGTCTCCCGCCACAGCACAACACAGGTCTGGGAGGGATCCCTATAGCAGGTAGGTTCATTTATAGCCTTTGAGAATTTGTGAATAATTTATGCCTTCAGGTTATTGGGTGGTAGGGAGGGAACTTTTGAATAATAGAATTCTTATCATTAGTCTTGGAAATTTCTATGGGAAAACGAAGTCATCATTATTATCTAAATTTTTTTAATTGGGTGGATGCCTTGTAATATTGAGCTTTATGAGGATGGTGGAGTATTATACCTAGTTACTGCTTGGAATCGTTTCACTTAATAGGATAGTTACCAATCTTGCATATGGCCTTTAAATACAAAAAGAAAAAAATGGGCTCTGAAATTATGATGCTATAAAGTTCGAGACCATGGTAAAATTCTGATTATACATTCAAAAAGTACACTGGTTCAAAAAACATTTTTTTTAAGGATGGTAATTAGTGAGAGCATGAGGGATAAAGCCACTCTCTACTTTTGGCAATTATTTATTTTGACTGATATATATACACACACATCAAAACGGTGATATATATTAATAAAGCACTTAATATTTGAGAACTCTGGTTATTAATGTTTCACAGACATATGTGCATAAGTATACTTTCTGTGAAAAAGGAATTTGTTCAAGGAGAGAGATTTTCCCTTTTGTTCTGTCACTTTTATTTTGGGGTGGAAATATTAAGTTCCTGTAAGTGATGCCAGAATACTTTAGGTTTTATACTGCTACCCTTGAAGGTTTCAGAACTTTTGCTTTTTAAAGTCCCATATATCATTAGAACAAGTGACTTCTGTATCTAAAGCAATCATTCTTAGTAATAGTCTTCTTTTATTAACTTCATTGGGGCTTTAGAGAAGATGGTTAAAACAGAGAGTTTGTTCTCTTCCGATTTCTCTCAAGTAGAATAGAATAGTGCTTCACTCATATCTAATTCATAAAATTTATTATCCATTATCATAGCCTTAAGATATGGCATGGCACATTATTTTAATAATGTGCTGTTACCAGCAAGGTGTTTGTTCTCTTGTTTTTAGCAAGATTCATACATGAATTTACAGAGACCCATCAAAATTCTTTGGCTCTAATCTCTTTGTAACCAACAGAATTTCATTTTTAAGGCAAGTAGGTGGGTCAAGAGAATATTGTTTGTGGCTGTTGGTACAGTGAAGTTAACAGTTGATGCAGTGAAGTTAATTTACATAATGATAACACCTAATGTAGCAGTTTGCACATCAGTGGGACTCATGGTATTTGTTTATTTGATATGGTGTAGGTAGTAGGTGATCCAGAGTGACATTTTTCAGCCCTCTTTTTCTATATCGTATTCACTTACAAAACACTAAGTATTCAGTTACTGGTACTCCTTTTTTTCTTCCATTCAAGACAGCTTATTAGAGTGTAACTTCGTTTTGTTTTATTTTGTTTTGTTAATTTAGAAATGTGGCATGGTAATTATTAGTGTATCTCATAATTGATTATAACATTAAAAGTTAAAGTTAAGTTCTAAATATCTTGAACATTTAAAAATAAACTATTAAGCCAATTACAGTAAATATTTGGGTTGCTGTTTGCCCAACAATGAACTAGGTCATGTGGGTAATACGAAAGAAGTATAAAATATGCTACTATTTCCAGGTACTTAACAGTTTAGTTGAATAGATAAAAGTTAAGATTACTTATAAAAGTGGTAACTGTGATACTAGAATCTGAGAGGCATTAATGGAGCGTATAATTGTTGGGGAGCCTTCTTTGAAGAACTAGAAATGATCTGTACTATGGTATCTTGGATTGAGGTTAGCCAGAGGAACAGAGAAAGACCTTTTATGTTGATGGAAATGCCTGAATAAAGGCATAGAGGCAGGAACTGCCTTCTGTACAAGACGTGTTTCGTGTATTGTAGAGAGAGAGTGGATGAGAAGACAGGATGCTCAGATAGCCAGGCAAAACATCATGGACTTGATATGATAAGAAGGAGGATAACTTTGTGGAACTCTAGTTCTTAGCTGTTTTTATTGTGTACTTTTATTTGACTTTTATATGACTGTTATCTGTTCTTCCAGTTTTATGGTTATCACGTTGTCCGTTAGCACAGAAAGAGCAGTTTTAATCCAGATATTTCAAGCCAGTAGGTGTTCTAGAAATGCCACAGCGATGATGAGTAATCACTACTTTGTGAGAATAGTTGTCCTCATGTTAGTCATTTGAAATCTTCATCTGAAGTAGAGATAGACTTTATGGGAAAAAAATGTGGCATTAAATTATGGTCTTATCTTTGTGGATTTTCTTTTAACATATGTTCAATCATATTGCATAAAATACTTTTTTTCTCCAGAAATTCTAAGGTCACCAAATGTAGGTTCTGAAACATTGTTGTATTTTGTGGGAGATGGGAAGAGTTCGTTATTTCAGTTTTTTAGTTTTTGACTATACATACTTGCTTGGTATTTAAATGGTCACTTGTGATTAAGGTTATTATTAGATTATTTTTAAGGCTCACTGACTAGAGAAATTTTAGTTTTAAGGTACCAAAATATTTAAAATTGTTATCAAGAATTACTTAGAATCCTCTTATGGCCTATAAATATTTGGCAGATACCTCAGGAGGCTGAATGTACTAAGCTTCAAAACAGAATAGCTATATAATTGTAGCAAGATGATGTAGGATTTTCAGTAACAATTAGATACGACAGAAAGTAAAATTCTGGGAAGCTATGTCTAATTTGAAGCAATTTAATACCTAGGCAATATCTACCTTCCCCACCCTGAGTTTTAACTCAGTTGTACTTGAGTCAAACTGTTAAAATAGGCTCAACTTTGTATCCTGCAATGAATAAATATCATGGTATCTTACACAGGGCAGCTTTCCTTAAGTGCTTCATAATGGAGAGTACAAACTGCTTTGGTGAGAGGAGCCATTTTAAGAGATGCTTAGACAATATTCTGTGCTGGAAAAAGCAGGTGTATTTATTCTTTAGATATATAGAAGAAAGTAGGGTCCCTGGCCCTCAGGAGCAAATACCAAAATGTGTCAGTCACCTACATGTATATATATCATTTAGATACCGTATCTATATTATATGTGTGTATTTAAAGTTTTAGTTTTGCTTATTTCAGTTAATTATTAAAAATTGATATATCTGAAACCTATCATGGGAAGGATAGTTAGTTACCAGAGGTTTGACAGAAATGTGGCTTCCATTTCCTTTGCCTATTTGAAAATATTTTTGTGTTTAAAATTAGCTATTGGGAGAATTTTTTTTTTAGCAGCATTTTCTTGGCAGCACATTTGTTTTATTAAATTTAGAAGGATTTTTGAAATATTTTTGGGAGAAACTTTGATTAGTGGGCAGTTATAGAAAGTCCATTCAGATCATTTTTATTATTGGAACCATGTGCTTTTGTTTTAAAAAGTCACTTTTCTGGTCCTAAAAAGTGACTTATCTTGTCTAGCTCCTCATTTTAGGAATGGCAAAACTGTGTGCGTGAAAAGTTAAATAATTTGTTAAAGGTCACGCATTAAGTTAATAAGAGAATTAGCATAAGAACCGGATCCCAAATTCAGTAACTGAAATGTTTTTCCACTGCAAGTAGATGTTCTCCTTCATAAATGGAGATTACTGGCAGGTACCTTAAGTTGGCTTTCTTCCCTTAGTTATTGATTTTTGCTCTCACACACTTGCAGGTCCCTTTTTTTTTATCAACAGTATCTACTTGTGAGACAATTGACCCAGCTCAGGGATATTGCCAAACAGGATGAAGTTTATTGACTTGAGGAAAGTTAATCATGTGCTTAGTCCTCCTTAGGTACCATGTTCTCACCAAAAACTCTTGTATCAAATTTCCTTTACACACCCTTATAGCTTTGTACTTGGGATTTATAGAATCTCTGCCAGTTTACTGAAAAACTATAAAATAACCTGTTCTAAAGACTGAAAATCCTTTTCTTCTTGTTGTCAGTTAAGCTATCTTTCCAAATGTAATTTTGCAGATATGTTTTTCAAGGAATTCTGCCAAGATGTTTTTATTCCATAACGCTAAAAATTATTTGGAAAACAAATAATAAAATAGTCTGTAAGCATTGTTGTTTCAAGATACACTTAGAAAAAATATTTAAAACTGTTTAGGGTTGGATTTTTTTTTCCATGTTTTTGATCATTCAGTTTTACTTATGAGATGACATTTTTCTTTAAATTTTGTTTCTGAATTAGCTCTTTTAACAGTGACTTGAATGAATTTGAGTCATGTGTGAAACAAGTCACTTGTAGTCAAATAATTATCAATTATAACTAGGAGAACTGAGTTCATTTCATGTATAGTTCCCTTGACCTAGAAGTAGTCATCTCGCTTTCAGTCAATTGGATCATTGTATTGTGAGTATTTTACTGTTTTCTAATTACCTCAAAAGTACACATTAAATTTTAGATGCTGTATGGTAATTTACTAAATTAATATATTTATATCTTTTTATTTCTCTTTTCTAAAGATAATTTCTGCTTTTAAAACATGTATTTTATTTCTCCCTTTTAAAAATTATGTTTTCATTTCTGTTGAATTTAGTTTTAATTTTTTCACAAAATACTACTTACTATTAGCAATATCTGTATTTTATAAAGGGTCCAATTGGCTTGGAAAAGAATGGCTTTCCTGGTCTCTTTTTTTTTCTCTTTCATATATTTATAATTCTAAATCTATTATATTTGTTCTCATATCTGACATAGTATTAAATTTAAGGGTGTGTTTAGAGTGTAACTACTTTCCAGATACTTGATAAGTTGATATTTTAAAATTCATGTCTTGTTTCACACCCGGATTCCAACCATTAAGCATGTATTTTATATTTGTATCAATATTCCAAATATTGAAATCATTTTTAAAGGGACTGTTAACAAATCTAGTCACCCATAACTAGACCATGACTGACTTTTCCACAGGGGAAGAAGAGGTGAAGGTTTCGACCATGCCACTGTCAGCCTCTTCCCATTCATTACAACAAGGACAGCAGCCTACAAGTCTCCACACTACTGTGGCCTGACAACAGAACTGAGAGGAGAGGATTAGACTCTGGGGTGCTTGCATGGGCAACCGGATTTTTGCATGATTCCTTTCTGATTTTGCATTTAATGTATACACCCAAAAGAGCCAATATAAACGTTCCTCATGCCTACAACTAGTGTGTTAACTCATAGTTGCTGTATTTTTTACCTTCAATTAGGCCCTTTAACACAGTTTTTAGCATAATAATTTTGACATTGTTTCTCATGAGTGATACTATTTTTAACTCACACAAATAAACTTGTAGTACTAATTAAGATCCCAGATGAGATTAGCTAGAATTGTTCTTACTTTGGCTCTATTATTGAAAATATACAAAGATAATGGTAGTTCCTTGTTTTCTGATTTGTGAAAAAAATGATAATATCCTAATATACTCATGAAAGTTTGACAATTAAGAAGATAATGTCTTATTGCATTTTTTGAATATTGAGAAGAATACACATAAAACAAAATTGGTGGTGTCATTTAATGCTCAGAAGGATGTTGTCAGCAATTGTTTTTAGTTGTATGGATTTATATCCTATATTATGCATTACATGTTTAGAAACTGTTTTTGTTCTTTCTCATTTGCACATTTGCACTTTCATTTTGAATGGTTGTTTAATTATATATAGATGGTTAAAAGATAATTATTATAGACTAAATGCAATGTAATCTCTTTTCTAATGCACTGCCTAGTATACCAGGAAATGCCTCAGAAACAGAATTTCAACTTACAGTTGATTTATCAGAAACTTGAATTTGGGGTAAATGTTGTATGTGAGAAGCAACCATAGTATAACTTTTTTTTTTTTTTTAACAAATGGTACTTCTGTGGGATCTGTTTGGAAATTTCATTGTTCAATAATTGAAATGTGATAATAAAACTGTATTACAAGTACCTGACCAGAATGAGACTAAGGTGGAAGAGAAGAGATTGGGGATCCTCTAAAATTAGGCCACGTAAGTTGTCATGGATAATTTTAGTTACTCACAGAGCATAGTGGAGTACTATATTAGAACATAATGTGAAGTGGTACTTTTTGATAATACAACAATTTCTTGCAATAGTTTTAAAACTGATAATGAAAGACAATAAACTGAATTCAGTTCTGAGCAGTGGACAAAAGAAAATTCAGAAAACACGACCTAAATTAAGCAATTGGAAGAAAGGGGAAAATCAGAGTTCTTGAGGTTTTCCAAAAGCAATTATGACGTAAAAGATTTGCCTTAATTTGTTAAAAATATTGAAAGAGTAACGTGAATACTCCACCTCCCCCCCCAAAAAAAACCCCAAAAGCCTAGAGATTTAAAATAAAGACAGAGCAGTGTGTAAGGAGATGATAATATGTTGGATTGGAATTTTCAAGGTTACCTCTCTATATAAAGTTTGATTACTTTCTCTTAGATCTGATACAACAGATTAAATAGCTTTGTCCTGAGGTGTAGTGGAAAATTAAAATCTATTCTTAGATATTCTTTGATTTGCTTAACTGAGAGTGGAGAAACAGCTGCTTATCTAGCCATTTAAATATTTTTGTGAAATTCTGCATAAATGACAATCTCATTTTTTAGAAGTGACTTTAGGACAACATTATAAGAAATATAGAAAATATAAATAAAATATTATAGATTTGTTAGACAGAAGCTTTTATCGTTGGTTAATTATGGTTTTATTTTTGCTGTAAGAGGCAAAGACTTCCACTTAAGGTGTCCCGTGGTGGCCAAGGCTCTTGGCCTTTGTTAGCTTGGGCTGCCTGTAATGTAGCTTACTGACACACAGCTTTCTCCAGCCTTCAGTACAAGCCTCTGATCTCCTGGATCTTTTTACAAAGACAAAAGAAGTTAACTCCTATTTACTTCTCTGTTTTGAGAGATATACCTGTTACACAAGGATTCTTTCCCATAGTAGCTTTCTCTCTTTCTCATTCCACCAGTGCCAAAAAACTGTCACATAGTTTGCTTAGACTTGCCAGAACCCAGAACTGTCTTCCTTCCTGCTTCTCCTTTCTCCCCACTTACGCACACACCGTGTGTCAGGACAGTGTTTTGGGGGCAGTTAGGCTTCTATTAAATATTTTCACATAGAAAACTAAAGATTATCCCTTAACTAACTTTGTGATTCTGAGACTTTGTAAACCTAAGAATACTAAGCCTCATAGTTTTGCTTACTGAATATTTCATGTAGTATTTTTTTAAATAAAGTCTTAAAATCATAGTCACATTAATTATGCTAAAGTACAGAAGAAATTAGATGTAGAAGAAAGCACCACTTCACATAGCAAATATATCAATGAAACCAAGTGATGGTAAAGAATGATAAATTTTTTGAAAAAAGCTTCATATTGTTTCTGATAAATTCTTGCATGTTTGATCTCATGCACAAGGGGAATTTTCTATGCTTTTACATACTTAACCTTTAAAAAGTGACTGACTAGTCTGTTCCTTCAGTCAAGAGTTATACCTGGAGTCCAGAACTTTTTGGACGTACTTCCAAAGTTATGAACTTGTGTGTATGTACATCTGTCCATTTTTTTTTTCAGGGGAGGAGATCCATAGTTTTTTGATCTGTAAAGGGTTTGATGACACCCCCAAGAAAAAAAAGGAACTTCTGCCTTGAAATGTTTTTAATGCCACCCTAGGAACTAGAGACCTACACCGATCATGTGATGAATGTCGGACGCCTCTTTATTTCTTAAAGATTCCATTAGAAAATATTTTCTGATTAATAGTACTTTCTTTTTCATTCTGCTATTTTTTCCCCAGGTGGTGCTTTTGTATACTCTCCCCTTTTTTCAACAAAGCATTCATTAAATATTTGAGTGCTGTGGGTGACTTGAGCTCCATCTTGAGGGATATAATGTGTAAAGTACAGACCCTGTTATCAAGGATAACAGTCTAGTGACAGTTTTATTTCAAATTATTTTTATAAGATCGACTCTTGATTCGTCTGAACCACAAGAACAGCCACAGTAGTCCAGATGTATTTCATTATTTATCACTCTGACAGTGGCAACAATGGGTATTGAATACTAATATTTGAAATTTTTAAAAATTAATAATTTGGCAGAAGTAAAAAATCTTAACAGAGAAGACATACATTCATTATTCTAATTTAAATATTCCTTAGTCATGTGTGTATGCTCATGTCTCTTATTCTTAGCATCTTGGAACTTAAGTGGAGCTTTCTATATACGTGTTTTTTAAAGAAAACAACTTTAATGCATTGTGTCTGTCACATTTTTACTGATATGGCTCCTATTTGCATGGTATTCCAAGCACCTTCAAGACTGCCCGAGCCCTTCTCTATTGTGACACAGATTTGTAGGGAGCCACCCGCACAGAGGCATTGCCTCAGAAATCAGAAAGCCCAGAGAAAGGAACGAATTGCAGCTTATTAAAATCTTAGAGAATGAACACCACTGTGTTACTTACGCATACATAAAAACTGTGGGGCATTTTTTCCTGTGCCGAATCATAAAGTTTTGGATTTTTGTTTATTTGATCAGGAAGTTTCTCCAAATATGCTTAATTGGCTTTAGGATATGGACATCATACAATTGAAAACAATAACTTCTTTTAAAAATTCTTATATATAAAGAGGTTATAACCCCAAATATCATATATATGTCTTTTTCTGCAAAATATGACCAGAGTCAGTTATCTGGTGTCAAGCCAGCCCTTCTGCCCTTAGTGCTACGCCTCTCTCTCAGCCTTTTTATCTGAGTACTTACTACATTGTCTCCTTGTGCTGAATAAAAGGCAGTAATAGATGTAGATATCACACATGAAATGTTTAGTGAACTAATCAGACACTATGCTGATACAAAAATAAGAATGGGAATTAGAGAAGGAAGTTATTGTGAGCTGTTCAAGGAAAGACTTCATTAAAAGTATGGGGCTTTTTGTTTTGAAGGATAGCTGAAATTTAGGTGATGAACTGGGTGGGGAATACAGTAAAAAGAATAGATTGAACAGAGAATTAGAGACAGATTAGCATGATCTGTATGGGTTAGGAGGATGGACAGTGAGGAGATGGACACTTACCTGAGGTGTACAGGTTGTAAGAAGGTGGGACAAGTGTGCAAAGACCTTGAAAACTAGGAAGAAGAGTTTGCTGTGGATGTGGTTGGTGATAGAGAACTATAGGGTCTCTGGTAAAGATGTAACTTGATTGCAGGATTTTAAGCAGATCAGTTTGGTATATGTTTGCTTGAAATTAGGACCAGTAAGAAAGCAGTTCTAGTATATCATTGCTGCTGGCCAGTGCAAAATAGATAGCCTGAACCGGAACAATAATAGTAGAAATGGAGAAGAAATGATGAATTAGGAATCAGAAAAGATGAGATCTAAGAAAAGGCCTTTGGATTTGGCGAGGTCTCAAGTGACTTTTAAAAATGTAACTTTCATAGAAAGGTACAGATAGAAAGCAGATTCATAGATTCATGAGGAAGTGGCAAAGGTATGGATGCAGTCGGTAATCATTGACTGCTTACTTGAGACATTTAGCAGCAGAGGGAAAGAGAAAAGATGCTAACTAGTTAGGTTGGTAGATCTTAGAAGTCATTGCTTTAAGATAAGTGAGATACCTAAATATTTAAAGACAGAACATATAGAGCCAATTGAGAGGAAGATGTGGGCAATGCTGAAGAGAAGATAGGCTAATCAAGTAGGATAACAGATTTCCGTAGGTGTTTGGGAGGAGGTAAGCTCCTGAGATGGGGTTAGGTAATGGATTTAGCTTTAAAGAGGCAGGATATATTTTCTGTTACTTGTAAGAACAACCAAAATCTAGGTGAGAGAATGTGAGATTAGAAAAAAGAATAGATGAAGAGGCTTATATCAAATGTATATAGTTTAAGAATCGGGGTGAAAGAATAGAGGTAAGAGCCTATTAAGAAAGCAGATGAAATAAATCTATGAGAATACGCCTAGAAGTGCATTGGAAAGAAATTAACAAATTGTTGAGTAAAGACAAGGATCAAATTTAAAAGTTTGAGGTCTAAATATGTATGGTTTTGTATGTTCCTCTGGTTGAGCACAAAGCATCAGGAGTAAACAAAGCAAATATTGCGAGTTTGGTTAGAAGTTGAAGAAGAAAAGACACAAAGTTATTCAAGAAGACAATATTGAAATACCTAATCTTGTGGTCAAGAAGAGTCTAGTATGGCAAGGAAGAACCAGTGGTGTCAGTGATTTTAGATTTTGTTAAGGACAAAGAGCACGGGTATGGTGTTGTTAAGGGAACAGATTAGGAGACTGGTTAGTGTGATGGCCGCTTAGTGTTGAGTGATGAGTAAGGACCAGAGAATGGATGGTAGATAGATATCTTAACATTAGGTCTGGGGTTCAGAAAGATTAGCTTTCATAACCCCTATGGTCTCTTCCCTTCCCGTTTTCCTGCCAGTCCTTGAGATTATGAAGTTAGACTGTATGAGAGAGAATTATAGAAAGCATGGTATTGCTTCGGGGGTGAGGGTGGTACTCCAGGGTCAGGTTTTCTCTAAGTTGAGGGCAATCCAAAAGAAAACTTCCCTCAGTAGAATGAAGAGTTCCTTCCTCAAAGCTCATAGGAAGTTGCGGAAGAAGGGGAAGGCCTGGGAAAAGCCAGAGATGAGATTGGACAGGTGGAGGTAAGCCCGGTGAGTGTGAGGGATTGGTAGACATGTTACTTACGATGGGAAGGATTTAATTTAGACAGAGGGAGTAGGTATGGCTTATGATGAGTCCGATAGTTGAGAAGTCCATATTACTGGTATGAGCTTTTCTCTCCTGAGCTTGCATAGAAACTGGAAAGCATCAGCTTTCCACCCACAGGGGGAAAGTATCTCTTCTTACTTAGTTGAATTAGGTCATTCTGCTTTTCTTTATTGGAATTAAAAGCAGTAGATTGGTGAAGAGTAGAGAGGAATGAAGCATTTTATCAACTGGTTATGAAAGCATTTGAACAGTTTTCCCCCAAAGAGAATGTGTTGTATGAATAGATACATGCCTGCAAGTTATTGGACTAATCTACTCTTGGTCCTCATACTTCATGTATTTAGATGTGACCTTTAGGAAAAATTGCTGAAGATGTAGTGGAACGGGGACGGAGACACAGAGATACAACACATTTTTCCTCCTCATTCAATTAATAGCAAATATGACTAGTTTGTAAGGAACCTTAATTTCCTGACACTAAAATATTTTTAAACTCACTGGACTCGTACCATACCTGTAAGCTGAGATATCAACTATGACATTTAAAAATGATAATACTTCAAAGTGCAAGTCATCGCTCAAGAATACTGTGCATGTGAAACCGTGCTGAATGACGGGGAAGCCGCTGCTGCCCGGGTCTCCTTCCTGCCCTGTGGTTTGCTGCCATTGGTATCCTTAGCAACCTTACGTTTCTGGGCAGACCAGCTGTTAGCTTCTTTAATCAGGAGCTTTCCCCAAAGATTCACTCTTGAGAATTCAAGATTCATTAAGGAAAATCTATTCTGTACCCTGGGTTTGAGTTATACAGAATCTGGTTTATACACCTGTTCAGTACCTAGAACTGAAGGCAAGCTGGAAACTGTTGTACTTGAGAACCAATTCATTTTTTTCTCCAGGTTTCCTCAGACCAAAGAGCTGTTGACTTGACTTTGTTCTTAGTCCACTTCACATGTTAACAGTTATTCTAAAGGTTCCTGGGAGCTCCAGACTGGCCCTGGAAAATGTCATGCTTAGAACAGCTTTGTCGTTTGATCCGTCTTTGGTACTCAGACCCAGTATTATGCTCTATTACAAAGCAACACCCCCCAAAGCTTGTTTTCACCCCTTCGTTTAATTTATAAAGCCTTTTAAGGACCCAGTACTTCACTTTTAAAATTGGGGTGAAATTCATATAACACAATTAACTTCTTTAAAGGGTACAATTCGGTGGCCCACTGCTGTTCTTTCACTATCTCAGTGTTAAAATAGCAGAATAAATAACCCACTCCAACTGTGAGAGCTTCGATCCGTTCTTGTGGAGGCTATGTGGTAGTAGCTGCGTCCAGACTCAGTGTTTTACCCAGTAGGCTGAAAGGCAAAAGTTACACCTTAAAATATTCCACACTTCTTCACAGCAGTACTACTTGAGTTGTGGGTCAAGCAACTTTTATACCCCGCCCTGCCTGAGAAACGGGGGAGGGGACAAGAAGCTGTAGGCAAGAGACCCTTAAGATACTTGCTTTCCTGGGTGGGTAAAAATGTTTGAAGCAGTCACTGAATGATTTTGAAATCGCAATAATTATAGCCTTGCTGTCTTCATGACATTTGGTCAGCATTATGTAAAGAAGTTTTGCTTTGCAAAGTTAAAAGTACAAGCCTAGCTCTCTGGGTATGAAGTTGAATGTGTGTGTGCATGTGTGTTGCTTTATGTATAGTAATATTCATTTAAATCCTCTACTTTATAAATGTAGCAGAGGAAGAAGTGTCAGGCCATCTCTCTGTGACTTTTCATGTGTTCATCACTCTCATGTTCTGATTAATTGATATGTTCGGGATAAATGCTGTGCTTAAATTCCGTCTTTCTCTAAATAGTTTTTTAAAGAAGTAAAGACCCGATTTAAATGCAGTGAGGTTACAACACTGGTGCCCACCTCACCCCTGGACACGATTTATCTGAGCAAGTATTTATATAGATTTCTCTCGTCACTTTCACTCTGACCACTAAGGACACCCCATCCCATGTCACACTCCTTGGGAAAACCTAAGAAAGTGGTAATGAAAGATTTGTGTTCGAATCATGAAATTTCAGAACTGTGAAGTATCTAACATAGTCTTTAACAATTTTCCTTTTAAACACCAAAAGATAATGATAACAAACAAGGCTCAGAAGGATTGTGATTTGCCCATAATCACATTGTAACAATTAAAGTTCTGTTAGCCTTCACCATCTGAATTTGCTTTCATACATGTAACTCTAGGAGAAAAAAATAACTTCAATATTCCAAATATATCTCTTCTCTAAACTTTGTTGTGTCTTACAGTTTGATTATTATAGTAGTTTTCACAAGTCAAGGGCCTTCAACTGTGAATTTCCGTGCAAATAATATTGCACTACTGTCAGCTGTTATCACAGATCCTGTAAGTTGTCAAAACAGCCTTGCATTAACTGTGGCCTAGTGGTCTTGGAGTAGCTTTAGCAGGAGGGAAATGTAACCTCGTGGGTACTCTTAAAGTAGACTTAAAATAATTACCAATGTCAGAACCAAAATCAGTAGTAAAACAGAGGTGAATTTAAATTTACCACTGGATTTTTTATCAGTACCAAGAACATTAAGAACTGACATGCATGACACTAGACTGGTGATATCTTTAATAATCCAGAATGGAAAAAAAAAATCTTACAGTAATGGCACCAAGATGTACCACACCCAGACTAAAGGTGTGATCTCCGATTCATCTTCCAAGAGCTACTCTATGCTACACCATGTAAAATGATAGCATATCTCATTTATTTTAAATCAAGGAGGTTGTCGTTTTCAGCGTAATGAAACAGGGAAAGCTCCACAAGGATTTAAAGATGATAATACCATCACCATCTCCACGAAGAAATGCAGGAAAGCTGACTGCAATCAACTTTTATAGCCTAGTGCTGTTTCCTAACATGGTGAGATCTTATCCCAAGGACTTTGCCAGCATTTATGCGCTAACAGTCTTGCGTACTGAAGTAATGTGTCCATGGAACAGAACTCGGTGATCTGGAACATTACCGGAATGTTTTTAAACGTATGTTGGCATTTGCAAGAAGACTGACATCCTGAAGCTGTTTATTTTTTTCTTTATTACACCCACAAATTAAGTATCCAGCCAAAGGTAAAGGAGGTCCTGGGTTATGACTTCATCCACCAAGTAGGAAGGTTTCTTACTGGCTTTAAGCTGAGTGTTGGGCTACCGTTGTTTCACTTACGTTTTCTCTATTTAAAAATGTAAGTTTTATTAAAATTTATGATTATAGCCCTTTCTCCACACCCTCTCCCCCCATTTAGGGTAAGATTTGGGAACCGGTCTGTTTCTTTTTACTTCTAAACTGTTAACATTCACTAATTAACCATAGTCCTCCCCAGTCCCAGATAGGTATAATAACATTCCTTGCTCAACTTTTAGTATAGTCACTGCTGCTAGGTCTAAACTCACAAGATCTTGCTTGTATTTCAGATGTTAGGTGATTGGAATTAAAGCTATTACTAAAATAAGCAAAGTTTTTAAATAACCTCCAGAGAAATACATACAACCATACAACCTTTGTTGTATAATGTCTTTCAGGTTTTAATCTTGACCACCATGAGTCTCGTTTTGATAGCTTGGGCTCACCTCTCTGTCCCATTTCTTTTTCTTTGGACGAAGAAATTGTTTGTCTATATAACTTACCAACAATTAGAGGGGGTGATCTCGACTGGACCTAGATGTCTACTACCTGTGATTCTCTGACAGGATCCCTGAGAGGCCTGAATTTTCCCTTTTTCAAAGGAGAAAGTTCTGTCCCTATCAGGCTACTGAATCTCTATGATCAAGTATCTCCCTAGCAACCAGTCTGCTATCTTCCAACTATTTCCAAACTGGCTTTTGATTTTAAGTGATCATAGTCTTTTCTCTATTGCTTTTAAAAAATACTTTTAAACAAAGTGTTGTCTGGGTTTCAGGGTAGATTGGGAAACAACCATTTGGCACTGTTAAATGTCAAACTGATAAGTTTTTTGACATTGCAGACTGGTGTTATTTCCTTTCTCTAGCTTCCAAGTTATTCTAGCTTTTTAAAAATCACTTAATACTTCTAGGTAACATGACAAAATTCAGTGTTTTTCAAATGTGTGTGATTTTTAACAATTTTTTTTCACTAAAATGCTCTAGTTCAGTATAAAGCTCCAGCAGTGAAAAAAGAACTGTAGTTTCTAATTTATATCTGAGAATGTATTCACCTGCCCTTCCCTGTTTACTTCCTGATTTCCTTCCTTCACAGTAAGACTCAACGCTGATTGAGAATTGGTTCTGTCAATACTCTCTCTCGCAATCTTTTTGAAATTCAAGTATAATAAATCGTAACTAAGGATGAACACTTAAATAATTGAGTATATGGTTTTTAAAATAAATGTGTTTTAAATCCTTTTTAAACTAAGACTCCTTCATGAACTGGTGGTGAACATATAAGTCTTTGAATTCATCAGGGTACTGAAAGGATATATTATTAGGACTGATTCTTTTAAAATCAAGATGTGAAAGTTGGAAGCAAAAAGTTTTTTTTTTCTCTACTTAGTGAATAAATAGGAGAAAAAGTAAAATAGTCTCTTTATGTTATATATTACATAGCTGAAATAGTTAAATTTCAAAACATACATGCTTGTTTTGAAAAATCAAATGTTTATGTAAAACAGCCTCAAAACAAACTTTAACACCTATCTCTTGGCTTGAGTAAATAGTCCAGTGAGAACGTCAGCTCTTAGAGATGTATGCTTGGTCTGTTGGGCTGGAAATATCTATCACCGTGACTGTACTCTATCTGTTTCATTTAGTGTTAGTATAAAACACTGAGAAAGTTACTTCATTTCCTGAAATAATTTTTTTTCTGAAATTAAGAAATAAAGCAAGTTATTCTTTTAATGCCTGAAAATATTTTCTAAAAATGAAGCTCTTAGCTGGATCATGAAGAATTCGTCATTAAAATCATGTTTCAGACCATGGACAATTTTAGTCTTCTCTTTAGTATTTTCTTGACTTTGATTTATACTCTTAAGAACCAGCCATCTCTCAGAAAAAGATGAGACTGAATGATTTTCACTGTTGATAGGAAAGTGAGCTGTATGATCAAATTGGGTAAAAAACTGGATTTGAAGTATTTAATAACTTTTAGAAAATTAGGAAATCTCTTAATTTGGAAGGTTATGAATATCAGAAATCTAGGAATTTCAGTAGACATATAACCATAAGGGATTTGCTGGATAGGCAGCAAAATACTTTGGTCTGAATGTGAGCCTGAAGAGGAACTTATCTCCTCCATTAAACATTTTATTGGTGTCAAACTATCAAAAGCTATCACTGACTTTGTTCAGAATGGCCAGCTTCCAATGATCCACTAGAGAAATGTAAAAACAAAGCAGAACAGCATGACTTTTAGGAGGTTGCTGCAGAATATTATAACATCAAACACCAGAGAAGAAGATAGAGAGTAGATATTCAATAAATGTTCATCGAATGAAAGCTAATGTTTGAGAGAGTAATGTTAGTGTCTTTTTGCTTCTGTTGGCCTGCGAAGCCTGGATCTGCTTCATGTTATGTCTGGACTTTTGAAAGCTTTTAATCAGATTCATTTGCACATGAGTCCTGACTTTGTCTTGGTTGTACTGTGGCAGTCAGTGTTAAGAGTCCCCTCATCACTCCATGAATCAGCCCTTTTCGTTTGTCTTCATTACCTCCTAACTCTGAAAACCTCAACTCTTAACTTTTCCTTGTTTTCCCAAGACCAGCTCCCCATCACACAAACCTTAAAAATTTTTACCTATTAACACTTCTTAACTCCAATTTCTCTCTTCCCCTTACTTTCCTAAGTAGGAAGAGTCTTAAAGGCGCTTGTAATTGTTAATTTTTTCTTGGTTAAACCAAAATCTTTTTCCCATTTGTACTTCTGGTTAAACATGTGAAAGCTTGTCTAGTGATGTCTTAGATGTAGGTGAAAAATCCTTAGTTTTCCCAACTATGCCATATTTAACATGGTTTCTTGTTCTCTCTGTAGTCCAGTTCTCCTCTACATGTATTTTGACTTGACAGTGAATGCCTTTCTTAAACTATGAAGCACACACGGCAATATAATAACCCAAATGTATTAGATAATGACCTACTTTTTAATTAAAACTATTATTACTAATATTTGAATATTTCTTTACAGTTGGCAGAATTTTTTAAAAAAAATTTATGAGGTAAATATTATCCCCATTTTGTAAATGGGGAAACTAAGGCTCATTTGTGATTTGCCAAGTGTTACACAATTGCTGATTTAGACATATCAGTTTCCATGGTCTTAATGTTATCTTTTTAGAAGTTCCTTTACCCAGTTGTCATATCATGTATTATAAGCCTGTTAAGGTCTTGTAGGCTAGACCTTTTTTCTTACACACGAGTAGTAAATTAGATTCTTCCATCTCGTGCTTTGCTAATGCATTTGTAGACATCCAAATATATATATCTGTTAAATTTTTATGTGTTTGGATTTGATGTAGAGTGCATCTTATTTATGTGTCACCATCTTACAAGTTTACCTTATGGAAGAACTATGTGGTTATAAAGTGATAGATAACTGTTAGTAGTAACATTATTAATATTAATAACAATAAATATTCAATTAATTTAATTTAAATTTCAAGTATTTAAATTTGAAGAATTTAAGAATAGTTACAGTTTTACTTTTTTTTTTTTTAGGCGAGTCAACCCTTGGTTGACCTCACAGATTGCGAGGACCTTGTCAGTTTACAATTCCTTATTTTATTTATTTATTTATTTTGCACCTGCAGCACCTGGTCTTCCTAGGTGGTCTCCCATCCAAGTACTAACCAGGCCCGACTCTGCTTAGCTTCCGAGATCAGAGGGGATCGGGCCTGTTCAGGGTGGCATGGCCATAGACAAAAATAGTTGCAGTTCTAATTATAGATTTTTGTCATCTCTAGAATTGGCTTTTATTTGCATATTTAAGTTAACTTCATAGATTTTGTTAAGTATAATAAAAAGCATGGAGTCAAAAGACAGGCCAAGCAGTAACTCAGAAACTTTTAGACTGAATACAGTATCTTAAATTCTGTGAAAAATAATCTAAACTTTGCTGGAATCTGTGCCATACTCTACCATCTTATCCCAAAGTGTTACCATCAGAAAACTTATCAGAAACAGCTGAATTCAAGATATATTTATGACACCCTAGGAAGCCTACCTAAAGAATAAATTACTTTGATATGATTGGTTCTTTATGGAAATGCATTTTCACTCCCATTGATCACTCCGTTACTTTTGTTTTATGTAATCGATGTGTCACTGAGATGGGACTGGAGCTAGCTGCAGTCTTTGGGTGTGGGCAGGGAACAGAAGAGGAAAGGAGATGGACCATGAGTTATAGAAGGACGACTTTCCCAAAGGAAAACAATCGTCAGTAGAACCTGCCTCCCTGACTACTTGTTCCACCTCAAAATTGAAGTTTAACTTCCTTTGTATTTCAGTTAGAAGGGAACTGAGGCTCTAGCCAAATGCTACATATTATTTCTCACGAAAAATGCCCCTGAACACAAGCAATAGAGTAGTGCTTGCTTAAACCTATCATAGTCATTTCCAAAAAAAAAATCATCCAGCTTCTAATCTGTTTCAGAATTTTCCCAAGAACTAATAAGCATGTAGCTAATAGAGTCTGCCATTCCTCCTTTTCTGGCATTTCTCTTAACAGTGGTTTAATACCCTGGGATAGAATTATTTTGTGCCTAGAGATTTTAAACTTATTTAAATTGAGTTCCTTTACTGTCTTTGCATCTCTACTGACAGTTCTCTTCAATACGTTGCTTTATCTGTCCTTTCTGGTTTGAGGATTGTGTGCTCTTTTATAAAGAAGATGGAAGGAAGCAAAATGAAGATGGAACTACGTACCTCTGTCTTCTCTTGGGGCTTAATATTGTGACAGGTTGAGTCGTGACTTTTCCTAATTTTCTATTCGAATTTAGCTTTTTCTTGCCTTCAGCATTTTCCCCAAGCTTCGGTCATTATGGATTCTGATTTTAATCCTCAAGGATTATAATCCACTTAATACAGGTAGGTTATATACCTCCATCCATCTTTTCAAGTCTAATCCCATGAGATCCTCTCTGTGCAACAACTGTTTTGTTTTTTTTTAGATTTCTTCCCAGTTTGTTTTCCTTACTAGAATCATTATTGCATAGTCAGAATGCCATATTTTAGCATCTTCTGTGGCCTAAGAAGCACTGCTCCCTGAAACTATGGGACCACCCTGACCACCCTTTTTTGTCCTTTTGTGAAAAGCTGTTATCGCAGAAAACCTAGAAGCAAATGTCTGGGGCTGTGCATTCAGGAAGCTTAAAATACCTCGTGAGGTTCGGGTTCAGGTTCAGGAATCATTCACTATATGCAAAGAGGATTAAATCAAGGCCCATTTCCTGGAGGAGCTAGCAGTCTAATAGGAAAAAACTGATGTGTAAACGGGTGATTGCAATACACTGTGGTAATTGCAAAAATAGGCAGCATGCCAGCCAGCCAATTCTTCTTCCTGCTTCTGCAAATCCTAGAATTATGTCACATACCCTTAGGGCGTCTATCATGTTCTCAGTACCCAACCAGTTCTTTGCTGGTCACAAGTCCAGAGCATAAATTTTCCTCCTTGTTTCCACCTTGAGAAGGATAGGTGGCAGGAAGTGAATTTTATCAGGTTTATATTCTTCCAGCAGATTTAGACCTCAGGTATTAGGGTAGTTGACACCATTTCATATCTCTGCAGTTTTATCATTTGTTTTAGTGGAATCATATTCTGGTGATCTGTATGTCCTCTCCTGAGTGACACGTTCCCTTGATCATCTTTGGATGTCCTCACACAGCTTTGTACTCACTTAAATGCCGCCTTCCACGCCTCCGGTTTCAGCTTTTATGCATTTCTTATATTGGATTTTTGACCTTCCCTACCATTTAGCTCTGTTGTCAGTTCATTCTGGTTAGGTTCCATCTAATCCAGGCTATACTGCTTCTAAGAATGTATTTTATCTTTTGCATTAAATTTTGAGTTTACTTTTCCCTCATTCTACACACAGCTTTATATTGAGAATTTTTCCATAAGTCATTTTTTCCTGTTTTTTGTTTTTTTTTTAAATAGATTCTGCTTCCTTACATCCTTCATAAAACAAACATGTAGATGCTTTCCTGGTTCCCATGAGATCTGATTCTCCCCCGTACGGAATTATAAATCTAGGAAAGTACACTGCAGCGAACACATCTACTTGTATTTTGAAATGCCCCTACTGTGTTGTGTGAGTAGCTGTTTCACATGGAATGCCCTTTCCTCTTCCATATCAGCTGCTCCTCCTCCGAGCTTTTCCGGTTCCTGTTTATCCTGCACGTAGAATAGCAGAACTGTTCGTTTGCTTCTTTATGCCCTTTCATACCAGAATAGCATTTGTAATCACAGAGTGTAGTTTGTAGACATGTCTGCCCTCCCCTTCTCTTGGCCTTTGAGACCTGCCAGGATAAGAATTGGTTGATAATGCGCTTGACGGCGAAAAGAAATGCTTTGGAGTCAGACTGGGTTATGCTGACTTCAGCAGTTTTTAACTGTACAACCTTGGGCAAATTTCTTAAACTACCAGAGCCACTCAGTCTCCTTGTTTATAAAATAAAGTTAATACTTAGCTCATTGGATTGTTGTTAGTAATCACGTACAAAAAGTGCAGTGAGTGGCCGAATAGTGTCTAGTGTAGAAAAATGACAGACTATAGTTAATGGACCTGTTTATCTTGTATACATAATATTAAAGTATCTTTTTGAAATTTTTCTTATTTAAATACTTTTAGTGTGTTGGATTTGAAAAATTACATTTTGCAAATTATATTTGCTTCTGTTTTGGCATCTCAAGCACTATTGAAAACATCATCTTAGTGGTTCCTTTTTCTCAGTTTACATGCAGAAAAACCCTTTGGACCCTAAGTTAGCTGATTGCAGAAGGATTTGCATCTCTTTGGCAAGAATTATTTGATTCATAGCATTATACAGATAAGCCTCAAACGGGATTTTGGAGGCAAAGTGATTTTCCAGCTTCTGTCAAGTTCAGCCTTCCGTTCAGCAGAGTCTGAGGATAACTTGAAGCATGTCAGTATCTAAGACACTGAGCTACATGCTGAAGAATGTACAAAATATGGAGGCCTTCCAGTAGAGTCGTGAGGGGGAAGATATGAATACATGCAGGCTGAGCAGTAGCTGCAGTGGGTGTCACGGCACAGTTTGCTGCCAGATGAGGGTGGTTCAGACCATCAGTGCTGTCATCTGGAATGATCTGAGTGGACGAGAAAAGACTTATTAGACTTTCGGATGATTGCATAAAAATTGAAGAGATCAGGAAAGCATTCTGGACAAGGAGAAAGACAGGAAGTAATGACAGAGTCTAGAAAGCAGAAATCACATTCTCTTGGCCTCTCTTCCTGTTTATGTCGCTCTGCTTCTAGTGGGAATACATTTTACCTTTTGTTGTTGTTGTTGTTCAAGTTACCCTGTGCTCAGAACTTTTTTTTATTCGAGGTCTTAGGATTTATCACTACTTTCAGGTCTGTTACACCCTTAAGGTTTTGTCTGTGCCCCAGCAAACCTGCTCTGCAGTACTGGTCTAGCTTGCTTCGAGGTAAACATAATTTTAGAAATTTGAGTGTCAAACTATTTGTTTAAGTAGGATAACCGGTTTTCATAAACAGTCTGATTTTATAAATCTGTTTGAAAGAATCCATTCACATAGTAGTCATTTTCACTGCAAATTTTAGTTAATAGATTGAAATGATTTTTGTGGTTGTCCTGAAGTACGGCATGCCTGTATCATGAAGGCTTTCTTTTAGGTTCCGATAGGAGCAATTTTGAGTGCTCTTTAATGTTCGGTTTAACATATATGACAAGCATAATTTGTTTACATTTGAGTTGCTTGAGGTATGTTGTTGAAGTTGGAGAATATTTCAGCTTTCTTAAAATCATATACTGATGGAGATGGATTCCGTCCCAAAACTGATAGGAAATAATATATAACAGGGTGAGGTGGGTGTGTGTGTAGAGAAGGGTGTAGTGGTAGAGTATCCCGTGTCCTAAAAATGTATGCCAGATTCGAAATCTGGCAAGGAGTTATAATGGGAATTGGACTTCTGATGTACAGCCACTTGTACCAAGAAAGACTTGTTAATAACCCAACCACAGGAGGGAGCCTCTGACTTTGAACTGTAAACTTTACAATGTAAAGGACAGAAAAGGAAGATACATGCTTTTTAGAAAAGAAAAAAGATCAGGTTGCAGATTCAGGCTTTGGGGAGTAACCATTAAAAAAGGCTTAAAAACGGAAGAGTAGAATAATCTCTTCTAGGAATATTTTGTGACTGGGACTGACTACGCAGCTGGGGGTGGATCTGACTGTTAAAAGAAGAATTTTATTTGAAGTGAGAGGTCTCTGGCTCTAGAGACTGCAGTTTGTAATGGCGTAGCTTAAAGATCAGGGCCAAAGATGGACCAGCCATCCTACCCAAACATGAAAGTAGAGAAAGTGGTGGATTTGTGAATTTAGTTGCATCTAGCTAGTTTACATAATGAAGCCTGTGTGTTTACTGTTTAATGAAAAGACCTCGCAGGGGGGGTGGGGAGGCGGGGGGCCACCCAGAAGGTAGAGGCAAGAATTCCAGGCAGAGACGGAAGATGCTGACCTACAGATTGGATCAGAGGAAACAAATCCTCGGAATTGCCTTCGTTTCAGGGCTCCTCCAAGTGTGCTTTATCTCACCGTGCTGTCATTACACATACTCTTCGGTCTTCGCTCCCAGCGGCAGATCTTGTTTTCCAAATATACTCTTACGTGGTGCCCTAATATGTGAAATAGAGGAAATCAGGTTGAGGGCGGGACGGTGTGTGCCCTGTCCCCAGCTTCCTCCCCAGTGGCTCCTGAGATGGTTTTGCAGTCTGTGAGACCAGTTGGAAAATCCTTCTCTCAAGTGAAGGTTTTATGCCTACTGGAAAAGCTCATTGGCTTGTCGCTAGTGACAACTTTTTATAAAGAGCATCTTTTCCCACAATTTTGCTATGTGTAGCGGTTTTGCGTTTCATAATCACAACACATCGCAGTTTATCTGAGGAACAGAAAGGGAAGAACCCCACTTGGCCACTGTCACGCCAACTGTGTCCTCTTGCCTAGGCCATTCATTTTTTTCCTGCCTTATGTTTTCTGTGAAAGGTCTCATGTCAGAACGCGGCTTAATTTTGTCTTGAAATACAGTCATGGCTTATAAAATGTGGCTTTATCTGTACTTCCTACTAAGCAGTTGGACTAGCACATTGCCACACGTGTGCCTAACTGGCCGCTCTTTTTCCTAAACTTTTATAGCATTTATTAATCTCGTACAACCCCAGGGCATTTCCTCGGCTGCTTTTTCCGATTTCCGTTGTTGACCTGGTCCGTTTTCGCGTGTCTCGCCCTCTAGGTGTTCAGCTTGAGGACGGGAGTCGTGCTTTAAATGCTTTGTCCTCTTTGCACATATTCAGTAATCCGACTTTTATCTTGGCAGCCTTAACACACGCCTTTTATAATTTTTATTGTTGCTAAAAACTAGATTTGTCAGCTTGCTTAGTGTGCGATGATCCGACTTGGTACAGACTGGGTGTGTTATTCTGCCAGCAAGCTGGCAGGATTTCAACTGTCATTTCTTCTTTAATACAAGGCGTGCTGAGCTAGGTAACCCGAAAGTGTGCTGTACTGATACTTCTTACACAATGGAATGAGAGAGTGCGGTGCATGGCATCTTGAAAGTACTCTTAATTCCCTCCGAGGTCGGTACTGAAAAATGAAACGACAAGCAACTTGACCCGGTCTCCCGCCCTCAAATTATTTAGAACCAGAAATAGTTTCGTTGTACATATTTAAAAATTACAAATTAAAATTAGTTTTTAACATAAAATATTGAAACAAGTTAGCAATCCTTTAAAAATACACAACCTTTTCCTAATGCGTTATACTACTACTACTGCTAACTGAATACTTTAAAAATAAAATCACCATCATTGTTAATATGAAATATGTTTGGTAACTTGATTTTCATTTGTACTTGGTCTTTTCTAGCCTTTCTTGTGGAATATGGAAAGTGCTTTCTCATATTCTATTTGTCTTTGCAATAGTTGGGTGGCGAGAAGGCTTATTAATTAGGTCGCGTCCCGCAGTGCTTCTGCGAGAATGCTGGGTGTTAGCCCTGCGTTGCCCGGGGCAGGCTCCTGTGCCTTGGCTTTTTGGAAAGTTTACTGTCTGTTTAGCACTAGAGAAAAAAATTGTTGATAGCATTTATGAGGTAATAAATGGGCTTCACGTGGCTTTTCTTTTTCCTATTTTATTTTATCTCTATGAGACAATAAAGCAAATGTTATTCCTACTTAGGAAGTAAGGTTTGGAGACATTAAGAAAATGACTTATGTGTCCGAAGTTATATTAATAACCCAAGTGGAATTGCCTCATACAGTCCATCTGCAGTTTTCAAGCCCTTAGACCTACCGACTTGTACTTACTGAATTGTACCCAGTGTGAAGTTCTATAGAAAAATAAAGAGAAATGAAGTGGCATCTGGTTGAGTCTAGTGGTCTAAGCCCTGGTACTATTTGAAAGGGAAAATGTATTCGAGTGAGATTATTTAGAGCCCCAGAAACAAAGGAATCTTCCTTCATGTCAGTGGTCCCCCACCAGTAATGAATTTGCCCCCCACGAGCCATTGGCAATGTCTGGTGGCATTTTTGGTTGTCAGAACGAGGGATGTGTGTGCACAGTACTGGCCTCAAGTGGGTAGAGACCAGAGATGCTGCTAAAAACCTCCTCTAATGCATAAAACAGCTCCTACGACAAATAATTACGTAGTCCAAAATGCCGGTGCTGCCGCGGTTGATAAACCCTGCAGTTCGTATTGCAAGGAGTGGAATTACGGAAAGGCTTCGCAGCTAAAACCAGCTTGGGTCAGAGGCAGGGAGCTGGTAAAGAGGGTGATTGATTTTGACGGGACTATGATTTAACTGATTTCCTTTCTCTTGTCCTTACTTTGTGCCAACACTCGGTATAGCCATAGTGGAAAAATAGTGAGGAAGACTTCTTTTGAGCTACTTGGAATAGTTAGTGGTCCCATTCCAGGAGGTGACGATGTCAGCCTACTTCCCTGTGACACTTGCAGCTTCCCTGTTAACTACTCACCCATGCTGTCAGGCTCCCAAGAAGTCTAGGGCATGTGACTTTTTTTGGCCAGATTATAAGAGTTACACAGTAGCTCATGTATTTTGCAAGGTATTTTATAATCGTAGTTTACCTGGAAGGGTCTAAGTTTCTCACTGTTTCTATATCATGTGCCACTCATGAATCTCTTCAGCACACTTTTGCTGGATTTCATTAGTCTGAAATCAGAGAAACATGTCTTTTATAAAAATAGACTTTACTATTTAGAGCAGTTTTAATTGAGTGGAAAGTAGAGTTCTCATATATCCCCTGCCCATGAACAAATGTCTTTTGACTTTATTATTTATTATGATCTTAATTTTCAGATAAACTTTATGTAAGTGCTGTGTTACTCTGTTATGCAAACTTAAGGGCTTCTTATTTCCAGTTCTCACTTAAATAAAAAGCAAAAATCAGGAGGAATCAGTCTTAGGGTATTTTCTTTTTCGCTGCTCTGTGGAAGAGAGAGGCTTAAATTATCTGCATCTGAGGCTTCTTACTGCCTGGCTACCTAGTTCCAGAACATTCATCTTCCTCAAAATGTTCCCAGGTAGTCATAGATCATCTTTTTTTTTTCTATCAGGGAGATTTTACATTCCTCGAAGTTTTCCTGTTTGGAGTTCAGTTTCTGATTAACTGAAAACCATCTCTCAGGTTATTCAGTCTGACAGTTTGACTGCTTTATTTTTTTTACTTTTATTTTTATTTTTTTAGGTGAGGCAACCCTTGGTTGACCCCGCAGGCTGCAAAGACCTTCCTTGTCAGCTTACAACCCCTTATTTTTTTTATTTCTTATTCCTAGAGCACCTGGTTTTCCTAGGTGGTCTCCCATCCAAGTACTAACCAGGCCCGACCCTGCTTAGCTTCCGAGATCAGAGGGGATCAGGTGTTCAGGGTAGCACGACTGTAGACTCAGTTTGACTGCTTTAAAGGTTAGAGTACACCATAGCCACCAAACCTTCCTGACAGTGCCCTAGGACTTTATTAGTGTGATCTTGAGAATGCTCCATGCAGTTGGAGCCGGAGGGAAACTGATAATGGTGTTGATTAGAATCTCCTCCCCCACCACAAGCCCAATTTGTTCCTTCAGCCAAAATATTTCTCTATCCTGCTAATCATTGAAATGAACATATTATATACTTTTCTTTTCTGCCTCCTTTTAATCATGGGTTTTATAGGCTTCTGAGTTTTCCCTTAAATATTCGACCCATTAGAAAGTCAATTATTAGTCTATACAAAATAGATCAAGGAAGAGAGAATTGGTGTTATTAAAAAACCATAGGGTCTGGGTTTAAGTCCTCACTGTACCTTGGGCCAGTTGTTCTGGAGTCTATTCCTTTATCTGTCAAATGCAGATTATTCCCCTGCACTGCCTACCTCACAGCATGAGGCTCAATGAGAGTGCCTTGTGAGTGGTACAACACGATGCAAACGTGTAGTAGGATGTGAATAGAAGGGTGAGCTTTAGGATGGTGCATTGATTGTGAAGTGGAAGTAGGTGGAAAGAATTCATTTTCCCTTCTGTTGACTTGTCTGTACGGCATATATTGCCTTTTCTTCATCTTAGAAAATTCAGAGATAACTTTTGTTCGTTTCGGTTGTAGTTTTTTGCCTTTTTATAAATAAGGTTAATAGGGTTAAATGAGCCGCATGCTGGTACATGATGTAATTTGACATAGATCAGTGATTGGTGCAAAACAAAATTCTGAATTCACCAAGTAGCATAGACTGGGCTTGTCACAGTACCTTTATCGTCATCATCACCAGCACCACCAGCACCAGCACCACCACCAGTGGGGATTGCTAATCAGTCCTGTAGAAACAGAAGTGATTTTCTTTGTTCTTCTCAAGAACTCCAGTGGTAGTTCAACTTACATTCCTGTTTTCAAACACAGTTATCTTAAGTAGTTACACTTTACTGTTTTCCACCTTAGCCAGTTATACTGTGGATTCTGACGTTAGTAGATCAAGTTAAGTCACCATATATAAAAAGCCTTTTTACATTGACAGTGTCTTATCATGTTTGATGCTATTCAGAAATAGACCCAGAGAACGTAGGACTCCAGGACTCATGTTTTAAAAGGTGGGCAGAACTCTGTTGGAGTAGGGCAGGCAGACTGTGCTGGAAACTATTCCATCTGAAAGATAGCTTAACCCCTGCCTCCTTGGCCTTTGTGACTATGGGAAAAAGACTCTTTTTAAATTCAAAAGCCTATTCAGTACTGCCTTTCTCCTCTGAAACGCATTACCAGTTTTATAATCAGAAAGGACTTAATTCTTTTTCTTTTTCTATTGGCTTATGTTTATTCTTCGTAAAGTGACTTTTCCATTTAACGGGCTCAGAAATAAGTTCTTGTGTTAAACTCTGCAGGCCTGCTTTAAAAAAAAAAAAAAAAAAAAAGTAAATCAGCTCAGCTGGCCAAATGCCTCGCTAACTAGAACTTCATAATGTGGCTGGAACATAACGCTCTGGAGCAGAGAGTCTTTAAACCGAATTGTTGATTTGCAAACACAAAATGGTGAAGAGGCTAGAAGGACAAGAATCTCCCTCTCCTGATCCTTGAGCAAGTTTTTCCTCACTTACTTCAGGTGCTCCGAGCTCACGAGCAAATCCTAACCAAGTTTATCTTGCTAGGACGACCCGTTTTAAATGCTCAGTAAAGAAAGAATAATTCTTCTCCCGCTTAACCACAAAAGACAACATATGTTTCTAACGTCAGCTTTTTATTTTTTTTTTTTATCTTTCATTTTTTTGTTGGTAAATCTCCCAGACAACAGCAGTTCTGTAGAGAGTTTAAATATGAAGGAATGGCAGGACGGGCTAAGGGCACTTCTACCCAACATTAACATCAACTTTGGTGGACTGCCCAATTCCTCCTCCCCCTCCAACGCCAACCACAGTGCACCACCGTCCAACACTGCCACCACCGACAGCGTGAGTTGGGACAGCCCTGGCAGCTGGACAGACCCAGCCATCATCACAGGTAACTTTCTCGCTCCTTCAGCTCCACTGACTGCCATCAGTTTGGTTTTTAGCACAGATTAAATTAAAACAGAGGTCCCTTCACCAGAAGCTTCTTTTCACGAAGCCACCAGCGAGAGGTGGCTTGTTTCGTTGTGCGGGTTGCAGTCTTGCTTAACTCTGTCGGCTTAGTTGTGTAATGAGGCACGTGGTGCCCAGGTTGCTGCTTTTGGTGTACTAGGCGCTGACGTCTGGGAGCACGTGTGTCTCGTTGAGTCTGAGTACAGTAAGGGTCTGACTTATCCTCTTAAAGGAACATACTCCACTTTTTTAAATAAAGCTCTCTATTATAAGGCTATCTTGTTTACGTATTCTTAATTAGAGGAGAAGCACAATTGGGCAATAACGTCATACAGTCTGGGGGCTCGTTCCTGCAGCTCTGCCTCTGTGACACCGGGGGACAATGTCGGGGTAGTTGCGAAGGCATGGGGTTCTCTGACAATAAACCGTGGTCGTTGTGGGTGGAGGATAAAAGGAACATAAGATTGAAAAGGTCTTATTTGGAAGGAGTTTAAAACTGTAACTTCTTCTGTTTCGTGGTGGTAAACTGATCACCTTTGTAAAAATCTCTGTTTGCCAGATTTCTTATTCTTTCTGCCCAGACTCACCATTTTCCCTCTTGTTTTTTTCTTTTTTTTTTTTTTTTTCTTTTTTTCTCTCCTTAGGTATTCCAGCATCTTCAGGAAACAGTTTAGACTCTCTTCAAGATGACAATCCTCCACACTGGCTAAAGTCCCTTCAGGCCCTCACAGAGATGGACGGCCCCAGTGCCGCCCCGTCACAAGCCCACCACAGCGCCCCCTTCAGCACACAGATCCCTCTGCACAGAGCCAGTTGGAACCCCTACCCTCCTCCTTCAAACCCTTCCAGCTTCCACTCCCCACCCCCAGGCTTTCAGACGGCCTTCAGACCCCCCAGCAAAACCCCCACAGATTTACTACAGAGTTCAACACTGGACCGCCATTAGGGAAAGAGGAGAAACCCTTAGAAAATGCAGGATTTGTCCCGCCCTGTTTTCTCCCTCCCAGCCCACCCACAGCTCCCTTCTCATCTCTTAAGTTCTGAAGAATCCAGTTCCTGATCAATTTTTTTCTCCCTACCCCCAGATGCAATGCGATCACAGGGTCATTACCATCTTTTTTTTTTTTTAATTGTAAAAGTTTCTGTTGATTCAGCATTTGAGTGACACTGTTGAATGTTTCCTAAAAATGCCTTTTTAAGGAGGGGAAAAAAAGAAATCAAAGGGCAGTCTCGATACTTAGAAAATTACTGTTTGTCTGTTGCGCATAATAATGACATAATCTGCTTAGCAGAAAAATGACGATTAATCTATAGGAAAGGTCAAATAAATGCATTATCAACTGCAGAAGTTTGAAAACCAGGTTAATTGAAATGAGATTGCTAAATGCATGGGGGAAAGCAGTGGTCCTGGCATCCATCTGATTGATACTCAGCTTATCACAATGCAGGGAAAACGCTTTTAATTTAATTTAATTTAACTTTTTAATTCTTTTGGCAAGTTGATGGAGAGGACTTGATTGTGTCGTTAAGCAAAAGAATTTATTGGAAGGTGATGGAAAGACAAATTGATCTGTAGTAGCAACTGGCCAATTGCTAAAGAGTTTATGAGGGGAGAAGTGATTTTTTTTTAAGGAGAAAAAATTTTTTGGCTTTAGATTTAAAGTAAATTCAGATGTTTTAAAGAAAAAAAGTATTCACAGATTTAATACCTATGCATAATATAAGAGCTGAAATAGAAGTGATTTCTTCAGTCTTTCTCATCTGTCAGAATCTTTTTTTCTTTTACCTTAAATTCACCTGACTATGGCACTCTGAGATATAGCACTGCTCTGGGGCCACCTGATAACCATCAGAAGCAAATCTCTGACCTCCTCGCCTGCAGCTTTTACTTAACCCTGTAGTTTCTGGACGTTTGTGCAGTATTGAAAAGACAGGAGAAAAGAAAACAGAAACCTGGTTATAACCTGACGCTAAAACTAAAAACAAGGAAATGTACCTCTTTCTTCAGAATTAAAACTAAAATCTTAAATAAAACAGAAAACTTGATGATGACCCTTGGGTTCTTGTTTTTTGTTTTTCCGTTTTATTGCATATAAGTTCAAAACATTTCATGATAGCAGTCATAAGAGGTTTCCGTTGATTTTACGTCTTCAATAGGGAGGATGGTATAGAAGAAATTAGAAAAAAAAATTGCTTGTATGGTCAGTCTTTGCCATCATGAAGTTCAGCTCATGTTGTCCTCAAGGAGTCCCCTTCCAGTGGCTCTCTGTAGAAGGTACCTGCTGTGTGCTGTTGTATTATGCAGTCTGTGGACTGCAGACCGATCCTTCCCAACTGAGAAGCCTTGTGTGCCAGGAGGGAGCAGACGCCTGGGCTGTTGTTGATGCGCTGAGATGCTGGTCGTCTTGGGTCGACCTGGTGGGGGCAGCAGCCACCAGTGTGCCGTACGCGTAGCAGCGCCTTGCGCCTTGCGAGAGTACCATGGTGGGAATGCTGATGTAGGCACCCGCCGTCCGGTCTTTTATGACCAGCCATTCTAGGGAACGCCTAATGACAGAGAGTTGGGCACGCCACCGAGCAAAAGACAGCAGAGGACAGAACCGCCATGTTTCCTACCAGATTCCCAGGATTCTGTATAGTTTGTGTGTCCTGACTGGGATGACATTCAGAAGCCCAGAGCTGGAGTTTACGTTTTCAGCCACATCCATTAAGGGAATCTTTGTAGGATGAATTAAGTAGATCTTCTAAATACTACATTCTGTGCTTTCAGACTGATTTTCTCCTTTATACTTTACTTTTTACTTCAATTTGCTACCAACACTCCTGACCTCCCCCCATCAAGAGAAACAAAAACAAAAACCCCCAAATTTCAACATAAACAGGTTAGTCTCACGTGTCACTACAAATAGATGTTGATTGAGTGAATAGTAAAATTTTTCTTTTAATTTACCAAAATGTTACTGAGTTAGAGAAGAGAGGACTAAAACCTCAGACTCTCTCTGTCCTGTGAACTTTGCTTCAATCCTCTGAATATTTGCATTGTACTGCAAAGTGATTGATCAAACATATATAATAATCGGGTAGCATTGAATTGTAATCAAGGCTTCGGGGGTGAGGTTGGCTATTGGCTATTCCTGAGATACTGGTATATCAATAACAATGTTGCCTTTTCTGTAAAAGGAAGGAACTGTACCTTGCAAGGCTGTGCTGTGATTACGTGAAATGAGTCATATATAAGACTATAAAACATAGAAATATCATTTAAGTGATAACAAAAACCTGTATGTCTATTGCCTCAGTTAAAAATAGAACCTGCCATTTCTTAAAAGACCCCCTCTCTGTTCCCCTCCAGTATATTTCCTTTTCTTTCCTCACCATCCACAAATAACCATTATCTGGGTTTCTGTATTAATCTTTCCTTTTTTTAGAGTTTTGCCACTTGTGTCTGTATCCCTGAATAATACACATTGTTTAAGTCTAGAAAGCTGAGTAGTAAAACCAAAGCCTAGCTGTGTAAGGAAAGGGCGATATTGTCAATATTAGATTAAGGCTTTCAGGAGAAGATAAATTGTCTGGGCCATCATTTGACTTTACCTTCTCTGATAATTTGTAAAAGGCATTTTGAGGAAGACTGTGTTCAAGGTCACGAGTGAATCCTGGGAGCCAGGGTCCAGCACTGTCCGGGCCTCTGACAGCACTCATGTCAGCCGGATCCCAGACGTCTGGCAAAGAGACGGTCTGTTTTCTGCGTCTAAACTCACCGTGGCTTCCCTTCAGTTCTCTGTAGTAGGTCGGATCACACCCGGGGGTGGTGGGGGGGTGGTTTAAAATAAGCGTCTGTGGAGCCATTGACCAGGGCATGGAGGGGAGACAGAAATTTCATTAGATTTGGTCAAAATCAGATAAGTACAGAAAAGAACCTGGACCAAACTGACTCAGGCAGTCTGTTGGTACAATAGCACTGAGAATCTTGGGACTGACGTCTTAATGTCTCTCTTAGGTCACAATACTCAGATCTGGTGCACAGCTGTCATTCCTAGTATTTCCTTTCACTTCCCTTCTTTCGTGGCCCTTTCCTCCCTATAGTCCTGTATGCCACATCCTAGTATTTTTTTTAATTCCCTAATTTTGTTGGAGTGTGCAGAAGATAAATATTTTAGTAATTTGCACATCTGAAAATACCGTTTCAGTTGACAATTTGGTGGATACAGGATTCTAAATTGTAGATTTTTTTTTTTATTTTAGAATTCCAAAGACATTAATCTGCTGTCTCCTGGGATTGCTGTTTAAAAAGTCCAAAACCACTCTGATTCTATGTAAGTTTTGTTTCTCCCTCTCTGGAAGCTTTTAGAAGTTCTGTCTTTTGTGTTCTGAAATTTCACAGTGTTGCTTCTTGCTGCGAGTCTTAATTTATGGTGCTGGGCACACTGTACATATGGGAGGCTTTTGAAATCTGACGAGTCCCTCAGTTCTGGAAAATTTTCTTATTTCATTAGTGAATTTCTGGCAATTGTTTCTCTGTTAGCCCTTTCTAAAACTCCCGTCATTCAAATATCGGAGCTTCTGAACTTCTGGTTTTTTCCTTTCCAGCTTTCCATCTGTCTTTCGCTCTTCTTTCTAGCAAGTTTTATCTCAACTCTCTTGTTCATAGTTTTATTCTCCTTGTGCTGTTTCTGTTTCTCCAAGTTGGTTTTGGCTGTTGGCATTGATCTCTGACTTACATATTAGAGACTTCTCAGATCCTCAGTGATCCCTGGTGATCTGCTCGTGACTAAAAAGCTGATAGGAAGTTTTGGAAACTCGGATGTTTGGCAAGTTCGAACTTCCTGTTGGAAGAGCTGGATGGGCTCTGTGTTGGGGAACTTCTGCTGTGAATGTCTTCGGTCCTCTTCTTTTGAGCTGGTCAGATTCCAGAGAGGAGTCTTAACAATGGCTGGCCCAGGGAGCAAGACTGACTCCCAGAGCTGAATTGGTGGTCTCTTTATTCATAATGCATATAATTACTTAATCCTCGTTTTGAATTCTTTCCTCTCCAGAGAGTGTCTCCAAATGTCTACCTGCTTAGGATAAGCGTGGTTGTGTTATGGTGTGGAATTGGGGAATAAATCTAGGGAACTAACTTCTTAAACATCTTTCCCAGTAATTTTTCCTTTAGCCCCACCTCTCACTTTTTATCCTTGGATCTAGGGGTCTCTGTTACTCTCGGTTTCTGTGTACATGAGGATTGTGTGGTGAGCACTGGGTTGGGTCTCAGCTTTCCCCACTGTTAGCTTGAGGCTTCTCAGCTCAGCCAAGTGAGTGCACTGAACCATCTGCTCTCTAGGTCACCACATTTTTATCCTGTCATCTCCTCACCTGTTCGCCCTGTTTTTTTTTTTCCTTTATTCTAATTTTAATAGACCTTTAGGAAGATGTGAAATTAAATATGTAGCTTAAATCTACCATCTTAGTCCAGATTTGTGCTCTGACTTTATAAGCTATTAACTTAATTTGTCACAATAAGTTGAGGGAGCTTCTTGCGATTGACCAATGAACACTAGCTGGCCGCTGTTTTGTATATTCCTTGGTTTGAATGGCACCTGTCCACGTGTTTACTTTGAAGTGGTTTCTCTCTTTTTAACATCCTCTTTTCCAATGAAGCACTTTTGATTTATAGTCAAGAGTTTGTTTTCCAAAGGAGTATTTTAGTGGTTAAAATGTCGGTCTGGATGTTAAAGGCAAATTTTCCTTGCGTTTTACTGCAGTTTGGGGCGGGTGGGGCGGGGCCAGGAGAGGAGTTGCTGCAAGCCAAGTTGGATGTTGTCATTTTCTAGGCTACGTCGCATTAGAATCGTTCTAGAAATTGCAGAGGAGAATAGTCCATAGTTAACTGTATATGAATCATTGTATTTTGTGCATAGGTAATAGGTGTTGACAGTGTATTTCTACAAGGATTGTGCTGTGATAACCAACAAAGAGCTAAAGGCAGTTAGTTAGTGCTTTCCAACAGTTCGCCTGAACCCGAAGTCATAGCATACCCTGCACATGTTCTTTGAGGTTTTTATCAAATTTTTACCAATGTCATTTAAAATCCATATTATATTTAGGGTATGTAAACTTTAAAAAGTCAGACAGCTCATATACCTTAAATAAAATCATGAGACATACCCTTTGTATGATCGTCAGATGTATCTATTTCTGCCCAAGTGGTCTGTCTAAGTGGAGTAAATGAGAACATTGGCATGAAGTCTTTAAAAAAACAAATACTCATTTTGTCACAAAGATCAGTAGTCATTCTTTGTGCCTAACACATTAATTTAGTCCAGACATAGCCTCAGACACTCAGGCAGTTTCCTACCAGAAAGAGATGCCTTTCGAAAAACATTTCTAAAATCGCTTTAAAGAAATGAGTCTATGGTTAGAAAAACCCTTTAAAGGGGAAAATTATTTCTACTGGTGTAATCCAAAAACTTGGGAAAGAACATAAAAGCATTGTCCCAAACATTCAGGGAATATCGAATAGGAATTGGTCGTTCTGAAGAACATGTTCTGCCTTTGATTCTTCTCTGAGGGAAACTGAGTGTGGTGGGCTGTGTTTATAAGTATAGGCATTGCACTTCTTTCCACAGCTCCCCTTCATAGTAGAATGAAGTAGGTGTATAAGAGCAACAGAAATTAATAGGCCAAATGGAATTTGTGTGTGTGCGTGTGCGTGTGCGTGTGTGTGTGTGTGTGTGTGTGTGTGTTGGGGGTGGTGGGGAGGCTAAGCGATTTAAAAACTCCACGGCTCATAAATAAGAGCATTTAAAGAGAAAAGGATCTATGGCTTTCTTATTTTCAGCTTTAACATTTGCAAAACTAAAATAATGATTATAAAATGCATGGTATAGTCTAAAAGACTTTAAGATTTTTTTTTAATGTTTCAGTAGCATGAATTCTTTGGCTTGTATCAGTCTCCATAATATGCAAAAGTAGACAAATAGGCCCCGAGAAGTTGGATTTTTGTCCTGGGTCACACAGATTTTGTAGCACAGTTAGAACTAATTGTTACCCATCCTCAACTGCATTTATCTGTGACTTTGGTCGTATTCCCTTTCTGTTTCAAAACTCCAAGTGCTTTGCCAGCTTTCTTGTTTATGTTTAAAAATGACTAAGGTATGGGTGGGATGTTCTCTCCCCCTTTAGCTCAGTGGCAGTGGAGGAAAGGGTACGGAAAGAGATCATTTATCACAAGTCACAGACTAAGTCAGAAGGTGGTTGACAAGTAGGTCCCTTAAGGACTTCCTGACTATTTTGTGCTTCTGTCGAGTTTTGTTTATGTTGACTTAGATTGCCAAGTTAGCTGGTATGTTCTGGATTTTGCACAGATAATGAATAAGGACAAAGTAATCGTCTTCACATATTTAAGGACAGTGTGTAGGAGAGAACATAGGATGGAGGGCACAGTTGGTACTCAGATGTCAAAGAGAGATTGGGGTTTAATTTATTCTCACACTTAGTCAAACATCTACTTTGGGATGGGCATGATGCCTGGTGCTTCAGGAGGTACAAAGATAAGACAATGCGTACTCTCGTATTCTGAAAAAGCTTACATAGTTAACTCTAAAACAAGACTGGATGTGTGAGTGGCAGAGGAACAAAATGTTGAAGTGGCTCAAAGAAGAGAGAGGCTTGGATAAGGTGAGACTTGGGCGGGCAGGGGTGGGGGATCAAAGCCTGAAGCCTGAGCAAAGAAGGACTTTGAGATGAGGTTACATAGAGCACGGCTAGGGATTGCATCCCAGTTCAGATGGGACCTGGGGTTTGTGTCGGGGACTTGTGAGAGACAGAAGCCCTGAGGATGGATTGAACACTACTCTCTTTGGAAATGAGCCTCCAGTCATTTCTAAGCAGGGGAGAGACTTGATAGGATGGAGCTTTATAAATCCACAGCCCCACATGGCAATGGTGAAGATGGGGGGAAGAGACTGAGGTGGATGGAGGGCTTTGGGTTAGTGGAAGAACTCCAAGGGATCTAAAGTTCAGCTTCAAAACGCCGTCAGTGAACTGCTGAAATTGTCTGAAAATATGGTATGTGCATACCAAAACACAAAAAATGTCCAGGATACAATAAAAAGTCTAGCTAGCTAACTAGAGAAATAGTCCAGGTGAAGGTTACTACTGGTTAATGAGGGGGTGGAGAAACGGAAGAGGGGGAAACGAGACACTTCCCTCCTGAGATATGCAAGTGATTGGGTATAGTCAAAGGGTAAAAGAAAAACAATTCCAGAACTTTCTTAGGTTTTTCCTAGATCCTCCAGCACTTAGTAAAGAGCCTGGCACATAGTAGCCTCTCAATACATAATTTACCTGAAGAGAGTAAAATATAGTGATTGAGGTTCTGAGCCAGGTAACTAGATAAATAATTATATTGTGCTTAAAAGAAATGTGGACTCATGAAAAGGAACTGGTTTAAAAGTAAGGTGATTCTTGTTTTTGGATTTGTTGAGTTTTCGGTTTCAGCAGGTCTTCCAGGTGGTGGCGTCCAGGAAATATTTGGAAATTTGGATGTGGAAGTTAGGAGAAAAGCCAGAGGTAGGAATATCATTTCGGAGTCTTCTTTTTAGGAAAGAGAGGTGAGATCGAATCTTAGAGTAAACAGAGGTGGGTGGTCTGACATGAAGGGAGAACCAAGTGTATGTATCAATGTAGGACCGTTTCTAGGCAAGGATTATCCAAGATGGTAGCCTGTGCTAGGGTTTCACCAGGAAACGAGGGGTTTCACAACCACCAGAAGGGCGAGGAGAAGAAAGAGCAGGACGTCTGGCTTTCAGGAGATTTGGAAGTAGAGGAGTCAGAAGCGAGCCTCCACCGAGGAGCGCGCAGCTTCCTGCAGCACCGACTGGGAGTTCTCAGAGCTCCAGGAAGCTGTTATCAGAATCCCACATTGGCCCAGGCCAACCACCTGCCCGGAGCTACCGCCACCTCTCAAAGTATGGCTTCTCTCCCATCTTTCAAACTTCGCCTGTATGCCTCTTATCAGTCGGATCTAAACCTGGGATTCAGTTGGAAGGGTGTGGGGCTATGAGTGATTGCCAACAGATGAGCTGGCACCTGGGATTTGGAGCATCTCAAATGCGTCCTGTCGCTTCTGTCAAAACTCCAGTTCCCCATCCCAGAATATTTTCATAAGGACATTTAAGTTTTGCTGGTGTGGTGTCTGGTCCTCTCTCCCATAACAGACAGAATGGTATTCTCTATTTTGTGTGATGTGCCCTGTTTTTTGCATATCTGCCTCTCAGCCTGGAATGTGCACACTATTCCTATCCTGGCCCTACTAATCCGCTCCTTGATTCAGGTGGTCCTGCCTCCCCTGGCGCCTTAAACATACCGGCATTGATGAAGGAGTATTTGTTTTTGTCTATATATACCCAAGGCTTAGCATACTGCTTGACATTAAGTTTGAATGAGGGAGGGATGGAGGGAGAGAGAGAGAGAGGAGAGAAGGAAGGAAGGAAGGAAGGAAGGAAGGAAGGAAGGAAGGAAGGAAGGAAGGAAGGAAGGAAGGAAGGGAGCAAGCAAGCTTTAGGTGGTGGGGGGGTGCTATTACATTTTGTAGATCAGTCATGGTTTTTAAGGGATCGCTTTTAATCCAGCGCTGGTACTGGAAGCCAGTTGCAGAGTGAAGACTGACTAGGAATGAAAGAATTGGAGTTAATGTATTGCAGAGACGTTTGGAAAAGGGAGAGTAACAACACAATCTGAGAGGCCAAAGCAGAGTAAAGCGAGCTTCCCCGCCACCCCAAAGGCAGTCATGAGCCTGTCAGAAGCCAGAGAAGACAAAGCTATTTGACAAAGTCAATTTGAACAAGAAAGCCACATTGAATGAATCGAGAGAACGCGTGGAAGTTTGCTCTTAGGAAGAAGGATACTTTCCCCGTCAGGGTAGGAGCAAATGAAAGAGAGGGATCCGAGGTGAAGGCTAGAAATGTTAAGGGAACCTCTGAATGCAGTATAATCAGGGGCTGGAGGCAGAATCGGGATTTGGAGCTTGAGAACACACCGTGCTGGGTAAGGTAGCAGGAAGAATGGATACGAGTGGGAAGCAAGTGGCAGGCGCCTAGCTGAGGTGAGCCTATATCTGAAATGGGTCCAATCAGAATACTTTGATGCTGCCCAGAAGTGCTCATCAGTCTCAGAACAAAAGAAAAGGCTGGAGGCAGTGGCGATGGCCAGGAGCCTTTCTAGACACGACAGAAAAAATCCTGGGACTGAGGCTTTGGGAAGGGTGAAGATACGAAAATGCTCGCTCTGGGGTTTGTGCTCACAGAAGGGCGTCAGTAGGAGGTGCTGTTAAGCCATGGTTCCGCCTCTGGGGAAAGAGCTTGGCCATGAAGCTAGCTGTGCACACCAAACTACATAACCTGTTGTCAGGGGACAGAGCCAGACGGGAATGTCACACCAGCTGAGAAGCTGGACGTCCTCAGTGATCCCTGAAGTGTCTTCCAAAATTCCAGGAGTTTATGATTATTTTGGAATTATTGCAGAAGATGTCAAGAGCCAGAAATTTTAAGTGTAATACTTAACAGGATGTACGCAGAATTCTTTTATAAATTTCATGGTAGCTACATTCCATATACTGATTTTCTATATTTTCTTGTTAATAATATCCACATTATCCTTTTCTCTTTTTTTTCACTCTAAACATTTGTCGAGCTCAGAGGTACGAGGCCAAGATATGCATTAGAGATACAGTTGGAAATAAAACAGACAGGACTCCCTCTTTCCTCGAACTCAGACTCGGGCGGTGGAGATGACCATTATACAAACAGTGCAGCCGTGAGTGCACAGTCCTATCAAAAAAGCAGAAGACCATGTTTATAACCTTGGGATTAGAGCAAACCTTAGTGAGCAACACAAAATACGAGATCCAAAAGGAAAAAATATGGATCAATGTACTAATCCCAAATTTAAGACTTTTGTGAAACGAAATACCGTAAACAAAATTAGATCAACACAGATCTTGCAACCTTTGTACGAACGGCCTTAAACCACCTCGAGATTCCCTCTCGGGCTCGGGCTGAGAGGTCCCTAAGAAACAGCAAAAAGCATCCTGCTTCCTCTGTGATCCTGAGACCACAGAGCCTTGGTTTCTTCACCTACACATCGAGATTATACTCACGTGTCCGTGAGGCTCGTAAGAAGTGTTGTCAATGAGAACGCTTTGAAAACGCAAGGAGTGACTGCATAATAATAACTTGCTCCAAACTAGTTCCTCATCATGAAATCGTGCTGTCAAGCTTTCGGCTGGTGGCTGGGAATAAGGGCACAAGCTTTTGGGCCGCATGGATTTTTTTTTAGCATTATGAAAGAGCCGTTAGGCAGCCCGCACAGGACGTCACTCTGGACGTCACTCCCCCTGGGACTGGCATGCACGATTTTGCCTCCGGAGACCTTCAATCAAGTGGTTTCCTGGTTGGAATCTGCTGCCAGCTGCCTGGGGGAAAAGCCGGTGCTATGGGCTTGATTGCCGCCGACTATCAAGATGACACGCGGAGTAATTGCCCTTATTACGTTTGACACTGAAAGAGCTACTAATTAGAACCAGATGTTAGGATAACCATTGCTATCCTAGCTCTTCATTTTGAGAGAAGGTATACGGTATATGGTATAGGGTAAACGGCAAGGTATCTAAAGCGGATTTGGGATTCCTGTACCTACGAAGTCCTTCAGGGACCACCTAGTGTGTTCTTAGACATCAGAGAAGGCTGAACTGTAAGCCAGTTCTGGACGGATGGGTATTTTATTTATTCCTTGAACATACATTGATTGAATATCCACCAGCTACAGTGCCAAGGGTGAAAAGGCATGTTCCTGACCACCCAGCAAATCACAAAGGGGAGACCGATGTCTCTATTTTTTAAAGCTTTTTGATTGAGAAACATATGACATAAAGCACATAAAGTCTAGAAGTGCAAAGCAATGTCGTGACGTGGTCGAGGAGGGTTTAGTTCCGTCAAGGGGGCAGGGATGACAGAGGTCTTTGATTTGGATGACATGGTGTACATGCTGGTTCAGGAGGAAGAGGATGATGAATTGGCTTTTGTAAGGTCTAATCTGCAGCGAAAAAATATATATGTATACATACAAAAAAACAAACAAAAATTCTAGAGCTCAGGAAAGAAGACAGAGTTAGAGACGACCATTTAAGAGCTGTCCGTATGTGGGTAGTAGGGAAATCATCTGGGGAGGAGTTGGGGAGAAAGAAGAAGCCATAAGTGGGACCTTGGAGAACACCTTCTAGTGAGACTGAGAGGAATTGGAAAAGAAGAACCAGAAAAAACTAATGGTTTCATGGACACTAAGAGAGAAAGGAGTGTTGTGGTTAATTAGGCCAAATGCTGTGAAGGCCAGTTACAAGGAAAACAGGGCACAGTTGTAGAACTGGAAATTTGGTTGTCACTGATTACCTTTTCCAGAAGGGGCGTAAAGCGTGATTATAGGGGGTTAAGAAATAAATGGGGAGTGAAGAAATGGAAGCATGGGATTCTTCATCTCCTTTGAAAATAGCACTAGCAACTTTATTATTAATCTTCTTCCTGAACCTCTTTATGCGTTCGCTCTTCTCATGTCTATTAAAGCCCAATTTTATTTATTTAGCATTGGTTGTCACTGTCTTCAGTGACACCTCACATCGGTGTTACCCCCTCAGCCTGTCTTCTCCAGCCTCAATTGAAGTTCTTAAACTGAAGAAATAGAAAAAACACCAAATTGGATCTTCTCTCGTATTATAAATGATACTGTGAAGATGGCTCCTCTGTCCATGAGAAACACCCTTTGTGTCCTCAGAGAATCTGTTCAGTAACGTAATGGTTTTCTCCTCTTCGTGGATGAGGATGATTTTCCTGACTCTCAATCAGGACTTAAACTTTACGTATCCAGTATTGCTGACATGTGATAAACTGGGCGTTAGAAAACCTGGGTCCCAGTTACGTTTGGCCTCTAATCTCCTATGTGACGATGAGTAGGTTAAAAGTCATTTTGCTTTTCTGAGCCACACGATTTCCTCATCTATAAAATGAGGGGTTTGGATTAAGCGATTTTGAAAATTCTCTTCTATTCTAATACATTCCCACTCAGTTAGCTATGTGACTATGGCACCCATTTGCCTGATGACTGGCCAAGGCCGGGGGTACCATGTATGACTGGGGAATACGATTGGACTACTGGTCAAGACTGGGACTTGGTTTTATGATTCCCTGTTTCAGAGTGTCACTTAGTCCTCTTGCCTGCTGGGTCCAAGGAATCATGGCTCGTCTAGCTTCTCGTGTCCTTCGTCCAACCTACTAAGTTCTTCTCCCACACTGGCTTCTTAGGGCCATGGTGTTGGGTGATGGATTCGTGAAAGCTAAGAGCTGATCAGGGAACTCTGGGGTAGCGGAGGTGGGAGGAGGGTATGGGTTGAAGGAACCTTGAAGAAGCCAGGTGAGAGTCTCCCGAACACCTCACAAAGGCAGCGTTCCTTTCCTGCGTGATCCATGGAGCCCACGTTCAAGTCACGTGTGAGGACAGACCGGCTAAGGGACAAGTGAGTTCCTAGCACGAGCTTCTAAAAACAGTGACAAAACAGTGACAGTGTCAACAAGTTAGTTACGACGCCTGTCAACACAGTTCAAGACGAGCCTCTCAAGTGCCTGTCATCGGGGCTGAGTGAAGACTGGGAGAGCAGCTTCAGGCCAGGTACTCGGGGACACGCACGTCTCACCGGTGCATGTGCCCTCTGGTCAGGTGACATTCCAAGGGAAACCGTTCGGATTTCCCTTTCAGTATCCAGAGTCGCAGCCGGTTCGCGTCACGCCTTTAATTTCCTTCTAATTTTGATTTCGTTTAGCCTAAGTCTTGTAATGTTTCATTTTGAACTTGGTCCTTGTAGAGAAACTAAAGCAAGGCCAGTAGCCTCTCTGGTGACAGAAAGGCACAGGGCATGCAGGCCAGTTGTCAGGGACTTGAACGAGGGGAAAAGTTAAGAGGAAAAGGAAATGGGAGAAAATGGTGGAATGCTTCTTGGACTCCACGTGGACATCTGGTTCCTAAGCCAGCTGCCGCTGCGAGGAGGTGTAGACCTCCCACTCCTGGGGCCGACGCCCGGCGTAGACAGCACGTGGGCAGCTGTCTCGGGGCTGTCGTCCCGCGTGCCCAGCTGCCGGCTGGCTCTTTCCACTCGGGCGTCCACTGTCCTTTCGCACAACGTGCATGAAACTGGTTCCGTTTCCCCACGGTCCGTTCTCCGTCCCTCCCGCTGGTAGACGTCATTTGTCAGGACTGCAGTGCGACGCGGGAAAGGCCACGGGCTTGGCGTTGGACCTGGATTCTAGCCTCCGTCTTACTCCACTGGGTGTCTTTGAGCAGACTCGAGCTTTCGGAGTTGGGGGCAGCGGCGCAGCATTGTCTGTGTGAGCTGCGTGCCGCTGACACCCACTCACCCTGTAGCACAGTGTTACACTTACACACAATATTACACATTATCATCGTGAGAGCAAAATGCCCGCCTTTGGTCTTTTGTTACTGGTCACTTCTGGGTCCTTATTTAGTGTCTGTGCTGGATATTCGCTCTTTGCCCCCATCAGATTCACCTCTTATTCATCTCCATCCTCTGCTCAGCTCCAGGAGGCCAACCTCGTTGGGCCACGGCCGCATCCTGTGCCCTCTGGCTCTGGTTGAGTTTGGCCCTTGGGGAGCACCGTAGGGAATTAGAGGGAGGAAGGAGCGTGGAGCTATGGGCTTAGTCTCCCACCTGCGAGGCCCCTTGGCCGGGTCGTATCCCTCCCCCAAAGGTCCCTGTATTTCTCAAGTCGTCCTTCTCGACACGATTCTCTCCTCCTGGGTTCCGGTACCTCTTCCCTCCCCTTGTCCTTTGGTCTGAGGGTAGAAACCATCCCTCCACTCTCCCCACCCCTGGCTTACTACGTACCCACTGTAGTTGCCTTATTCCATCTGCACCTGGGTAAATGATACGATACAGTTGTGGTGGGGGTGGGAGGGGCAGTCTGGCTGATGGAGCACTGTGGACCAGCGGGGAGAGGGAGGCCTTGGACAGGGGACCAGAGGGTGCCCTTTCCAAGGCTCGTATGTTTACTTGCTGACTGCTTGTGGGAGAGGAGAGAGTGAGTGGCTGAGCTGTCCTGACCCTTATCACCCTTAGGCCTGGCTGGAGGGTCCCACTCTCACAATGCCCTCTCCCCATGGGACAAGGAGTCCATGGGGTCAAGGAGACATGCCACCATAGAGCCACAGCAGCCCCCTTCCAGACCAGACTGTCATTCCAACATTCTGGCCTTCCTGCCCAAATGGCCACCTGCAGAGCAGGTGCAGGCCTCTCCACCAGGTGTGCGCCCCAGGCACAGCCGCGGAGTGGCCGAGTGCAGCTGCTCAAAGCGGAGAGGCGGGAGAGCTTGGACGTGTGGGCACCCGAGGCTCTCACGGTGTGGGGTGGAGCCGAGGGTGAGGGGAGCCGGGGTCGGCTACGAGCCGAGGCCAGCTCTCCCGGTGCCGCTGCACTTGAGCACAAACTCCAGGGCATCAGAGAATTCTAAATGCAGACCAGCAGCTGCCAGGTGGCTATGTGGGTACACGAGTCAGGGCAGGATGGTAGGACGCATTCGTTCACAGTGTGTTAGCCTGATTCATGCCTTTTCGGCAAGGAGACCCGTGGATGTAGGCCTCCGTTGGCACTTGTCCCTGGGTCCTGCAAATATGAGTGGATGATTTTCAGGGTCACACTGTCCCCAACTGCTCCCATGCAATGGCAGGTAGCCTATCTTCTTTCTGAAGATTTATAGGGACAAGAGTCATCCAGCTCCTCATTCGTCCTTACTGTGAAGTCGGCCTTCTTGTGACATTGTCTTCTTTAAGTCCAGTTCCTTTGAGAAACAAGATATGGAGTGTTAATAAGTCCCATGCGATTGGACGACTGTGTGAACTGTGGCCTTGAGGCTCCTGCCGCTGCTGTCAGCTCTCAGGCCCTGGCTTTCCTCCCGCCCTGAGATGTCAGCACCATGGACAGGACTCAAAGCCCCGTCCAGGGAATGAGGGATCTGATGAGAATTCAGGGGCAGCAGAGCACGGGCCACTTCCCGTCAGTAGGGAGAACAGAGCCGGTGCATCTATCTCTACCCGGCGTCATTGCCACCCCTGTTCTCTATCACACGAGGCTCTGGCAAGCTGCAAGGTGATAAAGCAAAGGAGGCCCCGCCCCCTCCCCCAGCTGGGGAACAGAGAAGGAATTACCTGGGTCAGTCCAGGGAATGCTGGCTAGCAGCCCAGGCGCGGGTATTAGTCTTCGTGTGCTACTTGCCACACGGTGACCCTGCTTGATCTTGGTGGTAAGATTAGGGTGGGGGACACCCCGATGGAACTGTCTGCTCGCAGCTGTTTCCTGCAGCCAGGCCTCCCCCAGCTCTGTGTCTTCCTCTCATCCCACAGCATCCTCTACAAACGTCTGAGCTGGGAGGCGGCCCAGAAGGAGTTCCAGGGGACTCAGTGCCCCTGCCTGTCCCGGGCTTATGCACCCACAGGGTGCTCTGCGTGTCCTTTGGGGCTTTCGGCCTCACAGATCTGGGGCACTGACCCAGAACAAGCTCCTTGGCACCTTCTCCTGCAGGAAGCACACGGTGAGGAAGATGGAGCCACCAGGCTGACAGCAGCTGAGAGAGCACTCACTGCTTGTGGGGCCATCCCTGGAGGGCTCAGGAGCCACTAGAACCCAGACTACATGAGGGAGCTGAAGGGCAAGGCCCTGGCATGGCTCCCTTGCACCAGGAGGGCTCACGATGTATTGGCAGCTGCATGCTCACCCTCTGGGACTCCAGACTGCAGTCCCGTCTCCCAGAAACAGGTCATCGCCATGAGCTGTGAGCTGGCATCTCACTCAGCACCAAAAATGTGACCCCAGAGCGCAAAGAGTGGCCTGAGCCTGTCTTGATGAAGTAGGCACTGAATGTGGGGGCCCTCAGCCTGGACACTGGGGTTCTTTAGAGCAGTTCAGAGGAACTCCTGGAAATAAGAAAGCTAACAGCCTGTCAGTGCTGCGGAAAACATATTTCTGGGCAGAAAACCCCAGGAGCGATTCCATTACAGAACACCTCCGATGATCTCAGCGGAGTCGCTCGACAGGCCCCACCGGTCCCAAGTTGGAATACAGATCAGTTTCACCTTCTGTTGGCCAGGCCTGGAGTGATGCAACTCCCCTGGCTCTATGCCAGGAAACGATCATGGAAGAAAGTGTATCATCAAGTGTGAAATCAACAAAAGTGCCATCCACCGGGACCATGACCCGGTTTCACCCCACGGAACCATCCTGTGCATGGCAGTGTGAGCCACTTGGGTGGGGACACACGGGGCGATCCAGCACGGGGAGCAGGCGTGTGGCCTCTGAGAGCTCCGTGCCACCTCCCCCCGCCCCCCACCACCTCCTGCCTCCTTTACGAGGCATCCCTGGCTGAACGAGAGCGGCATAAATGCAGCCCCCTCCCCACGGGACGTTTGTCTTTATTCCTTCCAAAAAAATCTTTTTTTTTTTTTTTTTGGTCAAATTTGAGTCGTCTCCTTTATCCTCTAACAGGCCAGGTGCCCGATTTGGGTGCCCAGAGGTCATGGGTCTGGGGAACATGTTTAAAGCTAGTTATGGGAGGCGTAGTGACCCTTCCGAGTGCCCGGCTTGTCATCTTTCGACGTTCCGCAGCAGGATGCTCTGCCGCATTAAAACGACTGATTCGGAGTTGAGGAGATGACGGGGTCCGGACTTCGCGGGGGGAGCGATACACCGTGCAGGTTGGTGGCCGCCACCCCTGGGACAGGAAGGAAGAAGAGACCCGAGCCCCAGCTCAGTCAGGAGGCTTGTATGACAAAGGGCTGCCCCGGCCCGGGTCCCGACGTCTCCCTGTGCTTCTGCTTCTGACTTCATCATCGTATGCTCGAGACAATTGCTTCCAATTCCCGAGGCTCCGAAGCCTCCACATCCACGTATGGAGTGTGTGACTCGAGCCTGGCATTTCACATGACTGCCCGAAAGACCCACAGTCAAACCCGTTATGAGGGTGCTATTGGAATCCGACCTGCTTTTCAAGGTTATCATTTTCTCCCCACCCCTGCCCTCCAAACACACCCACCGCACTCACCAAAGACCTGGGGCCAGTGAGGATGTCCTGGCCAGTGAAGACACTTCACCAGACGGTCTTAGGAGAAGTGTGTGGACCCGGTGGCCTGGGATTCTCAGATCCCGTCTTAGGCGTTCTGATCGTTCCCCCCCAAATTCTTCAGCACATTGTTCCAGTGGGTGGAAGTTGCCCAGGAAACCCTCATTCGCATCCCCTGCAGCAACTATGTTCTTGATGCTACGGCATTTGGGGCTTGCTGGCCAGGAGAAGACCACCGCTCCCAGGGCCCCCCTGAGAGTGTGGCTTTCATATTCAAACCAAGCAATCTAGAGCCCTCCCCGCAACCCCCTCCTTCATCTGGCCAAGCCTCTATCCTTCTGCCCTAATTGTTCCAGGGCCAGATACCAGACAAATGGCGACAGCTTCTATGCCCCAGAGCCTGCCAGAATTATTCGAGCCAGCCAATCCGAAGCCTGTTCGGCTACTTACCCTTCCTCGCTCATTCCTCTCTGCAAAAACCACAATAAAAGCTTTGGCCCAGGCTTTCCCCTCGCTCCTTCCTCTTCCTGCGGGCCTGGTGCCTCCCTGTGTGGCCCTGTGTGGCTTGGCCTGCCGCCTCCTCTTGGGAACTATACGTAACAAACTATCTTTTCAATGGCAGCCAGTCTCCTGATCCTTGGGCCTCACCATACCCTGGTGAAAGCAAAATCCTGGGTACATTTTAAACCCAGCGTGGAGGCCAGAGACTTGGGTTAAACGGTGCCCCTCTCTGAGGGGCTGTGCCACCCTCTGAAATGGAGGTGAGATTTATAAAGTTTTAGAGCAAAGCCAGCCCTGTGCCCCACCCCCACCCCGCCCTTCACCATGGCTATGACCGCAGCATCCCTCGCTTTGGGGGTCTGCCCTGCAAGTGGCTAGCCATTGCAGGCTTCGGCAGAGGGCATCAGAACCCGGCCCCTGCTTTCAGATGTCTCCTGTTGTTCTGTGGCCAGAATCCTGAACAGCGGAAGGGGCTTGTCGAAGTCCACCTCTCTCTAAACAAAGACCTGTTGCAAGAGTTTGGAGTTACAAGTTAATGGCTGAGGCAAGCTGAATAAACTTGGCTAATCTGATTAAACCCCACCACGATTCACAGAACACCACCCGTGCCTGCCAGACACGGTGGGGGGCGGGGGGAGTGGGGAGCAACGAGGCTTGAAGGAGCCAGATCACTCAGGACATCGCCGCCCTGGCTACGGATCACTTTTACTGTATCCTCGGGACACAGGTGCGTCAGGAAGGGTTTTAAAAAGCGGAATGGCCTGACCAGGTTTATGTGTGAAGAGTTTATCCAGACTGCTGTGCATAAAATCATAAGGAAGCTGATGTAGCATTGGAAGAGGAACCGTAAAGGTGGCTGAGAGGAAGTGAACCTTTCTGCTACCGTCAGAGAGAGCGGGACACACGTGAGAGAGGTTTGGGAGGTGACGCGGGCGGACCCCGTGCCGGCTGGGTGTCCGTCCGGTGGATGCTGTGTCACTCGCCAAGACGAGGAGCGTGGACCAAGCCGGTTCCTTCCTTGTCCAGACTTTAGTTTTCTTCTGTGGTCCTTTCCAGCTCTCGAAATCTAGAATGCCACTTCCCGGAAAGAAACGGTCTCCGCAAACGGTAGAGACAAAAACAGAGCGATGGGCCGTTTGCACGAATGGGCCCCAAAGTCAGCCTGGGAACGTCTTGCCAGGCCGGCATTCAGCGGAGGACAGAGGACACGCGGGGCCTTGGTCACAGCCGGGCAGAAACCACCGCCGAGGGCCACGGCGTGTGCCCCTCGGGGCGAGCATCTTCATCGTGTCCCGCAAGCCCTGGTGCTACCCAGCCGCCTTGGAAGTGACTGAGAAGACGACGGATACCACTTACCAAGAGTAATTAGGTCAAAGTCCTAGTGAGAGGACTTGAGTGAAGAAGAGGCCAGAGGCCGACACCGTTATTCTCTTCTTACAACGCCAGTCACAAGGGCATTCCACACATGCCAGCCCGTCTTAGTCTGTTTGGGCTACTGTTGTGGCGCGATCAATTCTAAGATCCACGGAGCCGATTGAGATGAATTATGAGCCTTTATTAGCCGGCCGGGGACTGGCCCTCCACCACGTAGGGTCAGAGAATCAGCCCCGAGCTCCCAAAAGAGGCAGCTTGTAAAGCTGAGAACCACATCAAACAAGCAAGCAGCTTACAGCAGCAGAAGTTGGCTCACTTGAAAATTTTCCACCCTTCACACTATTACCTTAAAAATACCGTGGACGGGGAGGCCTGAATAGCAAACGTTTATGTCTCTCAGTTCTGGGGGCCGTGAAGTTCACGATCAAGGCCGCGGTAGATTCCTGTCTGATGAGGACCTGCCGCCCGGTTCACAGATGGCCGTCTTCTTTCTATGTCCTCACACGGCGAAGTGTCGAGGGAGCTCTCTGGGGTCTCTTTAATAAGAGCATTAATGCCATTAATGAGAGCTCCCTCCTTCTGACTCCCAAAGGCCTCATCTCCGAATACCATCGCACGGGGCGTTGGGATTTAACATATGAACTTGGCGGGGAGGCAAACATTCAGCCTATAGCACAGATCTTCGTAGGTCTCTGGCCCTGGGCTCCGCACCTCTCAGCTGATTCACAAAGGGGAGCCAGCGCTCACACAGGAGTGGGGAGGGCATGGTGGAAGCTGCTCAGGGATCCAGAGTGCCTGCCTGTCTGAAGGAAGAGCAGGAACCATGAAGACACCCAGCCGGCTGCAGGCCCCGCTCCGGCCGAGAAGGTGCCAGCAGCCTGAGGCGGCAGTTAAATTTTCGCAAACCTGTTTTCCAAATTTGGAATCTGACTGTTTTCAACCCTCCTCGCCACACGCTGGTTTCAGACCTTGATTCCACACTCTGCGGCAGCCCCCAGGCCAGTTCCATCCCAGCCAGCGGCCAGCCCTGGCTCTGTGGACTCCACCAGGATATTCTTCCCTGGGCCCTGCTTGTCCCACAGCAAGGCTTGGACGTTGCCACCCAGAGATAAGCCGGCAGGTTCACAGAAGCAGTTACACAAGAGCAGACAAACAAGATCGTATGTGGCCGATTGCCTGTCATGGCCATTTCTGTGGGGCAACCCGGAGTCGGGCCTGGGTGCTGGGAGAGAGACTCCGAAGAAAAGCTCAGGAAGAGAAAAGCGAAGACCGACGGCAACTGTAGAGGAGGGGAAAAAAAAAAAAGGACTCAGTTATATTCATTTCAATTTGTTTATTTAAGGTCACACCTACGTTGTGTAACTAAAGATGAAAAAATCTATGCCGAAGACTTTTGAAACTGAGTGGTGGTGGTGGTGTCGTTTTAATGTAAGCCTTGGGACTGGTGTTCAGAGCAGGAGTGAGCGAACGTTTCCTGGAAAGGGTCAGGTGGTAAATTATTTGAGGCTCAGTGGGCTTGTCCCAACCGTTCACCCGTTGTAACACAAAAGCAGCCGTAGACACTGTGCAAACGCGTGGGCACAGACCTGTTCCCGTAAATCCGTCCACGTAAGCAGGCGGTGGGCCAGACAGGGGCTGGGCCAGTTTGCCAACCTCTGTTTCCTACGTGGAGATCCAACGAAGCATGAGAATGGGGATTATTTAGACCAGGAGGTCATAAATCAAGAGCCGCAATTCACTTGGAGCAGGTTTCCTAAGCTGCGCAGATCGGAATTTGAAGCAAATAGTTTTGCAAATCCCGCGACTCCAATTTCTGGTGAAACAAGCCAGGACTCAGCAAAGATGGGCAACCCGCCACCCTCCACGGATAATGTTGGTTTCCTCGCCTTTCCGATCAAGGGTATGTGAACTTGGGTATTCATCTGAATGAAGCATCCACTAGACCAGCGGCCTTTCAATTATTTCCCCAGCACTCCCTGGGATGGTTTCTGCCACATGTTAGACAAATATTCTGTCGTGGAACAATATGTTGTGGTCATTAGCATGAGAATCAATGTTTAAGTTATTTCTAATGCTCTCGAAATTTAACGACCATTCTCAGTGAAGGGTAAAAAATGTAGCAAATATTCTGTAAGTAATTCTAAGTTTGAGGATCGGTGTTTGGGGTTACAAATGACAGAAAAAGCCACCTCCAATTGGGTAAAGCCAAACAGAGAATTTACGGGCAGAGGCAAATGGCTGGATATGTGGATTCAAACATCACTGGGGCCCGGTCTGCATCTTGGCTCTGTCCTGCACGTGGGCTTCCTTCTCAGGCTCCGCGTAGTCATGAGACAGCTGCCAACAGCCACAGAGCAACACCCTCTAGGTTCAAGTTTAGTGAGGAAGGAAGACAGCTCTCTTCCTCCAGGTTCCAGCAGAAGCCCCGTTGCCTCTCACAGCCCCGGTGCTCAGCGCTAATCCAAGGCCGCGGCCAGGAGTTTGCAGTGTTCCAACTGTCCCCACACCCTCTCGCAGGGCCAGCGGAGACTCCGCCTGAAGCGCATGGACCGGTCGCCGTGGATCAGGGCAGTCTTCAAGAGGAACACGAGAGACGGCTAAATGGGTTCCAAACGGCAAACCCAGAGGGCCGCGCCTACGGTTTGGATGGACCTCCTCTTGAGAAACTCTGTGGGCCAACTTTGCTCTGGCTGTCAAGTGCGCCTTGCCCCACGGCCCTCTCCTCTCTCATTCCCGCCTGCCCTAGCCAGCTGCCCCTCATCTGACCTCAGTGGTGAAAAGGTCCAGGTCAAGACGAAGGGGCCCTGCTTAGCCTCCTCCACACGCAGAGGTGGCACAGCCGGGGGCGCCATCAGGCGTGACAGACGGAGAGCCCAGTGATCAGGAGTTGACGGATAAAAATGTCATGGAAGCGTTTGACTCCTTCATGTGTTCCAGGAAAGATCGTGGCCCTCCAGGGCGACCTCAAATGCTTACGACAAATTCCTCTCATCGCTTGAGCTAATTACTAGAATTAGATTTCCGCAACATGAAGCCTAAATAATCCGACGTGAGTGGGTCGGTGTGTACTGTGAACCTCACACTGGTGTGTGGAGGGGGCGCAGGAAGACCCCAGCTGGGGAGCGGGGACGAGGCCACCAGCCACTGGGGTGCCACACGGGCTTTGGGGCCAGAGATGGTGGCAAAAGCCAGGTCAGGCCATTGAGCGGAGGAACCACAGTCTGTGGGAGTGACTTCTGAGGGGCAGAGGACAAGGAGGGGTGCCCGCTGGCTCCCATCTGAGCCGCTGAGAGAGGTGGGGACTTCGGGGACAGCGGCGATGACTGCAAGCCAAAGTGCCAAGGCAGGTAGGACTTGTACAAAAACCCGTGTGAGACAAAGAGAGTCGGGCCCAGAGGATGAGATGAGGCGTGAGGAAAGTTCTGGAACCCTCTTTCTGCTTCGCCTCTCTCGTGTCGCTAACCCTGCACCCTTTTACCCTCGCACCGGAGGGGAGTTTAACTGTATACCCAGACGACTGGCAAGGAGGGGGAGGGGCAGAGCCGAAACGCAGGCCCTTCACTGCGGGGAGGACAGAGTCCTTGAGAAGTCCTCTTCTTCCACGTTGGTGACAGGGAAAGAGACGTCCAAGGTGAACCCCACTCTGCCCACGCTCGCAGGTCCGTGAGGGCAGGGCCGTGGCGGGCGGTGGAGGCAGCTCGCTGCTCGGACCCACGCCGCCAGGCCTTCCTGCCGCCACGAGGCTCGTGCTGCTCCCTGCAGAGATCCACGTTGACTCTGGCGCCTGCTTTCTGTGCTCACCTCGTAACTCGTTCGGCCCAAGGGACTGCACACTCAGTGCGTTCAGGGGACCCCAACCAACACAGGGGTCCACGCCCTCCCAGAGCGAAGCGGTCTCACCTTCGCTTCTGAGGTGAACTCGGGGCCCCTGGGCTCCATTCATAGGGGACCCACCTCTCCTTCCAGGGAAAGCTCCCCCATGGCCACGCCGTCCGGGCCATCTCCCCCGGAGCCTTGTCCTTCCCACCTTTGGATCCAGCATGGCCTTGACACGTCTGTGGGCTGTGGGACAGGACCATCCGGGCTTTAATCTCAGCTCCTGCTATGGACCTTGGGCAGATAGCTTGGCCCATTGACACCTGCATTTCTTAATCCGTACAATAAGGATGTGAATGCTGGTTTGTTGTGAACCTTAAATAACATAAAAAGGTGTAGCACGGTGTATTCGGTCAAGCGTTCAGTAAGGCCAGCTTCTAGTGACCTTTGACCTGCCTCTGACCTTGGCTTTTCTGTCACAGACAAAATCAGGCCTGTCCCCTTCCTCACCAAACAATCATTGTTGTGTTTTTCAGGGCTTCCTGTCGGACCAACTCCCGCTGATGTCTGCGTGCCCCCCGCTATGGGTTTTCCCAAACCTCGAGACCCAGTGCCACCCATTCCAGAACATTCCACTGTCACAAGTAGCAGGTACTTGGCTTGCTCTGAATGTCACGGAGTGGGGTTTATCAAGAGTGTCTGAATAGAGCCTTTCAAGTGCCCTGTATGGCCTAAGAGCAAGATCGTGCCTTCTCGGATTTCTCTTTCTGAAAGGTGTGTCATTGATGTTTCTGGTCCTTAGGGAGACAGTCACCCAAACATTAAAAGCATTTTTTCTCAAGCTCTCACCTGAGCTCTTTGCTCTACCTATGAGCTTTCGCGGCTGCTCCGGGTCCACCCTTTTGCTCACTAATGACTTCATTAACGCACTCAGGCTGACTGGGGGATTTTTGCAATGTTTTCTTTCTGCTCAGCCAGTCACTAGCAATCAGCTTTAGGGAACTGGAAAGCCTCCATGTTCAGCCCAGAGCCTCACCCTCACCCCCCTCACCTCCTGTCCCCTGGAACCTTCCGGTAAATGCTCTCATGCCACGCCCCATAGGCCCGTACCCTGATTTGTTTCCTTAGTGCTATGGGGGATCATTAACTTCCCTGCAATGACTCAAACTTGTCAAATTACGAAACATTTGCTGGGACCGAGGCACCTGGGTCCCCTGCAGTGACCAGAGAGGGACAGGGCTGGAGGAGCCGTCTGTCACAGGACAGCAGGCGGGGCTTGGAGGCCCCACCCCCCCAGAGCCAGCCCAGGATTCCTGTCTTTCTCTTATTATTTTGGCAGGGGTTGAGAAGTTAATCTTTCCCGACTAGCGTGACACCGCTTCTTTTCCTTTATCCCGAGAGGATCCCCAAAGGAGAAGACCCCAGTTGCCATGAACTCTGCCGTCACCGCGGTGAGCACCCCACCCCTCTGGTGAGTGTTGGCAGGAGAGAGAGAGAAAGATAAGGGGCACATGGGAAGGAAGAAAGAATCCTAGGTGTGGAGGAGGGTTCCTAGCCTGGAGTCCCAATGCCCTGATTTATTATTAGGATGGTGGCTTATGTCCTCGATAAGACTTTAGAATATTAGATGGAGACTGGAGATTATTCGAAGGGGGGGTGGCAGCTGTGTCCCAGGTCCACCATTACCAAGGACAAAGGTTCCTCCCTGAGCACCAGCCTCTGTGAATGAATTACAAAGGCAGGAGGAAGAGGTGGCCGGTCCTCTGCTTTACCTTCACCCACAGGTTGGCCGCTGTTGAATCTAAATATGTATTTTCCAGGTTTCTCAGCGTTACCATTTCTTTGGTCAGAAACCCTTTCTGAAGGAAAGCAGAGGGGAAAGAGAGGGAAGCAGGGAGAGAGAATTGATATTCACTGAACAACCGATGTGCCCCCATGCTGTTCAAGTGCTTTATTTTCTTCCGTCTATTATTTCCTTCTGTTCCCATTTTACAGACGGGGAGTCTGAGGCCCCGAGAAGGAAAGCCCCAGTAACCCATCTGGAGGCCTCCCTAGCTAGCCCTTGAGCCTTGACCTCACCTCTGCAACCGACATTGGCCACCTGACAATAACAGTGGGAACTGAGTGAAGACCCTCTGCTCTAGTCACTCCCACCACAGGCAGAAGGACTCCCCCTCACCAGGCGGGGACCGCAGCCCTACCGAGGCCTAGCCAAGGTGTCTGTGGGACAGGTGCCACCCATGAATCCGGGCTGGGCTCTCAGGGCTGTCCCCTGGAGCCAGGCTGCCAGACCCTACCCACCGCCGGTCAGATCTGGTAGAGAGGCCCCGTCAGTCTCTTCTGGAAAATCCTGGGGAGTGTTGTGGCGAGATCAATTCTAAGACCCACGGAGCCAATTGAGATGAATTATGGGCCTTTCTTAGCTGCCGGCGACTGAATCTCTGCCACGCAGGGTCAGAGGAGATCAGCCCCGAGCTTCCAGAGGAGGCAGTTTATAAAGCCTAAAACCACATCCCAGTGGGCTTTTGAACAAGCAAGCAGATTACAAAAGCGGAAGTTGGCTATTAGCTTCTTGTACAAAAACATCTGTTTCCGGTGGGCTTTTGAACAAGCAAGCAAACAGATTACAAAAGCAGAAGTTGGCTATTAGCGTCTTGTACAAAGACATGTGTTTCCAGGGGACTTCTAATCTTAGATCAAATAGGGTCTTGCAGGCAGTTCCGTTATCTGCATCCTGGTGGCTGTCAGTTCTTTTCCTGGGGGCTGTCACCTGAAGATGTCACTTCCTATCACCTCCCTATAACTGACTTACTGGAAAATTTTCCACTCTTACAGGGAGTTCCTGAGAGAACTCTCCTTTCCTCTTCCCAGAATTCTTTCTGCCACTACCTCATGGAAGCCAAAATAATAATAATAATAATAATAATAATAATAATAATAATAATAATAAATATCATCTAGGGAAATAAGTTGAAGACTCCATGTTCTGAAGGCTGTGATGCTCTCCACATTGTTGGCTTACCTGAGGCCACCTGGGAAGGGCAGGGACCTGGGTACACGTGGCCGGCTCCTTTTCTGCGGCCTGTCTTCTCTTCATTTTCCTCAGTGCCTCGGTTTCGGTACCCAGGTTAAAGAGTCCCTTTTCTGGGATGTTTCCGGTTTTCATGTGCATGCGGTTCTGCTAGAAACTTCTAGGGGTACAGACACAGGGAAGACAGCTTCCCAACCCTGGGGAGCGTATGGCCTGAAAGCAGGGTACACAAAAAAATATTTCTGATACAAGGGAGACCACGGTAAATGACGAAACAGACCAAATGTGCTGGGAGGACAGGGGAGAACAATCCATGGAGATGGAGGGGTCAGGAGAAGTGACGGAGGAGGAGGCATTGAGCCCCGGGGAGCAGGGAGTGGGAACGGGAAGCAAGGAGATCAAGTGGGGAGCACAGGGTAAGCAAAGGCACTGAGGCAGGTTCATGGAGGCCGTATGTGGGGAGACCGGGATAATCCCACCGGCGAGAGCCAGGCGGAGGGGAGTGTTAGGCAATCTACCTAGAGGCTCAGTTAGGGGAGTGGAAGGCTGTGTGGGGTACGGGTGGAGTCGGAGGGGCAGGGATCCATCTCCCCTCCAGAAGTCCCCACTTCCCACTGCTGCTCTCCGGTACCAGAGTCTGCCTGTCTGCTCCAGGGAGCTGGAGGGCTGTCCGTGTATGCGCAGGGACACACCTGCGGGCGACTTCCCTTGACGCCGAAAGAGGAGGGTGCCGTTCTCTCACTTCCAGTGGGACCTCGGACAAGCCTCACTGAGCCTCAGTCACCTCATCTGTAAATTGGGGGTGATATGATGGTGATGAGAATCAAAATGAGAGGATTTATTGGAAGCGCTCTGTAAGCTGAAAAGTGCTATAAAATGGCAGGGCTTATCAGAAAGCCTCTTTCGATCGAGTCTTCCGGTGAAATTACAACCCATGCGTTGAGCTGATAAACTCACCTCCAACCAGAAGAAGTGGGGGGTGGGGGTGTGCCCCATTTCTCATAGCTGTGCTCCCTAGCAGGGAGCCCTGTCATCAAGAATTCATTCTTCCTCCTGAACTGGCTTGCTGGCTTTCTTCTGCTGATGTGTGAGTCACACACACAGCCTCCTCCCTGAGGGAATTCTCCTGGGATAAAGATACTCTCCATAAGCAGATACCCATCTTCCACATTCGTCTGAGAAGCCCTGCTCTAAAATATCTCTGGGAGGTCACTCGTTTCTGTGTATGTCTTTAGTACGCTAATGACCCATCTTTGACCCAGGTATCTTGGCATAACGTGTGTCAGCTTATTCATTTACTTTTGCCCCATCTCTTTGCATAAGTAACAGGAGGTAGTTTATGATAAAAGTCATATTTGGATCAGGCTCTGTACTGTCAGCCGTGGCTGACGGGCTTCAGAGAAGTCATACGCTTTTATCAGAAGGGGGAAAAAAAAACCCACTGTTCTCGGAGAAGACAAGTTTTTCCCAGCTCCAAGTTCTAAACGTTTTATTCAGCTGGGGCTTGCGAAGTCGACTTCCCCAGACATTGTTTGAAAGCAGATGCGGAAGTGATCTCTAGAACCTTCCCACGGTCCAGGTGGATATCCAGACAGAACCTAGGATATTCACAGGGCAACATGCCGAGAACACTCTCTGAGTCATTGGCTCCTCATAGGGGAAAAAAAAAAAAAAAACCAGAGGGTCCAGAATTAAGAACCTCCCCCCTCCCCCCACAGTAAGTGTTTCCTTCTCCATCACCTTTGTGAGAATCCTGAGAGGTGCTGGGAGAGGGTGTGACCACACAGCAGCACCTCGTTCCTGGGGGGCCCGTGCACTGCACACACCAGGGACTTTGAACATCCACGCACATCCCAGATTTAGGTGGGGAGACCGGAGCCCAGGAGAGGTGAGGTGATGCGCCTATGGCCCCCGAGCAGGGGACCGGCAGACCGCATCTGCCCAACTTCAGACTGCACACTCCGTTGTCTGTGTAGCCGACACGGAATCAAACCACCGACCAGTCGACCCAACCGATCACGCAGTCTCTCTTTCCTTCTCCCTCTCTTCTTCTCCCCAACCTGTCTTGCCTCTGCTCTGCTGCCCTCACGATTCCTCTTACCGTCACGAAAACCTCACGCAAGTGCTCAGGGGCCCAGAGTTGTCTCCCGCACCCTCCAACCTACCTTTGGCTCGGTCTTGACGTTGCGAGGCAAAAATTTCTTTCATGTGCAGCATCGGCACACCTTCTTCTCAGAAGGCTAAATCGGATAAGTGCGATGTTTCAGAAGAGGTCTCACCAGTTAGGTAGGGATTTATTACTTAAAAAAAATCTATGAGACAAATTCACAATAGTCGTGAATGTAAACATTCACTCATTTCCTCAGTCCACCGATAGTTATATGAATGATAACTGCGTGTTAGGGTTGGACGTAGAGACGTTATGGGACTCTATGGCCTTTGGGATGAGGAAACAGGATTGCAGTGAGGCATGTTTGGGGCCATGGTAAACGGGCCCATGGTTTTGCGGGAGCCTCTGAGGAGGGGCGGCCTAGTCTAGTCTGAGGTCGGAGGAGTGTGAAGTCACAGAAGGCTTCCTGGAGTAGGTGAGGGGTGCATGCTTCCAGGTGTGCTTCCAGACTAGGAGAAATAAAACTCTTACATCTGAGTTTTAGGCCTGACTGCTAGAAAATTAATGAATAAACTCTGTTCAGAACCCAGGAACAAACACTCTGCAGAGCTGTGCTGTGGCTAGATCAGTCCAGCCGTTACCAGCAAGCCCGACCACCCGCAGCCCCGGGCTCCCCGCCGCCTCCCGCCATGCCTGCTCCAGGGCCAGCGACGTGGGCCCCACAGACACGCATGGATTGGGAAGGAATGAGGGTCAGAGTTTGCCGTGCTCTCTCACCCTGTGGAGGAGGAAGGACCGGCTTTCCTCTCTCTCCACGCAGGGGATGACTCAGGCCTCCCATTCACCCCTCTGTGACATGTGGCACTGTCCACGGTTAGGGCTTCCGTGGCTGGAACCGGTCAATACTCTCACAGCAGTTCTTGACTAGGGACAATGTGACTCCCCCCCCCGGGGACATTTGGCCATGTCCAGAGACATTTTTGGTTGTCACAACTGAAGGAGAGAGGGTGCTACTGGCATCTAGTGGGTAGAGGTCAAAGGTAGTGCTTAATATCCTATAGTACAGTGTACAGGACCAGGACAGGCCCCCCCCAACACACACACACACACACACACACACACACACACACACACACACACCAAAGAATCATCCCGCCCAAAACGTCGGTGGTGCTGAGGTGGAGAAACTGGTTCCCTAGGAAACAGTGCTGTTCCTGAGGTGTTGGGGACAACCACCCAGTTCTCGATCTGGTGGCTTTCTTGCCTCTCTCCACCTCTAAGCAAATGGCGACCCCCCCCCATCCCGTCTCCTTCTCCCACTCCCACTGACCCATTAGGTGTGAAGTCACACCACAGTGCCCAGAGCCCACAGTTTTAGGGACCCGTGGAAAATGTTTTCCTTTCTTTTAAAATCAGGAAAAAAAGTGAGCTTTTAGATCAAAGAAAATGTTTTAATATATAATCATATACGTGTGTCTTCATACCCGTAGGGTCACTAAATGTACTATTACATTTTGTATTTTAATGAAAGAAGGCTCGCGCAGAGAGGTGTTTTCGTGCCCGTGAGAGTCACAGTGACTCCTTGATGCAGAAGCTGTTCTCGGAGGCTGTGCTGAATGGTGCTTAGGCACAGAGAGAGGTGTCAGTGCTCCTCTCTGGAACTTTCTCCGAGAGAAGTTGCCAACGCTCAGGGCAGCCCTGGCTCTGCCACCATGCAGACCCTGCCCTCTGTGGCCTGACCAGGGCCCAAGTCCCCGCTGGGGCACGCCACCTGGATGTGCCTGATTTATAAGCTGGTGGCCTTGCCACCTCCTGGCCACACTGGGGACGTTGTTCTCATACTCCTCACACCCATGGCCAGATGCTCACATGTCAGCCGTAAGCACAGGCTTAAAGCCTTTGAAACACGGGACTGGAAGCTACTCATAATTGTAACAGCTAATAGTTATTGGGCAAGAAACGGTATTAGGCCCAGGACTATGTGCTTTGTGCTCCAATTTTTTTCCCAACTTTTTTGAAATGTAATGGACATATAACGTTGTGTAAGTTTAAGACATACAATGTGTTAATTCGATACTTATCTATTGCAGAATGATTGCACCTCAGTGTTAGCTAACACCTCCATCATGTCATACAATTACCATTTCTTTTTTGTGATGAGAACGTTTAAGGTCTACTTTCTTAGAAATTTTAAGGTATATAATAGAGTATTATTAACTCCTCTAATCAAAATGCTGTACATTAGGTCCCCAAAACTTACTTGTCTTATGTTTGTATCCTTTGACCAACATCTTCCTATTTCTTCACGCTTTATGTAATTTTCTCAACTATCTATGAAGTTGGCATTACTGACATTCCCTATTATATAAATCAGAAATTTGAGGCTTAGAAATATTAGTAGTTTACAAAAGATTGTAAGTTATACAGCCAGTAAGTTGGAGTGGGGAGTGGAATTCATAATTCAAAGTTCATTTTGGTTAAACTGACAGGAGTGTAAATTGGCTGTTGCCCCCAGAGCAATTTGTAGTCACTGTGCTCGTTGACATCTGTACGTGACATCCATCCATTCATTCGGTCTACACTGGGCACAGGGATTGCTTTAGAAGCTGGGACAACAAAAGAATGTCAGGCACAATCAATGCTTTCTAGGAACTCACAGCCCAGCAGAAGAGATGGATCAGGAAACTGTCCATTGTAACAAGCGTGCTGTAATGAGGACTTTGGCAGATGTCAACACAGGGCCCGGGGGCAGCGACACCATTCTGGGACCAGGATCCCTATTTACACGACTGTCTGGGAGCAAAATCTGCCCATTTTCTCACTTTGGTGTTGGCGTCCATCCCCTCCTGCACACAGGTGTGTCTCTGCCAGGGCATTGGGCCAGGTATCCACTCCCCTTGCATGGCCCAGACTTCACACAGAGGCCCTGCTGCAGAGGTATAATATAGAAAACTATTAGTCTTTTGAGTCTGGGTCTAGAAACCCCAAGCCATCCAACAGTTATTTCTGTCCCATTGCCTCTTGCTTCTGAATATCGTCCATCTGTGTGGTTGAAATCAGGAAGTTCCCTCGATCCTCCTTGAGATGCCCAGATGTGTTCTTCTCTCTGCTCCCAGCAGAGGGGTGATGGTGTGCTCGACTCTCACAGTGATGGCCAAAGCAGGAAGAAGGATGGCCAGCCCAGGAGTACCAGCAGCAGCCACCTGGCCTATGGCATTCTGGACATCCCTCCGTGGTATATCTGCATCTTCTTGGGGATCCAGGTAACGCCACCCAGCAAGCACTAGGTCCAAAGAGACTGTCTTGAAAGCCACATTAACACACACCCAGGTCAAACTACTCAAGACATTCTTGTCTTCCGTGTAATTGACCTCCAGGGGAACTCAACGCTCCTCTGGCTCTTTTGCTGTCCAGGAGTTTGGGGGTGAGGGAAGGAATTAGGGAGGATGCTCTCTCATTGATCGGTCACATTAAGGACACCAACTGGGGCATTGTTTCTTGTTTGTTTTTTAAGATACCGATTTTAACTTATTTGATAGTCAATAACTAAAAAGTTTGGGAAATTTGGGGAAACAGACATTCTTGAACACTTGTGTTGGAATATTATTCGTCACGGCCTTTCCAGATGACAATTTGGTGATGTCTAGCAACATGTAAAACACATGTGCCTTTTAACTTAGTCCCCAGTGCTTACGAATTTTTCGGAGGATGTGTGGGCAAGACTTGTTAGGATAAGTAGGAAGATGTTCTTGTAACATTATCAAATACGAAAATCAAAATCACACAACAGACAAACAAACAAACCCCTAGAAACAATTAAAATATCTATCATAGGGAACTGGTTAAATCAATCGTGGCACAATCTAACAAATGACTTTTTGTGCAGTTATTAAAAAGAGAAAAATATATTTACCCTGCAGTTAGGAAATATTCTCCAAGATATAGTAAGTGAGAAAAAAAAAACAACAAAGTAAATAACTATGTATACTGTGATATTTTTTGTGTGTGTTAACACACACAAAAAAGAGATAGAACGATAGAAATAAGTATATGTAGTAAATTTGTATATCTTAAAGAATTCATAAAAAAAATAAAAACATTTAACCTTCAGAAGACGAACTAGGAAAGGTAGAGTTGCTTTTGACTTTCACTTTTTGTGTGTGACTTTTTATAGCATGAATTTTCTAATCTAATTTTGCAAACTGTTCCATGTGGGATATCATGGAGGAGATACACTTTTTGTTTGCTTTTTGTACTTTTCTATAAAATGAGAAGAACGAAATGTAATGCTATTTTAAAAACATTATGAGCCAATAAAATGGGTGATGAAGATATTTTATTATGAAAGGATGTTGAATTTTCTTAAATGCTTTTTCTGCATCTATTAACATGATCAAATGATTTTTTATCTTTCATCCGATTAATGTGGCATATCATTTATTGATTTGCATATGTCAAACTGTCCTCATGTCTCAGAGATAAATCCCACATGATCATGCTGTAGATCTTTTTAATGTGCTGTTGAATCCAGTTTGCTAAGCTTTTGTTGAGAATTTTTGCATCTATATTCATCAGGGATACTGGCCTGTAGTGTCTTTATCTGGCTTCGCTATCAGGGTTATGCCAGCCTTGTAAAATGAGTTTGGGCATCTTCCCTCCCTTTGATTTTTTTTAGAAGAGTTTATGAAAGATAGGTGTTAATTCTTTAAATGTTTGGTTAAATTCACCAGTGAACCCGTCTGGTCCCAGGCTTTTCTTTGTTGGAGGGTTTTTGATAACTGTTTCAATCTTCTCGCTTGTTCTCGGTCTGTTCAAATTTCCTGTTTCCTTCATGATTCAATCTGGGTGAGTTGTGTGTCACTAGGGATTGATTCATTTTTTTCTAGGTTATCAATTTGTAGGTCTTGTGGTATTTTGTATTTCTGTTGTATCAGTTGTAATGGCTCCTCTTTCATTTCTGATTTTGTTTATTTGGGTCCTTTCTTTTTTCCCTTAGTCTAACTAAGGGTTTGTTTGTCCTTTCAAAAATCCAGCTCTTAGTTTTGTTGATCTTGTCTATTTTTTTCTGGCCTCTCTTTCATTAATTTGCTCCGGTCTTTGTTATTTCCTTCCTTCTGCTAACTTGAGCTTAGCTTGTTCTTTTTCTAGTTCCCTGAGGTGTAGAGTTAGATTGTTTACTTGAGATCTTTCTTTTTTTCCTAACGTAAGCCTACATTGCTATAAAATTCCCTCTCAGAAATACTTTGGCTGTATCACGTGAGTTTGGTATATTGTATTTCATTCCACTTTCATTTGTCTCAAGATATTTTTTCGATTTCTTCTTTGACTCATTGGTTGTTCAGAAGTGTGTTGCTTAATTTCCACAGATGTGTGAATTTTCCTCCTGTTATGATTAATTTCTAGTGTTACCCATGTGATTGGAAAAAAAATTTGGTATGATTTGAATCTCCTTAAATTTGCTACAGCTGGTTTGCGCCTCCACGTACGATCTGTCCCAGAGAATGTGCTCAGGCCTTCCTGATCAACGGGCTTGTTGTCACCTGGAGCCTTATTTTAATAATAAGTCTCTCTCCTTGTTCTTGTTCTTAAAGCCCCTCTTTGGTCCCTGTTTATGTCCTCCGTGCTGTGTCCCTGCCTTTGTTTCTTGTCCAGGATACCTGTTCCCAGCACAAGAGTCCTGCCCTTGAACCCCAGACCCCCTGGCTGGGTCATTGCTTCTTGCTGCCCGGCCTTCCTAGCTCCCACTACTTGCCTGGACCTGAGCCTGTCACTCATACCCAGGCTCCTCTGAGACCAGAGGCAGAGCTCCCGCCTCTGCCAGTGGGAATGGGGATGAAGATGGAGCAGGCAGTCACAGCACCTCCAAGCCTGTCTACTCGCTCTTCTCTGCCTACAGCACTTCCTCACGGCCCTGGGGGGGCTCGTGGCAGTGCCACTCATCCTGGCCAAGGACCTGTGTCTGCAGCATGACCCCCTGACCCAGAGCTACCTCATCAGCACCATTTTCTTCGTCTCTGGCATCTGCACTCTCCTGCAAGTGTTATTAGGAGTCAGGTAGGTAAACACGTCTCCCTGTGGATTCTGACTTTTACCTGCCAGGGCATCAGCAAGGTTTGCTTGGCTCGTAGCCAGGAAGGTGTTTAGGAAGCTGACCTGACATGACAGAGGGAGCACAGGACTGGGAGTCCGAGCCCAGGGTCATGTCCCAGTGCCACCCCGTACTGTCTGTATTAGCTAGGATTCTGGATTAAAGTAGCACGAATGCAGATGAGCTTGGGCAAAGATACGTCTTTTACCTTATCCGATCAAGCCACGAGACAGGCAGGCCGCATCATGCGTCAGGAACGTGTTTCACTGGGACCTTAAATGCTGCTGGAACTTTCTCTTCATCTCTCGTCTCTCCTCGGGCCTGCCCCTCGTATTTGCGAGACCCAGGGCGAGAGTGTAAATGGATGGAGACCCGCACAGTCCATATTTGAACACGGGAGAGTTAGAAGCCAAATTTACAAACTCCAAATAAAATCTGGAAAGCCAAGTTTGCATTTAGAATGCTCTGACCCCTTCAAGGCCTGCTTCGGAAGCCGGCAGCACGGGGACAGCCAGCCTCCGACCCACAGCCCTCCCACCTCAGGCTTTTCTCTGGATCACAGATGGTCTCACACGCCTGCATCTGGGCACTCCACCTGCACCGGCAAGCTCCACCCCACATCCTGCCTCCACACGCCACCAGCTTCCCCAGACAGCTGTCTCTTGGCCATCTCTCAGCCCTCGGGGTATGCACACCCGCATCGTGGTCTGCCTTCAGCAGGACGGACCTGGGGAAGAGGCTCGGGCAGGGTCCAGAATAAGCTCAGGGCCATTTGGACAGAGCATCCTTGGACCCCAGACGGGAGAGGTGCACGGCTTGAGGTGGACATATCCCCTCGGCCTGGCAGACGCCTGCGCGGAGAGGCCAGAGTGGGGCCCTTCAGCGCCTCGGGCTACGTGCAGGGGCTCCCCGTCCCCAGGCCGAGGGCAGGGCTGTGTGCCACTCCTCTGCCAGTGCCCGTGCCCCATTCTCGCAGACAGGCTCCCTGCGCCCGCTGCAGGCCGGGCTGCTGGCTCCTCGCGTCTACCCCTAAAGCAAGCAAGTGCTGCCCTGGCTGGCCTCACATTTTAATATTCCCGGGAAGAGCTCTGATCGGCACAGCTTAAGCCAAATGCCCAGCCCTGACCAAAGAGGGCAAACTGATACGGCAACTCCCGTTCAGGAAGTTTTCCCGGTGAAGCAGGGAAGACAAGTTCTGTTCTGAGTAAATAAGACAACAGACATTCGCTGAACGTATCTGTGGGTTGGGACCTGTCACTGATGATGATATGTACCCTGTTCCCCTACAGTATCCTTGAGATAATCAGATGGTATGATAACAGTAATCCCTTTTTTTAAAACCATCAAGTCCCTTTATGTTTTTTTGTTTTGGAGGCTGCTAGACTCAGTGTGACTAAATTAGAGTCCTGTTGCTCTGGAGCTGGCCCCGGGCAAAACTGTAAAGGAAACCTAGCAGGTGTGTCTTTGGAGCCTTTCTCCTCCTCATTTCCACACATCCTCTCTTCCCTTTCTCCACCTGAACCCCAGGCGGCTCCCTGGGGTCATCATCTTCTCAGGAAATTCCTCCTTGTGGGTCTTCAGGACCTTCCCGAGTCACCTCCCTCCCCTCTGTGACTCCTGTATCTTCCCCCTTTAATACCAATTTAGCCCCCAGTTCAAGGACAGATCCAGGTTTCGCTCAGCCTGCAGAGTATACGGATTTTGGTAGCCTCACTAAGGAAAAGAACACAAAAGTATGAATACGAAATCATGTCATGAGAAAGAGAATCTTTACTTAGATTAAAAAAAAAAAATCACAAGTTACACATTTTTGTAAAAGGAGGTAAATGCCAGATTTTAAAACAGAACCTGATATTTTTTATTTAACTTCCTCTCAGTTTCCTTGATTTCCCTACCCCAACACACACATTCTGTGTTTACGTACTTTGATCACCTTCTCATTTTATAGAAAGAAGGAAAAGTAATTCAGTCATTCTTCTAGCATGGGCTGGTGAAGTCTGTTATTACTGCAAGTTGGAATGCGTTTCTAACCTCCATGCACGCATTGTATGTAGCACCGCTATCCATGTGTGGCCTATGAACACAGGGATTCTGATAAATGGTATGTGATTCCTATGAAAACATTTTAAGTGCATGGTGCCTTTATAATTGTATTTTTTTTTTGCATTATTAATTATATTCCCGATAGGAGAAAAACTCCCATTCTGCTTGCACATAAAGGAGAACCACATTCTCTCTGGCTATTTTGTATATCTGAGGGTTATCAAGTTTTCCACAGACTTGCTTGGGCTTCACCCATTTCAAATCTTGTTTCTCACCCACCAATCACAAACGTCAAGTGCCAGGTGCTATGGGACACAGTCAGAGCATAATGCGACCCCTGGTCTTGCAGCTTCACGCTGCGGTGTAGAGCGGGCTGGCAAAGTGGGCGGTAGAGTGATTGCTGGCAACCGTGAGCACAGCAAGACGGCTAGCAATAAATAGACTATGTATGGGTAGGGTCGTGGTCTCGAACCATGTGAATATATCCCATTACATTATCCTGACTCGGTTTCCCCTTAGCCAGATCCTAAAAGTGCTCGTGACCTTTCAGGCGCCATCTGATGTGAAGTTTAGAGTGAGGGAGATGGCCGTGGAAAGAGACGGTAGCCAGTGTGACTGAAACCGTCTACCTCTGCCATTGTTACAAAGGCGCGTAGCTAGTGAACACATCGCGGGGCCGTCCTTGGATTTTAGGAGGAGCCGTGCCAACGGGGGCTCTTCACTCTAAGTTTGCTTTGTGACCTGACCTGTGCCAGGCCTGAGCGCTGCCTTGGGGTTGCAGAGGAAAACGGAAAACATTTTCCACAATGTGCTTCTGCCTGAGCCATCTTCAGAGAAAATGACTCGATGGGAAAAAGGAATATCTGTTTATTCTTTATCAATGATCTGAATCAAGCCATGGGGGTGTGGACCGATATGGGGTCAGTCAGTCGTTTCCAGGACAGGCTGCATCCAGAGGAGAATACTCACTCTTACTGTTTCTTTTTTTTTCTTTTTGCCTAAATCAAACTTAGACACTTTCCAAAAAACATTTCCTTTGCAAATCATTTCCAAGAACTACAACAATTCGCGAGTTACCGCATTCTCTGTGGCGTGGGAGACTAGCGCCTACATCCTTGCCAGGTTATCTCCCTTCGCCCCTCTTCCTGCTTCTGACACCACGTCTGTGAGCCCAGGTTTCTTCTAAACCCCCGCCAAGGACTCAGACAGGTACAGGGTTTGGTCTGGTCTGTCCCTCAGGCCCCTGACATCCAGGACCCCCTCGCTGTCCAGGATTGGCCCCGGGAAGGTCAGATGCTGCAGTGGGGTTACAGAGGCCTCACAGCGACTGCCTGGCCACCCGGGAGCTCCCGACTCCTGCCCTGGCCCCGTGAGAATCGCAAACGCAAAGCTCCTCCGGACGGGGGAAGCTCCTTCCCTTAAACCTGAGATGGAAAAGCTTCGAGCTTGGAAACTGGACGCCTGAACCGTGGTCCTGGCTTCTGTGCTTGGGGACTTGGATAGGTCCTTTATCCTCTCGAAGGCTCAGTTTCTCATCTATGAAATGAAAGAGTTGAACTATACTGTTTCCTAAAGTCCCTTCCATTTCTGCTATTGTGGGCATCTATGATGTTGACAGAGAAGATTGTGAAAGGTCGTATTTCAACGGGATCAGGGATAATCAGTAGCGAAAGTGCCTGTGGGTTTAGCCTTCTGGTAAGTGCTTTGAGAAATGCGAACTAATCAGGAGTTTAGGGTTCAAAGAACTCACGCCTTACTAAACACACAAAGAAAGAAGGAACTAAAATTAGGAAATAAAATCATGCTAATGTCATTACACTAAGGCGAGAGTGAGGGATAAACTTGAGTTTGGTTCCACCCAAGGAAATGGGCTTCCCTCCCAGAGGCTAAGAGTTAGTCTCTAAGACATTATAGATAGCAAAATCTAACCGATAGGTTATGAGTTAAAGTCCACGTAGATTTGATTGCTGGTTATCTGCTAACCAGTATTTCATAATGTGCTGTTCTGAATATTGCTGGCATTGCAATAAGACTTCAGAAGGTCTTTGTGATTAAAACCACATTAAATAATCAAAAGGGAACAACAGGCAATCACTGCTGTTCTCGATAGAAGAGGTCATGAGCGCTGTGCCTGGTGTGGGCCCAGCAGCTCTGATTAGTCAGGGCACCAGTCAGGGGTCTTGGTTGCATCCCACAAAGTCCTTCCTCACCTAGGTGCTCACTTCTGAAACTCATGTACGGACACACATCGTCATTCCTTTCAAAATGAGATGTTAACTTTAAAAGGCGATCACTAGAGGAAGTCAAATATTGACTGTATGTAGTTCTAGGTGTTTGTTCCATCTCTGGAATTATTTATGAATGTATCTGGTCACCTCTTTTTCTGGAGTGGTTCCAGGTGGCAGGTCTCCCTTCCCATTTTCCCGGGAATATCTCCAGTGTAGAGCAAGTACTTCTGCCACAAAGTGCATTCGGATGTCTTGTGCTTGCGTGTGGTCTGGCCAGAGTCGGCCCTGGCCTTGGTCCTGTCCATCTGCTGACTTCCCTGTTGCTGAGCCCTGCCCCCGCTCTGCCTTAGCTCCGCCTCAGAAAGACCACGCCCCCATAAAGGGGTCTGCAGCCACCCCGCTTCTGCAGCCCTGTTGACAGCCAAGTCACCGCATGCTGCACAAGGGCTCTGGGTGGAGCAGCAATAGTAGTGGCTGTTGGGGCAGAAGAGTGACTTGGTGATGGTCAGGTCAGAGGAGGGGCAGGGGTCGATGAGTCCCCAGGAGAGGGCAGGGGCTTCTGTGTCTCCTAAGTTTAATTTGGGTAGTTACCTACGGGGAAGGTAGGGGATGATGGGCTTTCCCACAATTTAGCAGGTCCTTATCTACTCAGTGTAGGGAACTCGGTAAAAAGGGGAACAAAGTGCTCTTTGTGTAACAGTGAAGTAGTTGACCCTTGGGCAAGGCCCTGCCTCTCCTTTCCACCTCTGACAATATTTGCCTTTGTTGTCTCTCTGAGTCCTCATGTTTCTGTGAAGAGGAACAGTTTTTTTTTTTTTAACTTTTCCAAAGCCTTGAAAATTAGATAATGCAGGTCAAGTGCTTAGCTCAGTGCCTGATTTAAAAAGATGTATTTTTCACAACAAGAAAAGGATTGTACTACACACATAGTTTTGCGCCGTCTCTCCCTTTTTGAATAGTTTAAAAAATTGAATTGTAGTAAAAGGCACCCCTCTCTGCCGCCCTTTTAAAAACAGATACGATGCGTGCTTTGTGATAGCGTGACGTTTCAGTGCACATTCTTCGGCAGTGGCCCCTTTTCAAAAAGTGGTCACTTCGTTTGTCGTCCTCGAGAATACATAATGACGTTCTAGCTTATTTCATGTTTCCTAGTCAATGCCATTAAGTCGCTTTGAGTTTTTCGTGATAGTCATAGCAACCAGTGTCACTGGCCCGTCCCGCAGCATCCTCCGGCCTCGCCTACCCTGAAACACTCTCAAAATAACAATATGAAGACACCGCACAGGTTTCAAATACCCTATGCACTTCGATGCTAACACTCCCCCCAGGGGACATATTTCTGTGACTTCGCCCACCTCTAGCACCAATGACATCAGGCTTTTTAAGATACATTCCTGAGACAGCAGATTTGGGCATTTTACCTCTCCTTAGAAAACATGCGAGTAAGTCATCGTAAAAATGGCGGGGCGTTTTCTCCTCTTCGGACTTGAGCAGACAGATGAGTCGGTGAAGGGCAGAGGGAGAAGTAGGGTGGACCGGGAGAGTCTGGCCATGTTTTTTTCTACGAGCTGTTGTGAGTGTGGCCATGGAGATTTGTACCCAGATCCCAGTCTATCGGTGCCCAGACCGGCTCGGTCTGTGATGGCTCATGAGGCTGGGTGTGGGCAAGGTGGGGCGGGGAGGAGATGGGAGGGAGGAAAAATGAAACTGGAGCATCCGAGTACAGAGTGGCCAGCCCTTACGGCGCCATGACATATTCGGGAGTCCTCTTCAATCCCGTTTGGAACAAGAGGAAGTGTAAATTATTTGCTAAAGTGAATACATGGCATGTCGGGACTCGTGTGACGTTATGAGAGCCCTCCTTGTAAATCAACTCTAACAGAAACAGAAACGGGAGAGAGCGCGGGTGGGGGGATCGGGAATAGTCCTGGCACGGCGGCAGTGGAATGATAAGCTTTCGAAATGATTGACTTGATGCCAGTGAAACCAACTTCATCCCAATTGACAACGTGTTGTCAGATTCCACGAAGAGAGGCAGGCATCAGACATGGACCCCTAACTGTGAACATGAGCGCCTTGAACCGACGGGTGCTGCCTGCCGGTCAGGCTGTGTACCTCAAGCGGCTGAGTCGATGGCATGGAGCAAGGGGGATTGGTGCAGAGGGCCGGCCCAAGCACGTGGTTTCCAACCACACAAAAGAGGACGAGGCTCGGAGAAAACAAATCTTAGAGAAACAACTTTCAAGAGATGGGGATTTCAAACAACAGTAAAAACAACCACCACACACAAAACAGAGGTGGGGGGGTGCACTGTAACATCTGTTATTTAGAGGAAACATCAAAGAAAACATCCCGATGTGAGCTGCCTTCTCAGAAGGCGCCACGCACTTCAGAGGGAAGAATAATAATGAAAGTCCCCCTGATTTATTGAGCTCCTCTATGCTCTGGGCAAGGGGCTAGGTCTTCACGTGTGTTTTATCTTCATAGCTACAATTTGGGGAGAGCGCAGTTATCTTTATTTCATCAAAGCGGACACAGAGGCTGGCAGGAGTTGGACAACATGCCTAGGTCACACAATGACAATGTAGAGACAGATTCAAACTTGACTTGGGTCTATACCATATTCTTAATTAGTGTCACAGGGCAGTGATGTTGAGTGAGGAGACCCAAGCACACATCCTGGTTAACTCTATGACCTTGGGGCCCTCTCTATGAAATGACAAAGCCAAGCTGAATAAGTTTCAAAGGGCTCTTCCAGCTCTAAAATGTTCAGTTTTTTAAAATAACAGTCTGTAGTTTACAAGAGAGACATTTAGGTCACGAGCACATATAGAACGATAGTGAACCATATTCAAGAACAAATTTTAAAAAATAGGATATGCCATCATGGTAGCGAATGAAATTAACTGTGAAATTAAAAAGAGCATTGAGATACAAACAACATCAAGGTCACCATAGAAGGTACGAGATACACAGAACGACAAAAGCCTAATAATGATACTGAGTGCCCACATTCCATACATGTGCCAGGAAAGGGAATGGAAGAAAATAGCAGAAATGAAAGAAATTTTATGGATCTATCTATCTATCTATCTATCTATCTATCTATCCATCTATCTATCATCCATCTATCATCTATCTATTGTCTATCAATCAATCAATCAATCAATCAATCAACCAATCGAAAGGGTACTGACAAGGAATTTGAATGCCTAACAAAATGGGGCAGAGTGGGGAAAAAATGGAAAACGGAGTTGGAACGTCTGAGTATAGAATAATGACAGAAGAATTTATTGCTACAATGTATGAACATAAAGGTGGGGCATGATAATACACAAATAAATGGAAAAAATTCCTCTTGCACATAAAAGGTATTTAGAAATTACAAAAAGGCAGGAAGTTCATATATCACATTATCCCAAATACATGTAATCATCTTAAAATAACATAAACAGAATTAGAAAAGCATTCAACTAAATTTCTAAATATTCCCTAAAAAAAAAAATGTCTGAATTAGAGATGAATTTCTTCATATAATTAGAGAAAACATTTTTAAAAACTGAAAATAAAGCTCACAATCATAAGAATTGTTATAAATATATTTTGACAGTATCCAAATTCTATGTAATGCGTAGGCAATTTATAGACAAGGGAAAACAGACCTACAATCACACAAATGCGTCTACATCTTCCATGGCTGAATGAAATGCAAATTAGTATTTGTTAGGGTTTCACGGCATGACTACGAAAACTTTCTTAAAAAAGGAAAATGATAAAACCCAATGCTGGCAGGTTCTCTGTGGCACCAGGCTCAGCAATGGAGGAATAGAAATGAAAAAGGATGCTTGCCCTCATGGAACCCAGCAACACATGCGGACGTGGCGAGGGCTTTGGTGGCAGGCCAACATGGTGGTGTGTTTGTAAGCGCGGTTATACGGTGTTTCGAGCGATCTGGAGAGTAAGGCAGTGTGTGCGGTTAGTTCGTTAGTAGAGCAGAGCCAGCAGAGAAATATGTAACTAGCCTGTATGTGGGGGTTTTGTCTCACTCACTGTGGTGTCCCCAGTCCCCTGGCACCTAGTGTCTGCCACCTAGCAGGTCCTCAATAAACATTTGTTGTATGAATGAAATGTGCATATGGAATTACAGCAAAAAAAAAAAAAATTTTTTTTTTTTAAATACAGGACCTGTATTGTGTGCTCTTTGGTTATACCCATATACAAAAATGTATCTGTCTGTCTATCTATCTATCTATCTATCTATCTATCTATCTATCTATTTAGAAAGCTCAAAAGGGATTTTGCCATGAATAAATGCAGCATGTTTTCCTTGTCCATCAAGATACTTAAGACTCATAGTTTTTAAATTAAAAAAAAAAATTATTCACGCATGTCCCTACCACCCACCCACGTGTTCCTGCCTTGTGTGTTTGCAATGTATTCCATCCTGTTTGGGGGCTTTATGGGTCTAGCTTTATGAATCTAGATCAGTCATCCTCAGCCCTGGCTGCACGTTAGAATCACCTGGAGCTTTTGATGCTCCCCATGCCTGGTGCCTCCTAGGGGCACTGACCGTCTGGGCCGAGGAGTGGGGATGACCAGGCGTCGCTGATTCCAGCGCTCAGCCGGGACACGAGGGCCACTTAGGCAGCAAAACTCTTCTATAACTTTCATATGTTTTCATCCCATACAATGTGCCCAGGCATTCTCAAGAATAACCTTTAAGATGTCTTTATGAAATCCCGAGTTCAAAAATGCCCTTCTAGTATTGTTAAGAAAAAGCGTCTGAACTGGGTGTGCCACAGTGATGGAGGCAATCAAGATGCTGGGGTCCTCTGTTCTACTCCCCACCCCCAAATTCCAATGTTCAGGGCAGGCGGATTAGGTTCGGCTTGTTAGCTTCTGGCCTTCTAGAAAGAGGATTGTTGGAGGCCGACGTACCAGGCTGTGTTCACCTGGGAGGGAGGGCAAGTCAGGTAGGCAATACCGGAAGTTCTCACGGAGGCCAGAGTGAGGTGAAGGGCCTGGCTGGGGCACACGTCCTGAGAATTGACCTCTAACCTGTTACGTCCGTGTGATAAAATGGAGCCTGAAGGTGGAGAGGTCTGGGATGGCGGTTCATTTTTGAAGACGCAGGGGAATTTGGCAACCCAGATTCTAGGCTCTGCATCTCTTGTTGGTGGGAGGACGTCACATATGTGAGCTGTGCTTCGGTCCTGGGGAAGATCCAGTAGGACAGGGGTAGACAGTGGCACCCACTGGGCATGTTTGCTGAGCACTATGCTGTCTCCAAATTGTTTCCCAGTGCCTGACTCTCTCCTCCTGGGCTCGCATCTCCGAGAGGGTTAGGTCTGCTTGTCTTTCCCCTCCCCACCTCTCCTACCCACCCAAAGTTTGGCAGGGTTCATGGGTCTGACTTGGGCTTGGCAGGAAGTCTGTGTATACGAAGGAGAGCAGGGGTCATGTGTTGCCTGTGGGATTAAAAGGCTCCTGGTTGGGGCCAGTGACAGACCAGCACTAAAGGATCATGTGGGTAACCGCATCCATTCCCCTCCTCCAGGTTGCCCATCCTTCAGGGAGGGACGTTTGCTTTTGTGGCACCCTCCCTGGCCATGCTGTCTCTTCCCACCTGGAAGTGCCCTGAGTGGACATTCAACGCCAGCCAGGTGAATACCAGCTCTCCTGAATTCATCGAGGAATGGCAGAAGAGGATCCGAGAGGTAATGGTGCACGGGGGTGGAGTGGGTGGGCGGGTGGGAGTGTGGAGTGGACCAGGTTCTCAACAGGGGCTGCGTGTTGGTTCATTTGTTGTTCAACGTTCATTGTTCAACTTACCACTAGCCAAGATCCTGGGTATTAAGATACTGCTGTAGATAAGACAGACAAGGACCCTGCACTCTTGGAGCTAATGAGCTATGGATGTTCGGGGCAGGATGAGAGAGAGACAAATGTATTCCAGTAAGTAAGTAGAAAAGGGAAATTTCATGGAGTTATAAGTGCAATGAAGAAAATAAAGCAGGATGAGGAGCAAGAGAGGGATTGGGACAGCCAGGGTGGAAAAGGTGGAGGGAAAGTTAGGTTTACCTGGAAATGCGTATTTCAAGGAAAGAGCTGAAGCGTCCTGGGAGACAGAGAGGGCAACAGAGAGAGTAATGCTTGTTTTAATTGTCAATACGACATTGTTGAATACCTGCCAGATGCCAAGTGTTGTGTTAAGTGCACAGCAAGAGGAGAGAGGCACATCACAGTGATGATGATGATGATGATGATGATGATGATGATGATGATGGATGATGATGGTGATGATGGTGATGATGGTGAGATGGTGATGATGGTGATGATGGTGGTGGTGATGATAATAGTAGCAGCACTTAGAGTTTTTCAGATGATTTGCTACAAGTTTTTAATGGACACACAAGCGCCATATAGACATATATGCAGAGTAGGCTCAGGTTAATGGGAAAACCAAAGCGCAGGACCAGGCCCGGCTCAGCCAACCATTCTGTTAGTGGGTACCGTTTGCTTAGTCTGTCCACTTTGGACAGTCGTGCCTTGTGCTCATCTACCGTGAAACCCGACCATTGCTTGATTCAATTGTATCATCCAGGAAAAGGAACTGGGGACCTTAAAGCTGCTGACCGAAGTTTGGCCAGGGTCCAGGCTGGCTTATCTAAATGATGGATAAGGGAGTCGGCACTCAGGGTTCCTGGCAGGGAGTTCAGTCCCACCCTCAGGAACAGTGGACTTCATAGCTTCCGGACCCCAACATTCTTACCTGGCGTGGGGGGTGAGGGGCAGGGGTGGCTTGTGAGCAGGGTACCATGAGAGAGTAAAGTGCACCTGAGATCTCTGAGAAGTCCAAGGATTGCTCTCCCAGCTGACCTTAAACACCCAGGCCCGGAGCTAGGCAAGGGACCACCCCCTCCAGAGCAGAGGAAGGATTGCACAAGCACCGCGTGAGGATGGCCTTCTAGTATCGGGTAGTTTGTTCAGGCTTGACTATAACCCTGACTTACTGCCTTTAGCACCGCCTCCCCCAGGATCACTAGAACTGGACCAAGGACATTCCTGAACTCAGCGCTGGGACCTGGAGCTGAGTTCATTCCCTAGATAACCCTCTGAACCAAGCTAACAAGCCTTAGCCAGCCAGGGTCCATCCAGCAACCCACCCCGATCTACGTCCTGTATCCGCATGGCCCCGTGGCTGTGACAACGGTCATCTCTACTACTTGTGAAACAAAGGAAGAGGGGAGTCAGAGGAGGAGACACAGTACACAATTCCTATTCTTACCTGTCTTTGACCAACGAGAAGGAATAAAATCGACAAGACACTTCAGTGCCTATTACTGCTACTATACGTTGGATGATATTGCTCTAGTTTTACCTTTCTCCCTGATGAGCTCGTAATCAGTCCATGACCCATTTTTTAAATTATTTAAAAAATGTTTGTCAATCACAGTGGACATACAATATTATACTAGTTTCAGGTGGACAACACAGTGATTAGACATTTTTATACTTAACTAAGTGATCGCCTTGGTAAATCTAGTACCATCTGACACCATACACAGTTATCACAAGACCACTGACTGTATTCCCCATGCTGCACTCGACATCCCCACGACTGTTCTGTAACTAACAGTTTGTGCCCCTTAAACCCCTCCCCCCTTCACCCATCTCCCACTCCACCCCACCGATCTGGCAACCCTCAAAATGCGCTCTGTACCTATGAGCGGTTTCTCTTCTCTTTGTTCACTTATCCTGTTTGCTAGATTCCACACGTAAGTGGAATCATATGCCATTTGTCTTTCTCCGAGTCCGTAACCCATTTTAAGCGTATGCAAAAGTTCAAGCAACAGCACATGTCCTAACGTGCCAGCCGCATTCACAACGCTCACTCCTCGTGGTCCGTCCAGCGCAGCCCAGCACGGGCTGCGTCCAGTTTTCCTAAACGCCTTTCCAATGCCAGCCTCCCTCGTCTCAGACGGAAGATTGATCTGAACTATTGCCAAGACTTTGTTTTCCTATTTTCAATCTGTTTTAAATATAAAGGGCAAAAGGGGCATCGTCTGAGACAGTGATTTGTTTGGCGGCTCTAGTTCTTCCTGCAGCATTTTTCTTTTTCCCCCTGGGACCTCTCCTCAGCCCTTTCCAGGCTCCTATTAAAGAGGGGGTTTTGAGTCCTCCGTTTCCATCACAGAGCGGACAGCAAAAGTAACGTTGTTCAACCTTCGTGTGTGTCCTTGTCCATGGTACTTGCAAATGATTTAATAAGTATATTGTCACTGGGTCCTCTCCACTGGGTGGGACACATCCCGAACACACCAGACTTTCCAATCTGGCCCATAAATAGCACCAGAATTCCAATAAGTCCAAACAAGTTGGTTTCTATTTCTCCCATCTGAGGGAATACAGCAAATCCCTAATCCCGAGAAAAGAGGATTTCTTTCCCTCCCTTCGTTTCTCAACCCGGTTAGCTTGACGTTACGCGGTCCTACCCTGGAAAGCCAGCGCTTTGTGCCTTTATCACCTGCATCTGATTGCTTCAAGCTCATGCTCTAAGTTTCCAGTAATCTCACTGCTTTTGGAAGCGATGTGAAATATGAAAAGACCACTTGATAGTGTGTTTCTCGGTCCACTCCTGTGTTCATGCTATGAAAAGTGATTCTTGAGCTGTATGATATATATGTGTGTGTGTGTGTGTGTGTGTGTACACATATATATATACATATATATGTATGTATGTATATATATACATACACACACACATACACACACATACACACACACACATATACATATATATATATGTTGATATTTATTGTGAGCGGACAATTTGGGTTGCCAATCTTTTTACAGTAGTCCGGGCCGGGGCTTCAGCTGCAGAATAGGCAAGGCTCAAACCAGAAACACTGTCAATACCAGTTTTCAAAAATATTAAAACCTCCGTGCCCCGTGAAGGGTCCAGCATAGGCAACCTCCCAGCTCTGTGATGAGCCATATACCCTTATTCTCCCACCAGAGGCCTTGTGCTCATTGCCGTTGGCCATCTGGGCCATCCTGGTGAGTAACGGCCCTTCGCATGGAGGGCGGTTCGAGTAGCTGCCGCAGCCTCACAGCAGCCCGGGGCGGGGCCGAAGCACCTGGCTTCTGATGGCGTCAGCCGTCACGCAGCGTGGACCCCACCACCGACACTTCTCATACCCCGGGGAGCAGCGTGCTTGTAAGGGCACAGCAGGTCCATCTGAGCTTTACCTCGTGCATTTCTGCCAGAACCTTTGCTGCTCTCATTGAGCGCTTATGCCTCCTTTTCATCTCAGGGCGGACCCTGAGTTAACAGAGCTTTTTCATCTTTAAAAGAACAGTTTCATGTAGTTTCAGATCGGGATACTCCTAAAAATTTCACCTTTCCCGAGTCAGTATGCTCTTCTTCAATGGAGCCTAGTTAGACTAGGTCATCAATAGAATGAATCACAGAACACATGTAATTTGTAGTGCTTTGTTGGTTTGTTTTGCATTTTGTGTCTCCGTTTTCGTTGTTGTTGTTGTTTGCTGATGTTTCTTGTTTCCCGGGGAGCCTACACTTGACTTTGGCAAATCCAAATTAAAATGAAGCAAAGAAGAAGCAGAGTTTCCTCATCCTGCTCTGCTCAGGGCGGGACTTCCCTTCCACTCAGAACTACCGCGGACTGTAATTCCTTGTGTAAGACTCTCTTGTCTATCTAAGACTATCCAAGAAGAAAGATATGACAGATCTATTTGTCTCTTTTCCTACCTAAGCCCTTCTGCTGCTCAAATCCTTCCTGTTTTCTAATGACGTGTCCAACACCGCAAATGGCACAAAGGTTCACCACATTCAGGAGCAGTTACCCTGTGTTTTGAGGACCCTGGGTAAGTGTTATGAAAAATAATTTCCCTAGGGCCTGAGCGGTGTTAGCAGTGAGAAGGGATGTTTAGGGACATGGGTCACGCTGTGCCTGCATTGAGCATGGGATCCCGAGTGACGGAGACACCCACGTGTTCTTCAACACATTTACCATTTCTTTTCGTGTTCGTGACACATGAAGCCCTCTAAAGCAAGAGTCCGCAAACTGATTCTTGGATCACATCCAGCCTGTGGCCTGTTTTGTTTTTTGGTTTTTGTTCGTGTTGTTTTTTTTTTTTTTTTTTTTTTTTTTTTACTGCTCACAAACTAAGAACGTTTTTTACATTTTAAAAGGTTGTTTAAAAACAGAATGTGTAACAGAAACCTCGTATGACCCACACAACCTGAAATATTTAATATCTGGCCTTTTCCAGAAAATGTTTGCCAGCCTCTGCTGCAAAAGACAGGGCTGAGGATAGGGGTTCCTCTTGCCCATAGCTAACATAGTAAACGCCACTCTTCTCCATCCCCTGCTCCCTGCTCCTCCCTCACCCCTGCCCCCGCTGCCCGCCCCCCCCCAACCTGGCCTCCACGTGTCCCACGCAGTAAGTGCAAATCCAGAGTCCTGTCTGTGGTATTTTAGCTCCATCTGCTGGTCCAATGTTTTTCACCAGTGCTATAAACAAGACAAAGTTCTTAAGAGGTTTCAACTTCCTTTTATTAATTGATCGATCAATTGGTTTTATTCTCCAAGCCAGCCTCCTCGAATTTAAGGTAGATTCTCCATGTTATCTGAGTTATATTTACCCATACACATCTTGAGGCTTGAAATAAATCATGGCCAGGAGACCAACCTCATATCCCAATACTAGCCACACATAGAAGCGATGTGACTATCGGAACAAGAGCGATGTCACCACTTACTGGGATGCGGGACGTAATGGAGCGGTAGACGTGGACAATGATTCTAGTGTAAGGACTTGGTGGTAGCAGAAAGAGTAGAGAACAGTGAGAAGAGATGTCAAGTTCAGTTTTTCACACATGAGACCAATTTCAACTTCACCTTCCAGTACCATGGCAGTTTTTATTTACGTACTTATGTTTATATATAAGTGAAATGAATGACGGCAATAACACGGGATGGGTAGGAGAAATTAGGATTATTTTGTTATGATAAGGTACTCACACTACCTATGAAGTAGCATAGTGTCATTTGAAGATGGACTTGGATTAGCTCTACATGTATATAGTGAATTCCAGGGCAACCACTCAAAAAAAGTAAAAAAAAAAAAAAAAAGCTGAGAAAGGAGAGAAAATGGTCAATGAGAATCACAAAAGGCAAAAAAAAAAAGAGTGGAAGACAAAAAGTAGAAACAAAGAACAAGAGCAACAAATAGAAAACAGTAATGAATATGGTAGATATAACCCAACTCTACCCATGATCACCTTGAATGTCAGTGGTCTTCAAAGCACTAATTAAAAGACAGAGATTGTCAGAGCAGATCAAAACAAGACCCAACTCTATGTTGTTTACAGGAAACCCACTTTAAATATAAAGACACATATAGACTGGAAGTAAATGGATGGAGAAAAATAGACCATGTGAACACTAACCCAAAAGAAAGCAGGTTGGCAAACTACAGCCTGTGAGCCAAATTGGGCCTGTTGCATGTTTTTGTACAGCTCACAAGCTAAAAATTGGTTTAATATTTTACATGGCTAAAAAAATGAAGAATATTTCATGACATGTCAAAATTATGTGAAATTCAAATTTCAGTGCCTATAAATGAAGTTTTATTGGAACACAGCTAGGCTCATTTGTTCACATACTGTCTGGAAAAGTTTCAACAGCACCCATATGGCCTGCAAAGCCTAAAATATCCACTCTCTGGTCCTTTACAGGAAAAAAAAAAAAAGCCAACCCTTGCCAAAGAAAGTAGGAAAACAAAGGAAAAAAAGCAAAATGATGTTTAGTACACTACTGAGTGATGCTAGTCGTAAGAGTCATCATCATCATCATCATCATCATCACTATGATTGATAAATACTTCTGAAGGCTGCTTCGTGAAAAGTGTCCTATTTAGTGAAAATGTCGAACAGGGAGTCCAGAACGAGAGAGACAGGAGAGAGATCAGAGTTCTTCTTCCTTCAGTTTCTCTGGGGTCCAGCTTTGCCTCTGAATGTACCAGAATGAACAGGCTTGGAAGTGGCCCGGGCTGGGCCCGTGATGGTGGCCTGGGCTGGGCTGAGGGTCATGGTCCTGCTGCAGGCTCTGAGATGCCCGGGCTATACTCTTCTTCCTCTTCAGTTACAAGGAGCCATCATGGTCGCTTCCTGTGTCCAGATGCTAGTGGGCTTCTCAGGCATCATTGGCTTTCTCATGCGCTTCATCGGTCCCTTGACCATTGCTCCGACCATCTCCCTGGTGGCCCTGCCTCTCTTCGATTCTGCGGGCAGTAATGCTGGGTCCCACTGGGGGATCGCTGCCATGTAAGTCCTCTCTGGGGAGGGAGTACCGTCTGAGTTCTCCCTGGGGGAAGGTCACCCTGTAAGAATAATAAGAGTCCTGGATATTGGCCAAGTCTGCGGCTTACAAAATACTTTGATGAACACCACCGGTGCTTGAAAAGTGGTGAAATTGCTACTTGTAACTTATTATTTCTACTATTTATTACATCTTCGTACTCACAGACCATGAGTTAATCACAGGCAGTTCGTGCAATCACGCTTAGTGTAGGGGTCACGATAAGTCAATAGTACCAGTCCCCTTCCCACTAGGTTTTCATTGAGCAAACTGGGAAGGGTGCAGACATGGCCCCAGCTCTCAGGCCTCTTACAGTGATGAGAGAGAAGACTTGCATCCAACTACCTATGACGCCAGGGGACAGTGATGAGAGTTAGCATGCCGTGCATGTTCAGGGGACGAGTGATGAGAGTCAGCTGTGGGGACCAGGAAGGCTTCCTGGGAAACAAGAGGCCTTAAGCATGTAAACAGAGCTCCAAAGGGACTTGGGGTGGACACTGTCATTCACGCTCCCCCTCGTGGTCTGACCACAAGGACCTGCAGAACAACCAGGAGAGGAGACGGGCTCAGACTCTGTCCTCATCGGCTCCACTTGCTGGATCCGTCCAGCTGCCACCCTCTGCGAATGACAGCTTCCGTCCCCACTATGCCTCTTCAGCCACCAGCAGCTTCTGAAAGGGGACAGCTCTCCTTTCCAGAGATGGCAGAGTGCCATGCTGCGGGCCGGGGCCTAGACAGGGACCCTCCCTGGGCGGCCACTGCTCCCAGTCCCAGAGACATGGGGTCGGCTTAGCTCCCTGGACCCTTCACTCAGGACGAGCCCCAACTCGCCAAGTGGTTTTGTTTGTTTCTGTTTCAGGACCATCTTCCTCATCGTACTGTTTTCTCAGTACATGAAAAGCATCGCCGTGCCTATGCTGGTTTACGGACGAGAGAAGAAGTGTCACACCATTAAGTTCACCTGTTTCAGGCCTTCCCCGTAAGAAGCACTCCCCAACTTCTTCCATGCTTAGTTGGCTCCCCTGGAGAGTAAGGGGCAGCCTCTTGCACTCCTGGATGCCCGCCCCCCCACCCCACCAATCAAGTGCTGCCCTATCTGCAGTGGCTCCCCTCCTTGACCTTCTTAACCCACTTACGGTCTGTGGGAATGCTCCCTGACTGTTCGCGTAAGCAAGGCCATCGCAGGCCTTTCCTCAATGCTCCCCTCCTAGGAATAGAGAACCCCACCCTGGGTCACTGCTCTGGGCACCCACCAGTGTGGGGCGGCCTTCTCATGTCCCCCGGGCCATCCTCCTAACAAGCTACTAGGGGACATAGCCAAGTCCCCTGCTAATTATATAAAACTAAGGGTCAAGATGCTTAGACGAGGTGCTTTCTCAGCGGCTCATGGGTAATTCACATACATGGCGACGATGATGCTGACTCTTTTTTCAGAGCCTTCTCTGTTGAATTCGTATCACGCCGTCAAGCGTGTGTAGCCATCAATCATACAAATATGTTTTCAGGTCTAACGTCACTGGGAACTACATTTCACATTGTAAAAAGATACAAAACGGCCTCATTTACTCTCCAACGACCCTGTAGGCCAGCGTTTTAAAATTCAGTGTGCATACGCATTCACTTGAGGACCTTGCTAAAAATACAGATTTCTGGGATTTGGCCACCAGAGGTTAAAAATCACATATCTGAGGATGCTGCTTTAAGAAATTCTGCTCCTGGCTCTACAGAGCAGTGATTGTAATTCCACTGTACAGATGAGCAAACTGAGGCTCAGAGAATTTTATGCAAGGACATGTGACCTGCACACAGTGTCAGGGGAGATAAACCGATAAATGCCCCCTTGACTAGATATCCTGCCTCTATTCGCTACAAGGTCTCCCCACAGTTGATTTTCTACGTTCCTTTAATGTGCTTATTTAATTATCCTGCTGTCCCTGGAAGGGCCATTCACCAATGCTTCCTCACCTCGGAGAGGTTTCCAGAACTCTCCTCCCCCCATCCGCTCTGGGAGGGCTTGGCGGGGGCGGGGCAGACCGGCCAGGTGGTGAAGGGTGCTCCCTCTGCCAGGTGCTGCTGGCGCTCTGCATCTCATGGCTCCTCTGCTTCGTGCTCACAGTCACCAGTACCTTACCCTCGGCCCCCACAGCCTATGGGTACCTGGCCCGCACCGATACCAAAGGCAGTGTCCTGAGCCAGGCCCCTTGGTTTCGCTTCCCTTACCCAGGTAATGAGAAGGTGCAGACCCTTCTGGCCAGGGACACGTTATGTCCCAGGACTGCCCATGGGGCTGGAGGTGGGCTTCTCCAGGGGATCTGGCAACCAGGGACAGGTCCTAGGGAGTCCAAATCAGACCCCAGAGAGAAGGAGACCCCTGGGGCGTCCTATGGATCTTGTGTGTGTGTGTGTGTGTGTGTGTGTGTGTGTGTGTGTGTGTGTGTGTTGGGGGGGGCAGTGCTAGGCCAGGGGTTCCCACTCCCAGACCTACCTCCGAGCTGGCCTACACCCCTCGGCACCCTTCACGTTGCTTAGAGCCCATGAGTGTAAAAGCGGGGAGAGGATGGGGGAGGGGAAGGGGGGCGTCCCAACCTTCTAGCCAGAACGTTGGGTCTCCTCCCGGATTTGGAGGGCCCCACGCAAGGGAGACCTGAGGCTGAATGGGAACATTTCTGGGGAGACACGTTCAAGGCCACCCTTTAGGGTATTTCTAGTCTCCTTGCCCCACGTGCTTGGCTGGGGGTGTATAAATAACCGGGTTCCACGGAGGGCTGTCCTGTCCTCACGGACCTTGGAGCCGAGACCTCCCCGAGCAGGGCTCTCGGTTTCCAAAAGCTTCGAGGCCTTCCTGAGAAGACACCGCATTGCGGGCTCCTTTGTGCACAGCGACCTCAAGGTCAGGGTGTCTGGCCCACCCTCGGGGCGGGGGTGGTAGGGCAGGCGTCTGAGCCAAATCCCCTGAACAGCTGTAGGGGCGGAGACATGCTGTCCGTTCTCTAAAGCCTTCTGGAGACTCTCCCCACCCCAACCCTGCCCCCCCCCACCACAAAGATGTTATTTGGGGTTCAGCAGCCTGTTGTCCTCTGGGTTAATAGTCCCCCTGCATTGCATTTTCAGGACAGTGGGGCCTCCCCACGGTCAGCCTGGCTGGCGTGTTCGGGATCATCGCCGGGGTGATCTCCTCCGTGGTGGAGTCAGTCGGGGACTACTACGCCTGCGCCCGGCTGGTGGGGGCCCGCCGCCGCCGAAGCACGCCATCAACCGCGGCATCATCGAGGGCCTGGGCTGCCTGCTGGCGGGGGCCTGGGGCACAGGGAACGGCACCACCTCCTTCAGCGAGAATATCGGGGCCCTGGGTATCACCAGGGTAAGTAGGGTTGCCGATGGTGGCCCCTGGGTACTTGACTGTATCACTCAATGTATTAGTCTCCTGTTTCTGCTGTAACAAATGAGCACAAACTTAGGGGCTTCGAACAACCCAAAGGTATTATTTTACTGATCTGGAGGTCAGAAGTCTGACACAGGTCTCACAGTAAAGATGTCAGCAGGGCTGTGTTCCTCCGGAGGAGAGCCCTCTCCTTGCTTCCTCCATCACCTCGAGGCTGCCCACGGCCCTCGGCTGTGGCCCGGGTCCACCATCTTCAAAGCCAGCAATAACGCATCTCTCTGACCCTCCTTCCCTTGTCCCATCTCCCCGAACCGCAGCCAGGGAAGGTCCCCTGCTTACAAGCCTTCATGTCATTAGATTGGGTCCTCCTCGAAAATTCAGGAGGTTCTCTCCATTTCAGAACCCTCCACTTAATCAAATCTGCCAAGTCCCTTTTGCCATCCAAAGTTACATATTCACAGGTTAGGAGATTAGGACGTGACCTCTCGGAGGGGCCACCATTCTGCTCGCCATACTTGCCCTTCTTGAAGGTCGTGGCGACTCCGTGGGCAGAGAGCCTGTGCTGGCGCTGGCCGATAGAGGCTTTGCGAACGCTGAAGAAATTCCTTGCTTTCTCCAGTTTTGATGGGAGGTCCCTTACCTCTGGCCCAGCCCTGTGTCAGACCTCCAAACCTGAATATCCGACGGCCACCTGGTCACGCCCTCGTCCTTTCCCAGATCCCACGTGGGAGCAGAGTGGGGTCATTTGGGGGTTAGGCAGCGCTGGAGTGTTGGTTGAGGCGCCCCAGGAGTAGGGCAGAGGCCTCTGGGACGTGTGGCGTGGCTGGCGCTGAGCTCCTTGTCCCCCGTCTCCCTGAGTGCCGCAGGTGGGGAGCAGGTCGGTGATCATCGCCGCGGGCTGCGTGCTGCTCCTGATGGGCGTCTTTGGGAAGATAGGGGCAGCATTTGCCACCATCCCAACCCCCGTGATCGGAGGCATGTTCCTGGTGATGTTCGGGGTCATCACCGCTGTAGGGATTTCCAATCTGCAGGTGAGCCCCTGGGAAAGCAGCAGCAGTGCATCTCCTGCAGGGAGCCCTTGAGGACTGAGATTAATGGAACGGGGCGGGGGCCGGCGAGGAGAAGGGGATCTTTGGTCTCAGAAACCACGCTGGCCCCCAATGGAAGAAAGAAATAGCTGGCAGTATCCAAACTTCTAAATAGCAAAGCATAGCAGTTTGAATTGGATTATCCAAACCACTCAGCTCCCAAGGTCAAGTGGGAATCAAGGCTTGGCTCGTCCTCTGAGAGCGTGTGTTGCTCTGAGTCCAGCCTTCCCACAAACCTCTGGTGGTGCTGGAAGAGGAGGGACATTTGGAGGGGTGCTGATGGGTGTGCGGCAGAGGCGCTGACCGCTCAGGGCCGCCGGGCGGGCCTCTCTCCCGCAGTACGTGGACATGAACTCATCCAGGAACATCTTTGTCTTCGGCTTCTCCATCTACTGTGGGCTCGCCATCCCCAACTGGGTGAACAAGAACCCCGAGAGGCTCCAGACAGGTGAGTCCCCACCCCTACACTGTGAGGACTGCTGAGGCCATTGGTTCTTGGACATCCCTGTCACTTTTGTCTTCACTCTAGGGATTCTCCAGCTGGACCAGGTCATCCAGGTGTTGCTGACCACGGGCATGTTTGTTGGTGGATTTCTGGGCTTTCTACTGGACAACACCATACCTGGTAGGGCTCGCTTTCACTCTGTAAGCGACCAGTGTAGGCAGATGGCCAGCATTTGGGACACCAGCCCCGAATACCACGTCGGACTGCCCACGGCCAACCCTGAGCGGGCCCTGGGGCAGATGGGTATACCAGCTTGCATTAGCTCTCTGGGGCCGCCATCACAAAGTACCATAGACTGGGGGAGAGGGAGGTGCTTAAACAACCAGAACATATTTTCACACAGTCTGGAGGCCAGAAGTCCTAGATCAAGGTGTCGAGAGGGTCAGTTTCTCTCCTAGGCTTGCAGATGGCCACCTTCTTGCTTGTTCTCACCTGCCCTTTCCTGTGCATGAGTGTGCCTCTGATGTCTCTGCGTGTCCTAGTCTCCTCTTCTTATGAGCACATCAGTCCTACTGGATCAGGGCCCACCCTAACTCGCTCATCTTTAACTTAGTCACCTCTTAGTCTATCTCCAAGTACAGTCATGTTCTGAGGTATGGGGGAGTTAGGGCTTCAACATATTTTTCAGGGGGACACAGTTGAGCTCATAACAGGGCCTCAGTTGAGAAATACTTACGAAGCAAAAAGCAAAAGACACAGCCCCAGCTCTCTTAGGACCTTAAGTTTAGTTGGTGAGAGAAAGAACACAGTATTCATTCATTCATTCATTCATCCATCCATCCATTTGATAAAAAGCCATTGAGCGCTTGCTGTGTTCCAGATGCTATGTACTGAGAATACAAAGAGCAGAAAGATATGCCCCCCGCCTTCCACATCCTCCAGGCTAATATGGAAGACAAGAACAAAATTACAAACGATACAATTATAGTAAGTGCGATGATGAGCAAAACGAGCCTCTGAGTGCTGAGGATGGTGACGGTGGGGTGCAGAGCTGCCGTCGCTGCGGGCTGTCCGTGCTCCCTTCTTGACCCTCCCACAGCCCCTGGAAAGGATCTCTCTATAATAGGGCCTGCTTCGCGCTATTGTTTTCTGCGTTTCTTCTCTCCGCCAAGTGTAAAATACGTCTGCATTCCAGAAACATTAGCTGTGGGAAAAGCGCGCCCCCTGGAGGTGAGGACAGGACAGTGTTCATTAAGGCCCTGCCCCTGGACTCTGCGCCCCTGTCCGCCCGCGACGCGACGGGAGCTCGGGGGATGCCTGATGAGCAGAGATGAGCTGAGCTGTGATTCTGGAGATGGGCCTGGAGGGAGAAGCGAGGGTTCTGTTGGCAGGTGGAGGCCTCACGCGTGCCCACGCCGGCCTCGCTCCATCAGGGCCCAGTCCTGACCGCTCACTGTCTCCCATCAGGCAGTCTGGAGGAGAGAGGCCTCCTGGCGTGGACTCAGATCCAGGAGTCTGAAGAGTCGACGATGGCCTTGAAGATCTACAGCCTCCCCTGTGGGATCGGCACCAAGTCCTGCACGCCCTCCTGCGTCCAGGGCCTCCCCTTCTGGCCCAGACCGGAGCACGGTGGGAAAGGCGCAGCGAGAGTGAGCCAGCTCACACTCTGCTCCCAGGACTCCTCAGGAGAGCACCAAAAAGGTGCCACAGAAACCAGGATGTGAGGCGACGTCACCTCACGCATGTCCCCGGGCCGTCTCCACAGCCCCCCGGCCCCAGAACATGCTGACCTCCCCACTCACATGGGGCGGGGTGCCCCACCTTCCTGCGCACCCTCGGCCCCCTGCACACCACAGCAGCCACATAAGTGTCAGATGATGACCAAGACAAGGTGCTTTGACCCCGTCACTTAGTGACCGAGGACTGGCCTCGAGCTGCGTCCTTCCGCTGGCCTCCCAGCCGTCCCATCTCCAGTGTAAACAAGCATCACCTAATGTCCACACAGAGACTCCCTTAGTTCACGTGTTATCGGCAGTATTTTGATGCCTTGCGAGCAAGAGGCCCGGGGTGGGGTGGGGGACAGAGATGGGGCTGTGGGCCGAAAGAACAGGTCTCTTCCTCCCCCGAGAGGCGGGTGGCCCGGCCAGCCCCTCCAGGCCCTTCCCCTTTGTGCCCCTGCCATTTATACACAGTGAAGCAGCCAAGCTGCAAGCCGTGCACACCCCTGGTGGGAGTCCGTGGTGAGGGCTGGGCTGTGGTGTTCGTAGACAGGACGTGTCTAAGACTCAACTGCAAGTTCTCCCATGGAGACGACACAGCCAAAGCATTGTTTGCTGGAGGGGGCCGCAGTACAGGGGGCCTCTGCTGTCATGACATGTGAACTGTAAAGAGCCGGGCAAACCTATGCTACGTACTCAGTGGATTAGTCAGCATCCTCCAGAGAAACAGAGCCAATAAGATGTGTGTGTGTGTGTACACACACACACACACACACACAGTGTATATACATACACAGACTATATATGCATATATACCTATATCTATATTTGTATCTATAGATAAAGATACAGATACAGATACAGACATATAGAGAGGGCTTCGTTAAGGAATGCGCTCCTGTGACTGTGGAGGCTGGCAACTCCAAAATCCGCAAGGTAGACCCAGCAGGCTGGGAAGAGCAGCTGCTCAAGACCGAGGGCAGTCATTGGCAGATTTCCCTCTTCCTCGGAGGTCAATCTTTGGTTGGTTTGGCCCTTCAACTGATGGGACGAGGCCCACCCACATTGTGGAGCATAATCTGCTTTACTCAAAGTCTACTGATCTAAATGTTAATCTCATCTAAAAATACCTTCGTGGAAACAGCTAGAATAATGTTTGACCAAATGTCACATTCAGTGTACACCCAGGGACATTATACACTCTGTCCAGGAGCCTCACCAGAAAGCACTCAGAACACTGCAGGATCTGGCTTGGACTCCATCAAGAGTCTTTATTACCAGAAGCAGCAGGTGTAGAGTGCATGGGTTCCGGAACGCTCTAGAACCCATTAGACTACCACCCTGAACCCAGAGTGTGCTAAAAGGTGTCATGGCACCTCCAGGGATGGATCTTGCCTGTCCCCTTCGTAAAAGGCTCATGGCCTGGGCCTCAGCTGTACCTGGTCACCCCTAAATAGGACCACAGCGGGAGCAGGTGTGTGCCCTGCAGCGGGCCAGCCCCTTACACCCAACAACCCTGAAAGACCAACATGGAGCCACGCTACTCATAACACTTTATAATAATCACAAACTAAAGCCATCAAAATGCTTCTGCAACAATCCATCCAAAATGCCCCAGAAGCTGAGGCAGGTGCAGCTCTGGCTGCCGGCGTGCAAACTTGGAAACTGTCCACCTCGTTCACGCCCTTCCCTCCCAGCGCCTCCGCATCACAAATCTTCATCGTCAAAGGTCTCCATGCACCTCAGCATTATTATCTCATCATCCATGGGAAGATCTGGTTCCTGCAAAACACAGGGTGGAAGAGGATTACATTTCTCTTTAAGGATTGCTGGCCCCAGGCAGGTGAGGATGCCCCTCAGTCTCCACCCCACATCTCCTCAGCATCATCTTCATCGCCAGCTTCTGGTCACGGGAAAGCTTTAAAAATCTGAATGCTTTAGTGCCCATCAGTAGAGGCTAGTGACCTGCAGCATGGCACACGCACCAATGGAATACCAAGCCGCTGTTTCATAAAAAGGAAAGCAATCGCTCTGTCTGTGGGGTGCACTACTTAAAAGGGTTGTAAGGTACAAGCAGTGTGCCTGGTAGGCTACCATGTGTGTCTGAAGCCATGTCAACTACCTGTAGGGTGTCTTTGGACAGCTGCATAGGAAATGGTAATGCTAGCTGCCCTTGGGGGAGGGGCACGGGTAGTAACCAAGGGACACTGGTAGAGAGACGAAGTATTCTTTGTTAGCTATGAAGAGACAGTTTTTTTAAAGAAGCAACATTATGTCTGTTTAGTAAGGACTTCTCATTTCCTTTCCAACGAACCCCAGTCAACCTCGCTGACTCCCCATTACCTTTTCCACTAAAAGTATGTTTCGGGGTTTTGGCTCTTCCTGTCTCTTCCTGCCCTAGCAGGAAATGACCCCTGTAGATTGTTAGTCCCATTGGTCTGGGCTTGAGTCCCCTGTGCCCTGGAAGCCTCCCCAGTCACCCGTCTCGTGGATATGGGACCTGGTCCCAAGGGTAATGGCCAGATTGAGGGATGAGTCTACAGACGAAGGCTTTCAAGCTCTGGAGAACAGTCCTCACTCTCTGTGCCCTACTGATGGGGGCCGGGCTGCATGGGGTGTAGAGGGTCCTGGGAAGCCAAGCGTCCTATGGGAACCACATACTCAAGTCTCTGTCACACAAGGTGCTTAAATGTTGTTCAAAATGTTCTGGTCCCTTAAGCCTCTGAAAATGGAGTCAGAGGCATGTTTAAGCTGCAGATTTGCAAAAGCAACAGGCTGTGGGAGAGGTCTGCTGGAACTGGGTGCTGAAGTGGGTTGAATGGTGTCCACCCCCTCCCCGCACACACACACCCCAAATTGGCAGATACAATCGGTTAAGGATGTCGAGATGAACTCATCCTGGATTTAGGGTGGGCCCTTAATCCAGATGACTGGCCTCTTTATAAGAAGATGAGAGGGACGGACAGACAGAAAGGAGAAGTGACTGGAGTGATGCAGCTGCAAGTCAAAGAGTGCGGAAGGTTGAGGAAGCCCCCAGAAGCGAGGAAGGGGCAAGGAGGGGTTCTTCCCTGGAGCTTTCAGAGAAGCCTTAATGACCTCTGACGCCTTAATTTGGCCTTCCAGCCTCCGGAACTACCAGAGAATAAATTTTCATTGTTTTAAGCCACCAAGTTTGTGGTAATTTGTTACAGTGTTCTAGAAAACCAATAGAGGTGCTAATTAAGTTCCTTCCAACCGCCTCGCAGGAAGCTGACCGGGGGAGGAGGATGGGAAGAGAAAGAAATTGCTCTCTTTACACCAGCGGCTAGCGAAGCCCAAGGTCCCCTGCACCAGAACCTCTCGGGCAGTTTGTTGAAAATAGAGATCGCGAAACACTGAATGAGACTCCTGGCTGCTGGGGCAATAGGAATCTGCATTTCCAATAAGCTCCCAAGGTGATTCAAGTCTGAGCACCTCTGCTTTATATGGAAACCCCAGTACTTGCTTGTTCTTTCTTTTCTGCCCCGTATGAGGAAAGGAAGCAGGAAAAGCGAAGATTGTGCTGTTAATCCATTCTCAAAGCCCATGGAGGATTAGTGGGAAAAGGGCTCAATTATTCCTTAGCCTATCGAAAATTGTCCTAATTATTTTTAGACAAACGCTTTCATTCTTACTGCGTACCTGTTAAACAACTGTATTTTTGCTAAATCAGTAGAGAAAATGTATGGCTGTGAATCTGAAATCTATGGCTATGCCCCTTGGTGGCTCAGGCATAACCTCTTCCCCCCACGAAAGCTTCCGGAATGTACCCAGATCTCCGCTACTTATGAGAAGCTGCACGGTCAGCTTTTTGCAAGCAGAAATTACTATCCTTTAAATGCTGACAGCTGATTTTACCCAGGGTCTCAGAAGGTGAGGACACAGCTCGGCTTCTTGGAAAGGCATCTAGGAGTGACACGGCACTAAGGATTGGCCGCGAAGAGCCGAGCCCTGGGACCTGGCTGCTACTTTAAGGTCTGCCCTGAGGAGCATCCCTCTGTCTCTTCCCTCCGTTTCCCTGGACGTCTTCCATTGCACGGGATGCATTCGGCTGACATCGCATCCGTGGAGCAAGCCAGAGAGAATGAAAGGACAGCCCCTGCCCGTGGCCCCTGGTGGCGTGACCCGGCCGAGGTCCAGCTCACACTCTCCTCCAGAGCCCTTTCTGGATCCTACGGGAGGCCAGCGGAGGTCCCCCGTGCACGCCGCTCTGTCCTACCTCTTTCAACTGGGTGTTGACACAACAGAAGCCTTTAAAGAAGTCGATGATCTGCATATAGAGCCGAAACTTCTCCTCTGGGTTCTCTGGGTTGCAGCTGGCAAGCACTGAACTAAAAACGGAGGAAGCAGAGACAGCGAACATTTAGAAGCCTCCTCCCTTGCCTCTGCTTATCCCCTCCCCCCCCTAAAGTATTTGGAGAACGGTGTGAACCAAGCACTTTTAAACACCCAGGTGTCTTCTCGGACAGCTGGGAGCCCTTCTTGGAAGGTGTGCGTTGCCCTGGCTCCAGTGTCACGTCTGGAACCCCCTGGGAAAGTGAGACCATTGAGAGACTGGCTCCTGTGCCCTAAGTTAGTGTCCTGAGCTCTGGCCTCCGGAACGAGGCAGCAAGATTTCCCTGTCCCTCAGAGTCAGCCTCGACAGCGGCACCCCACGGTTCTGGTCCCAGCCGTGGGCCCATCGTACCCTTGAGTTTAGTCCCTTGAGGTGTCTAACATGGAACACGAGCCCTGAGCAGAGCTGTTTTGCTGACTTCTTCCCCTCCACCCTCCTGGGACACGGGGAGAAAGTCAACAACCAGGGCCACAGAGCGAGGAGGCTGTGAGTCACACTGGGACAGCCAGCATTTTGACCTCATGTCCCCTGGAAGAAGGTCCCCCAGCCAGCTTAGAAACCCTCTGGCAGCGGCCCCTGCCTTTTCTGGAGAAAGCAGAAAAAAAGAGTTTTTTAATTGGTTGTCTTTTCGTCCCACCAGCAAGGTAAGGAGTTCCAGACATTGCTTGGCAAGTACACGTCTCGGCAAAGCTGTCCTCACAGAAGAATGTCTGCCTCCTGCCAGGTTCAGTAAAAAATCACACTCCACACACAGCTGAGGAGAGCTTGAGTCACCGCAGAAAATCGCGGTGGAGATTTGACAAATCCATCTCTGCCGGGGTGGAGCAGGTGGAGAGTAGGGACGTGTGCCGAAGGCTCCTTTGCCTGCAGGCGGCCAGTAGTTACCAGGGCCAGCTGTGGCCGCAGTGGTCTCAGGGGAAGGGAAAGATTTTTGGCGGGATCACGGGGACATGAATGTCCCCCTCGCTCCCACAGAGCATAGAATGGTTGGGCTTCTTTAGCCGTGAGTCTAGCGCAGGTATCTGAAAGGCCCGTGTCTTCCGCAGGTAAGACTACGGCTTTTCAAAGCAGCAGGCGAGTTTCAGTCCTTAACTAGCTCTCTCTGAGCTAACACTCTCTCTCTGAGGCGTACAGATTTAGTCAAGCTGCTCCTGGTTTTCAAATCTCCCCAGACCCTGTTTCGTGTCTTCCCCACTCCACGGCGTCACAGGCAGCCCCTCCCACCTCCTCACATCCTTTCCCACCAGAGCTTTGAAAAGCGGCTCCCCACACCCCCACCCCTCCTTCGTACAGCTCCGAGACGCTCCTGAGCTCAGGGCACGGGGCCCATTTCCACGATGGCCCAGGCTCTCCGTGCCCTGGAGCCCCCTGCCCGCCTCTCAGGCTAGACTGACTGTTGTGACCTGCCCCTGGCCACCTAACCCGGAAGAACTGCAACGTGGACAACCGGAAGCTGATAACCTGTTGCGCTCTCCGTCCTCAGCCTTGAGCTAGGATGGAAGGATTTTCTACTCTGAAGAAGCCCCAGACAAGATCATCCACCCCCAGGTTGAGGGCATAGCCTTAGGATCAGCCCACTTCGGATCTCTGAACTTCCACTGAATTACACGCCCTCTGAGGGCCTGCTGGGAGAGGGTCTAAACATCCCAGCAGGGACACACAGTCACACACACTCATGCGCACACACACGCACATGCACACACCATCCATCATGCCCCCTTCTCACCTGGGCTAGACGTACTTGGAGCGTCACTTTTGTCCAGGAAATTTGCCACATCGAAAGGCGTCTTCAAAAAGGAGCTGAAAGGAGGCACAGAACTTCATGTGGCAGAAATAACTGCACTTTGACGCTTGTTCTGGGCGGCTGGGGGAGAGACGAGCTCTCCCTCTTTAACATCAGCCCCGAAGGGCATGGCTGGTGAGGCAGGGCCCAATCCCAAGGTCTCTGCTTGGTGACCTTCCCAGGACGTGACTAGTAAGTTCTTGCCCACCAAGAGCAAACTGCTAACCCCGGAGGTGGCTGGGAGGACAGGGGAGTCCTGGGGACCGTCGTGTCCTCTTTCTAAAGAAGGCAGAGCTCAGGTGTGAGATGCAACAGCTGGACCTGAGCCTCAGCTTACAGCGGAAAAGGCTCGTCTACACCTCCCAAGCTGGTGAGACTATTTGAGCCCCGGATTGACAATCTAGCAGTTTCGTGTCAGGGCAGCTGAGTAGGAAGGTCCAGGCGGCCATGGACTTGGGCCACAGGAGAGCCGATGGCCAGCTCTGCCACTCACTCAGCTTGTGACCTTGGACAATGACTTAATCTTTTGAATTCTCTCGTAGAAACCGGAATCACCACAGCGCCTGCTCGCAGGGTGGTCGCAAGGATTAAATAAGATGATATATGTGAAGCATCTGGCACATAATAATGGCTCAAACGTGTTAGCCATGTTTGAGAATTATCAGCTTCATAAAAGAAACATGTGTTGGAAAATAGAAATGGATAAAGAAAATAAAAATCACCGAGAAGCAATCATTGTTGACATATCGATCTATCTCCTTCCATCCTTTCCACAGGCATATTTTATCATATATTCCCAATTTGGGAACCTTGCTATTTAGACAGTTTTTGGCTCTACCTTTTCTTAATCTGTTGAAGAATATTAACTATTCCACAGGAATGCGATTGCCAGATCTAGCAAATGAAAACGCAGGTTGCTCAGTTAAATTTGAATTTGGGCTACAAATTGCATGGGACATTCTGACATTAACTATCTCGCTGGGATGCTGTATTTGAGCTGGCACCTCGCTCAAACAGATGGCACCCCGCCTTGTGTCTCCCTTCACGTCGCCTTACAATTCGCTCCCCTGAACGGAATCCCTTGAGACTCTGGCCGTGGGGATACCTCCCCACTCCTGGTTGTCTGGGCATTTTCTGGTGTCCTTCTTTTTGGTGTCCCTCTGGTCATCCCAAACAGGATCTGGAAAGAGGTCACTGAAAGGCCTGAGTGCCCACGTCCATCAGCCTGGAAGCCTATCGTCTCTGCGTTCCTCCCGACAGGCTCGGGGCAGGGACCCAAACCTAAATGCCTGCCCCCAACCAATCCACCCACCAAATTCACTGTCCTCACCGAGCAAACCCTCTGGCAAGCCAGGCCGGGGAGGGGCAGGGCCAGGCTCTGTGGCCCTTCTGGAGCACGCAGGACTGGAAGGGCACAGCGCCAGGGCACACCTGTCCCCGAGGCCAGGGGCTGGCCCCACACACAGCTGTCCCGCAGCAGAATCCTTCCAGATGGACCAGGAGCTACAGAGGTTTCACTGCAACTAATTTAGAAGCCACAGCAGCAACTACTGGGGTTCTGTCCCTACCCTGGGCATAACTGCTCTCTCTGCCACTCACCTGGTCACCAGCCCTGGGTTGGCCCAAGCCAACTTCAGGGATTGGGCCTGATGGGTCCAAAAGTACGGAATCCTATCTCGATTATGTCAGGCATTGGCTCAGTAATCTGGCAATCTGGCCAAGTCTGGCCAATGAGAGAGGAGAGGTTTGGTGGAAATTTCTGGAAAAGTTCTTCCTTGACCCTTAAGGAAAAGCCCTAGGAAATCTTTCCCTTACCTGATGGGAGGAGATAGAATGAGAGCTTGATTGCTACTAGCTGCCATTCACAGCCACAGGGGGCGGGAAAAGTGGGAAGGAGAGAACAGGTAAGAAACCAGCCTCAAGATGAAGCAAAGCGAAGAGCGTCCATGGTGACATCACCGAGACACTAACCGGAAGCCTCCCCTGCCTTGGGACCTCCTGGGTGTGGGTAGTACATTTCTTCAGGGTTTAATGAGCCAGTAACTTGCAGCCAGAAGCATCCTAACCGACACAACCTTCTGCGCCTTCTCTTCTATAATCCCCAGGGAAAGACCAAGAAGCTAATAGAAAACAAAATGCTGTTCTCTGGTCAGGATTATGTCAGGGAAATCGGAAACCGACCGTGTGAGCCAGGATCCAAACAGCATCTCAGACTTGCCGAATGACCCCGGGCAGGCAGGTCCCTGGTGTCTCCGAGCCTGGGGTGGTAGAGCCCCCACCCTGTGCAGCCCTCCACCCCACCCCACCCCACGGGGGCTGCTCACCTCCTCCGGGGATGAGACCAGCGAGCAGCTGGCCCCTTGGCTGTCAACTCCGCTGTCCTTCATGCTGCCCTCCGTGCAGGCCGTCTCCTGGCAGGCTCCCGGGAAGCCCGGGAGGCCACTGTGCTCCTGCGCCCAGGCCTGCAGGAGGCTGGTCTTCCTGTCCTCGGACAGGTTCTGCCACAGGTGGGAGATGGCCGCAGAGACGATGGGCAGTGTCGCCTCCTGAGAGGACACAATCCCATTCCTGATCAGAAGGTCCATGGTGCGCTTGTAGAAGTTGAGATACCTGAAACAGAAGGGGCACCGTCTCCCGGACCCGAAGCCGCTGGCCGAAGGTCCCTCCGCACGCCATTTGCTGAGCGGCGCGCCCCACACGGGCCCGGCCACAGCACTGTGATGTACCAGGCGCTAGGCCTCGCTAGTCTCTGCTTGCCCCGGCCTTTGCAGAGCAGAGGGGGTCATGGATGACAGATGTGTGTTTGAGTCCCTCCCCCAAGCCTCCCAGTGCCTCCTCTGATGCTTTCCGCCCAGCGGAAGAGAAGGTGAGAGGTGTGGCTGGCTCAGCTCTCACCCCACAGCAAACTGCTTAGCCTCCAAGCTCATGAGCACGCAGCCATGACATGACACCCGCTTTAACTTGAGGCCCGGGAGTCAGCTCCGCGGTGGAGTGAGCCTCCTTCTGCTGAGTGGCTCAGGGTCTCGAGTCTGGCGGGGCCGTGAGGGGCGGTGGGAGCCTGAGCCAGCCACTCGTCATCTTGCTTACTATGAGACCAGTGAGGCTGCCAAAAACAGACCTGCGGGGTGTGTGGGGGGGGGGGGGGCGGGCGGCATCAGCCCTCAACCACCCCCCCCAAGGCACCCCGGATTTACACCTAGCCCAAGTAAACGCAGCGTAGGAGCTGCTATGCAAACATAGCGTGAGACTATTGGCTCGGCCCTTCTGCCAACCCGGTCCTCAAGCCCCTCCCGCATGGGAATTCTGAAGCGGCCTCGACTCAGGCTCCGCCCGCTTCTCCACGGGAGCTCCGCACGAAGCCACCTGTCCGCACGAAGCCACCTGTCCCGGCTGTTCACACCGTTCAAATTCCATGAGGTCTGGTGACAAGGTGACAGGGGAGTGCAGGGGCTCCACTTTGTCCTCTTCCACTTCCTCCTCTTCGGGGTCCTCCTCCTCCTCGGGGTCTTCCTCCTCTTCCGAGTCTTCCTCCTCTTCTTCCTCCTCAGCACCCTTCTCCATGGCCTCCACCGAGCACCAGTTGGCAAAGTTTTTCTTATGAACCTTATTGAATACCAGGCTGGGAAGAAAACAGAAACAAGATAGCAACACGTGAATGTCCCTCGTGAACAGTGACACCAAAATTCTTAACACCATTTCAGAATATACATGTGTGTTAAGCCTGTGTGACCAGGCGGAATTTCGATGGATGCCTCCGACTTTGAATATCAATCCATGTAACTCAGCATATCAACAGACTAAAGAAGAAAAACCATATGGTAGGTCATCTCAGTAGATGCAGAAAAGGCACTTGGCAAAATTCAACATTCATTCATGACAAAAACTCTTGGCAAATTAGGAATAGAAAGGAACCTCTTCAGCCTGATAAAGGCCATCTACAAAAAAAAACCCGACAGCTGACATCACACGTAATGGTAAAAGACTGAATGTGTCTTCCCTGAGGTCAGGAACAAGACAACCACTTCTATTCAATAGAACCACTTCTATTCAAAATCATATTGGAGATTTTAGGCAGCCCAATAAGGTGAACAAAAGAAATAAAAGGTATACAGATGGGAAAGGAAAGAGTAAAACTGTCTTTATTTTCAGACAATGTAGGAAATCCCAAAGAACCTACAAACATATGACCACAACTAAGAAGGGCCTTTAGTAAGGGTGCAGAATACAAGGTCGATAAACAAAAACCAAAATCATTTCTATATAAGCAAGGAACACTTGGAAATTGGAATTTTGGAAGGTACTATTTACACTAGTACCAAAAACCATGGAATACTTAGATGTACACCAACAGAGCAGTCTATAAGAGAAAAAAATGAATAAGGTGGACTTCATCAAAATTTTGAAATTCTGCTCTTTAAAATACACATTTAAGAGAATGAAACAACATGACACAATTTGGAAAACTAGGACTTGTCCCCAGAATCTCTTTATACCAAGAGGAATAATCCCCCAAGGTATCGTGTTGAGTTAAAAAGCAAGTGAGCCGTAAGAAAAGACAGAATTCTTTTTCTTTCTTCCTTCCTTCTTCTTCCTTCCTTCCTTCCTTCCTTCCTTCCTTCCTTCCTTCCTTCCTTCCTTCCTTTTTCTTTCTTTCTTTCTTTCTTTCTTTCTTCTTTCTTTCTTTCTTATTGTTTGCAAGTCATATACTAGAAAGAGAGATAATTTCTTGGTATACATGAAAAGCTTCTATGGTTAAAGAAGAAAAAGCTACCAACTCAACAGAAAAAATGGGCAAAGAATAGATACAAAAAGCTCCTAGGAAGAAAAATACAAATGACCTTGAACAAAGGCATTTAAGCTCACTCATAATTTAATGAATTAATTATAATAATTAATCTATTCCTATGCTGGTACCACAGTTCTAATTATTGTAGGTTATCATATTACTAGTGAAAAATCCCCCCTATTAGGATTTCAAAAGGAATTCAGCCATTCTCATGTGGGCAAATAATACAGATAGTGATAAGACTTTAATATGTGATAAATTTTGTATCTTAAACCAGTAAGGAAACAGTGGCTTATGTAATAAATGGTATGCGGATCACTGGCTAACAATTCGGGTAACGCCAGTGAAGACGCCTACCTCACTGAGAACTTCTCCCAGGCTAATTTGTAAAATTCAGCTGCAAACACCCTGTCAGGTGCACGCATGCACGTGCATACACACACACACACACACACACACACACACACACACACACACACACACACCTGCCTCCTCCCCTCTGTGGCCAAAATGGTGTATGGAGTGTGACTATAGGTGATCATGGCCTTCTTCTTTATACTTTTCTATATTTTCGTATTGCCTACAGTGTGAATTTTACTTAATTTAATAATTTGTCATTTCCCCTTGATTACTTCCCCTTGGGATATAACATACATTTGTTGTTTAAAAAAATTTGGAAAATACAGAAAAGCACAGAGAAGAAAATAAAAGTCATCAGTAACCCCACCCACAACAATAGGAAGCATCACGTCGTCTAGGCAGGCTTCGGTAGTTTCTAAATAACAAGCAGTTTGTAGTCAGATTTTCAGAGTGAGTGAAATTGCTTATACTCTTGTGTCTCATTGGAGGCCAAACTGTGCTGGACATGCCCTGGGGTCACCAGAGATGATGAGGGTCTGGCCACTGTCCCCAATGTCCAGGCCCCTCTGCAGAAGGGAGACATAGTGCAGGGGTGTGTCATCCTTTGAGAGCACAGCAGAGAATATATATCCTCATACTACACATATAAAGCCCAGATCACGTAGGAGTTCAACAGAAAATGAGATCAGAGAAGTACAAGAAAGACATTTCTGAAATCAGTCCGTCTTTCGAAGTCTGAGTGTGACATTTATAAACGAGGTTCCCCTTTCAGGAACTGGGACACCCACATGAGCTATGGTTTCCTTGACTCTCTGAAATCCAATTCGGCTTCTCTTAGCCTCTCTGGAGCTTGGGCAGCAGGATGAGATTTGGATTTTCCTTATTTTCACATGCATCCTTCAAAATTCCATTAGTTGAGTTTTTTAAAACCTATAATACAATATGAATGCTATGATCTCAATTTCTATAGATAATATGCAAAATGTAAAAATCTAGAAAGGTATGCTTTGAGATCAGCACTGGGTTTCGTTGAGAGGTGAAACGATACCTATTGTATTTTCTCTTTTGGGCTTTTTCTGTATTTTTGACATTTTCTGTAATAAGCGTGGATTTTTATAACGAGGAAAAAAATCCAATGCATGTTATGAGCTTAACATACAAAAACATTCTTTCCAGCGCAAGAGGGTTTTAATAGGGTGAGTAGCACCTGTTCCTCTGTCCTGCATTTTTGGGGGAAAGTGGGAGTAGCTGTGACATAGAAGGACAGGAAAAGAACAGCATGCTCTGATTCTCCTGGTGCCCCGGGTCCTACCTGTGATTCCTGGAGTACATGCTGGCGTATTCTTCCTTGACCTCCTCTAAGCTGTTTGCATGCCCGTCCTCCAGGTTGAAGGAGCCTGTTGGGGAGTTGAAGGCAAAGGCACAAAGGGCAAAGTCGGGCCTTTGCGCGTCTCCCCTGCCTTTCTGGCCCAGGTGGAGAGTACGTGGGTCCCTGAGCCCACCTCGTTCAGTGTCAGGAAGTCAAGAGCCCAGTTTTACCCCTCTTTCTAGATTCAGGGACAGCACTAGACCAGAGGGAAGGGCTTCTTGGACTGGCCCGTCGCAATCGAGACATCCAAAGGATCTCTTTCAGAGTTCAGCTTCCATCCGCTTATTAAATTATATTTCACCAGCATGCATCTCTCCCAAAGTGAGTGCCAACGAAGGAGGGAGCCAGGTTCTGACCAGCAGGGGTCCACTTCTCCGGCTTGTCGAGATGAGATCAGGTACTCTTCGACAGCACCCGCTAGGATCTCATCATGCATGCCTGCACAGCCCGGTGACTTCTGTCTGTCCTGCCAAATTGCAGGCACTAAGGACAGCCCGTGAAGCTCATCGTACCCCTGGCCCAAGCATGGTGCCTGCTGCAGAGCAGGCATCGCAAAGATTCGTTCACTTGGTTTAAGCCAGTCTTTCTGTTTTCAATAGAAAAACCAACTGGCCTTTCCCTGGGAGAGAGGGGAGCAGTGGCAGGTAGGAGCCATTACCTTTCAGCTGCAGCAGGTTATCCAAAGTGTGTTCCAGATCCTGAATATGATTCTTCGCCTTATTCAACACCTGCCACTGAGAACAGAGGCAGGTGATGCTGAAAAGCCAGCCTCCCGCTGCAGAGACTGGCTTTGTGGACACAGGAGCCCCTTCCCCGGTCTGAGGCCATGCTCCCTCAGCTGCAGAGCCACAGTCCTTGACGTTGCTGATAAGAAGGGTAGGAAGCCTGTTCCGACGCGCAGAAGGCATGATGTTTCATTGGTATCCTGGAAATGGTTCTCACAGAAATACCAAAGTATTTGGAAACAAGCTTCATTCGGCAAACTACTAGGGCTGCAAAAAGGCAAACAGCTACATATGCTACTTGAAGGTGGAATAAATGGTGCCTGAGAGGCAGTCTGAATGACTATCAGCCCCAGGCTGGCACAAGCCCCCGGACTAACTTCTGCTCGCTCGTCACGATGTGCCACTGGCTGGTTAATATTAAACGGCTATTCTAACAATGTTTTTATTTGCTAAATGCATACACTCCGGTTGATTTAAACACTTAAATGCTCTGTCAGTCTGAATTTCCTGTTCTGCTAGACTAGACTCATAAGCCTTCCTTCCTTCTTCTTCTTCTCTCTCTCCCTTCCTTCCTTCCTTCCTTCCTTCCTTCCTTCCTTCCTTCCTTCCTTCCTTCCTTCCTCCCTTTCTTCCTTCCTTTCCTCCCTCCCTCCCTCCTTCCTGTATGTAATATTTCTAAAGTCAAAATTATTTAAAGATTATTTTAAAAAGAAAAATGTTAAATATTGTTTATTATGCTTACCACTGATACTTGTCTGGCGTGACATACATTCATCAGGTACGTGTGTATAAGGGACACTGCTATGTGTTAAGCCTGGGGACAGTCCTTGCCTTCAGGGTGTGGACATTCCAACAGGGAAAGCGAGCATGGAAACAATACTCTTACTACAAGCTAGAATTCTGTAAACACTGAAAAAGTGAGGCTGGGTGGGGTGGGGGTCCCAGGCCAGTCCCCACTTCGCTCCTCAGTCCCTCCGCACACTCGGGTCCCCCATACCTTCGAGGCTGTGAGATCAGACTGGGAGTACACGGTTTTCCGGAGGATGCTGAAGAGCCCCGCCAGGGTGGCACGGTGGCGGGCCTGGGACAGGCGTCTGCGGGCCACCCGAGGCTCCAGCTCCTGCAGCTGTGCCAGCGGCCGGGGCCCGGGGTTGCTGCCTCCTCCAGAGGTCGCCATTATAAGCTGCTAGGTAATACGATGCTTCCTTTTGGCCCTAAGTAATAAAGACACAGTATGAAAGAAAAAGGAAAGCAGACTGAAGCAGGGAGAAAGGGGGTACCACCCCCAAGTAAAAAGACCCAAATCAATGAGGAGCATCAATCACCGGTACACGATTAATAGCAGATAACGCAAGGTCTGTTGTTTAAGCTCAGCTCCTAAAAACCCAAGCTGCTCACATCTGACTTATGGGTGAAGGGCTCTGCTGCTTTACACCAGGAAGTTTCCAGAACATTGTCGGTACTCACCAGATACCTGTTAATTGAGTGTTGTGGCCAAGGAGAGCCATACCCTAAGATCTTGTTCTTTAGAGTCTGTTGAAAGCTGAGCAAGTACATGTCCCACCCTTTGAGAGTCTTCCTACCGTAAGAATGCACCCCCCCCACACACACACACTTTGTTCTGGGTAGTGGTCCTGCGGGTGTATGAATATTTTTAAAAATCCATCAAGGTGTATTCTTTAGATTTGTAAACTTTCCTGTATACGCATTGTAACTCAAACAGAAGAGAATGCACCCACGAAAGCAAAAAGTCACATGGTGGCAGAGAAGTAGAAGCGCGTTTGCCTCGTCCTGCTTTTAGTGGGTCCTGAAGACGATCACTACGCTGTCCTCTGTCACAGCTGAGTGTACGGACCAGGAGCCCTTCTCTAGGAGAAGCGATGCTGGGACTGATATGGGGCAGGTGTACGGACCTGAGCCATGGACCCCTCCATCAGGCACTCAGCCTGCCCCACGGAGGACAGCTGGCCCCCCGCTGCTCTGCCAGCCCTTTGCACAGAGAGGCTGCGTCTCCATCACCTTTGCATCTAGTGGGCGCTCCGCGCTGGGTTTTGACGTGCATTACAATGGGAGGTTTCCACTGGGTCCACTCTCCCCCGAGCTCAGTCCCGCTGCATAGGACAATGCATGACCTTGGCCAGTCTGGATGTAGGTCAGTCCGGAGGAGACGGTTGAAAACATACTGCCTAGCCCTGTCCTCGGCCACAGGCTCCCGAGGTCATTCGGAGACTTCGAGCCACCGCTAGGGCACTCGTGACAGCCTCTCTCTCAAAGCACCCACAGCTCGCAGCAGAAGAAAGCTTTGCCACTAAGACCAGGGGGGGGGGGATCGGCCAGAGGGTTCATTTTTGAACGCAATCAGGCCGTGCAGGGTTTGAGAACACCTTTCTGGGTAGAAAGCCAATCTTCCATCAGCGATGTGGTCTTCACCAACATGTCTGCTTCCCCTCAGTCTGCTTCGCAGAACTTCAGCAGGAAGATGGTAAGTGGGTGCCGCTCTAGGGGCCTGTGCGGGTACCCTGTAAGCTCCTGGAACATGTCCTAGCAGGGCTTACACCATCAGTGTGGGGAGGACAGCCACAGAATGTGCTGAGGCCCAGCCGGCCCCAGGGCTGGCTTAAAGTGGAGGCCACGCCATTACGATCTTCAATTTCCAGATACCAGCCAACCTTCGATAGGGAGCAAGCTGAAGCAGTGAAGGTTTTGAACTGCTTAGGGCAAAATGAGAACCTGTTGAACTTAAGAACACAGGTTCTCTTTACTTCTTTACATTAAAGAGAAAGGAGAGCGCCTGGACACCAGAGAATTTAAGTTTATGCATGGAGGTAAAAATATCAGGTCTTCCCAGGGTCTTGAATTCTTCGATAGTCTAGAAATACCAATACCAAAGGCCTTTGAGCTGTGGGCCATCTGGATCTCTCCCAGTGCCAATGCTGATATCAAATTTGGGTGTCCTCTCAAGTCTCCACCCAAACACACTCCCCCTGAAATACCTGGAGAGCTGTTGGTCATGTTTAGCCACTAGATAAGGGTGCAGTCCTCTGCCTCTCCCATAGGGGGCAGACCCTCCTATTACTGGCTACCCCTGGGGGCAGCCTTCACTGCCCTCTAGGGGAGAAATGGCGCCAGAGCACCCCGTCTGGCTGCTGGGAGCTGTGGCCCCCACCTCATGCTGCCCATCCCAGGCTCCCAGGGTCAGGAGCTGGGTGGGGGTAGGGAACACCACAGAAAAGATGGCAGAAGATCCTTCCACTCTGCTTTCAGGGTAGACTCGAGCTAAATAGATGTTAAGCCTGATTAGACCTTGTGCAGTTTAAAACATCCGGCTTCTGAATGCTGCCTCCCGCTCTCCACTAGTAATGATTTGCTTTGATCTCCGCAAAGCATCCTTTTCAAACGACCTTTATTGACTTGCACTGTGGACCTGACAGGAGCTTCGGTGGACATTGTTCGGACAGAGCTTTTTGTGGCCACAATACAGTTGGATCTGTCCCATCAGCACCTGTGGCCTGTGGAAGGCATGGCTTGCCCAGGACCTGCCGCAGAAGTCGGTCTTGATCGGAGGGAGGAGGGCAGGACCCACCTCCACCTTTGCTAGAATTGGGGGGATTAACTGTACAAATGGGATCAGGACGTGATCTTTTATTTAAAACAAAACGAAAGAAAAGAAAACCTTTTCTCCCTAAAGTCCTACTCAGATGCAGAGTGTGTTAAGGGCACTGGTCCTAGCAGTATAAGGAATTCGAGCAATGCAGAAAGTATCGTCTGAGTTTGGAGATTGCCTTTTAACAGCCCTGAAAACTCTGAAGTTCCCTTTTCCCCTTTCCCTCCCAACCAACAAAAGGAACATGTGCTCTCCTGCCCACCAGCCTCTCTTCTGTGGCCCGCTGCCTTTCCTCCCACCTAAAATGCCCCCACCCCAGTGTCTACCTATCTAGAGTCAACTGGTCCTTCGAGTCAAAGTTCCAGTTCCCATTCCTCTAAGTAGTTTCCCAGCCCCAGTCCACACGAGTTTCTAACTTCACCTTGTTTTGCCAACAAATTGGTAAGGTCCTTGGTCATGACCCATGTGACCAGCACCTAAGGCGTCCCTCCCAGGGTGCATACCGTGGGCAGGCATATGTGGCTAACTCCGACACTCCTTTTCCCAGCTGCTTCTCCCAGACTAAAACCACTCAGCATTCTGTGGCCTGGAGAGCTAAAATCAAATTACCCGGACATGGGGATGAGCAGAGGCACTGGGTTGAAAGAGCTAAGGGAATTGAAGAATAAGAGAAAATCTTGGGGGCAGGGAATAACAGCTAGTTCCACCTTAACCCAAAAGCCCTCTACGGATCCTAGCAATCTCATGATTCAGTTCTTGGCATGATTCATGGTGACAGGCATGCACATTTGAGAAGCTTAAAAGGTTTTTGAAGGTGAGGCTGGCCAGCTGCCACATAAGAGGGGAAGGAAGGGATTTGTGCAGAGGTAAGAACCTGGATATCCTACTCTGACTCAGAAAACTGAGCAGGTTTGGGCATCTCAACAGTGTTAAGAATCAAGAGAACTCAGTACATAGGTACTAGGTGGACGGGAGCTAGTCCTAAGACTCCAGAGTGGCTGGAATGATGCTGGGATGCACTGACTATGGTACCTGGCCATCAGATGGGATGACCTGATGTAGGGAAGACAGGCTAGGTTGGCTGGAGACCTGGGTCATCATTCTAGCTCTGCGTTAACCAGCCGTCTGACCTCGGACAAGCCAAGAAACCTCTCTCAGGTCTTAATTTCTTTATTTCTATAAAGGAGGTGAAAAACGTCTTTTCCACCTCTTTGAGGCAATTGTGATTCTGTGACTGTCTGGAGCAAGGACAAGTGGCGACAGCACTCATTCCGACAGACGCGGAGCACCGAGCGCACAGCCGTGTGGGAAGCTACATCGTAAGGGATTCTGAGGACTGCAGTTTCATGGGAAAATGTTTCCGGGGCGCTTTTTCCGTACCAGGTCTATTCATTCTGCAGGAAACTGGGGCCAAAAACTGAATTAGGTATTTCAGAATAGCCATAGCCCTCACGACTTTTCCTTTTTAAAAACCGTTCATTGCATTCAAACCTGTTCATCAGATGAGCTTGATAAGCGTAACCTAGAAGACTGCTTCACTGATGGGTTCTTCTAAAAGGGCATTTTGTGTAGATTCATACTGTCAGGCCGTATTTTTAGTACTTCTCATCTATAACGCGAAGCAGACTTTCATTACCAAATACTTTCCCATTCAAACGCTACTTAATACCTGCTTAGAGCTGACAGTTTAAAAACTCCTGAAACTACATTTTTAAAAATATTAAAAAGTTCAGAGAAACTTTCAATCGTTTTTAAGCAGCACCCCACAAAACGTTCAAGGGTGCTCCGTTCTCATTAGCAAACCCTAGGCAAACGCATACAATTACGCTCGATGATGTTTTGCACCCAGAGGCAGCTAGCTTCCTTTGATAATTATCGGATCACGTGACAAAAAACATCCAAACTTATTCACAGGAATACGTAGGCCGTCGTGATGACATATACAACTGCTCAAATTAAAGTCTGGACCAGACCTGAATATTCACCTGCTCAGTTGCATCAACGTTATCAATTCACTTGGACAAAAACAGTCACACGACCAAGTGCCGTTGAGTCAATACTCACACTCTGGGGCATAGGCACACGACATGAGAGGCCTCCCGAAACCTCGACGATGGTGACAGCGGTGACTGCCGGGCGATGACAGTGATCACCGGCCTCGCGCCAGTCACACTGAGGACCGCTGCTTCTGCCCAGGGCCAAAAGACAGACCTAGCACCTCGGTATGGAGCAGGGACCAATCGCAGCGTGTCCTTGGCCCCCACAGCCAATGGGGACGCTTGCTTGCAGGCCAATGAGGTTTCGGGCGATGGAAGAAACAAAGTACAATATAACACGAAGTCTGATACAAAAAGGCCAAGAGAGTGGAGGAAGGCGACGCTGACCTTCTCACCTTGCCGAGTGGCAGCTCCTTTTCAAGTGGCTGCTGGGAGGGGCAGGGTGGCATCCGCGTCACCTCAGTGCTCCGTATGGCCCGTATGTGCTTACACAGAACTGAATAGATGTCTTCCAACTAGTTCCACTCACTTGCCATTGAGACCCAGTTTCACCATCCTTCAAACGGGGCGATGCTCCCTATCTTATAGGGTTACCCTACGTTCTAGCGAAGACGTCTTAAATGAAAGGTCCAGGGCACAAGCTCTGGGCCTCAGAGGAAAAGATTAAAATATGTCACGGAAACCAAGAGACGCATAAAAGCAGGGAGAGGGGAATGTTTTTAACAAGGGAGGAAAAAAATGGGAATGGGAAGAAGAGGTCCCTGGAAAGACCTTTAAAAGTGCTGGATAAAATAAGGAAAGAGAAAAAGTGCTCACTTTTGGGGGCAGTAAGTAGCAGGCATTCTCCCAATTTAGGGGGAAAGAAATCATTTCCCCCCCCCAAAATATAAAATATATTTTTGTGGTTCGGTGTCTTTTTGCTTGAATCCCTGAGCCCCTAATTATGTCATGACGGTCACAATCCCACTTCATCAGTTTTACACTCTGAGCAGCAGCCAGGCCTGGTGCGCCCCCTTGCGGCTCCCTGACAAGCTACTTCTCCCTGTGGCAGGGGTCAAACAGAGGTCACATGGTCTAGGGGCGGCAGGATAGGCTTGGAGGTGTATGCACTTGGATTCTAATCCAGGAGCCACTTCACAGTGACCTTGAGGACCATAAATGAGTCCAACCTACAGCATGCAGGCAGTGTATCTGGCATGCGGTCAGCACTCCTGAACTTCAACTTCTGATTTTGGTGGAACATTAAATTACACGACGTGTTATGTATAAAGAAACTGTTCACACAGAAAGTGCTCAGTAAGAATCTATTCTCCTCTCCTTTTCAAGGTAAACGTAAAATTATCGTTTCGCTCCAAAATTCTGCCGAAGTCAAGGCCGTGCCCCTTCTGGCCCTCCGGCAGCCTTTGACCCAGGGTCTCTGAGGGCCCAGAGGACTGCTTTTCCCCTTCCACTCCCTGGTTTCTCTCCCCTGGCCCCGCTCCTGGCTTTCCACCACAGTGTTGCTGGGATGCCCTGGTAGAGGGGGTATTCAGGAGTCCATGCAGCTCTGACTTACATTCAGAAACAGACCTGGCCAGCCTTCCATCTAGTCACTCCCCACCCCATCTCTCAACTACCACCTCCTCATACACCTGCCTCCCTGGTTGCATCTCACTGGGGAGCAGATCCGACCCTAGAAGAAATGCAGTTTGTGATGGGATGTTCCGAAGAGGGTTCCTTACCTGCAATAGCCTGATTTCTTTACTGAAAATGAAGATCTTTGGTCTACTTCGGCAAACCTTCCCCACAGCTAGGAGGCAGAAGGCTCTGCTCATGAACCTCCTGGTGACCTTAAACCTCCTGGTGGTGTCTCACCAGCTTTAGATACAAGTAGAATTCTCCCCAGCAACATGCACACACACACTGTAACCTTCTGACCCTGACCCCGCCCTGCCAGTAGATCTTGTCCTGAAATATCCACCTCATAATGACATAGATTCTGTCCTGAAATAACCCCCTCATAGTAACAGAGATCCTGCCCTGACTACTTCCCCCCAGCAGCATAGATCCTGCCCTAAAATACCACCCCCTCATGGTAACAGAGATTCTGTCTTGAAATATCCCCCTCACGGTAGCATACCCCCCTCACTCTGCAATACCTCCCCCCACCCCCGCCCGCCCAACAGTAACACAGATCCTGTGCTGAAATTCCTGCCCACAGTAACATGACCATGGGCCAGGTGGGTTCGTTTCTTAGAAATCAAATCATGGGTCAACTCCTTGATTAATTTTCTTTATAAAATTAACTTTACTCAAAAATACATATTTCCTTTGTAAAAAGTGAAAATATCTGACCCCACCCTGGTCTTTTCTTCACCCTTATAGAATTAACAACTGTTATTCGTTTGGTATGAATGCTTCCAGATCTTTTGCTAGATGTTTACATATTTACAGGTATATTTCTCCTGTTCCTAGTTTTGTGAGTTTTTGGAGGATATGAGTTACGTAAGAGTATCTCTCTACAACTTGCTGTTTTCACTCAGTATTTTGAGTTGGAGATGCAGTCGCAGCTGTACCTAGAGATCTACCTCATCCGTTTTCACCGCTGCATAATAATCCATAGATTAGACAACTGTAAGGGAATGGCGAATGCTTTTGAAAGTGAAGAAACCCTTGGCAAGGTGTATTAGTCAGGATTCTCCAGAGAATAATAATACTTATTATTGTTATTATATATACACACACATATATATATGAGACACAGGCAGAGAGAGACAGAGAGAGAAGCTGGCTCAGCTGTTGCAGAAGGTGGAAGCAGAATTGCACAGGGCAAGGAGCTGTTTTTAGGAGGTGTGCCAGCAGACATGGGATTCCCCTATCTGTCCTTCACTTGATGTTTGCAAAGGCAGCATTACTTATTAACCTAGGAGACTTGCACTGTTCCAGCAGTGAAAGTGAATGATTTTATGAAAGTGAATGATTCTACAGACTCATAAGCTCACGGATTCCTACTGCTGGCAGTCCAGCGCTGTTATTGGCAATTCACTGCCCTGTGCAGATGGGGCCTTCGCTGCCTTCTGGAGCGGAAGGCAGAGGTGTGATACTGGGAGGTAGGCTCTTGCCCTAACTTGGACTACCCCTCAAGGGATTTGCTCACAGTGGCCTGAGAGAAGATGGTTCACTTTCAGTTTTGGGGAACAATCTCCAGACAGATCAAGGTTCTCTGCTGGTGCTTTATACCAGCACAAGGCCTATGGACTATAAGAGCTGGACCTGGGGTGCTTCTGACCCAAGGCCTCTATGTTGTAGATGAGGACGCTGAGAGCCAGAGAAATGATGCAATTTATGATAATCAGAGTTCAGGTCTGAGGTCCTGTATTTGGTTCCAAAAACTGAACTGTATAAACATATGACTGAGAATTCCTAGTTTAGTAGTAGTTCATATTTAAAAGTTTTGAGGTTAGTTGATAAAATCTTTATGTGAGTCGTACTAAGATATGGTCATTATGACCAATGAACATGCTATGTTTAAAGATATTCTTTATATTTATAAAATGAAATGAATATGCACTCATAGTAAGGAATTTGAGAACTATGAAAAAGTGTAAAGACAAAGTCAGAAATCACCCATGAAATCCAATACCTCAACTACCTAAAGCCAATAATTATAAATATTTTTTTGTCTATGAATATATCAAAAAAATATATAAAGCACTCATATTGCACCTACGGTTCTGTATCATACTTCTTAAAATTACATTTTTATTTTGAGATAGTTATAGATTCATGTGCAGTTGTAAGAGATAATATAAAGATTCCATGTACGTTTACCACGTTTTCCTCGATGATAACGTCTCACAAAACTATAGCACAGTCTCATGGGATACTGACATTTATAATCTATCAATATTATTTCGATTTCCCTGTCTTACTTGTCCACATCTGTGTGTACGTGTTTGTGTGTTTAGTTCTCTACAATCTTAACAGACCTGTAGGTTCACACACTCACGACCACAGTCAAGACGCAGGACAGTTTCATTACCACAAGAGAACTTCGTTTTGCCCTTTCTTAATCACACCCCCTTCTTCTCATATGCCCCCACCCATCCCTGACCCCTGGCAACCACTAATCTGTTCTCCAGATTCTCTAAATTTTGTCTTTTCAAAATGTTTTATAAATGCAATCACACTTTTGGGTATGTATATAACCTTTGGAATTGGCTTTTTTCACTCAGCACAATTTCCTTGAGATCCACCCAGGTTGATCATTCGCTGAATAGTATCACATGGTATGGGTATATAAAAGTTTATTTAACCAGAGAAGGTGAGGTAAGACAGCCATGATCTGGGTCCCAGTACTGCCTGTTGGCCCTGTTTATTTCAGCTTCTGCTAAAGAGAGTTGAAGGACATTTCAGTGGTTCCCAGTTTCTGACAATTAGGAATAAAGCAGCTGCGAACAAGCTTTTATGTGGAGATAAGTTTTCATTTCTCTGGGATAAATGCCCATGAGTACAATTACTGATTTGTACAGTAATTACATGTTTAATTTATAAGAACCTGCCAGAATCTTTTTCTGGAGCATGAATCATACATTTTTAACATGTAGTGTGACTATTTCTCTAAGTGATTAAATAGTCTAAAAAATCATGATTTTTAATGACTACATAATATTGCATGGACAGATGTAACGTAATTTCTTTAAGGTTTCCCTAATGTTGAACATTCTAATTGTTTCAGATTTCTGTATCCCTGTGGACATCATTAATAGACCCCTACATGTGCAGCGAATATGAAGAACAGGCCACCTGGAACAGGTTCTTGCAGAGCCCAGGGGTTAGCAGATTCTGAAAGACTGATAGATGCTAACGTCACTGAGGGCCTGAGGGAGACGTCAGGACGCCACTCTTTTCATCGTTCAATGAGAAATACAACTGTCACACAGGCAGGGACTGTTCATGGAAGCACCAACATGAACGACATCTCCTTCCACTTACGTTGGAAGGCTAACATAATCAGAACCCACGTTTTAGTTTATCGGGAGAAAGACACCAGAATGCCACAACTCTACATGTAGGCAAGTGCCAGGGTAAGTAGAAGGTCCCGTGGTGAATTTGGAACCGGGAAAAAAGTGGGATGCCTCTGATGGGCCAATTTTGAGTGGTCTAGTGCCTCCTTTGCACCTTGGGAATGGTCTTGTCATAGGACAGAACACAGGACATCCTGGAAGATCTGGGCATGAGAGTTTCGATGGGCTCCACCCTTGGTCACTCCCTTGATATCTGTGTATCTGTATTTAAAACCTCTTCTGTGCGACACTATATTTAATTTGGGAGCTGGTGCCGTCAATCAAGTCCCGCGAGCCCAGTAGCTTTACTCTCTCTTTCCACTGACTAGGTTTTGGATCCATCTTGAGTTGATTTTGTATTTTAACACTCAGTGGAAAATGAAGTTTCTTCATTTCTAAGTTCCTGGAGGGTATCTCACTGTAGTCTCTAGTTATGTTTACTATTATAAATGATTTTCATTATTACCAATAACTTGCACTCATAAACAACCCATTCTCCAGGAATCTTGCAATTTTTAAAATTATTTTTCTGAGGGAAATTTTAGAAATGGAATCATTGTCAAGAGTTTGAATATTTGGGGGGGGGGTTTCGATAATTTATAAATACATCCCTAGAAAAGTAGCTTGTTCTGGAGCATTAAGAGAATGCCCATTTTATTTTTATCCACTCTGGGCAGTAGGTTTTTATAAAAAGGCAAATTTGATAGGTGAAAAGTGCATCGATTTTAATTTGTATGTCATTGATTTTCAGTGAGGTAAACATTAACATGTAAACAACCTGTCTTCTAAGACAAGGTTGAGGGTTATCAATTGCTAGGTGGGTCATGGTAGGCCACTTCCAGTTTTCAGAATGGCTCATAACGTTTTGTGGCACTGACCACAGTAAGAAAAAAATTCTCTGCCGACGGCAATGACGACGGATATTCTGTACTGAGCATGTAACTTGGAGCTTTAGGCAGTGCTATGGCCCTTTATTCACTCATTAATTCAATAAACAGCTATGAACACCTACTTTCAGGGACTATGCTAGGCATCAGCAATTCTCTCTGCTCTCAGGAGTTTACAATTAAGGAGATGAGACAGTTACAAAGCAATACAGGTTGCTATGCCATGAGAACAGAGTATAGGAAACACCTAGTATATTGGAGGGGTAAAGGCCAGGGATAATGACTAGGCAGAGTCTTAAAGGACAGTAGGAGTTTAAGTGAACAGCTATGGACAGAATCAGGCAAAGGATTGAGTATCGAGGAGAAGACATTCCTGATGGAGGAAAGTGTTTGTGCTACAACCCAGATTTTCTGCCTTGCATTAATCAGAAAACCAATCTTAGCTGGTTTTATAGACTCTGGTCTGGTAATAGCCAGAGTGAGTGGAAATTGGGGAGGTAGGAGCTGTGGTTGTATAGTTTAGGTGCCCTTAGGGAAATCTAATTCTCAACCCTCCTGTATGGGGTGGCTTTGGTGGTGACACTTGTTGAGATTTCCCAAGTTCACTTTTGATGATCTGAGATTCTGGTGAAAGTAGGATTTGGTTTGGTCCCCCAGCTGTCACAGAGGTGACCCTTCTTTCTTGCCTGGGGGACACTTACACCATTGGAGAAAGGTAAAGCAGGCAGAGTGGGTGGAACAAGTCTCTACCTTGTCTTGCTCTGGCTTGTTTGGTGTTATTTTTCAATGTTTCGCTAAGCCAGATCAAAGCAGTTTTACATTATCTTATTAAATTTTCATTACTACTCTGCAAAGTAGAAATCGTCACTATTTTATAGATGAGGAAACTAAGGCACAAAGATTTTGCTGTTGCCCTGCTAAGGAAAACATATGCACTTTGTAAACATTTCAAACAAAAAAATGTAAAAAATAGAAAGTGAAAGTTCCTTATTAAACAGCTATAAACGGTTAGTGTATAATCTTCCTTAATTTTTAAAACGTACAAACACATTACACGTTTGAAAAAATAATATGAAGACAGGATCATATTCTACATACTGTCATGAAACTTGCCCTTTTTTTCTCTTAACGGTGTTTCTTGGTTATCTTGCTGTGTAGTTGATTAGCCTTATTAATGAAAACAGGGCTTTGAGGGGAATTAGAACTCTAATGATACTTCTGGTTGTGTGACTTCGTACGAGTCGCTGTACCTCTTGGGACTCCAGTTTCCCCCATTTGTAAAACGAGGGCAGAGCACATAGGATTTTTCTGCGATGTAAGGCCACTGAGCAGGGCATCTCAGCCCCTTGCCCGCCTCGTGACTATCTGGGATGTTCTCCAAAGTCCAGCCCTGTTTGAATTGGACGGCGGCCGCCACTTTCAATAACTCAAAGATGACAAAGCCGCCTCCAGCGCTGCCAGAAAACTCGGGAGAGCAGCGTGTCTTCCAGTAGCTCTTCGGGGAGGGTGATGATGACGGGACAGCCGGGCGGGGCTGGGGCGGGGCCTGGGCGGGGCCACAGGCGCGCGGCGCGCGGTGCGTGCGGGCTGGTAGGCCCGCGCCCGGCCCGCCCCCTACGGGCCCGGCCCCGCCCCTCCGTCCCTCGCCCGCCGCGGACCCTCACGGCGCTGGCGCAGCGATGGCGGAGGCGGTGGAGCGCACTGACGAGCTGGTCCGCGAGTACCTGCTCTTCCGCGGCTTCACGTATACACTGCGGCAGCTGGACGCCGAGATCAAGGCGGACAAGGAGAAAGGGTTCCGGGTGAGAGGCTAGCGGGCACGACGCGGGCAGAGGCGGCCCCAAGGGAGCCCGAAGCGGGCTCTTCCCCGGCACTGCCCTCCAGGGCGGGAGCGGCGCTGTCACTACGTGGGGTGGGGGGAACCTTCTACTTCAGCGCGTCCGGCCCTCTCTTGACAGATGAGGAACCGAGGCCCTGAGAGGGGACCTGCTTCCCCTGAAGTTGTCCAGTGCGTCAGGAGCATCCCGGAGGCTGGAGCCCAGGTGTCCTAACTCCTGGTCCAGGGCTCCGTCCTCCACCCCAGCCTTCCAGCAGGTGCTGCCCAGTCGTTGGCCACGATGGTAGTGAGGTTTTAGGAGCTAAGGCTGGGTAGATGGTTGGATTTTGGCAATAGAAATATTCAGTAGTTAGCTTTCTGTGGTATTGGGAGCAGCCCAAAATGTTAGCTGGGTTCAAGTATCTGCAGTGTAAAATGGCCTTATCAGTGATTCGTTGGCAAGTTTGCTTCAGCAATCGAGGAAGACCTCATTGCACATTTTAATACATTAGACTTCTCCTGCTAAGACATGATTTTTCGTTGAGAAGTTGTTGGAATTTATATGGATGTGATTTGCGGGTATGTTTGCTGACTTCACTTGAGGCCGGCAGGTGACTTGAGAGAGGCAGTGAGCTAGCAGCAAGAGTGCTGGAGAGGAGCTAGGAGACCCAGGTTAGTGTCTTACCGAAGTTAGTAACTACTTTAGTTGCAAAAGCAAAGCGTTTCAGCCCTCTCGACCTCAGTGTTTTGATCTGTAAAATGCGGGTGTAGGATTGGTATCGGTATCCCAAACCTTTTGAAAATTGTGTAGTCTGGTGTGTTTGCTCCTCACAAGGAGGTGACTTCTTTGGCTGACACTCTGAGCAGTTATAAGGGCTTTGGTGGTGCTTGGGTGACTTGAAGGAGTCAGTGCACTTCACCCATGAGCCTTGAAATCGTGATATGGTGGGGCTGAGAGGAGGTTGTCCTTGCTTTCCCTTTTTTTATTTCTTGAAATCTTAGGCAACTACGACCAGTCAGTTGAAGTCTGGTCTCACATTGCCAAGTTGGTTGAGAAAGTCAGAGGCAGATCCAAGACTGGACCCAGATCTCCTGCTTTCTGAGTCAGCATTTTTACACCTGAAATTTCCATGCTTGCTAGAGGATCAACATATCTAACGTGAAAAAAATAACTTAAAAGCTATTACATTAACATATTTTGAAACTTTTATAGATTACTAACTTACAAAAAAACATTTAATACCCAGAAGCCCCAGTAAGAGGAAAAAGCTGCATTAACTGTGGCATGAACAGAGAATTCCCTTCTGTCCTTCACCACCTCTTCCCTCGCTTCTTCCCCTCACCAGGTGGACAAGATTGTGGACCAGCTGCAGCAGTTAATGCAGGTGTATGACCTGGCTGCCCTGCGGGATTACTGGAACTACCTGGAGCGCCGGCTCTTCAGCCGCTTGGAGGACATGTATAGACCCACCATCAACAAGCTGAAAACCAGCCTATTCCGCTTTTATCTTGTCTACACAATCCAGGTGCTTGTTGGTTCAGGGATTCCTTGATGGGGGGAGTTGATTCAGAAATTTTCTTTTCTTTCTATGTCACTCTTAGAAAGGGTGGAACAGTCAACAGTGCACATTATTTTTTACTGTTTTCCTATTTTTTTTCCCCCTTTCTCATCTGCAAGTCATCTGACTTTTCTTCCTCATTCCTGTTTCCGCTCTTGTTTTAAGCACACAAACCTGAGTGGTGTTTTAAAGAACATAAGTAGCTGGGTTAAAGTTTGAATCATAAATATTATAGTTGACCTGGGGAAATATGTCACTTAGATTATTCGACAATCAACTAGAAATTAAGTTTTAGAATTGCATTTATCATCAGGACTTCAGTTTAATCCAGCTTCTTGGAAATTACAAGGAGCTTGAGAAAAGACTAATGATTTCCTTTATTTTTTGGAGTTTGTAGATGTTTGGCCACTTACCTCTCAGGCCGATTGATATCCAGAGGCTCTCTCTGTTGTGCAGTGATGAAGAATCTTACCTCTGGACTTCTGTCTCTCCCCCATCCTTGCTACTTCCTCTGTGTCTTGGCAGACAAACAGAAATGACAAGGCTCAGGAGTTCTTTGCAAAGCAAGCCACGGAGCTCCAGAACCAGGCCGAGTGGAAGGATTGGTTTATCCTGCCCTTCCTGCCATCCCCAGACACCAACCCCACCTTTGCTACCTACTTTTCTCGACAGTGGGCCGACACCTTCATTGTGTCCCTGCACAACTTCCTGAGTGTCCTCTTTCAGTGCATGCATATCCTTTCAGCTGCCTGGGACTGTGGGCCCAGTCTGAGGCATCCAAACAGCGCGATCAGTGGCCACTGCTCTGGATGCAATCCTTTTTTCTACAAAATGCCCAAAGCTCATTGTCATGTGTCATGTGAAGGGGGCTGGACAGCTTGTGGTTATTTTTGTCAGCAGGCCAGGGAACCATAAATCGTAGTTCTGACGCTTGGTTGCTGAAGTAATAGCTGACATGCATGGGTGTGGGGATTGTAGTAACAGTGGGGTGCTGGTGCTGGGCTCTGAGAAGAGCCCTCAAATAGGGCCGAGGTCCTCTCTATAGATACAGGGCTTGGTAGGCAGTTTCTTCTTAGTGAAAGCAGCCATCCTTGAAAGCACCCCTTCAGTGTCCCCCAGGATACTGCTTGCCTTAGCTGGGATTTCATAGCAGGTGAGAACACTTCTTGGGCAGGAACTTCCTCCCCGTGTTAGTATTTGGGTCGCTCTCTCTAGCAGTGACCTCAGTGTTCCTCAGCTTGCCAGAAAACAGAATGTAAGAATGTATGTGTGGTTATTTAAAAGAGAAAGAGAGAATGTAAATAATTTACAGCCTACCACACTGACCATTTTGTCATGGAAAGCCTGAGATCCCAAGGCCGGAGACATCATCTGTTGTTCATGCTCTCTAGGCTGGAATTCTCGGGGAGGTGAAGGGAGTCTAGTTTGAATGGGGTTGCCTGGTGAGTCACTGATAAATGGGGCGCCGTGGAGGCTCACCCACAGGCCAGGCGGCTGTTTTGGCCTCTGGGAGGAACATCTGTCACATCTGTTGGAGGGAGGAAGGGTGCCCTTTCCTTTGTGTTGTGGCTGGGTGTGAATTCCGCTCTTGCCAGCTTTGCCTTTTATCTTTCCGGGCCGCCGCCCTTCATCTTGAGGGCTTTCAAACGGATCCAGCAGGGGGCTCAGAGCAGAGGAGGCCATGACACGACCACATGGGCCCTCGAGGGACATTGAAAATGTCACTCCTGGTCTTTTCAGTGCAAGACAGTGTCCTGCAAACTGGGTCACACACATTTGAGCCAGTTCACTTTCCCACTGCTGAAGCCCTGCCTGCTTTGTGCTCCTCCTGACTGAAGCTGTTTGAGGTGGTTGGGAAAGACTGACACCCTGACCCACGACGTGGATGTGCATGGGGTGACGTGTGGCCGTGCAGTCCACAGAAAGCTTTCTGCAGACTTTGCCAGAGGGAGGTTCAGTCTGGGGAGGGGCAAGCTGAGTGACCGATGCTTCTGCCCAGCTGGTAGAGCAGCTGGCAGAGTGCCCGCAGAGCCACTGGCTGCTGGGCTCGCTCTTAGCCGAATGTCACTAAAGCTTAGACGGGCCGTGTATCCCACTGGATACAGCTCTCTACTGCTGGTATTGGGGAGAAAACACTCAGGTTTGGATTTACGTCCTCTCTGCGGCCTAGCTAGGCAGATTGTCATGTGTCTGTGAGTCCGAACAAAGTCAGGCCAGGCCTGGCCTCGAATGAGAGACTTTCATGAAGCCGTGAGGAGCTCACAGCCCCGAGTCTGTACTCCGTTCCCCACGTCTCACGTTCAAGGGGATGCTGCTGTGTCCGGAGCTTGGGAAGGACTCGTTTCGCAGACAGGCTTATTCTTTAACTTTGTGCACCAGTCCCCGTGATCCTGAGCTTTGATGCGGAATGCCAGAGGACTAACCAGGTTCAAGAAGAAAATGAAGTTCTGCGCCAGAAGGTTGGTTCTGAACTCGCTTGCTCCTTGGGAAGTACTTCTGCTTTTCGCGTGTGAAAATAGGTAGTGGCACTGCAGGGCTGATTAAATATAGGAAAGCACTGATCTCAGATGAAAGTGAGTCACCAGAAAGTCAGTGTTGGGGACTTAGGGGCTGTACCGGTCTCTGAAAGCTAGAGGCGAAGTTCTAAAGTAATGAACTTTTCAGAGGGGGAAAAAAAACTGTGCATCCATGCCACCTGACAGCTAACCTGTTTTCCTGTGTCCGTTTTGTGCCTCTAGTCGTTGTCCACATATATCCCCATCCATATTGTTTACAACCCCGATATAATTTAATTATTCTACTCAGCTCTGTGTCATCTCGTGTGGCAAAATGATAGAGCCTGGGGACTCACACGTGCCTCTACATTTTGCCTGTGGAGCATTTATCTGTCCTTGAAATTAAGATAGCTTCAGAAAAAGGAAGAGTTTTAGAAAAGGGAAGATTATTAACTGTTTAGGTTTGGGGGTTTAAGATTCTTGGGTTTTGGGTGTGTGTTTCCTTGAGAGTTCCAAAGTCTGATTTTGTACATTCCCAAGAGCAGAGCAGGATTGGGTGGAGCTGTATTTCTCAGTGAATTCAAGAGGAAGCAAGCCAAATGATAAAAGGGAAGCAAGTCAAATGATAAAAAGAAAAAAAAAACTGGTTTTTGTATATCTAGTGGTTTTTTTAGTTTCTCACCTCACTGTAGTCCAGTCGCAACTTCCACTTGCCCATTTTTCTAGTCTGCAGTGAGCAGAGTGAGATGGACACTCTGTGCTGAGGGCCAGTGGCCTTCTGAGGTCGGGTGTTGGGTGTGATGTGTCTGATCTTCCCCGGTGAAGGGAGATGCGGAGATCGTTGGTTAACTCAGCCCCTTCTGCACATAGCTGTTTGCATTGCAAGCCGAAATCCACCGCCTAAAGAAAGAGGAGCAGCACCCAGAGGAGGAAGAGGCCTTGGTCCAACACAAGTTGCCTCCTTACGTCTCCAACATGGACCGCCTGGGGGACTCAGAACTGTGAGTGCACCTCGCCTCCCCTCTGTCCCCTGTGCTCTCACCTCGGAGCACCTCGCCATGGCACCCCTGCTCCTGGAGATGTGGAATTACCAGAGAGCCTCCTGGCACTCTCTGTTCGTGCTTCCTAACTTTCTGAGGAAGGTCCCTGGGCCTTTGAGGTCCTCGGCAGTTGTTCCTCACCTCCCAGCCTCTGAGCCTGCCCAGAGGGAGGGGGAATTGCATAGCTCTGCCCGCGGCCTCTACAGGCCCATCCACACAGCCTGGATAAATAAACACAGCTGCTGTCCTAAAGCCTCAGGAAGGTTTTGTGCATGGAAAGCACCTGACAGTTGGAAGCATTGACATCCGTAGGTGGGATGGGTTTCGCAGCAGAAGCATGTTTCTGTGTGTTGGAGAGGTAGGCAGGTTGAGAGAGAGGTATGAGCAACCTTAAAAGAATAGCCAGCTAAACAGAAGTCCCAGTTGATGAAAATAACATCAATAGCAGTTGAGGTAAGGGAGGCACAGAGAGGTTACCGTGAATGAGTGAGTGGTGAGTAAGGATGCAAATGCGGACAGATTCCAAACTCACTCACGGCCAAGTACTGTACCGGGTGAAACTGCTCAAGTTTCTGAGCTGGCGCCATCCAATGGAAATAAAACGCAAGCCAAAATGTCATTAAAAAATTTTAGTAGCCACGTTAAGTAAAAAGAAAGAAGCAAAGTTGATTTTAATGGTATATTTTATTTAGCCCAACATATCCAGATTTTCATTTCAAACATGTGATGGATGTAAAAGAGTATTTTGAGATACTTAACACTTTTTCCTCCTGAATCCTGAATTCCAGGGAGTATTCCTGCACACTGTGATTTGGACCAGCCTATTTCGAGGGCTCAGCTACCGTGGCTGTTGGACAGCCCCGCTCTGAGCTTTAGCACGGCCCTCGCAGGGGAGCCGCAGACCTCACCGTGAGCCAGGCAGGGCCGGCCCCCTTTGGTACATGGGATGGAACCGGGGATAATGCCACCTGGCTGAGACCCTGGTCACCGGCGCTGTCCACAGCCCAGCAGGTCTGTGCTCCCGCTTCTCCCAGACCCTGCCCCCAGCCCGTGACCTTGTGTTGTGTCTGCTTGTTCAGAGGCATGGTGTGCAGCCAGAAGAGCACTTCCTTCTCCCAGTCACCTCGTGTGGGCTTCCTGTCCTCACTGCTGCCCCAGAGTAAGAAGAGTCCATCGAGGCTGTCACCTGCCCAGGGTCCCCCTCCGGCTCAGAGCGCGGCCAAGAAAGAGTCCGTTAGCAGTCAGGTAAGCGCAAGTCCTGCCTTTCCGACTCTTGCCTCTGACACCTGACCGTCCTTCCAGACCTGCTGGTCCAGTGGAGACTTGTTCGCCCTCCCCTGGGACTGATTTCGTTGGAGAGCTGGTGAATCCAAAATTCTCATCTCTTTCCATTTCCACCTCCTTCCCTGCCTTTCCCCTCACATACAAGTGATGGCTCTGCAGGATGGGAACAGAGATAAGGCTGCAGTGGAGGACCTGAGGGAATAGGAGGAAAAGCCACTTAATGCGTTCCCTGCCCGCCCCCTCCTGCTCTCGGCTGGACCCGCACGGCAGAATGAGATGGGAGGCAGATGCGTGCATGCTGCCGAGGGAGTGCCAGGTCCGTAGCTAGGTCTCACCCAAAGGGACTTCGCTCCTCCCCCAGCACACTGCCACTCTGACCACCGCCGGCACTCCTGTGTCACCTCCCAAAAGCCTGCGTCCCTCAGCAGGTGCAGGGGTGGATGGCAGTGATAGAAAGTATGCTTTGAAGGGTCCCACCCCTTTGCTCCGAAATTTCCTCTGCATTCTGGAGGGCTTATGACTGATTTGGTGACTCATGCATGAATTCAAGCAATTGGAATTTTGAATTTTGGGTGGTGTGGTGTGTAGGTAGATGAGAAGAGTAAATTGGAGTTGCTTCTGAAGCAGTGCATTTCTTTTACAAGTTGGCATTCATTGATTTTGCAAAGAATTTTCACTATTTTTTCACTTTTATAGAAGCTGGCAGAATTTTTTTACGCCAGCTCACGTCCAGAGCAGCCGAGCATCCCCCTGGCAGCTCTCCTTGCAGAGATGGAAGGAGTTCGTTGCTGTCAGAACTGCTTGCAGACCCGGTGTTAACGCTGTATTGCTTGGGTAGGGGACCCTTTCTCTCTCTGTGTGGGTTGGTTACAGATACAAAAGCAAGCCATCATCGGCCGATAAAGTCCTGACCTTCCTCTCCTGCCACCCTGGGCTTGAGAATAGTGGCACGTGATGCAGTGGTTTGGGGCTGCTCACTGCATCAGGGAGGCAGGGGACTGTCCCAGGCTGCCATTAACACAGCACTTGGGTTCAGTATTGTTGAAGCGCAGGCACTGAGTAGGACACTAGATAAAAAGGATCAGGGGCTTCGGAGTCAGGCAGCTCTGCTGTCTGCTCCAGCTCCTGGTTTGTCGCCCTTGCTGAGATTGCTTAAACTGACCCATTTTGCATGGGATGATAATAATAGTATTTACTCCCTAAGGGGAGAATTAATTGAGCTGATGCGAGACTCCTTGGTATATGCAGTTCTTGGCAGATTATGAGGATTGAATACATTTTAGTATTAGTTGTTGTGTTCATGCAGGTACCAGCCTGCCATGCAAAATGACTATAACCTTAGCATCCATGAATCAAAAATTGATTATCGTCACTCCTACAATTGTTTTTCTGAAATTCAAATATTAAAATTAGAATTCCAGTTCTGCGAATGTGGCCAAGTAAGTTTTACTGTTCTGGAGATCTCTTTTACCGTGCACTATGTTATACGTGTAATAGATGATGTAAGGGAACATTAGGTCCCTTGAAATGTGCAGGAAATTATGCAATTCAATTTTATTGACTTGAAAGAAAACAGAGACAGGTTTTTTGGGGGTAAGGCCTGTGGCCTTGTTCTTTATGTGTTCCAGCACTAAGTGTCACATGGTGAGGGTGAAACACGATAGGGAAGTTTTTATGAAGTTCACTTTCGAGAGACGAGGGTGAGTATGTATGTAATTTGGAGCAAACATTCTTTATCTTGCCGCTAAAATATATTCAGACAAAGCGTGGGTCACTGCGTGGGATGTTAACAGAGCAAAGGTAGCCCTCTTTCTGTTTCTTGAATGCAGATGACAGATGTCTACAGTCTGAAAAACCCAATAGTTGGGTCACTTGTTTTTTTTATCGATTTATTGATTAGATTTACATTGATGTTTCAGTTCTAAAAATAACTAGTATATCTGACGTTCAAGAAAAATCATAGAATTCTAGAGCTGGAAGGAAGTTAAAAGTTCGTCAGGCTCACCCTCCTGTTAAAGTAGAGGAGCGTCTTCTCTGATTGATTGCCTCCTGTGATGAGGAGCTCACTGCTTGTCAGTGTGGGAACCTTTGCCTTTTAGTAAGCTGTTAGAAGCCTCTCTGTAAGTTTTACTCACTGACGGCTTTGCCTTCTGGAGCTACTAGAGTAAAACTTCTTTTAGGACAACCTTTCCTATTTTTTCCACACTAAGCACTCCCTGTTTATTCATCCGTCTCTCCACAAATTTCTATCACTTCAGCATTTCTCCCACTTGTGAGTGATCACCATAGCTATTGTCATTATTACTGAAATGTTCGTAGCATTATAGATGACAAAATAGTTGGTGATATATTCTGTGCTTTCAATCTGAATCTAGAGGCAAAATTAAAAAGAAAAAAAGGAAGTTGCTATCAAACCACGATTCCCATGGTTCTGGGATCTCTTACAGCTGGAGTCCTCACCCCCTGGGCCACGGACTGGTACTGGTCCATGGCCTGTTAGGAACGGGCCACACAGCAGGAAGTGAGCGGTGGGCGAGTGAAGCTTCATCTGTATTTGCAGCCGCTCCCCAGCGCCAGCATCACCACCTCAGCTCCACCTCAGATCATTAGGCACTAGATTCTCATAGGAGCACCGGTCCCTGGTGCCAAAAGGGCACCTCAGCAGCAAGCTCACCTAGCCCGGGGTTTTACTCCCTCCTTCCCTCCAGCCAGAATTCCACCCCTTCCATACCCACTCAGTAAATGATGGGACCGCAAGTGGGAATTATGTTGTTATAGCGATAATCTCTTATTGGCTTCAGTGTAAAGAAAACAAAGGGTCCGCAGCCTTCTGTATCTGTACCTCTTACAGTATCAAATTACTTCCTAGCTCCTGGGACATCAGTGCTAGAGCAGCTGCCCTTGGGGCTGTTTCCATGGCTCTTAGCTGGATGGAGAAAAGGGAGCCCTCTTGTCTGTCTTTCATTCTGTAATTTCTGTGTTGTGAAGGCTTGTCTTGTGGGTGGCTTTATTTTGCTTCAGGGGATGCCAAATGACTGGAACTTGTTTCCTGCCCCATTTGGATGACCGCCTGGCAAGCTCTATTCAGGGCACTGAAAATTAATTTATAGCCATCTAGAGTGAGAGAAAATATCATTTAAAATACCTCTCCCGACCTGTAGGAGATGGGTAGATTATGATAGAATATGACTAAATATAATTCATGCAATGTTACATGAATTAAGTAGTGAAGATTTTTATGATGTTTGCTCTTAGAATAAAATTTTCAGTTACTGGGTATGTCACAGTGAATGTTTATTTAAGTTATATATATTTGTAGCTAGACACAGGCTTAGCTAACTTATGAAAGTGTTTTGTGAACAGCTATATTCATCAGCTTTCAGCACATTCTTTTTTGTTGTTGTTCACTCTTGTTTACTAAATAACTTACAGTTTAAGGAAAAGCTCTCTTTAAGCAGTATCTGATAGGTCACACTTAGGTCCATGGCTTTTTTTTGGCATAAACTGCCTGTCATTATAAAGTCATTGTAAAGCTGTTAATTTATTGCAGTGCCTTTTAATGCCTGTTTGAACTTTTCTTTTTGAATACTGTTCAACTCCCATCTGATAATATCTTGGACAAATTCCTTGCCATCTTGACTTGTGAGGGAAGCACAGCCTTATGCTTCTTCATGCTGTGTTTTCTGTCCTTGCTGGGTAAGTGTTGCAAGTGGATTTTGTACCAGCGAGAGGAACTCGAAATTCATCCTAAGCCTCCCTCTTCCGTCCGTGTGGGCCATTGACTGGAGCACTCTTAACACCAAGGGTTGAGAGAGGAAGCGACAGCACTTCTCAGGCGTGGGCGATAAGTTAGGAGCGAAGAGGCTGTCTGTCTCCCCAATGTTGCCTTTCCCACCTCTGGTTCCAAGGGAGGGGGCCTGTGGCCTGGGTACTTCCGCTGGGCATGGACTCTATTTTATATGGGTGCTTTCCCTTTTCTTCTCAAACATTCAGTTTAAAGATCTCTTGGTCAGGTTGTTAGAACTGTCATACCCGTAGGTTCCAGGCTTTTTGTGACCGCCTCGCTTGCCAGGAGCCCACTGTTTTAGAAAACAGCTGTCAACCCAGGACACCGATCTTCCTTCCCCTCAGCGCTGTTTATGTAGCTAGCCGTGGGATTTCCACAGCCAGAAAACATAGCCTCTGCTGACAGTTCTTTGGTCTCTTCTATCAAAATGTTAGAGCTTCTGGAGTTCTTCATTTCTAATTTTATTTATTTGAGGTCTCTTTTTTCTTGGTCAGTCGAGCTAAAGTTTGTCTCTTTATCTTTTCCAAAAAAACCTCCCCCCAGCTCTTAGTTTCATTGATCCTTTCTATTGTCTTTTTAGCCTATTTCACCTTTTTCCTTTCTTTATAAATAGCTTTGAGCTTAATTTATTCTTTTTCTGGTCACTTGAGGTGAAAAGTCAGATTGTTGATTCGAGATCTTTCTTTTTTCTTAATATAGGTGTTTATCGCTATGAACTTCCCTCTTAGAACTGCTTTTGCTGCATCCCCTGAATTTTGGTATGTTGTATTTCCATTTTCATTTGTCAAGATGTTTTTTGATTTCTCTTTGGATTTCTTCATTGGTCAGTAGCATATTGTTTAATCTCCAACTATTTGGGAATTTTTTAGTTTTCTTCTTGCAATTGATTTCTATTGTGATGCTTGATATGATTTCAATCTTCTTAAATCATTACAACTTGTTTTGTGGCCTAACATATGACCTATTCTGGAGAATGTTCCATGTGTGCTTGAGAAGAATGTGAATTCTGCCACTTTTGGACGGAATGTTTTTAAATGTCTCTTAAGTCCATCTGGTCTAACATGTAGTTTAAGTCCAGTGTTTCCTTATTGCTTTTCTGTCTGGATGATGTAGCCCTTGTTGAAAGTGAGGTATCAAAGTTCCCTATTATATTATTGATGCCTATTTCTCCCCCTTGATCTGTTAACATTTGCTCTCTATATAGGTGCTCTGATGTTGGGCGTGTATGTATTTATGATCGTTATATCTTCTTGATGAATTCACCCCTTTATCATTATATAATGACCTTCTCTGTCTCTTATTACAGTCTTTGGCTTGAAGTTTATTTTGTCAGATATAAGTGCAGTTACCCCTGTGAAATTCTTCAGTCTGAGCAGTTTTCCCTCTGGATCAGTAGATAGGGGGAGGAATCAGAGGCTTTGTATAATAAGGGTTGGCATCTTAGGTCATGTCTTGGGGAGTAATGGGGACCATGTGAGGAACTCCGTGAGTACCTCAGAACCTCTCGGTTATCAGTCATCTTGACCACCCTTTGCTTCTGGGAAGTTAGCAGATGGCTTTGTGCCAGTTTCTGAAACTGTGGAACCTATTCAGCGTTCCATGGACCATGGGGTACTTCACAAGAATGAGAGAGCGGGGAGAAGGGCCTTGTCTTGGTTATGTTGTTTAGCTTCAGGATTGTGCAATTTCTTATCTTTTCTATCCAGTGTCACTTTCTTCCACACGCTCCCTTGGTGCTGTTGTCCTCGGATTTCTCAGAGCGTGGGGGTTGCTGTCAGATCTGGGTGTGAATTTCAGCTCTTTCAAGTTGTACTTGTGTAGAGCAAGTAACCTCTCTCAGCCTCAGTTCCTCATGTTAAAATAATGGAATAAGGGAATGTCTGTAAACTTCTTCGCATGGTACCTTACATGTGGTGAACATTCAATGAGTAATATATATTGGTGCTATTATTGTTATCGTTATTGATTTTCTTCTTAGATTATTTCTGTTATTGTGACTAAGAACGCTACTTCCCTCAAACTAAGCTAGAATTCGGAGAATCAAGTGCTTTCTCTAGAAGAAACATCTGTTACAAGCATAAGAAGATATCGCTGGAGGTTGCTTCAGACAGAAAAACAGAAATAACAAATACCCTGTAGGTCAGCCACAGTTGGGCTCCAGTCCTTAAAAATTTCCTTTTTTAACTGTTTACATGGCTCCAGGGTTCCCAGGAGCCTGTCTGTATTGATCATCTTAAGTTGTTTTATGTTAACATAAGAATAAGAAGTAGAGCTCGGTTGGCTTTGTCACCCTGGTCATGAAAAGGAGCCGGAAGACGCCAGTTTCTTTCCTGTGCAGTTCATCTCGCTCAGAGGTCCCTGAGTTTCCAACAGTTTCTCTTAAGGGTTTCTGGCTGCCTGCTAATCATTTCCAATACCTAAATCTTTGTTAACATTAGCTGGATTAGTCATACAGTTGGCCCCAAATAAGAGAGGGTATTGTGTTTCTTTTTCCCTCTAGAGAGGTCACTGTATGTTTGCTTGTTTTTTTCTTTGTATCGCCCAAACATTTTTGCTTATAAATGTTGAGAACACCTAGTATGGGGCCTGGCCTGCCTGTTGTCCTTGCTTTGTAAGCACTGATCTCTGCCCCCTTTACTGACGTTAATTGTTCTGATTAGATCAAGGAGATAACACGTTTGCCTACCTTCAGGTGACAGATATGGCAGGCCAAGGAGTGCTGGCGACCCATACTCCTGACAGTGGGGAGTTGACAGAGGAGAGAAGGAGGTCCAGGCTGCTTATGTTTCACTCTTGGCTTTGCCCCCCAGCCGAGATACTGGAACATTCTAACTACCTGTTGAGCAGGGCCAGGGGGAATCTTACCCAGGAGCTGGGCAGAGGAGACGCTCCCTGGCTTCTCTCCCCCTCCTGGCCCAGGTGTCATGGCTTTGGGCACAGACAGGAAGAGACTTTTCACCGCCTGATGTCTCGTCCTCCAGACCCTTAAGGCGAAGGACCTGGCGTGCGGGCCCAAGGACGGGAAGAGCCTCTTCAGCGGGCTGGCCACCGGGGAGTCCAGCTGGTCGCAGCACCGGCAGCGGCGCCTCCTGGATCACGGCAAGGAAAGGAAGGAGCTGTTGTCTCTGACTCTGCAGCAGGTATGGCTGTCCTCTGCCTCCCGTGCATGCGTGTGGGGACGAGCGCATCGCTGCTCTGTGGGGCCCTGGACGGTGGTGGGATGCCGCAGGGCCCACCCTTGCCTCCCTCGATTTCTGCTGCTCTAGAGCATGGTTTTGTCTGAGTTTAATTGCTTGCATTGGGTTGTTTTGTTCATATTTTGCCTGGCTCTTCGGTGGTCTGTCTTTCCGATAGCATTTTTCTAAATAGAGCTCATCGAATGCCGACTGGAAATGTCCCCACAAGATGAGTTCTATGATCAGATTGATTTGGGAACCCTTGCATAATGCGTCCTCCCTTGGGTTAACTCTGCATATTAATATTAGCACGTCACGGTCCTTCAGACTCGTTGAGACAGAGACCTGTTTCCCTTGGTGTAACCCAGTCTCCCAGCCTTGCTTGATCACAAGGTCCTTTTCTCCCGCACCCGAGGCCCCCCGCCTAGAGTTGCTGCCCCGAGGACCACATTTCCTCGGTGTCATGCTGTGACCCAGGCCCTTGCCATGCTTAGCCCTGGGACCCTCCCCTCACGGCTAGGCATGGGTCATGGTCTGCTTGTCCTGGTAGTATAAGCTGCCTCCACTTCGTCACGTACGCCGAATGGAAGGCAAAAGCCCATGAGATTTACTGTCCGCGTGTCTTGCCTGTCACTTCTTGACCATTTATCTCCTAATTGGGGCTGCTTGCCTATTTTAAAGGCATTGCTGCTGATTCCCAGCCGTGTCCTAGAGCCCATTCAATGGTACTGGAATCCAGGCTGTAGGATTCAAGATGTACCTGAGCTCAGCCCCTCCCATCAGGCACCTCTCTGAGCACGGAGGTCTCACTTCCTCACTTTTTGTTGTTATTACTATGATTTTACTGTAGAACTGCTCCTCCTGTGACCCTGAGGAGTGCTTAGGGAACCTCGGGAGCCACAGGGGTGGCAGTGCACCCTGGCCGATGCCCCCTGGCCTAGCTAATGTCTGGGTGAGCGGGGAGAGTGTGGCGGCCAACACATAGTGCGGAGACCGGGCAGCTGTGCACCCCGGGGGTGGCAGGGTGTGTGGGTGGTACACTCCAGCTCCCGGCCTTGCTCTGGCTCTGCTGCTGTCCTGGGGTCTCCGTGCCTTGCTGGTCACCTCAGTCTCTTGGTCCCTGCTTCCTTGGAGGGGGTGCTGGTTGGCGTGCTGGCGTACTGGTGAGGGGCCGGGCTCACCTCCGACTGACCTCACTTCACACCCAGATGCCGCCCTTACCAGCTCTTGACCTTGGGCAAATCGTTTCATTTCTGCTTACAGTCAGTTTCCACAGCTACAAAACAGGGTTAATAATAGGATCTCAGATGGGTTTGGGGAGGATTGAGAGATTCAGGCATATTCACACAGTGCCTGGCACACTAGCTGAGCTTTGTTATCCTAGGCCTGGCCTTAATCCCGTCAGCTGTGACAGGGAGGGATACCCACGGCCCGCGCGTCCCTGGGCCGGGGCTGTGAGCGGGGCGCGGTCCCCAGGAAGGGGCCGTCCGTGGCGCAGGTTCCCCTCTCCTGGGTGCGCCGGGTGCCGCTCTCGCAGTCCAGCGCTCCTTCCAGACCTCCCTCGGTGTGCTTTGGCCTGGTGTCCTAGGTGTTCTGCAGGGGTCCCCGGATGGCGAGTGCCCGGGCCCAGTGCAGGCCTGCCACAGCTGATTCGTCCCCACTTCGTCCCCACTTTGTTTGGCGCAGTGCGCAGAGAAGAAGGCTGAAGCTAGTGGCTCGGAGGTGGAGCCCTGCCCAGAGCTCCATGTGGAGGCGCTGGAGGCGCTGACGCGGGCCGCCGCAGGCCCTGAGGGCGGAGGGGTCCGGCCCGAGCAGCCGTTCCTTGTGCTGGAGCAGGAGGAGTACGGGGAGCACCACTCGTCCATCATGCACTGCAGGTGGGTTCGGGTTAGAGGCGAGGCCCAGCCAGGGAAGGTGCTGACCGGTGGGCGGCCGTCTCCGCAGGAAGCTGAGTGTGAAGGTGCGCCAGGCCTGATGTGCAGGAAGTGGGCTGGTCCCCAGGGGACCATGGTCACCTCAAGAGTCAGAGGCGGGCTGCCATTGGGGAGCGGGGACGAGTCCCGCTCAGAGCTGCTGTTGTCCGCGTTATCCTCTCTGTCCTTCTAACCATGGGACTCTGAGTTGAGTTTTAGTAACAGTTACCTTTTATTTGAACTCCCTAAAACTCACTCAATTTTAATTTGCTTTATGTTGGTACTTTTAGGTCAATATTTACCACTTATAGGTTTTTACTTACTTATGCTAAAAACATGGCCTTTCATGAAGAAACCCTCACGGAGCAGTGTTCAGGGGGCAGTTGGGCTCCGGAGCAGAGGGGCAAGAGGCTCTCAGTGTGCAGACTGCGAGTGTCCAAGGTCAAGGCTGAGTGTCTGAGGCCGGGGCCGAGTGTCCGAGATCGGGGCCGAGTGTCCGAGATCGGGGCCGAGTGTCCGAGATCAGGGCTGAGTGCCTCTTGCCCACTGCTCTGCCTAGTGTTTCCTGCAGGGCTCACTCAGCACATAGTAGGTGCTTCCTAAGTAGTTCTTGGGCAAATGGTTGAATGAAAATTTCTAGAAATAGTCCACACCCATCATTAGAGTAGACATTTCAGGATTATTTTTTTAAAATGGTCAGAAAGTCAGGAAAGCAGTCATCCGAATTAGCTGAAGACTAAGGCGAGATGTTAACGGCTTCCTCTTTCTTTCGTGGTAGAGTGGACTGCTCAGGGAGGAGGGTCGCCAGCCTAGATGTAGACGGGGTCATCAAAGTGTGGTCCTTCAACCCCATCATGCAGACCAAAGCGTCCTCCATTTCCAAGTCGCCGCTGCTCTCTTTGGAGTGGGCCACCAAGCGGGACAGGCTGGTGAGTGACATCTTGCCTTGTTGCCCGCTCTGTGGGCTAGGAAGAATTCTCCAGGGCCCTCCACCAGCGGTCAGGCACCACAGGCTGGGACAGGGCAGCCCAGCCAGGCTCCCTCCCTCCCTCTCTCACTGGGGATTCAGGGACCACACATCCAGGACCGTCCCTGAACGCTCCTATTTGGGGGCAGCAGGGAGGTCACTGGATCAACAGAGGTTGCAATGAGACTGCGGTGGGCCCTGGGGAACACTGTCCAGTCAGGAGGCGGAGGCCTCCTTCCTGTCTGTGGTGGTCTGGCTCGCTTTGCCTTCTGCCGGTGGAGAGACTGGTTGACTTCCTGTTCTTCCCCGTCGGCTCCTGTCATCTGTCCACATTTTTAGCACCCCTCCAGGGATATTCTCTGCTGCTGCCTCCTGCCGCTAGGACCCCTCCCTGTGTTAAGCCCAAGGGGAGCAGCTGAGGCTGGTGGGGGCTGGTGCGGTTTGTGGGTTTGTGGGATTTGTGGTTCCCACAGGTCTGATTGCCTCCGAGAATGGTCAGCGTTCTTTTTCCTTCTGGACTTTAGTATTTGAGTGAGGCTTTGTAGTTCAGGAGGCAAACTTGATTTGTAGTTTTTTCTTTCATTGTATTCCATTTCGAGGGGATCATAGCAGGTAGCCCAGGGGCAAGCCTTGTTTTTTGATAATTTTGAAAACTGCAGACACTATCCTTATGGCACTAGGGCCTCGGGGTATACCCTGGGCCAGTGTTAATTTGCCAAATGAGTGCCGAGGTGGTAATGCAGGTAGTATTCCCAGGGGATAGGCTCAGACCTGCTTCTGGTGCTTCCTTCTGGTTGTATTTGTTATTATCTTTGAAGCTTTTCACCAAATAAATTACAAGTTCCTGAAGGAAATGATAGCTTCGTCTGTTTTTTTCTGGAGGCCTTTATAGGCCCAGAGCCAGAGCTGTCCCCAGAACACACAAATGTGACAGTTGCCCAGACCCCATAGCCAGCTCCTCCTGGACCCAAGGAGGTGATTGGCAGGAAGATCAGGAGCAAGAAGGAAGGGTTGAAATAACTGGGATTTAAAACTGAAGGAGAAGGAGGAAAGACCAGAGGGTCTCATTTAATCAGGCAGAACATTTCCAGGTGTATCTGAGGTGATGCCTCTTTCCCACCCACAGATTGCTTTTGTGTTTTTGGTTTAAGGTCAGCTCTGACGTCCTTATTTGATCGCTAGATGAGGTCCATTTTAGCGAGGTTTTACCTGAACCGCCTGGATAAGTAGAGGAGGACTCACCCCTGCAGCCCACCCAGACCCTGCCTCACAGGACTGGGCCCCGCCCCCACACTGGTACTCCCTTTCCACCCGGACTCCTGCTGTTCTTCTCACCTGCCCCTTCTCATTCCAGCTCTTACTGGGCAGCGGTGTGGGGACAGTGCGCCTTTATGACACGGAAGCCAAGAAGAACCTCTGCGAAATCAACATCAACGACGACATGCCCAGGTGAGCTGCAGGCCGCCCCTCGCCGTGCTCCGCGGGGCCTGGTCCTTTCCTGGGCCCTGGGCCCACCTCCTGCAGCAGGACCGCGCCCCACGGCGAGGCTGCCGCCCCCCATGGCGGAGCGCTGAGCCAGCCCCACGTGTGTTGCAGAATCCTGTCTCTCGCCTGCAGCCCCAACGGGGCCTCTTTCGTCTGTTCGGCCGCGGCTCCGAGCCTCCCCTCCCAGGTGGACTTCTCGGCGCCGGACATCGGCAGCAAGGGCTCGAATCAGGTTCCTGGCAGGCTGCTGCTGTGGGACACGAAAAGCATGAAGCAGCAGGTTCGAGCCCCGCCCCGTGGGTCTCCCGGGGCTGGTCTGGGGCTGGTCACGCTCCCGGGAGGGCACACGGCCTACGCCCCCTCTGGTTCTGAGTCTCTTCCCTCTGCTCGCTTGGGCCTCCTGATTTTTATTTGTGAGAAAATTTCAAAGCTTAAGTATTGAAAAGTAGTAACACTTCATTGGGTAGATTGCTAGCAGCTTAAGTCAAAGACCTTTTTGGGAGCAGTTTTAGGTTTTAGGTTCATAGCAAAATTGAGAGGAAGGTACAGGGACTTCCCACATACCCACATACCCCTCCACCCTCCTGTCACGCAGGCATACCCTCTTGTATTGTCAGCATCCTCCCCCCCCCCCGCCCCAAAGTGGTCCATTTGTTATGACTGAAGCACCTACGGTGACGTCAGTCACCCAAAGTCCATAGTTTACTTTAGGGTTCAGTGTTAGCGTTGTACATTCTGTGGGTTTGGACAAATAAATAATGACATGTGTCCACCATTACAGAATCATACGGGGTATTTTCACTGCCTAAAAATCCTCTGTGCTTCACCTGCTCATCCCCTAACCCCTGGCCACTATGTGACTGTATATTATCTCCATAGGTTTCCAGGGTGTCATAAAGTTGAAATCCTACAGCCTTTTCAGATTGGCTCTTTTCACTTAGTGTTATGCATTCAAGGGTTTATTAGGAAATAGCTCAAGTCTCCTTCTGACTCCCTATTAACTTAGAATTGTATAAAAATAGAGCAACAGCTAGAGGTAGTGAGGACACATACTCTTCAGGGACAGCTCTGTGAAGGCTGATGATTCCATGAGGAATTGGGAACTGAGGGCCTGTCCCCACCCAGAACGGTAATAGACACAGTGGTGGCCCTCAGCCCTGGAGAGAGTAAATGATGTTTAAACTCACCTGTTTAAAAGGCGGCGCTGTTTCTTATTAAAACTAGTTTTGGTGCCCAAGAGTGCTGTGGCCTTTATGTTGAGATAGTTTACTGGTGTTACTGGATGCTGGAAGGGTCCCTGTCTTATAGGTGGGCTGTGTCCCAGGTGCTCAGTTTGCTCCTTAACTGCATCTGCCTGTATAAATGGTGTTCGTTCTCATTTGGAAGTTTCACAGGCATCTCAAGCCTATCGGGGCCACACTTGAATTCTTGACCGCCCTGCTATGTCTGATCCTTCTCTCTAGTTCTCATCTTGGCAAAGTTGTCTCACTTAGAAACTGGGTGCTTTTCTGGGCCCATGCTGCTTCCTCATGCTATATACAGTCAATTCATGAGCAGACACGGTCAGTTCTACTTCCAAAATGTGTTTCCAGCCTGACCACTTCTCTGCGTTTCCAGGACACGCTGAGGCCCGCCCTCTAGTGCTCCTCAGCTGGGCAGCTGCGGGACCACTCCTGCTGCGGCCCCCACCCAGCCTCCCCACCACCGCCGGGGGCATGGGCAGACACCAGGTGTCCCATCCACATTCCCTCATGGCCCCGCGCGCTCTGCCCCTCCACATTGCTCCAGGCCCCTGGTACTTCCTGTCTTCCTCATCCTGAGCCACACACAGGCCCTTCCTGCCTGCTGTCCCCTCTGAAGGCCCTTACCCCGCTCTGTCTGGCAGATATCTGCCCTCCAGCACCTGTGAGATGTTTTTCCTCACACAGCCCAGTTTAATTAGATCCTTAATCTGGTTATTTTTCTCTAAATCACTTATTTGTAATTTATAATTTTACATGTACTTGCTATTGAAAAGTTTTAATTAAATATTGAGTACACACAAAAGAACATTAAAATCATGGGATGTGGTATAAGGAGAAGAAAAGCCATAAAATGGGCACATATATACCGCCGTGGTTTAAAGGTGGCACATTGCCAGGAGCCTCCCTCATCTGACTCCTTCCCCTTTCAGACGGGATGTGTCTTGAATTTTGGTTTGTTATTCTCTTACATTTTAAAATTGAGTTTTTGCCTGTTTTTGTCCCTAGCTCCAGTTCTCTCTGGATCCGGAACCCATTGCTATCAACTGCACAGCTTTCAATCACAATGGGAACCTGCTGGTCACAGGGGCGGCCGACGGTGTCATCCGGCTGTTCGGTAAGCAGGTGTGCTCGCGGCGCTCCCGGGCCCTCCTTGGCTGTCCCAGGGACGAGCTGGTTTAGCCAGCTGGACCAGAGGCAAAACCCCGATTCAGGGCGCCCTCCATGGAGCTTAACTGTGGCCAGAGTCTGCTGTCTTCAGACCCCTATGATCACGCTGCAGGTGATCCGCGTCAGCGGACGTGAAGGGGGTGTGGGCTTAGCAGGCCTTCGGCCAGTCTTGCTGTTCCGTCTGCGTCCTCATGCCTGGGAGAGGCCTAGAGGACATCCGAGAATGATGCCATCCCGTCCCCTTGGTGCGTCTTGCTCACTCTTCACGGCAAAGCGTTGGAACAGTGTACCTGGGAATCATCTGGCGTGCTGTTTAAAGATGCCCATGCCAGGCATTCCAGGAGACCCGGAGTCAGGGCTGGAGGTGGGACTGGGGACTGCAAGTTCATCAGAGCCCCATAGTGGGATGTTACAGAGGCCTCTTAGGAAGGACCCCTTAGATGCCCAGGCGCTGCCTAGGGATTCCTGAACCTCACTCTAGCCCGATAAAAGACGCTTCTATTTAAGGTAGGCTAAAAAGAAGACTAGAAACAACAGAGTAGAGAATTAGCAAAGGAAGCCCCCAGTGGGGCCCTCAGCCCTGGGAGCGGCTCCCACCCGCTGGGCGGAGGGCAGGAGGCGCCTCCCACCCTGGCCGGATGCCTCCCCAGGGCCCAGCGGGACTCTTAGCGGTGTCTCCTTGCCTCAGACATGCAGCAGCACGAGTGCGCCATGAGCTGGAAGGCCCACTGGGGAGGTCTGCTCCGTGGAGTTCAGCTGTGACGAGAACGCCGTGTATAGCATCGGCGAGGACGGGAAGGTAGGTGCCGCGGGGCTTAGGGCGGCGAGCCCCTGCCTCTGGCTGGGCTCTCAGAGTCTGGAGAGCTCGCATCCTGGGCCGGGTTTAAATCCTGGCCATGCCGTTCGTTAGCTCTGACTTTGGGCTTCTCTGTGCCTCAGTGTTGTCATTAAATAGGGAAAATAATAGAAATCAATCTCATAGGATCTTTGTGAGATTTAAATGAGTTCACTGGGAGTGGGCTATTCTTATGAAAAAAATATCCTTCTCCCTCCTTGTTTTAGTAAAAACGACTCATCCCAGTGTGCACGGAGCGGTGGGGTCTGAGTTTGGGGCTGGGATGTCCCTTGCTGAGCTTGGTCATTGGGTGGTCACAGCGTGGATGTGTGGAGTTGCCAGGGGTCTGGGGACAGCTTCCCAGAGGTGTGTTTATAGGCTTGGGCAGAGTCAAGAAGTGTGAAGAGGAAGGCGGAGAAAAAAAGTAAAAATAAGTGCCCCTTGTAGAGTCCTTCTGGAAGGATGTTCGGAAAGGGAGCTGGCACTGGGGATGAGGGGCACGCAGAGTGGGAGAAAGACCTGCTTTTCACGAATACTTTTGGGTTTTATGCTATTTATCTGTATTATCCATTTGAAAACAGTAATTACAAAATAAATTCCTCATTAGAAAAGTATGAGAAGGGACTTTTAAATTAAAGCTTGGCTTCCTACCTATCTGGGTAGGATTCTCAACTAAGAGGCAGTCACCTCCAAGGGGCCCGTCCTTGGGGTAGACTAAAGGGTGACACACACTTCAGTGCATGAAGCTGAGTTTATACCCGACGGCTCATGCTCCAGTTGGTCGCACTGCTGAGAGACTGGACATATACTTGGAATTTGTCCTTTCTGCTTCGTTTCTATGCCAGGAAAAGCTAGTTGGATTCTAACAGTAACAACAACAACAACAACAACAACAATAATAATAGATCTAACCCTAATAATAACAACAGCAGTCGCTTGAAGCACTCCCCTGCCTCAGAGACAGGACTCTATGCACAGGCCATTGCCCACCCTCCTCTCCCAGGGTCAGGCTGGAGAGAAAGTTTGTACTCTGATGTGAGGCTGCCAACTATTTTTCTGGAATTTCTGCCCTGGTGTCCTGTGGACCCATCAGCTCTGCTCCGGGGACTGTCCCTGCTCCGCTCAGGCCGGCCCCCGCTGAGAGAGCACCTCGGTTGTTCTTTGCGGTTGCAGTTCATCCAGTGGAACATCCACAAGAGTGGCCTGAAGGTGTCCGAGTTCAGCCTCCCCGCGGACGCCACGGGCCCCTTCGTGCTGTCCGGTTACAGCGGCTACAAGCAGGTTCAAGTTCCCCGAGGCCGGCTCTTCGCTTTTGACTCAGAGGGAAATTACATGCTGACATGTTCTGCCACAGGCGGCGTCATCTACAAGGTACCTGGGGGTGTCCTGGTGGGCCGGGAGCCTCCTCGCTGGAGGCCCGGGCCAGGCCAAGTGGCTGCTGCCGTCCCTGCCCGCATTGGCTGTGGAGGAGCCTTGACCCAGATGGGCAGTGCCCGGGGCCCCTGCGTTGCAGGGGCTGATTCTCCCCCTAGAGAGTGGGCAGGAGTGGGAGCAGGGTGTGACACCTGTCCTCTCTGCTCGTCCAGTTGCAAATTTGACAAGATTCTGCCCCTTTTCAGTCTGTGTTCCTTAGCAATAATACCTATTGTGGAAGACATTAAGAGATCGGGAAAAGGGTGGGAAGTGTGTTGGTTTGGGGGAACGTGCCCCAAACAGGTAAGTGCTTACGTGGGCTGTTTCAGTTGCTCTAATCATGTATAGATTATTATTTTATTGAAAGTTATGAGTGTCAAGGACATTACAACCCACAACTGAGACAAATCCTACGGTGGGATTCGTCAAATCACGATATAAGCTGCCCACTTTGTTTTGTCTCTCTGTTCATCTGTTTGTTTTAATTCTCATGTCAGAGCTTCTCTGGTTCATGTACCTTTTTATATATATATAATTGTGTGAAATTATCAGTGTGTTCTATTTTACTAGTAGTATCCGTGTACAAGTGGTGAGGTTTGTGTTACAGTCTAAGCGCATGTTTCTGCTGCCCCATGAATTCCGCTCTCGGCCTTTCAGAGCCTACCAGGGAGGGACCTGTTTTCCACGTAAGATTGGAGTAACCGTAGTTGGGAGGGACTTTCCTGCTCCAAACAGTTAAACAGATTTTCTGGAAAGGTGGGCCCATGCGCCCCGGCACACTCTCATGTTGGGGTGGCAGCCCCCAGGCTCGGGGTTTGGTGGGTAAAGTGAATGTGTTTGTGAAAGGTGTCTGCTCACACCTCCTCCTCTCTCCTGTCCCCTTGCAGCTGGGCGGGGATGAGAAGGTTCTGGAGACCTGCCTGAGCCTAGGTGGCCACCGAGCCCCTGTGGTCACTGTGGACTGGAGCACGGCCATGGACTGCGGGACCTGCCTCACTGCCTCCATGGATGGCAAGATCAAGCTGACCACCCTCTTGGCCCACAAAGTCTGATGGGACCCGCCCTGAGGGACAGTCAGGGAGGAAGTGTTATTCTGGGGGTCGGGGAAAGATGAGAGGAAGATGCTCTACTTCCGGCTCCCTGCCAGTGCAGGGAATCTTCAGGGAAAGGCAGTTTGGAGGCCCAGGGTGCTGTCCAGCTGCAGGGACTGGAACAGGTGCCACATGGAGTAGTGGCACAAATTCTCCAGAGACCAGTATGCTGGACTGTGCCAGAAGCACACTCCAGACGGCGGGAGGAAAGCTCAGGAAGCAGGAGAAGCATTGTGATGGCTGCTCTGTTGGCCCAGAAGAGATCGACAGTATTTTGTATATATTTGCTCAGTTTTCTTTTTCCTTTTTTTTAAAGAATGTTCTTGTGGTTACGTGGTGTCTTTTTTGAAATGTGTATATGCAGCAGTGTCTCCCTTCACCTTCTGCCCTGTGACGGTCAGCGCAGGCCCCCCTCCCCGCTCTTACCTGCCCAGCCATGGGACTGAGCCTGAGCCCAACTGGGGGTTCGCTTGCTGCTTTGCCATAGGAGCACATCCTCCTCTCTGTTCCTCTCCATTAGCTAAGGTTTGTGTTGTTCCTGTTTCTTCAGGTTCAAGTCTAGGAGCCCGTAGTCTTCCTTCTCTTCCCTGAGAGTTGGGAGCCTCTCGGCATGAGGGCAGAGTCTGAGTCTTCTGGCTTCTCCATCCCGTGGCTGTGGCTTCCTGGTACCCCCTCCCTGTTCCTCCTCCCAGATTCCAACTTCACATTCTTGAGGTTGAATGGAGGCCGCCACCAGCGCCTTCTGCTGGTCAAGGGCAAGAAGCCGGATCCAGTGCTGGGCTGGGACTTGGAGTTCAAGTCATTCCCACCACGTCCTGGGCCACCCTTTGCTCCCTGCCTGAGCTCGAAGAGTCAGATGCTCTCATAGGGTGAGCAGGAACGCTTGGCCTCCTCCCACCTGCATTCGCATCTGAGGCCTGGGCCTTAGCCTCCAACCCTTGATGGGCGCAGCCTCGTTGCCAAGCTGCTTGGAATAACCACTGTAGAGCCCCTTTGGGCTTTGGCCCAGGTCTGGGGTGCAGGTCTGGAGTGGGGTACTCCCAGCTACCTACTTTTGGAAAATCGTGACGAAATTGGTACTAAAGCATTGGCTTCATTCTTCTGGGAGTAGGGAGGAAAGAAGGGTGGTATTTTTATGGCTCAATTATGACAGAAAATACCAGACAGTTAGGAATAAGTAAGTTACTTACACGTTTTTACCCGTTTATACGCTAGTACTCCTCCATTCAAATGAAGAAAACCAAGACTTTTCCATTTGTAAATGTTCCCATCTTCTGCACTGAAACACCAACCTTGTTTATCTCTCCCAGTGATGCTTCAAGACATTTAAAAAGCGGTCGTGTGCTTTATTTGAGCGAGGGAATTCACGGACTATTCTTCCAAGTTTTTTCAGTTTCTGTCTTTTACCCATTCTCTCTTCTTAACAGTCTCCGCAGCTTGCCGCAGTGTTTTTAAGGATTGTGGAGACACAAAGAGCACTTGAGAAGCTGTCTCTTCTCTCATTTCCTTATGCTCCAGGCTGGACACCCTCTTCCCTCTTGTTCCGAGCCTGGCTCAGGGCTAGATTGAGGGTCCACCAGGAGGGATGGGGGGGGGTTCTGCAACACTGCCTAAAAACACAAACCAAAGCACCAGTAACCTCTGACCTTTTGAAAGTAGCAAATACATTTATTATGTGCTGCAGGCACCCTGGCCCCTCCTGGCCTGTTTCTCCCCAACCCTTACTCCATCCTGAGTGCTTGTCAGCATGCCCTCGACCTGGTGGTCCTCCCTGTCCACCCTCGCCCCTGTAGGATGAGCTGTCATCCTCCAATAAAGCATGTCAAAACTTAGGCTTACCTCTCCTTCACAACACCTGCTCACATCTACCCAAGACCCCAGCAAGACTCTTCCATTACCTTGGGTGAGTGCAGCTAGGAGACCATTGAGCTAGTCCAGCCTCAGGCCCCCAAACCTGCGTGCCCAGTGCGGGCGTGGGCCCTGGTTCTGGTTAGAGCCTCGGTGCATTTCCTCACTGTCCAAGACCTGTCTGCCTGCCCACTTCTGATCCAAGGCCTTCAGCCTCCCGCGTGCAGCACTAAAAACCCTTCAGGATTCCACTCCAACCCATCCAAAGCCCACAGCTCAGGTTTATTCCTGCTTAGGCGTCTCATCTTTAAACAGAAAGGTTTTTGTGCAGACACACAGGTGTTTCCTGTTCCTCAGACTTCATTTCTCAGCTGGCTATGGGAAGATGTTTTAAGGACACGAATATGGAAGGAGTGGTTTTAGTAATAGCAAGTATTCTCTATTCCTTTATTCATAAAACAAAACGATGCACCTTTGCCAGGTAGAGTTGGGTTTGCCCTGCCTCACAGGCTGTGAAAGCAGAAGATCCTGGAGATCAGTGGTCCCAGTGCCTTCGTGGAACCAGAGAGAGAGCAGGTTTTGCCCATGTGGTTTGCCCTCCAGAGGCTGGAGTCAGAGCCCAGGTTTAACTGGCAGCTCAGCTAGATGACCTTGATGCTGGGCTGTTTTGTTTTCTGGCTTGAAACCAGTGATGTACCTCCTTAAACTTGGATTGACACACTTTCTTGGGCCAGTCTACGTCCCTAGGATTGAGAATGGATATTCAAGAAGAGAGGTGAATGTGTTTTGGAGAAATCAAAGGCACCACACGGGTAGAAGGGAGAGTTCCTGACTCTGGAGTCGGGTCTCCAAACGTGGGGTCAAGCTCCCCTACCTGCACCTCTAGGATGAGGAGAGTAATCATTCTATTAGCTGATTTTTTTGTAACTCATATTTCAAATGGCTGTCTTGACAGTTTCGTTTTGGGGCCGACTGTCAGTTCTGATCCTTTTGCCTCAAAATGCAGTAGGAGGAGATGCGCCTGTGACTGCATGTGTCTGTGGCCTGGCGATTTCATTGCCAGCCACTTTTAGGCCGCTTTAAGTTGTGATTGTGATTTTAACTAAGGCTAGATGCCAACTCCACCTGTAAACCGCTGTGCCCAGCATCAGGCTGAAAGCAAGCCAGAGAGGACACCTGGGCCGCCTTGCGGAACCACACTGATTGCAGAGGGTGCACCTTGGCCGCCAATTTGAATAGTAAACATATTAGTTAACACCTGCTTTATTTTAAAATAACAAGTGTAAACAGTGGCTTTAATTTCCCTTCCTGAACTCCAGTGGACCACCTTGCACCTTCCTCCCCTGGGGTGTGTATGGAACTGGGCTCCTGTGAGAATCCTGAGCTTTCAAAAATGCAGATTTCCCTCCTCCCCTCATTCTAATGTCTGATTCAGGGGACCCAGGAATCTACACTTTAACAAAGACCAATCGGCAAGCCTCAAGTGGAGCCACGTTTGGGGACTGTTGAAAGAAAAAATACTCTTAAAATGTTTGATGACACTTGTTAAAAAATGATAAAGCAGACTTATTCTACAGTGGGGCTACTCCAGTGGGCTTCTGTGGTGGGGAAGAGGTTGGGTTCAACTCCTAATGTAACAGAAAAGTGGACATGTATAGCCGAGGAGCAGGTTGGGGGTTGGTGGATGGAAATATTAAGAGGAAACATCAGGGGTAAGGGGGATCCTGGCTAAACCGACCTTTCAGGATTCTTGCTGGGCGGTCAGATATCACCTGGGGGTCAGGTGGTGAAGGATGAGGAACCTCATCAGTTTCGAAGGTGATGGATATCGAGGATGGGGCCAAACAAAATTCGCAGGATTTCTGTTAAAGCTGGAAAATGGGGAGATGAACACGGAAGCCCAAAAGTTAGGGCGTAGTGGAGAAGACAGTTCAGAGGAGCCTGACCGGACTTGAGTCAGGGAGGGATTCAGGGAGGGACTCTGTCAGGACCCAGGACAGCGGGGCCGGCTTTCTCTTCTGCGGCAAGCGGGGGCGCAGACCTCGCGAGCTGCCTGCAGGGGGCGCGCGCGAGCCTCCCCGCGCGCAGGCGGCGGGAGCCGGAAGGGCGGAGACGCGCCGCAGCCGGGGCGCGCGAGAGGGCGCAGGGCCGGCGGAGGTGCGCGCGGGGGCCTGGCGCTGGGGTCGCGGGGCTCTGAGATCCCGTCGGGCCACCGGGCCTCCGCAACCGCCCGGAATCTGCCGCCAGGCCCGCCCCGGGAACCTAGAAGGGGGCGCGAGCCCGGGGTGCAGGACCCCGGCCTGGCAGAGAGCCGGCCCTGCCCGAGGGCTGGGGCCGCGGTGAGCGATCGGGGCGGTTCCCGTGGTCGGCGGGGCCCCGCGTGGAAGTCCCCGTGTCTCCCGGCCTCTCCCCTCCACAGGGGGGCGCTGTGTCCCCGAGAGCAGGGCGCGCGCCGCGCGTGGTTGCGGGGCGGCCCGGGTTTTCCCAGCAGGCCCCGCGCGGCCTCGGCGCTTCCGGGGCGTGGGGTCCGCGGGCCGCAGTTGCGAGTCCGGGCGGGCTGTTCGCAGCATCTTTGTGCCCTTGAGGAAATTGCAGAGTCTCAGTTCTTTGTTGTAAAATAGGCTTTTAGCGGCCCAGTTATATCTGCCTCGAGAGCAAATAAACATTCACCGACCGCAGATCTGTGCCCGCGCCTGGCGGTGAGTCAGCAGTGCTCATAGACGCGGGAATGACGTTGGTCACTGCCTGCATTTGGACAGAAATGAGTACATCGGCAAATATCTGTCCTCTGTGGCCAGACTGGTTAAGATGATGTCCGACTAATTTTTTTCTTGAGTTGTAAACAGCCATTCTAGATGAGCTATATAGGATCAAGTGGTGGTTCAGGGAGGAATCTCTTATTTTTGGCTGACTACCCTTTTCTAGAAGCACCTGTGCTCCCGTGAGAGCCTCCATAGGCGGGAGCCCTGAGCTGCTTTTAAAGCTGACTGCTGAGTGGAAAGTAGAGGCCGAAGTGGAATCACGTGGGGGTGGGAAGAGATGCCTTGGCCCTTCTGGAGTGCACACATCAGGAAACCAGCCCAGTTGTGGTGCCTGAACCCTACTGCTGGTTAAATCTGACCAGGCAGAAGTATTTATGATTAAGGGAGGGGGTGTCGGTCAATGACACCTTATTGTAAATCAAAATGGCCTCAGGGTTTCTTGTAACCACACAAGGATGGTGAAAGGAGAACTCTGGAGAGAGAGAGAGATCATTGAGAGATTTCAGGGGTTGGATCCACTGGGCACTCGGGCTGTGAGCATCTGGGGTGGGGGGGCACTCTCCTTCCTTCCTTTCTCCTGGGTGGGTGTTTATTTCTCTTCTGCCGTGTTGACTGGCTCAGTGCAGGGGCTACTGGAGGCATTTCTGTTGGGGGAGGGGGGACCTAACCTAGGCAGGTTAGGGCGCTATCTCTCCCTGAGCCCGTCAGCTTGCCCACTACCACACCTCCCTTGATGCCCTGTGAATGGCCTGAGTCTCCTGGGCCCTGCTCAACACCTAGGTCCTCTGACCTGTCCCAACCAGTACTTGTGGCTGATGACGGAGTATGCTAACTTATTAGAATCCACTGGACTTTATTCTTTGTAGGAATTAAAGCTTGATTCTCAGTCTGGACAAACAGACCTACAGTTCCTGATGTGATGAGTGGGATTCGCTGTCCTGAATAGAAAAGGAAGTCGGTAAATGTGGGCCCTGACTCCTTTTCATCGGCATCTAGAGAGATGGCAGCCTTAAATCTGGGGATAAAAAGAGGGTTCTTCCCACCTGGATGACAGCCCAGGTAGCTGAGAAGAGAATGGTGCCAGGAAAGACCCCAAAGAGGAGGACAGTGACAGCAGGACCAGCGGCTGCAGCAAGGTAGGACAACTTCTGGCCAGGGTCCCCGTTTGGAATCGAGAGCAGGAGTGGGGAGCAGTTTGAGGGCATCACAGTTGCCGATGCCGGGTCTTCAGTGTTGGCAGAACGGTGGAGTGGGTGGGCGTTTCAGTCCACCAGAGTCTCTTCAGCTCTTAAAGGTGCTTGGGCTGTGGGTGAGGTGACCGTCCCCTTACACACAGGTGCCGCTGCCCCCGTTGGTGAAGCTCCACATCAGGCCCTCCCTGTCAGCTCCTAGGGAGTGGTTCCCCGTCTCGAGATTATATGCATCAGCCAAGCCCTCAGGCACCAGTTGTCCAAAATGCCAGTCTCTTCACTTGCAGCAGAAATTGTGACCATCAAGTGGGCAAGATGAGTGGACCAGCTTGTCCAGTCTGCCTATGGGCGGGCAGATCTTCAGGGACAGACAGAAATCTGAGGCTGTGGGTCGGGCTAGTTGAATGATGGTAGCTGTGGGGTATTCCGGCTGCCAGGGAGAGGATGTCCCTGTACTGTCCTGACGGGGCACCGGGGCTCCATGTCCCCCTCTGGCTGGCTCTTCCTGTTCTGAGGTTTCTTGATCAACCCGCTCCCTCTCTGAATGGCGCGGCCCTTCCGTTCCGTGTTTGTCCAGTGAGCTAGGTTTCAGGCAGGTCTCGGCCTGATGGTCCGTTTGGTCTCCTCGCATCCGGTGTGGTGTCAGGAGCGGCCATGATGCCCTATTTCCGGATCCCCGGGGCAGCTGGCAGAGGGCGGGACGCCCCCACCGGTGCGTCCATGATTCCTTTTGCCAGTCACTGGTCACAAGGATGAGGAGATTGCGTTGGTGCCCTAAGGAAGCTGCGGCTCTCAGAGCCTGGGGGTGTGACTCCTTTACTCTGTCTTCCTCCTCGTGAGACCTGGTGGCCACCTGTCTCCATCCGAAGCATGGCACCTTTCTCCAGACTTCCCACAGTGAAGACTGTGTACTGCATGAGTGAAGCTGAACTCGTGGATGTCGCCCTGGGACTCCTGATTGAGGTGAAATCCTGTGCTTTCCTCTCATGACCACAAAACCCTTTATGGGCAGAAACTAGACCAGGCCCTTGGTTAATGTCTGGAGAAGAGACGCCATGCCTTCTCATGTGGCCTGGGGAGGGGTGGCTGGGAGAGGGGAGCAGCCCCGTGTTGGGGGGACTCTATGCTGGTGTGGATGTCGGGGGACAGGAAGCCTTTAAGTGCTTACGTTCTCTGGAGTCTCAGGTGGCGGGATGACTTGTTGCCATTGCACCTCTCCTAAGCAGAACGCTGAAGGCTCGTTCGTGGCTCCTGGAAGCATGTAATTGTACCACCTCAGGGTCGTTTGTGCTGTAGAGTTGATCAGGTGTTTTTATCTATTACTATCTCATTTAATCCTTGCTACAAGCTGGTGATATAGCTATTTTGGGTACTGTTATCCCTATTTTACAGTTGAAGAAATTGAGACTCGGGGACTCTCCTTTAGTTCCACAGCCAGTAAATGACAGTTTAGACCCACACGCAGTTTTGTATCCTGTGCTCCTTCTGTTCTGTCACCTTGCCTTACCAGACAAGTTTTTTCTACTCTTCTTTTACGACTCAGGTGTTCCTCAGGCCCCTGCCACCTTCTCTCCCAAGCTGGACTAGATTTTTTCGTGAGCAGTGGAGAGGTGGTGGGTAAGGTGGCAGTGGGGTGAGGGAGGTGAGGCAGTCACAGATTTGGGAGCAGTGTCAGGACTTGGTCATTTGCTGGCTTCACAGTGGCTTCTGGGTATCCTCTATACCTACAGATAGGCAAGCACTTTAAGGAAATAAAATACACGGTTTGCTTGACATTCATTCTACTTTACAGAGTCAAAAACAGGAAAAGGCCTTGGAGCAGCTGTCTCTGGCAAGCACTGATAAGCCTGAGTGCTCCCCCACCTGCTCAGCGTCCACGAGTTCTTCTGGGAACGGAACTGAGGAGGAGGACGAGGACAGTGAGAAAGGCACCCCTCCCCGAGGCCTCAGCCCTTCTCACGGGACTGTGGGCGCTGACTCTGCCTGCAGCAGAGGCCCTGAGGAAGACGAAGATATGTTAAAATATGTCAGGGAGATATTTTTCAGCTAAGGGACAGATTATCCGGGATTTTCTACCCAGGGCTGGAAGGAGTTTGTGCTTTTTCTCTCTGCCTGGGGGCTGCTCCTCAGGCTGGGGAGGGTCACCTTGTAGCTGACGCCCAGGACACTGGAGCCTTGGAAAGTGAGGAACCCAGACAGCTCCTCTTGGAATGCCCCTCGGCATGAGAATTCCTCTCTGCACTGTGTCCTGTCCCCGCTCAGGGGTCTGCCATCCCAGCTGTCTGTTGTGGTCACCTGCAGTCACGTGAGCCTTTAGACAGGACCAGCAGCTCTCAAGCTTGCCCTTGCCCTTGCCTGCCCTCTGCGGGAATCCGGCTGTGGCCATGAGCAGGAGGATGAGAACTGCCTGGGCAGTGGCGAGAGCTGGAAACCCAGGCCGCAGGATGGAGCGGCCGCAAGGACAGGGAGGCCGTGGCGGTCAAGCTTATTGGAACCAACGAATCAACTTAATAGTTCATGAAGGGAAAAAAGTATGGCTGCTAAATACCCGGGCTTCCTCCACTTTAGTCAGCACGGTCTCTCCCTGAGGAGGAAGCCTGTTTTCAAAATAGTTCCTGTCGTGAGGCAGCCAGCCAATCCGGGACCCTCACTCACTCGTCCAGCCTTGCAGGCAGACATACTTACTGTGCAGTGCTTTGCTGTCTGGGGGCTTGAAGTTCACTGTGCACAGACACTACAAGCCTCCTCCCCGAGCCACCCATTCCCTTCCACGTGGCGGCCTTGGCCTCGATCCCTAGGTGGGCGTAAATCGAGAGCGGGACAGGACGCTAAGGACAAGAGATCACATCGGAGTTCGTATTTCCGCCTCTGTATTCAGCGCAGCCCTTGACAGTTGTAAGTGAGGTGACCATTGTACAGATTTCCCAATATACAGGTGCTGAAAAATACACAAAATTCCCATGCACAGGGCGTTGTACTTGTATCCTTTCTAATTCTGGGCTGAGCAGTGAAGGGATGTGACATTTGTGTACATGTGGAACCATTCAGTCCTGTTCCCCCTCCTCCCTGCCCAGGATCTGCCGTGTTCTGCTCCCGAACTCACAGGTCCCGCAGTAGGGGTGACCTGCCGGCCGACCCCCCTGCCCTGTCCACCTGCTCTGTCTCCGGTGACTCCCTTGGAGATCTCTGCTGGGCCTTTGGGAGTGGTGTCACGGGGGCGGGGCTCATCACATCCCACACACCAGGGACAGGGGGAAGGGGCAGCTTGCTAACCAGGGCCCCGGGGACAGTGAGGTGCACTGTCAGTGGCTCCCACTCATTGCCGTAACCTTCCCTGGGTTTCTGTTTGGCATTCGGCAGAATTGTCCTGGGAATCTGGACCTGTGACAGGAACCCTTATCTCCCCGCCCCCCTGGCACTAAAATCCGAAGGGCTTGGATGAGTTAATTAAAGCAGGAATTCTCCTGAGATGAAGCACGTGATTTAGGGTGTCCTTGAGAACCTGGGGAGTCCCAAAGGACAGACAACCCTACCTACACTAAGAAGCCGCAGGTGCCTCGGCCACCCTTGTGCCTCTTGGCCTCCTTGACACCGGGTGCTCCATCCCCTCTGCAGTGGGGTGTGTCCGCTCAAACTGGAGATCAGCATTAGCTATGAAACAGGGTGGCCGAGGGGACATACCAACCCACGGATTCACTGGCCTCTTCTCTGAGCATCATTCAAACCGAGCCCTTGCCGTCACGTGAGCCTTTAGGAAGGACTAGCATAGCAGCTCTCGAGCTCCCTCTTGTCCTTCTCTTCCCGCTGAGAGAACAAAACTGTGGCCGTGACCAGGAGGATGAGCAGGGCCTGGGCAATGGCGAGAGCCAGAAACTCAAGCCCCAGGAGGGAGAGGGTGATCCACTTCCTGGCGCAGATGAAGAAGAGGCTCAGGCCGCCAGCCAGGAGCGTGGAGGCTATCACTAGGAAGGCCACCAGCAGCTGCCACTTTCCCTTGTCACCGCTGGACCAGACCGGTAACAGAGACAGGGGCACGAAGAGGGTGAAGACCAGGGCCGTGTACACGCCGGACCTGGCCAGGGTCAGCCAAACCTGAGACACCCCCAGGGCCTCCAGCTCAGAGCTTGTGGCAGTGTAGGGAGCCAGTGTCTTCACTCCACAGGCAGAAGTTGTAGAAGCCGATCCGCTGGTTGGGCAAGTCGATGAGGTCGCCATGCTTCCAATAGAGCGCGTAGAAGAGCAGGAAGATAACCACGAAGATCATGGTGAGGAGGGCCAGCAGCTGGTTGCCCCGCCGTAGCCTCGAGACGGTCATTTTCTTCTGCTGCCCTCCTCCAGGGCTGGGTACCTGCAGGGACATCGCACCAGTGAGTGTCCAGCTCTCCCCCTCTCCCTCCCAGTTTCTTCACAAGCTCATGTTCTTCCTTCTGGAATTCCATCAAAACCTGTGGCAAACTCCCATCCCCCCACCCCCCAACACAAGAAATCTGGGGCAGCCTATAGGCAGGGCCCCCTTGATAAGTCATCGGCCGCCTCTCTGGGCTGAGTTCAGGAGGAAGGTCCCGGGGAGTCTGAGTGCCCCAAACATGCAGCTTAAACACCACGAGCCACTGGAGACAGGTGTGAGGGGATTTCTCACTCCAGGGGAGGCCGAGGGGTGACACTGTGATTGGGGGCCTGGTGGACAAGGACCCACGGTTCTTAGGGCAGCTGTCAGTAACCGCGTGGGAGCCGTAAGAATTACCATCCTGGGCCACAGACCAGTCAAACCAGAACTCCTGAGGTTGGGGCCGGGTGCTGCATGTTCTAGAAGCTCTGTAGCCTATTCTAACCTGAACCGGGGTTGAGGATCCTGCTAGGCCACTAGTGTGCTGCCTGCTTTGGGAACGCCTTACCGGGTTAAGACGGGATCCTGGTTGCTGATGAAATCGCATCATTCCTTTTAAAACTACAATAGTGTTTTTCCCCCTGACAACAACAGTAATATGTGTTACTTATGTAAATCTTGGAAAATATTTTTAAAAAGTAAAAATGTGTAACGCTAACCTTTTATCTCCCACCACGTACATAGAACCACTGTAAATGTTCTACCAATATTTGTGCTGATGTGTTTTTAAATAATTATACTATGGAACATAACCCTTTTCTCACGGAATATGTAAATATTTTTAAAGCTGTTAAATATCCTTCAAAAACATGGTTCATGGCCGCATAATTGTTCCTGTCATAGATTTTATCTATTAGACTATCATTGAACAGTTTCCATTTTCCACCATAATAAGTGATAGTCAAGGACAGTGCTAAATATCTAAAAGGGTAATTATTGGGTCAAGGGTACCTTTATGATTTTATCGCATTTTGCCAAATAGATCTCCAGAAAACTTTTGAACTGTAGGACCCTCTCATGGTATATAGCACATTTTTTCTCATCATGCTTTTGAAAAATCTTTTCACTACGTTTTTATTCAGAAGGACTCCTCCAAATTGGCATCCAAAAAAAAAACAAAAACAAAAACAAACCCGTAATAGTCTACACAGTATATATTTATAGATTTTTCCAATACGGAACAAAACAGCCATTTACATCCCCAAGTTCCTAGGAACCCACTGCTGCAAACCTTCCAGACACGACGACGAGGTGCCGGGGCCAAAATGCAGAGTGGTGTCCCATCCGTGCCTGCACCCAGCCGGGAGTGCCAGGTGGCTCTAGTGATCAACTTCGGACGGGACTGCCCTCCTCTTTCCTAAAGCTGACTGGAGGCCCTGTCTGACCACACCCCCCAAACGTCCTGCAAGAACAGAAAGGGAAAAAACAAAAAACAAACCCAGAAAAACATAGGAGGAGGGAACAGGATGTGGGATGGGTCAAAGGAAAGGGTGGGTCTTAGGCCCTCTGGGCTGCTATAACAATGCTATAGGCTGGGCAGCTTAGAAAGGACAGAAATGACTTTCTCACAGTTCTGGAGGCTGGGATGTTCAAGATCAAGGCGCTGGGGGATTCGGTGTCTGACGGTGTCTGACGGTGTCTGACGCTGCCCACTTCCTGGTTCTCAGATGACAAGGCTGTGTTCTCACCTGGTGAAAGAGGAGAGGGTGCTGTTGGAAGTCCTCTTTATGACACCGATCCCATCTCTGAGGGCTCCACCCTCATGACCCTAACCTGTCCCCAAGGCTCCACCTCCTAACACCATCACATTGGGGGATTAAGTGTCAGCCAATGAATTTGTGGGGGAGGAGGCACAAACATTCAGCTTATAGCAGGTAGCTCCAAAAGACTCCAGTGAGTGAGAATAATAAAGATTTATCGGTGACTCCTCTGACAGAGACCTGGGGATGTGTCCTGGGAGTAGGCAGGTGGCTGTCAGAACAGAAACATAAAACTATGCACACAGTGAGGGCTTGAGTCCATGCTGCCACCATCTGACCGCCGTCCCCTGCTCCTGACTTCTCCTTCTGGAGAGCTCTGCTGCGGGTTTGGGGGTGGGCATCTCAGCAGGGCCCTGCCAGGTGCCCCGCACGCACTTCTTGGTCAGAAGCTTTGGAGGCCTGCATGAGTGAACACCCAAGAGGCTGAAGGCTGTTTGACTGTGGCTGGGAGGTTCCTGGAGCAATGGTGCTTGCTACGGAAAGGTTGATCAGGAATCAAAATCGTGTCTTGATTCTGTGCTTTATTAGAATGGTATAATGAGAGTTTTAAACAGTCCAGCCTCCCAGTATGGGGGAAATTCCCACAGGAACATATTTTGCATGTTTTTGCAAATTTAACAAATGTCTGAAAAAGCCTGTATCTGCATTTGTGGTGGACGGATTTAGGCATTTCAGGGTGGAGGATGGGTTTCCAGGACTGGAACTCCGATTTATACCTTGTGCTGTAGGAAAAAAGGTTTGGCTTGCCTCCACTGTCCAGGGAGTCGGGAGTTGCCTTGGGATAAATGCTCCCTCTTCTCGCTCCTGTATCAAGCCTGTTACACTTGGGTTCGAAAAATCATCATCATTAAACATTTTTTAGCTGAAGATAGAGCTAGGTTCAGAAAATCACGTGACTTCTCAGATGAGGAGATTGTATCAAGGAGATTGCATCAAGCCTCCCGGCTGGGCGTGTTTTTGACTTCCCCTTCTTCTCCCAAGTGACCTTTTAGAGATTTGCCACAAAGTGAAACACAATAAAAGTGGAACTGAAGAGTTGGTCTCTGGGGTCCTTCATTCTCCTGGCATCCCCTGCACGTAGAGTCTAGCCCCCACTCCTACGCCGGGCGCTTGCACTTGTCAGTAACATGGTTACTGACAGCTGCCCCTCTGCCCAACTCCACCATCCGGAGCGACTTAGAACGTGAACTTGCAATTCTCTAGAGAGGCCCTGCTCCCTCTGGCTTCCCTCTCTTACTTCGCTTACCCCAGGCTGTCGCCATTCCCATCTCCCCAACTCCAAAAGTCCTACCTTGTTTTCTGTCTCTAAATCTATTAATTTTCCCCCAGCTTTCAGTGCAGCCCACAGTCTGAACACCAGCAGGGCTCCCACCGGCTGTGATTTCTCCAAAGAACAATCTCCATCTATTTTGTTCCCCCATTTTATCCCCAGAATGGTGCCTGATACACAGGAGGAGCTCACTTTATTTTTAAATAGAATGTTTGAAAATGCCACGTAATATCCTTGAGTTATTTCACACATGTATCCTTACGAGATGCCTTCTCAAGGTGAGCGGTGATGTTTTACGTCTCACACACACTCAGCACAGTGCTGGGATGGCTCCTACAGGCTTTCTGTGGATGGAGAGGGTGGAGGCTGGTCCAGGCTCCTTTTCCTAAACGTTTTGCAATGCGAGTAGTGGGTATTTGCTTGGAAAACCCCATGGCACCCTTTTTCTCTGCCATCCTAAGAGCTGGCCCTGGGTTCTTTGATTTTTGTTTTGTTTTGTTGGGCTTTTAACAACCACAATGAGCCTTTTAATTCCCTTTAATCGTGAACTTTCTTCAGAGGGCACAAGGGGAGACTGCCAAGTCACTATTACTATTTTTAGGTGAACTTTTCCTGTTTATTAGTGTTGGGTCGCAGAAGGGAGGGCTAAGCAGATGTTTGCCTGGGAACTTCTTGGCCTGCTACAACAATGCAGACTCCCAACTGAGATAGAATCCAGATGCTCAACTGACTTGGGCCCACCCTAAAGCCCTGGAGCCACTACCCTAACAGCCTCTGGCCCAATTAACACTCCCTGATAGGGGCTTCAAGGTCCCATTCTATACCCTACCCCCACATAGCCCTATAAAAACTACACCCTCCCATCCCAGGGCGATTTCCCTGGCCCCCCTCTCCGGACCAGCGAACCTCACCCGATCGCTCTCTCCCAATAAAGGCCTGCTTTTAAAACTTCTCGGTGTCTGCATTTACCTTACAATAAGAAAGTAACACGTGCTCATTGTCGCAAACTAGAAACATGTGAAAGCATGGAGAAAACACCAAAAATCGTCTATGACTTCAGGTTGCAGAAATAACCACTCTTAACATGTTTCCTTCTATGGTGTTTTACATAGTTGAGATCACAGAAATAGATGTTCGTATCCCATTTCATAAACATCCATCACGGCGTGAATATTTCCCTGTGTCACTAAAAATGTTTCCTAAGTGATATTTTTAATGTCTGCATATAGAAGTCTCACAGTTTAGCGTTTTTATATATTATGTTTTACTAATTCGTGATATTATAAATAATGCTTTGGTGAATATGTTTGTGAATCAATTTCTCTTTTGTGAACAAAAAAAAATTCATGAATTTATTCTTTGTGAACAGTAAAGGGGCTATGCGATAAACCCCGCGGTCCATGGGGCAGGCCTGACAAGCTCGGTGACTGAAAACCACCACCTAGGACAGCCCGATCATAAATTCCTAACTGGATAGGTCATAGCAGGCAGTCCCGTCCCAGACCGATAGCTTCCTTAGCAAAGGTCAATCTTAAATGAACTCTGTATGCTGTTCTTATGCATCTAGGGTATCATACCTTTGAAATGTCAGTTTCCTTTTCCTGCTCCTCAAAGGCACAATCCCTGGGACCAGAGCACGAGACCACAGAACCCCGCCTCGCTAACTTGGTCCCCCCACACCAGCTCTGTGCGCTGTACATGTTAGTTATTACCTGTCCTGTACCCACCAATGGAAAAGCAGTATGTGTTCCCTCATTTTTCTTTTCATTCAGTTTGAGAGATTTCCTTGCCATGCTTTCTCCCACCTCCTTAACCTACCACTACTGGATTTCATGTCCCTTCCTTATGTCTTCTCCTTTGATTGTAATATATAAAATAAGCTGGGGCGGGGGTGGGGGGTGGGGGAGGGGAAGCTGCAAAACTGCCATTCTCCAGAGCATTTGAGATTTTGTTTTCTGGCATATGTTGTTAGTCTGGCTCAAATAAACTCATAAAAATTCTCTACAGAGGGCACAAGGGGAGACTGCCAAGTCACTAAAAAAAAATGCTTCTCTCATCCTCCCCAATGTTGGACATTCTCAAGCCTTTTAATCTTCCGAGATGTCATCATTATGTTTCCTCTTCTAAGAATAAAGCGTAATGTTTTCCCAGTGTTTGCTGGCCATCTATATATTTTTTTTCTTGTGAAGTGCTATTGCTTCCTCTTTTTTTCTTCTTTTGAGTTTTAGTTTTAGTTTTAGTTTTTGTCACTTTATAAATACAGATTGGTATATAATTGTCAGCACTAGGGACCCTGGACCGAGACACACATTTAGACTCCAAATCAGTGTGTTCAGGCTTGATCATTGTCACTAGAGAGTCCCAAATGGAGCAAATTCACAATTCGGGAAAAAGAAGGAAAATATATTCAGACTTCATTTGAGGCAGTTTTTTTGGGGGGTGGGGGTGGGGATGGAGGTTAAACATTTCTAAACTTTTCACACTTTTTTCACACTGATGGGATGATGGCTGAAAGAGACATAAACATTGTATCCTGCTCTAAATTTTGGTCTTGTCAGTTTTATATTAAAAGAGCAAAACGTTCGTGAGGCTGTGTCTGAGGGAGGATTGAATTCTGGCAGACTGTCACATTGAAAAATCCCTCTGGCTGCCCACTGTCCAGGCCCGGAGTACAGGGCACCCAGCGAGCAGGGAACGTAGAACCCCTTGCCTATGCAGAACTGCTCGTAAGGGACACTTAAGAGGATTGAGTGAGCAGAAAGGCCCTTTCTTGCCCTTGACACTTGCGTATTTACAAGCCGAAGTACTGCTTGAGTCACAGAACGAACTTGACAAACTGCCTCTAGTGTCTTCCTTTTCCTAGAGAGAGGTGTGTGGCTCTAATCTCCATCTCCCAAGCGTATTTTGTAGCTTTTTCTTATATGCTAATCATTACATCACTCGTAATCAAAAATAGATCACGTATTTTTCTATAACTAATTTGTCACTGCTCTAGTCATGACTGTAGATACTACATTTTCATCTTATTCCACGATTGGAGACCCCCACAAACATCCCTTCTCTTCTATTTTGTCTTATACAAAAGTGACCACCACCCTCTCAAAAAAACAAAACAAAACAAACAAAAACACAAAAACCCCAACCAAACCTTCTTCTGTTTTTCAATTCTTCCTTCCTCCTGAATGTCAAATGATATTCAGTAATTGGACTTTATTTATAGCCTGCTGATTTAGTCTCATCACGTTTACCTGATTCACCACCTGCACACCTTTGTCACAGATAACGCCCTCAATGTCAACTTCATAGAGCACGCTACACACTTTCACATCAGGTGACCGTATATCCACCACCAGCAGAATTCTCTTCCGCTCCCTAAGTGTTTAACAAATCCTTACAGTGTGCCCAACAGAGAGGAATGCGAGTGCCAGAAGAGAATGTCCCTTCAGTTAGAGTTCCCTCTCTGAAAGGGTGGCGACTAGACTCTGGGACATCTGAACTCCTCCGCCGGGGATAAACGCATATGCTCCGCCGACATTTGGGCATATGTTCTGCAACTTGCTGTCACGGGTGGTTCGTTACCAAGGGTGCCCTCATTTCGTGGGAAATATTAGTGATAATGTTATGTTCTTCCTGCTTCTTTAGGAACAGGACGCCTCGCACTGTAACTTTCCGCGTCACCTTTTGGGCCTCCGCCCCTCCTCCCCCTTCGGCTTCCGCTACAATGGCTTCTCTGGTATTTGCCAAAAGCGTTGGGCAAGCTCAGGACTTTTGTACTTGCCATTCCCTCTGCCCGGAATGCTCTGTTAGTTACACAACTCCCTCTCTCGCCAACCTTGGGTCTCTGCTCAAATGCCAGCTTCTCAGGGAGGCCATCCCTGGGAGCATTTGACAACTGTAACAGCCACCCCAGCACCCAGGACTCTCTGTGTCCCTTTCCTGCTCTTCCTCCACAGCATGTTCCACGATCTAATATTCTAAATATTCTGTTGTTTCCCCTCTCCCCCAGCAGAATGGGAACTCTATGAGGACAAGGATTTTTGTCTGTTACTCGTTTTTATGCGTCTGTGGCTGGCTATCTATCATGTATCTATATCTATCTATCATCTATCTATCATCTATCTATCATTGATCTATCATCATCTATCAATCATCTATCATTGATCTATCAATCATCCATCAACTAATCATTTATCTATCATTGATCTATCATCTATCATCTATATCTATCATCTTCTATCATCGATCTATTTATCATCTATCATCTTCTATCTATCCATCCACCTATATGAATCTCTATCTAGCTGTCTATATCATCTCTATCTCTATCAATTGATCAACTGATCTATCATCTATCATTCATCTATCATCTGTAAAAAAATCTATCTTTTACTATTATATCCCCAACTCCCAGGACTAGCTGGCGCACAGTAGGCACTCAATAAATATCTCCGACATATGAATAATTGAATGAGCGTCAGCACATAGAACTTCCTTAAGCTCCTCTATTTATTTTTTGACCTAATTCTCTGTCCCGGTTCTCCTCCTTCTGGTCCTTCTCTCTTTATTTTTGTGTTTTTCTCCTTTCCTAGATGTATGTCTTCTACTAGGTTCTCCTCTCCTTACAGACGTCACCTAAGCCCAGAGAGTTGGACACTCTGGGACTTCTTGATGCAGTGACAGATGAGGTCAAGGGTCAGCAGCTCCCTCCCCTGACCTGGCACCCCCAGGAGCAGCCACTACTGCGGCCTCGAAGGCTGGAATCGGCGGTTATAAGTTTGTTGCTGTCGGACATTACGCACGTTGCAAATATTCAAGAACAGAAGCTTGAAAGAACGAACAGGTAGGATATTGGGTTGTTGCCCGTTAGGGACTCATCTCCTGACCTTTCCTTTCATTAATAACGCAAGGAAGCTGTAAGGGACCACGGACGGAAGAACTTTCTTCAAGAATTCTCTTCGATCAGTGGAAGGGCCTGAGAAGGAATCTAACTTGATTGAAGGCTTATTAATCATTAAAAAACGATCTCAGAATCTCTTGAGCGTTTACTCCGTGCCCGGCCCTGTGCTGTATCATCTTATTAAATTCTCTTAGCAACGCTATGGGAGCAGACTTACTATTGTTATCTCCATCTCCCAGAGGAGAAAACTGAGGCTCAGTGAGGATCAGTAACTTCCCCAAGTTCACACGGCCAGTGGATAGTGAAGTGTGTCAGGCAGGATTGTCATAATCACAGTAAGAAGCTGCCTCTTTCTAACTGAGCATACGCCTACTCAGGCCTGGTGGACATCATCATCGTCCTTCATACTTCACGCAGCAGAGGCAGTGTGGAATAATGGTTCTGGGCATAGGTTTTGCGGCCATATATCCTGGGTTCAAATCCTCCCTCTGCCACTTGCTAGCTATGTGACCTTGGTTACTTATTGTCCTTGCGTCTAGGACATCCCATCTGTAAAATGGGTATAATGACAGACCTTTACTTTGTAGATGTTCTAGCAATGAAATGAGCTAATTAAGTATAGCACATGAACATTACCTACTAAGCACTCCTGAAACTGAGCCCCAGCAAAGTGAAGCCCAAGGCCCTATAGCCTGTCACCAGCCCTGACTCGGATCTGACCGAACACAGCTGGGATCAACGTGTTCACGGTTAGAGTGTGGCTTGGACAAAAATGAGAAGAGGAGGAGGGAAATGTGTCGTATTTCCTTTGGCAGAAGTCCGAGCCCAGGTTCCCTTATTTTTCGAAACGGGTCCACAGCAGAGTTTCTCGAGTGTGTTTAGCTGGCGGCAGCAACCTGGGTTTCAGAGTATGCTCCGCGGGTGACCGGGCCTTACATCAGCCAGCTGTATGTGAACCACTGTGATGTTTGGGTCGACTTAATCGTTCCATGTCAATGAAATCAGCTTTGCCAGCGGAAACGTGAATCACGAGACTGCAGCTCAGAGCCAGGAGCATTAGACCTACCACCTCCACATACAACCAGCTACTGTTGCGATGATCCCATTCATATTAACTTGCTATTTGTTCACTGGTTTTTTTGCTTATTAGCCCTGGGCTAGCAGATGATCCAGCTCAGAGCAAAGGGCAAAAAAAAAAAAAAAAATCCTTAAACATGAGAAAACGCCTGTGCCTGGGAGCACATCTCACGTGCTTTTATTGGTGGTACTCCACTGTCAAGTCAATGGGAGACTGAGACTCGCAGGCTCAAAGCGGAGTTGAAGACAGAGAGTACCCGGAACTAGGGACTGCCTTTGGCTGTCAGCTCTCGGATCTTCTGCTCCAGCCCTCGCTCCTGCAATCCTGATGGAGACTCAAGTCCCCTTCCTACTGCTGATCCAATATTTCAGCTGGTGGCTCTATTAATGACACATTTTGGATGACTCCCTGAGCCATAGGCCCCGGGGGAATCAGTAATAAGGCAAGCCGGGTGCCTGCCTTCACTGAGTTTGTACTCTAGTTAGGGAGAGAAACACCAAATACATACTGAAAAAAAGATAACTAGGCTTTTGAAAAGATTTGGGAAGGAAGTAAACAGGATGCAGCGGAGTAGAGAGGCTGGCAGGAGGAAGTGAGGCGTCTCCATGAGAGGGTCAGAGAAGGCCTGTCTGTGAAGGAGATACTCAGTTTGAGGCCTGCGGGCTGTGAAATGGCTGGGCTGGGCCAGGGGGAGAGCCTTCTGAGAGGAGAGCGCAACAGGTACACACACCCTGTTGGGAGAGGAGCCGGGTGGGCGGGCAGGGTGGCTGCAGTCCAGGGACTGAAGAGAGGGGCTGAGGCGAAGCTGGGCTGGTGAGCGCCATCCAGGTCTCCGGGGCCTTGTGGGGCCTGGGTGAGAGGTTTGTCCTTCTAACTAAGTGGTCAGCACCTCACCCCCTATTCTCCCCACCGAAGATGGAGGGGCCGAGCGGGGGGGAGGGGCTAGGCTGGGAGGAGAGGAGCAGGGCCAGGTGTTCTGCCGTGGCCATCTAGCCCTGCCCACTAGCCCTGCGGTAAAGACCAAGGCCTGTTCATGCAGTTAAAACCCAACAGCCAAAGAAAAGTGAGAGAGGAGGCAGGGAATGACAGACAGTCACTAAGACCTAGACTTTACATTTTGTGAAAGGTATTTTGAGACTTGGCTGGATGGGAAGCCATTTTCCACGAACTTCACCTCCATCCTTATACGACACGATGCGGTTCTTACCTGTGAGCTTGCAGTGCACGTGACACGGCTTCTGAACACGTGCAAAAGAACTCCAAGAAAGCAAACGCGGACAAATTCAGTAGCAGATGCTAAGGGGCCTCCCCTACCAGCCCTCACGCCAGTATTTGGGACTCTGAGAGCGAACTTTCCCTGGTCCCTCCCGGGCTGGGGTCACTGCGGCTCTGCTGCCCGGTGGGCCGGACGCTGGAGGACAGGCCGAGACCGCTGCTCCTTCTCGTTCTCCGCTGCGCCAGGGGCTTGGCGGGTAGGGCCCCCACCTCCCTACCACTGCCAGGTGGACGAAAGGTATCTGACCTCACAAAAGTGGTGGGGATCTGGGGGTCACCCCCAAAGTCTATTGAGGTCTCGGTCTGGGCTGCTAAAGTTAATTCATATATCGGGACCCACAAAATGGAGGCCGCCCGAGCGGCCTGGCCTTGTTACAAATCAGAAACTGACGCCGGCCTGTGATCATGGGAAACACCTGTCAGAGAACGCTAACAAGCACCACTCACGATCCACGCCCAGCCCCGAGGCAGCGTTAGCTCGCTCACCTGGCCTGAGAAAGCCGGGCCCCCAGCCTCATAAGGAAATCCTCCAGCTTCTACCGTCTGCCCAGTCTTCCTCTTGCCTCTTCTAACTCTAGAAAACTCGATCTTCCCCAAATTGCTCAAGAAGAGGCTCCACTGCTTGTGAGGCGCCCTGCTCCCCCATCTAGGGATTGTTTTCCCTGGATAAATGAACGCGTGAACTGGTCACTAAATTATTCGGTTCTGCCATCTGACGGGGCTGAGAAGCTGAGGCAGTGTGAACCCACGGGACAAGCTCTGTGAAATCCCAGTTGCGAATGCGAACATACTGTCCACGGATCTGAAGATTAAGTTTCTGAAGATATTTGTTATATTTATTAATTCACTTAAACATGTATCATTTGGAGGCTTAAAGCAGGCTAGAGTCTAATTAAAGTAATTGCAGGATCCAGCTCCCAGGTAGATGCTACCTGGAAATAAATGGAGGGGAAACTGGGCCCGATGAAACGGAATAGCAGGGTACTGGGCAGACAGCTCGACAGAGCAGAATATTTCAGAAAAGCCATACATATGAAGTTCATGTGTGATAAAAATGGCATTATAATTTAGTGGAAAAACTTTTTCTTTTTTAACTGCATAAGCAATTAGTTAACTGAAAACAACTATTTTAAATCCTCATTTCACTCCACATACCAAATAAATTTCACATGGATCCCATAGTGAAATGTAATAAACCAACAGACAAAAACAAACAACAAAAACACACAAAAAACAAACAACCAGAAACCTAGAGAAGGTAAATATTTGATTCAGGAGTGAGAAAGAACACTCTGAACTTAAAAGCAAATTGAAATTACCAAGAAAAATTGTTCAAATTTAACTATTTAAAATATACATTTCTAGACAACAAAAACATAAATAAAATTAAAAGCCAATGAGCATGAAAAATATCTTCAACAAATGAAATGATCAATATACCTAATACATAAAATGTTCATGCCAATAGATGAGAAAAACATTAAGCCCCATAAAAGTGGACAAGGAATGTCAAGAGATATTTCATAACAAGAAATGCAAACTAGCACTTAACTGTAAAAACTGTTCATCCTTCTCTGTACTCTCCACCAAACATGTGGGTTTTTTCTCCACCAAGCAACTCTCTGGATGGCCTACAGTTTAACTTGATTATGACACTATCTACCTGGAGGCAGCATCGGATCCCACAAGACACCTCTCCTCCACTGCAGGGGTCAGTCTCAAGGCTCGGTTGTCACTTGTGCTTCTGACTGACCGACCGGCTATCACTTGGAGGTTCCCATGACCTCCCTCCACTCCTTGGGTTTGATTCATCTGCTGAGTGGCTCATAAAACTCAGGAAACCAGTTTACTGACCAGATAGATGACTGATTTATTGTGAAAGGTTACGACTCAAGAGCAGCTACATAGGAGACGCACAGGGCAAGGCATAGGGTCGGGGGGATGGAGCCTCCTGCCCGCTCTAGCTGTGTCACCCGCCCACAGGACCATCAACCTAGAAGCTCGCGAACTCTGTCCTCTAGGGATTTTTATGGACGTTTCGTTACATAGACATGATTGATTAAATCATTGGTCATTAGTGATTGACTCTATCTCTAACTACTTTCACCTCCCTGAAGGTTGGGGGTGGGGGCAGGTGGGACTAAAAGTTCCAACCCTTTAATCACATGCCCGTTCCCCTGGCAATCAACCTCCATTCTTAGGAGCTTTGCAGGAGTCACCTCAATAACATGAACTTTGATGAGGTTTAAAAGGGCCCATTATGAATAAATAAGACATCTTTATCTGTATTATCACTTAGGAAATTCCAAGGGGCTCTGTGCCAGATCAGGGACAAAGAACAAACATATATTCTTATAAATCACTACATCACATTAACTAACACACAAACTCTATACCTACATACGTAATGTAATCAAAGACATGCCAAATAAAACAGCTTATGAGTTTCATCAAAACAGCAGATAAAATCACTTGATACCAAGCGTGCAGTGAAATTGACATTCTTATACAATGATGGTGGGTGTGAAAATTCTTACAAGCTTTCTGGGAGGCAATTTGGCAATATGCACTAAAAACCCTAAAAAAGTCATATCTTTTGGCCTAGTAACTCCACTATGAATGGGTCTATCCTAAGACAGGAATCGGAAATGCAGTGGGTGGTTTATACGTAGGACTGTTCATCACAGTATCACTTTGGCAAAAAAACGGGAAGTGATTTTATGTCAGAATGAAATGAGACATATCAAGATGATGACACTCTTTGCAGCTTTTAGAAATCAACAGGTCTAAAATCACACCATATTGCATAACTTCAAGAATGACAGGAAGAAAATGTATTTCTTACTAGTATTTCTGGGTGGCAGTGTGGGCAATTATTCTCTTTTTCTCATTAAAATATATCCAGAATTATATTATGTTTACAAAAAAGTGAAAATGTAAAACAAATAAACAAATATAACCTCAGTAATTGGAGAAAGCAGGAGTAAGCTGGAAAGAATGCTGAGAAAGGGGAATATGTGCGCAAAAAAAAAAAAAAATCAAAAGGAGGATGTCACGTAAACTGACTCATAGATCCAAGATTGGGAAGAGATCCTGAAAAATGAACTTTAGTTGTCATTATGAAAGAAGAAAAGAATGAATCACATATTTGCCTATATATTTTTTCCTTTCCCAAAGAAGCCTTTGATCTTACAGGTGAAGAAGCATGATGAGGTTATTAGGGAAACAGACCACATTACAATAAAATCTTTTAAGATATGCACCAACAGAACTAATACCCTACCATGAATTTCCATCAAGGCGAGAGAAGCAATGGCGTCCAATAACTGATTTATTAATCTCTTAGATCTTCTAATATTCTTCCATACAGGTCTTTCTGATGGCTTAATCCACAGTGTGTGCTTTTAGGATTCACAGTGTTTCCATAACTACATTTTAAACTACAGTTTAGCTACTGTGAATCCATGATCTGTCTTTGTTTGGGCTGCCTACATCTGATGAACAATGTGGATATTTGTGTGGACTTTGCGCAAGATCCTGCTGCTCAGTTATCCTTGTGTGTTTCTAACCAGTGATCCTGGCGATCCCCACTCCCCCGCCCCACCACCCCCTTTCCATCACTCTATTTTTGAGGCCAGAGAAGCACAGGGTGATGCTGGAGGGAGGGAAGGACAGCAGAGAGTGCAAGGGGAGATCATACATGGGGGAAGAAGTCACAGACACTGCCTACAATGATTTCCCCATGCCCACTTGCTAGAATGCGAAAGTCTGACAAGAAAACTCACTCATCTTCCAGACTGGCAGGAGTCTGGGCAAGCGGCAGTACATGCAGGGTAGTTACTTACAAAAAGGAGACGCAGAAGCACGGAAACACTCATACAAAGGAGGAGCAGGCAATCAGGTTCTGCTGGTTCTTTTTTCTCACTGGCTTTCCTGTCAGGCTCCAGAAACAGGAGAGTGGTGAGGGGAACGGTGGCAGGCAGATGTAGTTTGAGCTTACAACCTGCTCGCATTGGCTGTTGTTGCCTAAGCCTTCCTGAACTTTAGCACATTTCTGCTGAGGTCATGATCAGCAGATTTCACAGATTTCACTTTCACTTCTTAGCTTGCCGGGGACTTCTCAGAAAGGACCATAAACAACCCGGTTTTTAAATTTTTTTATTTTATTTTTTACCCAGACCACGTACTTTACCCACACTAGAACCAACCAACCAACCGAGTTAATGACCATCACACAACAGTTCCAGAAAAGAAACTGGTCAAGACAACTCTCAAAGCTCACAGTGATTTAAACTTCAAGATAAACACGACCTAGAATCCTATTTAGAAGGGAACTTCAAGATCCTCTGTCTGAGTTCCTGGATCCAGGTCACCCGGTGGGAAGCAGTTATGCTGTTACATCCCCTCCTTTTTAGAAATTGGCTTTGCAGTATGACTGGGCTTCTCTGGACACAAAACCTTGTCTTAGCATTTTCACCAGAGTGTTAGGCCCATGCTGGAGCAACTGGAACATCTTTTATTTCAAAATAAGAGCAGAATGAAGCTTCCTATTTTAGTAATCATGGGGGCTCCAAGCCGGAGTTTAAAAAGCACTTCCTTTGCTCACGTGACCAGCTTAGAAATTCCAAGTCAGGGTTAAGCTGGGTTAAGCCATTGGACAGCCACCTAGTAGTATTGCTGAATCATTCAGGGTTTTTTCCCCACCCCCAAATAAGTTCTGTGATCTGCTCTGTCTTTCCCCCCGCTCCCCCTCCCCTTTGCAGTTCTTTTAAACTGGAACCTTAGAAAGAGGTGATGTGATCTAATAGAAAAGACAGCAGCGGCTCCGGCATCAGGGAGCTCTGTTAGAGACTAGCAAATGATTTAACCTCCCTGAGCATCATGTCTCATCTGTAAAAGGGAAGCAAGCACAGCCTACTTCACATGGCTGTTGTAGAAACAGGAGGTGATGCAGGAAAGTGCAGCGCAGTCCTGGGCAACGTAGCTGCTACTGCTAACGGCAGAATTTGCGAATTTATCTGGCCTAGTCATCATAGCCCTGTCTCCAGGGCAGAGACGACATCAACATTCGGTACTAACATGAACGAGTTACTCTGAAAGCTGAATGCCGGGGCGTGAAGTGATGCAATACAGGATAGAAATACGTATTCAAAACAGCAGGGTCCTGCGGGAATCTCACCCGTGCTCGCTCTCTTATAAATGACAAACTGTGGGGTGCTCCACTTGCCTCCCCGTGAATAAATGGCTAGAGATGAACATTCGTCAGCTCTAAAGAAACTGCATGTGTGCTCTTTTGCATTTCTGCTAAAATCTGAGAAGTAAGATGACTATTTTAAACCATAATCTATGCATTTCGGTGCCATTTTGTGCCACTTTTGCTCTGTGCAATTCACCTCTTTTAATAAAGAATATTTTTCTACTTGTTGGAGGTATACATCTTAGCACTTTACTGTGAATTACTTTATTCTGTAATTATTTTAGTTATGTATGTTTTACATGTACAATTATACAGTAACCTAGTGGAGAGAAATGTCTTTTATAGCACTTATGGCTTCTAGCGCTCTAAATAGAATAGAAATTCAGGAAATGATGTTTGTCAGTCGATTCACTGAAGAGCCTAGTAGGGACATTAAAGTCAGTGATAGTACAGGTCATTCCTTCCTGAGTTGTTAATTTTTTTTTTTTTTGGTGTTGTATGAATAAGTCATTTTGGAAGAGATCAAAAGTGCAGAGCTTTTTTTTTTTTTTTTTTTACCATTGCAACAAAAATTAAATATAAATACCTAATATAAAAATTTCTATGTTTTCTCTGGATTTCTTTTTATACCTCTGAAAGATGCTCCCACTAAAAAGATGAGGTATCTAGAATTTGTATTTTAGTAAACGCGTGTGCGTGTGGACGGGGAGGAATGGTGAGAGGGATGGGGAGGGCTTTTCTCTTCCTTTCTTTCTCCTTTTAATACGTAAGCATATGTTTTCTTTTATCCACAGTTGTCAGAGCAGTGTAAAGCTAAATTATTTCTGCCTTTGGAACTCTGAATGGAACTCTTATTTGGTTGCTTAGCCTTAGTTTTAGTTAGATGGGGGGCTGTCTGCACAGAACTTTGCTGGTTGGATTCTTCAGCGTGAAGGCTCTTGCCTTTGACAATATTCGCATCTCTCTCAAAACACAAGGACGTAGTCTCCCATGTGCTGCGGACGGCTTCCACGTCTTTAGTCTTTATGGCCTTGATTTGAAAACGTTTTTTCCTCTTCTTGTGTCCTTTGAGAGGTGACAACGTGTCAAATGACAGCTGAGACACAGACTGGCGCCATTCTGAAGAGCTTACCGTAAGGTTTTTTGGGCTTATAAAAGGGTTATGTCTGGGTGGCATCCAAGATGTCTTGTGCCTCTTTCTGTTTACATAAGGAGCTGGATTTAGTCTAGAAAAGAAATGAAATACATGAGTTTTTACCCAACATGTACCTGAGGTATTCGTGGTCCCTAAGTATTTGTCATGGTATCAATCTATTTTTTCCTCCCTTAAGACGTTCACCATTATTTGTATGAGAGGGATCTTCATCTCTGGTCATGATTTTTCAGCATTAGTCTAATTCTGTATTTCCAAATGCCTAGAGCATATGTTTATTTAGATATGTTCCCTGACCCCAGGCTTCCTGATATAACTTTACTTTTATTTACACATCTAGTGGAAGTAAATGTTCTCTAAAGTTTCACTTTGCTCTAAAAATCTACTTTGTTTATTCTATTAGAACAAACGGTATAAATACTGCAAGTTTTCCTTTCTATAGTCAGTAAAAAGATCAACAGAACTCCAATAGAGGACAGTTTTCCTCAAGAGAGGGAAGTTTTGTAAGTTATTAATTGTGGCCACTTAAAATTTCTCGGTTTCCTTAGAGTTCCATTTTTTTAAACAACAAAAAACCATATTTTAATTAAAATTTTAATTTTGAGATAATTTAGACTCATTTGCAGTTAGAAGAAATAATACAGAGCGATCTCACGTACCTCTCACTCAGTTTTTCCCAAACGTAATATCTTGCGAAACTACAGTACAATAACGCAAACAGGATACTACCACTGACATAGTCACGGGACAGAAAAGTTCCCTTCTGTTTCCCTTTTATTAACACGCCTGCTTTCCTCCCTGCCCATCCCCCCTCCTTCACTCCTGGCAACCATTAATCTGTTGTCTCAATTGTATAACTTTGTTAATTCAAGAATGTTATGTAGTGGAATTGTATTGCGTGTAACCTTCCAGGAGTGGCTTTTTTCACCCACCGTAATTCTCTGGAGGTTGACCCAGGTTGTTTCGTTTATCTGTAATCCATTTCTTTGCTTGCCAAGTAGTAGCTCATGGCGTGGATATACAACATTTGTTTAATAATTCATCCACCGAAGGCCATGTGGGTTGTTTCCAGTTTGTGACTATCATAAATAGCTATAAACATTTGTGTACAGGTTTTTGTGTGAACACGTCTTCATTTCTCCGAGATTAATGCCCAGAAGAGCAATTGCTGGGTCATAAGGTAGTTACATATGTGATTTTTAAAAAACCATGTAACTGTTTTCTGGAGCACTGGTACCATTTTACAGTCCCATCAGCAGTATATGAGTGATCCAATTTCTTTGCATCCTCATCAGTAGTCAGTGTTAACACTATTTTTTCTTTTAGCCATTCTGATAGGTATGTAGTTATCTCATTGTGGTTTTAATTTGCATTTCAATAATAGCTAATCATGTGGAACATCTTTTCTATGTGGTTTGGTAAAATGTCTATGTCTTTTGCCCATTTTCTAAATGAAATATTTGTTTTCTTACTGCTAAATTTTGAGACCTCTTTAACTTAGATACTAGTCTCTTGTTTACGTGGTTTGCAAATATTTTCTTCTATTTTATAGCTTGTCTTCTTATCCTCTTAACAGGGTCTTTTGAAAGACAAACACTTATTTTGATGAAGTCCAATTTATCAATTTTTCTTTATGGATTACGCTTTCGGTGTAAAGTATAACTTTTTGCCTAACTCTAGATCATATTTTCTATTTTTTTTTAAAAAAAGTTTTATAGATTTGTGTTGTGCAGTTAAATAAATCCATGATACATTTTGAATTTTTTTTCCTTTTGTATGAGTTTAGGTCAAAGTTCATTGTTTCAGTCTATGGATGTCTAACTGTTCCAGCAATACTGGTTAAAAAGCTATCTCTCCTCCATTGAATTGCTTTTGTACTTCTGTCGAAATTAGTCAAACATATTTGTATGGGTCTATTTCTGAGTTCTGTGTTTAACTCTATTGATATATATGTCTATTCCTCCTCCAATACTACACTCTCTTGATTACAGTAGCTATATAAATGGTCTTGAAATCAGATAGATTCTACTTTATCCTTCTTTTTCAAAATCACTTGCTTCTTTTTTCCTTTGGCTCTTATTAACAATATTCAAATGAACACCACTACAGAAATCCTTTAGCCTTTACCTAGTTTTTTCCCCCCTCCTTTAGGATCAATTCCTAAAAATTAAATATCTTGTCAAAATGAATGTAGATATTAAGATTTTTTTTTCATTCATATTGTTGGACTGTCTTCCAGAAACCCTGTTCCAGTTTATATTCCAACAATCAGCGAATGAATTCCTCCACTAAGAGGCAAAAGTGAACAGAATTTCATTATTGTTTTAATTTACATTCCTTGGATTTAAGCGAGATTGAACATTTTAAAATGTTCGTTGGCCATGTGTTTTTTTTTTCTTTGTGTATTTCTGGTTCATAGCCTTTGCTCATTTGCTATTAAAATATTCTTAATTTTTAAAATTGATTTGTAGGCTATTTTTGAATATTAAGTAAATTGATCTTCTGTTTTTCATTTATATTATACTGAGAAATGTCAAAAGCACGATGATGAAGGTCTCTGGAGTCAGAATGTTAGTTGGCTTGAATCCAGTTCTGCTACCTACTAGCCATGTGACACTGGACAAATTACGAACCTCTTTGTATTTCAGTTTCCTCAGGTATAGAATGTAAAACATTGCGTGTATGTGTGTGTGTGTGCATATATAAACATAGAATAGTGTCCAGCACATAAAGTGCTTTATCAAAATTTGTTGATAATATTAGTATTATATTTATTATTTTCTGCTTGTCATTGTCTTTCTTTTATTGTGGATTCCCTTTTGGCCTTAGCATTGGTTCTATTTTTTTATCTTTAAAAGGAATCTGGTCTCATTCTTTCTGCTTTCTTCTGAGTATCAATAAGCTGAAGTAACTGAAGTTAATCTTTTCCAATTCTGGTTGCCTCCTAGGATTATAAGGTTTAGATACACCTGAGAAATTTCAAGTCAGGCTATGGTCATACTTTGCTAATACATACTTTATTCATAGATTCAAATTAATGAGTGGTCCCACACAATAAACAATCCAGTGTAGCTGGTAACCTGCTCCTTCACATACCCAACTTTTTCTTATGGCTTTGGACCTTTGTCCCTTAGTCAAACATGGTACAGCTGCCACCATTTTTAAGAGCCTATGCTTGTTTTTTAGGATAATGGATTAATAAGCCTTGCTTCCTTAAAATAGACTGTGTTAAATAGTTAAAAATGACAAAATCGTATTGACTTACTGATGCTGGATTTTGAAGCTGGTTCTTGGATTCAGTATCTGTTTTATCTGAGAGGACTGCATGTCTTTAGTGCTTTCCATGATAGGGAGCAAATACTGCAACATTTCTTCAGTTTGAGCTATTTTTTTATCCCTGTAGATCCTTTTTTCATCATCTGTCCAATTCACGCCAGTCTTCTTGCTTTGGAAAGATGGACATTCCTTCATTTTGCCTTTTAGGTTGTGATGTAGATCTGGGAGGCAATCACAAAGATATGCGGAGATGCGTGGACTGAATGAATTCAGCATTTATTTATTGTGCATTAGGTGTTGAGGATTCTACTAAAAATTCTTACCCATCTGGAGTTTAAACTTTAATTACAGGAGCAGAAAATAAGCAAGTAAATAAGTAAAATATATGTTAGACAATGATAAAAGTTGATGGGATAAAATAAAGCTGGGGAGGGGAACAGCGAATTCTAGGAGGAAAGGTTGGTTTCTGTTGGTAAAAAGGTGTTCCGAGAAGGCCTCCCTGTGCAGCTGACAGGTCAAAGGAGTTAGAGAGTAAGTCAGCAGTTTTCAGAGGAAAGAGCATCTTGGCCAGGGGAGTAGCAAGTGCAAAGGCCCTAAGCTGGGATCACGGTAGTGAGTTCAAAGAATGCCCAAATGGCACAATGGCTAAAGGAGAATTAACCAAGGGGCAAGAGATAGATTCAGATCGGCAACTTGGTCTTAGTTTACGAAGGGCCTCAGAGGCCATTGTCAGGGCTTTGATTTTTACTGAGTGTGAAATATGGAGTAACTGGAAGGCTTTGCGCAGAAGAGTGTCATATGTGAGATTTGTTTTATTAGGACTGCGCTGGTTGCTGTATTGAGAACGGATGAGTAGTGGCGAGGTTGGACAAGTAGGGAGGTCTCTTGGAAGGCTACTGAAATAATCCAGGGGAGAGGATGATAGCTTGGACCAAGTGCTGGCAGTGGCCAGAAGCGTGAGAAGTGTGTGTATATGTGGAGGGGAAGATCTTCGATATGTTCTGGGATTTTCTAATGAATCAGATGTGGGGTGAGAGTAGACGAGGAGAATCAGTGGTGACTCCAAAGCTTCTGATTTGAGAAAATGGAAGGATGGTGATATGAGGAATACTGTGAGAAGAGAATGTTAGAAATCCCTTCTTCATTAGATGATATAAAGGAATTACGAGGCATTTTGTTAATTGTGATAGTATAGCATTTTAAAAAAGTGTTTATCAAACTGCTCTAAAAATAATGTCTATTTAAAAAATATTTATTCCACTCCATACCCATTGGGATGGCTACTATTGAAAAAACAGAAAATAACAAGTGTTGGCAAGGATGCGGAGAAATTAGAATCCTTGTACAGTGTTGGTAGAAATGTAAAATGGTACATAAGAATGTAAAATGGTAGTTCCTCAAAAAACTGAAAATAGAATTACCATATAATCTAGCAGTTCCTTTTCTGGGTATATGCCCCAAAGAATTGAAATCAGAGTCTCAAAGAGATATTTGTATATCTATGTTCATAGCGGCATTACTCACAAACAGCCAGAAGATAGAAGCAACCCAACTGTCCAATGATGGATAAGTGGATAAACAAAATGTGATATGTACATACAATGGAATATCAGTCAGCCCTGAAAATGAAGGAAACTCTGACACCTGCTATGATATAGATGAACCTTGAGGACATTATGCGAAGCGAAATAAGCTAGTAGAAGAGAGACAAATATTGAACTTGTATTCCAAATACCTCATTCCACTAACATGAGCTGCCTAGAATAGTCAAAGTTATAGAGATAGGGAGGAGGATAGTTTCCAGAGGCTGGGGGAGGGCGGCGTGGGGAGTTCGCGTTTAATGGGTATGGAGTTGCAGTTTTGTGAGAGAAAAAGAGTTCTGGCGATTGTGCGCACAACAACATGAATGTACGTTAACACTGCCTGACTTTATACTTAAAAATAGTTAAACGGTAAATTTTATGTAAAGTGGATTTTAACACAATTAAAAAAATCAATATACACAAGAAGAGAGAGAGAGAGAGAGAAAAAAAGAACCCCAAGCACAGCCTGAACAAAGACCGGTAGACATCACGGGACGTGAAAGGAGTACTTACAATGCCTGAATTGGAACGTGGACAATGTGAGAAAAAGCAGAATATGCTGAGCATAAAAGCAATAACTGCATTGTACTTTGGAAACATGTTTATCTAGTTGGAGATATTTGTTGAACTATTTTCTGGCAAAAGGATGTGGCTTGCTGAATCTAAATACGTTAGCAAAACGTGCGGTGGGTCTATGGAGGAAACAGGAATAGCAGGTGCTGATAACTGTTACTGGTGGGTGATGGGGACCTGTGGATTCATTATTCCATCTTCTCCACTTTCCTTTGTCTGAAATTTCCATAGTAAAAGCTTTTTATTTTTATTTTTTTTAAAGAAAAGGAACCGGCCATTATTAAAAAGAAGGGAAACAGGTGACTTGGGTAGTCGTTGAATTAAGATGGACTTGAAAGATAATGAACAAGGGTATGTATGATGACAGTTTCTGCAATGCTGGCACATGGACAGACATTCACTGAATTCTTATTATGCAGATAGCATTATATTTGGTTTGGTAACCAGGAATGGAAAATACAGTCCTTGCCTTTAATATGTTAACAGTTAGGACTAGAAAAAATGAAACATCAATTAGAATGGATTTCCACAGATACAAGGCAGTGTACTTACTATAGGATTGCAAGAGAGGGACTTTGATCCATACTTAAGGATGGATAAGGAAAGCTTCCTGCTTCTTAACTAATCTGAGCCTTGATGAAGAAGTACAAACCATCTAAGTAAAACAGGATAGTAATCTAGGTTGTGTGACTAACATAGCACATCTAGGAAATCACAAGTATGGTTTAGAATGACTAGAATATCAGGTAGGTATGAAGAAGTGGTACAAAACTAGAGGCCTTGTTTTTAATAATAATACTTTTGAGAGACTTTCTGAGACAGGACTGATTTGTGACTGGTAGATGCTTAATGATTTTTGAAATGAATTGTTAGGGGCCACTGAAGATTTTACTCCAGGGAGTGATTTAATCAGACCTGCATTTTTGAAAGATCACAATGGCAGCCAGGATGACAGGTTGAAGAAAAATGAGACTTGAGGCAGGGAGAGAAAATAGGAGCCTAATGCAGTAATTCAGAGAGGGAGAAAGAGAGTTTGAACAAAAAGAGCGGCAGTATAATGAAGAGAAGCAGAGTTGAGAGAACCTTTGGGAGTAGAATGGTGGATATCAAAACAGAGATGTGATAAACGCCGACATCTTGGATTACTACTTAGATAAGTGGATGGCTGGCGGTAGTATTACTGACTGAGAAGTGGAAGGCAGTGGGAGAAAGAGAGCTGCAGTGGGCACGTTGAATTAAAAGTAAATGAAAGGAAAATCGAATGGCTATATCTGGTAGGTAGATGAGTATGGAACTCAGAAGAGATGTCTCGGTTGAAGATTAAAAATACAATGATCATCAGTTGCTTGTTGAATCTCCAGGTATAGATGAGAGTGCTCAGAATAAATATGTGGTGAGAAGAGGAGAGACCAAAGGATGGAATACCGGGGAATAGCCCACTTAAAATTTAAGCAGAGGAAGAGAAGCCCATGGAGGACAGCAAACATAAATGGCCAGAGAAATAGGAGAAAAACAGGGAGAGAGCAGTGCCACAGACACATTTGTTGACTTGCTCAATAAATGATGGCACAGAGTTTAAAGACTCTGGGAATAATCAATAGTAGAGAATCAAGTACGACAAGGACCGATGGCTTGAGAAATAACAATTTCATTGATATGGTAAGAGTAGAAGCCAGATTGTAGGTGTGAAGTATACAAGTGAGGACAGGATGATAATAAATATTGACTATTTTGATAAAGAAAAGAGGGAACTAAGTATAAGGAACTCCCTCTTAAACCCACCCCTCAGCTTTAATTATTTGATTTATTTTTGCTGCCTGGGGTGATCAATATTTGAATCCATCAATTGCACTAGGAGAAATGGTTATGGTAGCTAAAATAAACAACCTGTGCAGGTAAAGCACGTTCCAAGAGAAATGATGCCATGGCTTACTTCTGGGTGTTGGTGGTCTGGCTAAATGAAAGAATTCATTTCATTTCCTACTTGGTAAGTTCTATAATGGGAAAGGACAGACTTCCTTCTGTAAGAAACTGAGTGATAATAAAGACATGACATTTTAGAGAAAAATTTATAGCCCTAAATGCATATGTTATAAAGAAAGGGGGCAACACTAAAGATTAAGAACAGAGTTTACTCAGAAATGATTTACTTCAGTAAAAAAAAATTCTAGAACTTTTATTAGTCTGTCAACAAGATTCATCAGGACATATGCATATACAACATAATCAAGAAGAGATGAGGATCTCAACTCAGGAAAACTGAATAAGGTTGAGAAACAAAATTTTTAAATTAAGCATGTGGTGAAAGCAGTGGGAAACACAAATACAAATCTCTGCTTGGCAGCAAAATTCCATGGAAACTACCTGTCTCCAACTTCTCTTATTTTAAAATATACTTTACTTAAATTTGTACCTCTAATATTTCTACACTACCCTCCCTTATCCACGCATACACACCTATAATTAAGTTTAACTTATACATTAGATATAGTAAAATATTAACAAAACATAAAAAGAAAGAACAATTATAAAGAATAATGTAATGAAGTTATGCAAATGTGGTTTATCTTGCTCTCTGATAACTGAGATGGCTATTAAATGGTTAATGGGTGGTGAGCATGCACAGTGTGGATAAACACTGGACATCACGAGATTTCGTCATACCATTCAGAATGGTGTGTACTTTAAAACTTATGAATTGTTCATTTCTGAAATTTTCCATTACATATTTTAGGACTCTGGTTTGACTGGGTAACTGAAACTGTGGAAAACGAAACTGAACTGAAATTCCTCTCATCAAGATCCCCAGTAAAACCTCCATGTTGTAAAATCCAACAGTAAATCCATCTCATTTGACATACCTATAGGATGCTCCTTAGTCTGGTCAGTTCTCACCCTTTACCTGATCCGGTGGAATTCCTAAGGACTTGCTCCTTAGCCCTTTTCTGTATCTATACTCACTTAGGAATCTCCTCTGGCTTCATGCCTTAAAATATTATCTTCATGCTGCAAATTCCTAAATGCCTCTCCAGCCCAATCTCCTCCCTGAACTCTGGACTCATATACACCCAATTGCCTCTTGAACGTTTAAAAGGCATTTCGAAAGCAAAACATCTAAACTGAATTGTTGCTCTACCCTCAGCCTTTGCCATCTCAGCAGAAGATAACTCAATCTGGCTAGCTGCACTGGTCCAAAACCCTGGAGTATCAACAGTGTGAATGCCTATGAAACCATCTCCACAGTTGAGATCTAAAAAAGACCACCCCTAAAAGACCCCTGTGCTCCTTTATAGCCCATTCTTCCCTCCATCCCCTACCCTATCCTTTCTTACTCCAGATAACCTGAATTGGGTTTTTGCCTCTATAGATTAGCTTGCAGCTCATAAAAATGAGATTTCATATAACATTTACTTTTCTTTGTCTGGCTTCTTTTACTCAGCACAATGATTGTGATTCATTCACGTTGCATGTTTCAGTAGTTCATTACTTTTTAATTCTATGCATTGAAAGGACATCAGTAACAAGGAGTGATGATAATAAGGCAACTACATAATTTTTTTCAAGACTATATTAAATTGAAATAATTTTCTTCTGTACTCAAAATCATACAGAGATTAAATACGGCAAGTATTTTGCAGAGTTAGGAATAAATTGGCTATTAAGCATCCCTGTTTACAAAAGCAGTTCCTATAACCCAGATTTTATGGGATTTATTAATGATGATATAGTGAAAGCCACCTTTGTATTTACGAAAATCCTAAACAGTAGCAATAGTAATAGTAGTAGTAATAATAATAATATAATAATAAAAACCTTCTGTTGGTATCCTTGCCTTCTCAGTCCGACTGGGAGTTTGTTTGCTTATAGCACACTTCAAAGATACCACCTTGAAGCAGTTTCCATACAAATCAGTGTTCTTTGGCTGACTTGTTTCCTGGATTGGCCTCTTAACGGTTCCTAAAAAATGTCTTTGTCGGTCTTTGCTAAGTCTCTGAATCATACTTTGGGAGCTGAAAGAAACAGGGTGCTCTGGTGTCAATGTCAACAGTGAACTGTCTCATCAAGAGTAATGCAGTACCATATCTTACTTGTATATTACGCCTCACAGTATGCAAAGTATTTTTACAGATATTATCTTATGGGGGCTCTCACCGGTCCTGTGATGCAGGCGGAATGGCCGAAGTTATCCCCATCTTACATGGGAGAGGGAATATAAGGGAATTTCAGGGAATTAGAGAGGTTGAGCTATTCGTTCAAGACCACATAGCAAATAAGAGGAAAGGGTGGTTCCAGCCTTCGCATCTTCTGACTCCGGTACTTTCTCTATCTCTTTCTCTTCTCTTGGTAATCATGTGATTTCTTTCCATAGATATGGTCAATCATATTTAAAAAAATTAAATCTTAGTTGAAATCAATCAATTCTAGATCCAAGTTCATGCATGCCCAAGATGGTTCATTCCTTACCTAATTTTAAAGTTTTTAGAACGGGAGAGTCTACATATCTCGATAGAGCCCATTTTACTGAGCAGAAACCAATCAAGTTCTCAGAAGAGAGGCCAAGGACGAAAGAAAGGGCATGCCATATTTTCTGTTGTACAAATGCAGCTTCTTCTCAAAGACTTACCTGTTCCATGGTTTAGGTGATGGTTCATATTATTCCAAAAAACAGGGAAACTTGCCAAGGGAGCTAGTGATATAATAATTACTGGTTTGACGCAACTACAAAGTTTATCTGTGTTATCCTGACTTCTCTTTCTATTCCTTTTCTGTTTTTAGGTAGTAGTATTATCCCTGTGTGACCAATGCTCCAACCGCTATTACAGATAGTAAAATATCTGACATTCACTAAAACACTACATAATTATCTTATGCAGAAATAATTCTTTTTAAAATGAGAAACTCAGATACTGCAATGATAAACACATAGAAAGAAATGCCTAACTGTAGATTTTAAGACATCCATTGGGATAGTTTGGGGATATTGAAATCTCAGAACTTTTTAAAACCCATCATATTGGCATTCCTATGCATAAAACTGACCTAATCACAGGTAATATGTAGAATATAAGGAGACAGCCAATTAGTAATTGTTATCAAAAAGCAACTTTTACTTGTTGCTTAAATTCAAAATCAAAATCTTCTAAGACAGAGGAAATGGAGTAAGGTGTTAGTTCTCCTACCTTAGATACCTTTTCAGAAGCCAAGAAGGGGCTCGTCGAGGTATTTTCACTAAAAAAGAGAATATACTATAAAATTTCTGAACATAGATTTTTAAAATTAACAAAACTTAATTTTTTACTTTCTCAACAATTACCTCATTCATATATATGATGGCTAGCTTAATTGAGTTTATCTTTAATTCATCTGCCATTGTTTCACTCTGATATATGAAATATGTTAGTACGAATTTCCCTTAGAAGCTCTTTAATTAAACTGTTTCAATAGACTAGCAAACAGTAGGAAACAGGTATCTAATAACTGTCAAACAATTCAGACAGAACTGGATAGATGTATGTTAGGATCTATGAAGGACATCTACATGTAGAGTAGGGTGACTAACTCTTTAGAAGGCCAACCCAGGACACAACCATACCAGACCAAGAATAGTATAATGTGTAATAAATAATTATATGCAAATGTATTATGATTTTAACATGAAATATAAAATAGGTGTTTATTTAAAATTGCATATTATTTAGTATTATTTACTTTTATGTTATATAAATGCTTTTAGGCAAAACAAAAGGACTTGTTAACAATGATAATTAGTAATTAATAGAACAAATTAAATAAATATTATGTGAGAATGATCTAACAATATATTTGTTTCTCCTCTGATACAAATTTTAACTCTTTATAAATATTTAAATTTTATAAGCCATATTATTTTGTTATATTAAGATACATAAATAAAAGACTCTTAAAAAGTTGAATGTAAACACAATGGGGTAATTAAATAGATATTGCCCATATTTAATAAAATTTAACATGACATGTTTCTTTTTATGTGTGCCATGATAAAGTAAGATATTTTTGCTCTGTGTTTCCTTTCCCAGTAACACTCTCTGAATTGCCTGCAGCCTTTAGGATATCCTTCTCTTCTTTTATGTAGTGGTAAAACTGAATACATTCAAAATCAAATTTCTTTGACCTGTGGGTCTCCTTTTATCAAGCTCACGTTACATTGATCCCTGGTGGCAGTCAAATACAATGACATCAAGTTAGATATCCTGTCAACAAAGAAGTCTGATTGTGGACTAGCACGTTTCTAGACTTGTAAGAAATTAGTTTCCAGCTCTGCAAAAATGTCTATCCCCTTTGTACCAGAACTGAAGTAGAGAATGCAGGAGACATAACTTAGCAGCTACACCATGTAAGTAACACTCTATAGGTTTGAGTATATGTAAACCCAGGATGTCAATATTTTAGGATAATTTTCAAATAACAAATGCAATCTTAGGCTGCATTAATGGTAATCTAGTATCTAGAAAGAAGCAAATGAGAATGATGATTTATTGAATACTCATTAGATGACATTTGCTATACTGTGTTTAGTTTCATTCAAGTTTGAATAGTAATAGAAAAGAGTAAAATAATGTGGTAGAGGGACTTGAATCATGCTGTATCATTATGGGTGGTTGAAAGAAATGGAAGTAAAGTTTCAGGGAAATAAATAATAGCTTTAAAAAATACTTGCTATCATGTGTAAGAAGCATTACATTTGTTCTCATTATTTTAAGAAGAATTAGGGAAAATGAGTCAGTCAGAAATGTTTACCTTTGAGGTTCCTTCACTCTAAGATGTACGTTATTAAAGAGGTGGATGAAACTTACAGGGACCTGTGGTTTTAACTCAACATAAAAAGAACTTTCTTATTGCTATACTCTGACAGTGAAATGAACTGTATTGCAATTTGTTGAACTACTTGTCACCAAGTGTAGTCAATCAAAGGCTGGATGAGTCTAGATCCTGCAATGAGGAGGAGGGGAGACTAGAGGACCCTCAAGGTTCTCTCTGCTTTAAGATTCAGCGAGATAGGAATGAGAAGATTAAACAATCAGATAAATATTTTCCTTTTTTTTTTTTTTGGTCTGGTTAACATTATAAGAAAGCAAATTGACATATAATGAATACTACTGGCTATCTCTATTTCTAGAGCTATAAAGAAAAATAAAAATTTGAGATTCAAAATTTCTGGGAAGGTAGATTGTTCTTTGTCTATCCAATTTGAAGATAATCTTCTAGTTTTTTATAAGTAGATTTTGACCATATACATATTATTAAATAGCTCATGTATACATAATAGGTGACCATGCATTACTGTCTATATTTCCATTTACTCACCCAAACCTTGGTGAGGAAATTGTCTTCTGACGTAATCAAATATACAATCATCTGATTTGTTTGGCCTTGTTCTAAAAAATATAGTAAAATATCATTAGTAGCTTAAGAACAATTCAATGACTCTTTTCATATTTTTATCTTTTTCTAAATGAAAAATGCTAGCAGATAACATATAAAGAGTAGTTTAGCTCAATTAAATTAACGCAAACAGTTGTCAAATCTTATGAATTTTTTGTTGCATTTTTGCAAAACTCTAAAAAATGTTCATCCCCTTGGATCAGCAATTCCTTTGTAAGATTCTATTATAAATAAATTATTAAAAGTAATACACAAACGGGGAGAACTTTAACTTAAAGGTCTTCATTGTTGTTTACAAGAGAAAAAAAGTAAACAGTTTAACAATGGAGGTTGCTAAATAAGTTAAGATTCACTAAGTCAATGGAATACTTTTTCACCATTTATTAACACGTAAAGAAGTTAATAATATACTGTGATTTTAAATGAAAACATAGGCTGCAAAACCTGAACCTCGTTAAAAGATGAGCTCCTCGGGTAAGAAAGGGTATAACATACTTCTTAATGTCCCTAAACACAAAGCACAGTAGCAACCTCAAAGCTGTGACATGAAAAAAAGCGTTTGTTGGGCAAATGAATTAATTGTTTTTAAGAGCTAGAAGCAGAACATTACCTTTCACATCAGAATTTGATTCTTCATGTCTGTGCATTAAATGTTCTTTATCACAAACCTAAAGGAACACAGAACCAGAAGGAAAACAATACTATGTTATAAACATGAAAATGTGATTTATGGTAGTTTCCAACATTTCTCATTTTATCCTCATAGTTTTAGGATGGATACAATAATCTCTTAAACCAGAACCTTCTAAGACCTTTCACACTTTTCTCCCATAGCAATGAATAGAAGAAAATATTGATATTATATTTTGGCATAAAAGGAAGTTTAAAATTTTTCACTTCATTTAGAACTTATTATGATGAGAGACAAAAATGTATTATATGTTTCTCACTTACTGAAATGAGAAAAGATGTAGAGAGAGAAGTGTGTGAAATGGGTGCAAATAAATAACATTTTGAAAGTGCATAAGCAATTCTAAAATTGTGCTTATACAGAAAAGATGAAAAATATTTTCCTGTGGCTTCTGAAGAAGTCTAGAGTAAGGAAGAGCATACATGACATTGTTTTGTCTTGCAAGGAGTTGTCAATGGGACCCAGGCAGACTTTAAAAGACACGAACACTGTAGAATTGTGACTGTGAATCTTGAGTAGTCTACAAATCATTACATGATCATGAAAACATTGTAAATGTAACCAAACTTTTGTTTCTGCATCTGTGGTATGTGGATATTATAAAGACTTTCCCAAAAGGAACTGAGAAAGTAAAAAAGAATTGAAAACATTTTTGCCAAGATGTTATGCATATCAACTCATGATAAAAAGTGGAATATGAAAGAGAGTTAAAAGCAAAAATCTCTTCGTAGATAAAATTGGCAGCAAAAAAATTTTGTGTAAAATGGAAAGAAATGTAAAAATCAAAGGATTACTAAAGAGAAGAAGAGAAAAATATTCTAGAAAAAAATTACACAAAGTTAAAAATAGCAATATTATATGATCACTTGAATTTGGAGAGACAGGGGTGAAATTAAGCTGAAGAAAATTCACTTATAAGACTTGATTCGATGAACTCTGAATGGCATTTTTAGTCCTGTTCCCTTGATTGAAATGATGTTGTGAGCCATAATAAACAATTACATTTATCCCACAGAGCACCACCAGGCCAATGTCCTTATGAATGTGACCTACATATTCAACTGCAGTAATCTATAACTGTCTTCGCTGAAAGTCTTCAAAATTAATTATTGAAAGTGTCTTAGTAGAAAATGAAGTTAACCAAAACATTTAATAAATAATTTACTACTATTGTTTTGGGATGTACTGATGTCTTACAAGCAAATCATTAAAATAAGAAATAGTTCAAGAGCATGAATTTAAGTTGTCCTCAGGCATTAATCTCAGGTAAGATGATATGGTTTACTCTTTTCGCCAAAGATTATTAGAAAATAAATTTCAGATAAATGACTAAGAACTCCTATTAGTTTATGGGAATGTTTAAAATACATGCAACTTTCTGAAATGACCAAATGATGAGACTGTTTTCCATTTGTAAAATCCAACATTAAAAATAAATTATGGTTTCATAACATCTTTTAAAGCTCCAACCAAGAAAGATGAAAAACATGAATATTTAATATAAAAGTATTATATGTTACATGAAATACAGTTTAGGTAGATGAGAAAAACCACTATGTGAGTATGTTTATGAGAACTAAATAAATATGTATCTTGCAATATTTACATACAAAAAAATAAAAAACACCCCCAAACAAATCTTCTTTGGCTGTTGTTGGTTCTGTACTTAACACACCAAGGTCAATGAGAGAGTTTGTTTACCAAATATTTTTTTATAATCTTGGCCCTCCCCCAAGCATACTCACATTGTTTAGATGCATAATTTACAAACAGAAAATTAGATATTAATATCAAAATACACAGTATTATTGTAACAACATGCTTTAAAAATATAATTAAAAACTTTATGAGGAATGCCGATGTAGAAGGGGGCACACACAAAGGGCGGCGTGCACACTGGTAAAATGTGAACAAGCTCTGGATTGTGTCAAAGTTGATTTCACGGTGACACAGTCTGATCATGCACGCAGTATGCTGTCATGGGGGGAAGAGAAGTAAAGGATGCAGGGAACCCTCCTATTATTACTGTGAATCTATAATTATTTCAAAATAAAAAGTTGAAAAAATGAAATTAAGGAAGGAAGAATTTCAAAACTTCTTGGGAAACTAGACTCTGTTCATTCAATCCACACTTGGCAGATGGCAGTGTATTTGGTGTTCAGTACGTGCTGAGCCTGTTCCTGCCAACTTAGAATCTGATGCGTGACGGATGTCGTGAACAGGAGATATTTGTAAAACAACTTCTGATATTTTTATCCGTTTGAAGATTTGTGTAGATATCTTCTGATCTTCTGAGCCTGGTATTCAGGTATTCTCCAACTTCCGGGTTTTCCATAGGTAACAGAAAGCTTAAAGATTGATTGATTTGCACCAAAGATATTTGTTTGGATCCCATGGACTTGGGATATCACTTCCTGTGTGTGTGGCAGGCCTGTTTCTTAAGTAGGTATTTCCTCTGAAGACCCTCTCCTCTCCCTTCTGCTCCTTCTAGGGCTTGTTACGGCGATTTACTTGGTTGTTTCTTTAATAACTGGCTGGATTGCTTTCCTGAAGCCCACTACCCTCCGGCAGTGTCAGGCCTCTGATTTTGCTCCTCAGGTGCAGACCTGGGTGTAGCCACATTCACCCTGGGATGGAGTTGGCTTTGGCAGGGCCGTCTTTGAGCTGTTTCTTTGCATGACCACATCCAGCTATTAAGTTCTGCTAATTTCTCATACAGCTTTATGATTTTCAACCATGAATGCCCTGGGGCATAAGTTGACCTAGAGACAAATTTAATCAAGTCTGAGCCCTTTGAAAGGGATAGTTCCTGAGGTCAGTGCCTGTGATTTGTCCTGACCCCACGAGGGCTCCTCCCAGTTGTCTCTTTACCCAATTCTCTCTGGCAAACTAGCCGGTCTACAGTTCAGCCTATATTTCCAATGAATCTCCCAATCTCTTCTCAATTACCTTTCACCATACTTCCACTGTTTCTGAGCATGCCTTTAGACTTGAATTTCTCCAGGATCCGTTGCAAATTAAGGCACCTCTTTGGGAAGAGATTAGGAGCTATCTGTGTTATTTGGTTCTCCCCCAAGGCCAAAATTTCTGATCTGAGCATCTCTGAAGCTGGCGGTGGGGACAATGACATTCTCTCAGTTGTACCCCAGTTTAGGAGCTGAGCTGTAGGTGGAAAGAGGGCAGCAGTCTTACAGCTTCTCTATTTGCCTCTGTCAGTGCAGAACCACCACTTGACAAGCCAAGGCAAGGGCGACTAGGGCCCAAAATACTCTCAGTGCTGTAGCATCCAAGGTAGAACCTCCTTCTCATGAATGGGGTCTGGGTAGAAGAAGAGAGCCCCATTTCTGGGCTGTACTCACATGGAATGTACATTCAGCACTAGGTAGCTGGAGGCAAGAAAAGAAATATGATGCCTTGCCCTTCCCAGGAAGACAGCCCTATGACTGGTATCTGTGGGGAGAGGGGACCCTATGACCCTGGCTGTGCTAGTCCAGAGTGGGTCACAGTGTCATGGAGCTGGGACGGGGAAGGGTGTGTGGAGGGGTCTGGATTCAGGTGTCCCAGGCACTCACTTTTTTTTTTTTTTTAAACTAGGCTGTGGTAGATTTTTATGAATAGGTATTTTTTTCATTTGCTGTATGACCTTAGGACCATTTCCAGATACTTAAAAAAAATTTTTTTTTAAATAATTTTTACCAACTTTTGCTAGTGAGAGGGTGTGTAGAGCTCCTCATGTTTTTGTGGTGGAAGATGATCTCCCAGCACCATTTATTTTATACTCCTGTATTCCATTTAATTTTTCTTAGTATTAATTTATTTCTTCCTGCTATGCTGGATGCATCTTTGTAAGATGCCTCAAATACTTTTCTGAGTAAGGTAAGTAGTAAGTGAAATTTAAAAATAACACCTTAATAAGAGCTACCTCTCACCTGTAAAGGTTCATTTGTGTTTTTATAAACAGTAAATAATATAAGCAAAATTTTAATCACTAACTTTTCTGAGGAAAAAATTGGAGTATAAGATGTGTAAGAGGTAATAACTCTTTATTCTCTTGCAATCGTTTTTTTCAAAAGCTGTTAACTACCAGATCAATGAATATTTACCTCTTGCCCTTCTCTGGTATCTTGATGGCCTGCTATGGTAGAATTTCTTTCCTTCTTTGTTTTCAGATATTTTTTCTTGCTTTTTATCTAGGTAAAAGAATCATACTTAAAATCAACATTTAATGACACATTAAAGTCAAATATATGCAGACATATAAAACTATCTTCAGAATTTCACTTCTAGGAAGATGAAGTACTTTTCCTATTCCTCTCACTAAGTACAACTAAAAATCTTGGGAATTATATACAAAATTAACCTAAGAGGCTTAAAGGTGGAAAGAAGGCGGCAAACTGGTAAGGGAGCTTCAGGAGCAGGAGCAGCATGACTGTGAGTTGTTTCCTCTGTTTTATTTTTGCCTGATATATCCAGCAACCCAGAAACGCTAATAAGTAACAAAATAATGGCTGAAAACTTCCCAAATTTGATGAAAGACATGAATGCAAACATCCAAGAAATTCAATGAACTCTAAGTACAATAAAATAAAAAACCCATACCAGCTCCATATAAACTTTAGTATTATTTGTTCTTGTTCTGAGAACATTGGCATTTTGATAGGGATTGCATTGAATCTGTAGATTACTTTGGGTAGTATGGCCATTTTATTTTATTTTGAGGGATGTATGTATGTATGTATGTATGTATGTATGTATTTATGTATTTATTTATTTTTAGGCGAGGCAACCCTTGGTTGACCTCACAGATTGCAAGGACCTTGTCATTTTACAATCTCTTATTTTGTATTTTTTATGCCTACAGCACCTGGTCTTCCCATCCGAGTACTAACCAGGCCCGACCTGCTTAGCTTCCGAGATCAGACAGGATTGGGCTTGTTCAGGGTGGCATGGCCGCAGACAGTATGGCCATTTTAATGATATTAATCAGAGAGAGAAAGACAAATATCATATGGTTTCATTTATATGTAGAGTTTGAAAAAAACTAAAGAAAGAAATAAAACAAGACAAAATAGACTCATACAAACAGAGATCAAACTGATGGTTGTCAGAAGGAGGGGAGCAGAGGGATGGGTGAAAAAGGTGGAAGGGAATATGTCAGGAGCCATTATGAGACACTGAAGAAGTCACGTAGCTTAGAGCCATGAAGCAGTTGCTGAGACTGCTTAAACAATGGTTCAAGGAAGCTGGGTGTTGAGTTAATCATTACTGACCCTGGAGGGGAGGTATGCCTCCTAAAGTAATCCTTTTAGGATAGTGGAATGTTCTACAGCCTAGAAAGCAAGGATGTTTGTACCCCGTGGGAAGGATGTATAGGAACTTAAGTAAATGCCAGCATTCCTATGGTATGTACTCTGTGCTTTGCTATGGTATGTACTCTGTGCTTTGCTATTGTGTTCAAAAAGAAATATAAGGGCTATGCTAAATAAACTCGAGGCTGCAGCATTGACTGTATGCCCTCCCGAAGCGCTTTCCTGTCTTCTTCTTTTTTTCCTTAGGCTTCACCCCCCTCTTTCAGGTGCTGTTTGATCTCAGCCGGCTGGCTCCGCAGGGATATAGTCAATAATATTTGGATGGGTTGGGCCCATGACTGATAATTACTAGATTTAGTGTGGTGATCACATTGTAAGGTATATAAATGTCGAATTATTATGTCGTACACTTGAAACTAATATAATATTCTATATCAACTATACTTAAAGTAAATAAAAATAAAAAAAATATATTTGCAATTAAAAAAAAACCCCACACCAAGACACATTATAATCAAACTTTCGAAGTCAAATACAAAAAGAGAATCTTGAAAGCAGCATGAGAGAAGCAAATTATTACCTGCAAGGGACCCTCAATCAGATTATTAGAGATAATGTCTCATCAGGGATTTTGGAGGCCAGAGAGAATGTGTCACTATATGCAAGGTGTTTACAGAAAACGCCCCCAGCAGAACTGTCCTTCAAAACTGAGGGAGAAATTAAGACATTCCCAGATAAATAAGGCTGAAGGAGTTCAGGACCTCTGGACAGGACTTGCAAGACAGGCTCAAAGGAGTCCTGCAAAGTGAAATGCAAGGACACTAAGGAGTTAACTCGAAAAACCATAGGGCGAAATAAAGTTCTGAAGAAAGGGAAACGCACAGGCAGTTATAAAAGTTAGCATTATTATAATGAGAGTTTAAAACTGTACTTTTTGTTTTCTACATGATTTAAGTGACTAACACATTTAAAGAAAAAAATACAATAATGAATGTAAGAGCTCGTATTAGTGTAACTGGTTTGTAACTCAAAATCTTGTTTTCTACATAACTTAAGAGATTAATACATTTAAAGGAGCTATCGGTTTATGTTTTGGGCACATACTGTATAAAGATGTAATCTGGTGATTTGGTGACATAATCCACAAATGAAAGGAGTGGGGTTGCGGCTGTAAAGGAGCAGAGCTTTTGTGTGTAATTGATGGTAAACTGGTAAAAATTCAGATTAGAGTGTTAAAACTTTACAATGTTAAATGTAATCCCCATAGTGACCATGAAGAAAATATCTACAGAATATAAACAAAAGGGAATGAGAAAAGAATTTAAATATTTCACTACAAAAAAATCAACTAAACACAAAAGAAGACAATAATGCAGATGATGAGTGACAAGAATACTGTAAGACTCATGGTAAACAAATAGCACAATGAGAGAACAAAGTCCCTTTTTATCAGTAATTTTTGTCATTGTAAATGGATTAAACCCTCCGTCAAAAGACAGATATTGGCAGAATGGATGAAAACACATGATCCAACACATGATGCCATGTATAAAAGACTCAGCTGAGCTCCAAAGACACAAACACGCTGAAAGTGAAAGGACGAGAAAAGATATTCCACGTGAATGGCAGGCAGTCAGATGAGGGCAGGGAAGCCAGACAAAACAGGCTTAAAATTTTAAAATATTTCAAGAGACAAAGGACATTATATATGAATAAAAGATTCAACACAGTGAGAAGATAGAGCAATTATAAATATTTATGCACCCAATGACAGACCATTAAAATACATGAAGCAAAAATTGACAGAATTGAAGAGAAAAATAGACATTTCTACAATAATAGAGACTTCCATAACCCATTCATAATAATGGACAGAACAACAGACAGTTGATATGTAAAGAAACAGAGGACTTGATGTAGTAACATATGAATAACATAGAAACTGATACCTACAAGTATGATGCTATCCTAATAAAAATCTCAACTATGTGACAATCATTAGCTTTGTGACTGGATAACAACAGGTGGTGTGGAAATTGTTATAGGAAGCTAGAAAAATAGTGATACAAGTTATGTAGAGATGATACATTTAGTACAACTGTCTTCTGTGACAGTGTGAAAGACAGAAAATGTACCTAACAGACTGGATCATTGGACAAAGAGATTTTGAGGTAGAATGCTTAGAGTATGAGTTGGTGGTTGTTTGCTTCATTTGATAAGGTGCTACCAGGAAGAAATCAGCTCAAAAATATTTGAACGGAATAATTGAATTGAGAGGGAAAACAGAGAGCCCCAATTCTAGAATTTGAGGGTTGGTTTCAGCACAGCCTTAAGGCAAAGGTCAAATCAAAGCTATGGCTTTTATATCTGTGGTAGACAATTTTTAAGATGGCCTCTATCCAGCCCCATTTCCTAGCATTCACATCCTTCTGTAATCCTTTCTCGTTGAGGGTGGGCTCAACCCTCACTGGGCTCAAGAAGCCACTCAGTTCTAATGGATGTAAATATGGCAAAAGAGATGGGATTCAGGTGCTGAGATTAGGCTGCAATGAGACTGTAGCTTCTATCTCAGGTGTCCTCCCCTGCTGCCTTGCTTGCTCACTCTGATGGAAGCCAGTTACATGTTGTGAGCGGCCCTATGGGGGAGCTGCATGGCCAAGAACTGAGGGAAACCGTCGGCCAACAGCCATCCAGGAACTGAGGCGTTTAGTCCAACAGCTTGTGAAGAACTGAACCTTGTCAACAACCACGTGAGTGAACTTGGAAATAGATCCTTCCTTAGTAAAGTTTTCACATGACCCCTGTCTGATTGACACCTTGGTTGCAACCTTTTAAGAGGCCTTAGATGCAAGCACCCAGCTAAGCCACTCTTGGGTTTCTGACCCACAGAAACTGTGTGATGATAAATATTTGTTATTTTAAGCTGCTAATGTTTGAGGTAACTTGTTACTCAGCCATAGAAAACGATTCAATAGCTAGAGCTCAATATATTGTTGTTAAATGAATATCGGACTAGTAGTCAGGCGACGTGTCTTATGCTACCATCTTTCATTAACGAGTGGTGTGGCTTTTGAGAAATAATTTAATCTCTCTGAATCTTAACTGTTTTCATCTATAAAGTAAGAGTGTTAAGAAACTACAAGGTTAGAACGTTCTATGATGTAAAGATATGGCACCTAATCAGAAAACCACAATTATTACTATATAATAATTATACAACTATAAACTTTTTTTTTTTGCCTGATTGTTAGTCAAATAAGAAAAGCACCTACTTATTATAGCCATACTACAGGCAGGAAATTTTAATCATACCTGAGAAGTTAACTTGAGGAGATAAGTCTGAGAGTCATTGGATTCTGAACTGTCAGAGCCTCGGCTACTACAAAAAATAATAATAATAATAATAAATTATTTTAGTTTACAGAATGTTTTGGTGGAATTTTAACATTCCAGGTGTTATTTTTACTTTATTATCTTATTGGAATGGCAGAAATAGTTCTAATCATAAGAAGGATGTTTACAAAGGTGGCATAAATGCTTGGTAGCTCTAGGCAATTTAGGGGGTTAGAAGAATAATGACTGAAATTGAATGGAACACATCAAATATAAACAAATCCATGAGTTCGAAATGATACCCTCCACTTGCAAATAAACTTATTAGTAACCACTAACTCAAAGTCTGAAAATGTATAAATAAAGGGAAGAATGAAATATTTACTCTGCCTTTCCCGTAGGAACTATAATAAAATTAGTACCTTCCTTCTTCCAACAACATTCCCTTTGCATTGAATTTTGCACATATTATTCACTAACTTAGAGTATTTATGTGGCATCTTTATAAATATGTCAATTCTCTGTAGGTAATGACAGCATTAAAAACAACTTGAGTATGTCTTTCACATATAGTACATAGTAAGTGCTCAATTAATATTACTTAAATAAATGAATACAGTCTGGATGAGGTCTGGCCAAAGAAACGTGCATGGGAAAAATTTTCCTCCACCTATAGTCAGAATGTTCAATTGAGACTTAACAAATTATATCCTAGTATTATTATCAAGAACACAGTAAAACAGCATACCGAGTTATATGAATTCTACTGTCTTGACTTACCTAGACTCTGGATCCAATGCAATATCTTTGAGAGAAGTATCTGAATCATCAAGGGCTTTTTCCAAGTTTATACGTTTTTGCATTTCTTCTAATTCTTTGAGGCACCGATAATACTAGAGAAAGACAATAAATGGGTTAATATAAAAATAACTTTATTATATTCAATTAATTAAATTAATTGAATTTTATATATACTGGAACAACAGTTATTGGGACATCAACTATCCCAAAAGATCTGAACACTATTATGATATTAAAGGAATAAATTGCCACAGGCCCATGGGCAGATTACATCATCTGATAGACTGGAGTCTGATGTGTTACAAAATGGACTTTGCTTACCTTGGTTCGGTCTGGATCACAATAGTCCAAGAGAGAATCACAAAAGTGATATCCCATTGATTCCAAGTCTTTTGTGTTAAAATGAGTGCCTCGTTTATTACCTAAAACATCAATAAGTTAATCCACCCTGGAGAATGAGTTAACAATTTTTCCTTAGCAGGTAGGTCTAAGTTGCAAAACAGAGTATAAACAAAACATCTGATATGATTCCATATCCTGTCCTTTGGATTTTCCTCTTTGGGGCAGGTCACTGAAGAGCTTATTGTTTTCCCTCTTTCCCCCTCTGCCACCTGGACCAAAGGTGACTTAACAGAGATCAGTCTAGGTCATAAGGCAGAAGAAAACTCAGTAAGAAAGTTACAGAATACTTGGTTACCAGTTATAAACACCCTAATAATCATATAAAGAAAAACTTAGGTAAAGATTTTCATGTTTTCATCATCATTAATAATATATCAGTTCCAAGGGTGCTTTAAAAACTAGCCAGAAATTTCATGTGTGGATTTCCAACTTTTCTTTGAATCGATTCATTTTCTAACAATGTGATAATTATCTTAATATGAATTCTAAGGATATGATAGATGTGAGTAAAAGATTTCTTAAGTGGAACTACAGAACACACTTTAATTTTTAGTTCAAGGAACCGAGTGCTTCCATTAAAATATAAATTGACAAAAAATAAGTCTATTTTGCCTTGCAAATTGTAAATCCACTAAAAACATTTCTATTTGATTTTAAGTATGAACACTGCTTTTTCTTGAAATCGGTAGAGTATCTGTAGGAACCTCTTCTAAAACAAAAACAAGCAATTAAAGATGAATTCACGAAACAACCCATTAGGTATTCTATCTATATGCTAAAACTTCCTTTTCTTAACAAAGAGAAATGATGAACTAGAGATATATGTAGTAGGGGTTTGTTTATTCATCCTATTTATAGCATTGATTAGATATCAGTATGTCTCTAAGTGGGAAGAAAGTGCTCACCATCAAATTAACTACACTATTAATTTTACATTAAAAATGTCTTTGTTTTAAAGTTCTGGGCACTGTGAATGAGAGCCCTTGGTCTTACCCAGAGTAGATCCACAAAAAGTGGCCTCCATGGTAAAGCTGTTCCTGATTCCCATTTTCCACATCACCACCCTTCCTGTTCCCTCCTTGCTCTTCTGAACCTTAAACTTGCAAGCTGAGAACGAAAACTGGAAAGAAGCAAATGAATGAAACACATTGTTTTTATAGCAATGTCTTTCTTAGGAAGAATGGTTAAAAATGAAAAAGTGGTTGTAATTAATGCAAAAGCAGTAATTCTCTCTAAAACTTCAGGACTGCTTTTATTTCCTGACCAATGGAGATAACTCATTTTAAGAATGACATATTTACATTTCTGAAAATTATAGATTTGCATTCTGGCAATAAATTCTACTTTTTTTGTCTATGACATATGTATTCAAAACCAGCTGGATAATTTTTGATACCAGTGGGATAAGATCTTGAACTTCAAAAATGTTATAGGAAGGGGCTCAAGTGTTAAAGATTTTCAGAATACAATAAAGGTGCTTTATTTTCAATGAAAGATCACCTGAAAGCTGCCTGAAAGTTTGTTATAACATCTATATATACAGAGTTTTTGTAATTTTATTTTTTAACATATAATAAAATCGACTTTTTTGTGTGTTCCTTTTATGGATTTTAACACATGTACAAATTTGTGTAACCAGTATCACAATCGAGATATAGAACAATTCATCACTTCCAAAAAACTCTCTTATGCTATATCCCTTTGCAATCACAAGCATTTCATATATTATGGAGCTACAGTAAATGGTATTGTTTTAAATTTTAGTTTCCAATTGTTCATCATGAGTGTAAAGAAATTCACTTGGTTTTTGTGGACTTTGTATCCTATGACATTGTTAAACGTGCTTATTACTTCTAGGATTTTTTTTGTGGATTGCTTTGGATTTTCTATGAAGATAATCATGTCATCTTAATTACTTCTTTTTCTCCAATCTGTCTGCCTTTTATTTTTTTTTCTTGCCTTACTGCACTTGTTAGAAACCTGGGTATAAGTCTGAACTAAAGGGGTAAGATTAGACACCCTTGTCTTGCTCTTGACCTTAGGAGATAAACAATCAGTATTTTATCCTAAGTTTGGTGATAAGTTTGGCCATTTTCTTCCTCACATTTCAAGTTATTGGTCACTAAATATTCCACACAGTTGCTTTCTTATGGTAAACTGTATAAACCAGTCGAAATAACTAAATAAAAATATCAGTTTACTGAATAAGATTATGCATTCTGCTGTCTCATGTGGGCAACATTTAGGAAAAGAAAAATTAAAATCTTAAAAGGTGCTTACCTTATCTGGACAATTTTTGCTCAGCATAAGTGGGAAGATTTGCTGCTGTAAGTATAAAGCTTTACATCTATCACTACCGCCACAGCCATACATGAAGATGTTCTCTTTCCTACTGTGACCATGAAAGTCACAATATAAAATGACCTCTCGTTTCTCCATCAATCTACCAAGTAGAAAAAGAATAAGTTACTAAAATTTACCTCTGAATTTTTCTTCTATGGATTTTCAAGTTTAATATCCAAATACATAGAATTTCTTATCGTAGGCTTTCAATTGATTTCTCTTCTTATCTCTACTGTGTATTTTTTTTAACATATAAAACTTTAAATGTCTACAATAATTTCCTAACGAACCATATGCAAAATGCAAATGCCTTCCATTTAAGGACAAAATTTACCTTACTTCCAACACTTTCTCCAACAGGATCAAGTTTATTATCCTGATTTTCTGTTATATACAGAAAACAGTTTACTTCTTTCTCCATTAGCTCCCATAGAGAGTCTTTCTGACTGGAATACCTTCTTTCTTCATTTTGTACATGGAAATACTACCCCTCATCCCTCAAGACGACCTCATATCTTATTTCCTCTCTAAATAGTCAAGCTCATATATATATATTATTTTTTGTAACTCCTGTAGCACTTAATATTGGTACCATTTATGTGGCACTTGTCTAGGTAAGTTTTCATATTTTTGGTATTTAATCTTGTTAAGGATAGGGAATGCTTCAAATCATCTAGAACAGTGCTACACACACAATTACCCAAAAATATTTGTTAAAAGTTGAGTACTTTATGTAAATAAAGTGGTAAATATTATTTTGAGAAAAATGGTACCAAAGTTCGAATTGACTTTTTTTTTTCTAGTAAATTTAAAATAAATAATTTTAGGAAATTATTATATATTCTTTAGAGCTCAATCCTTAGCTTGGATAATGTAGGCATTCAATAAATATTAAAGCAATAAAAACTAAGCCCCCCAAATTTATTGATGAAAATAATAGGCTTTCAAAAGGTGAAAAAGTAGTGGTGTTAAGGAGGTAGAACTATGGGGATTTTGGCTTTTTTTCATATTTCTAAACTTCATATAACATTATTGTATTACTTAATCAAAATTATGTATATTATTTGTTATATATAGGAGAAATATAGAAATGTTAGCAATGGTTTTTATAGTAATGTAAAATGTATTACAGTAGTCCTCTCCTTGCCTGCAGGGGTTATGGTCCAAGACCCCAGTGGATGCCCAAACCCTTGGATAGTTACCTAACCATATCCATCTACATCTATCTATCTATCTATCTATCTATCTATCTATCTATCTATCTATCTATCTATCTATGTATCACCATCATCATCATTACACACACACACACACACACACACACACACACACACAATGTCTTCTCTTTGGCATATCTGAATTCTACTACTCTTGAGCTTTGGGGCCACTGTTAAGTAAAACAAGGGTCACTTGAACACAGGCACTGGATACTGTGACAGTCAATCTGATAACTGAGATGGCTCCTAATGACTAATAGGAGGGTGGCAGACACAGCATGGATATCCTGGACAAAGGTGATTCATGTCTCAGATGGGATGATTTCATCATGTGATTCATGTCTCAGATGGGATGATTTCATCATGTTACTCAGAATGGCATGCAATTTAAAACTTATGAATTGTTTATTTCTGGAGCTTTTCCATTTAATATTTTCTGATTGCCACTGATCACGGGAAACTGAAACTGCAGAAAGTGAAACCGCAGACAAAGGATTACTGTACTTTTATAATAAAAATATTAAAGCCTAAAATCAAAATTTTCAAAGCATAGCTTCTATGAGAAACAATATTCCTTTAAAATAGTAAAATTTCATACTGGAGTCTGTTATACAGATTAATTTATTGCCCTTTTCTCATTTGGTGCCTAATAAATTCTAACTGATAACATGAGATTGACATAAAGCCACTAAATAGTCATTATGAGTTTTTAGAAAACTAACTAGATTATAAAGCAAGAATAACATATCAGCTCCGTAAATATGAAATATGCTGTACATTTTTAAACCAGCATTTCCCCAATTTTAATGACTTTTTGGTTTCTTGTGAGTCAAAAGAAACCTCTACTTCTAAGCAAATAATTGCCAAAGAAATGTTATTACTTCTGAAGTGAAATAGGATATTGAGGTCACACATCTTACATTCATCTAAATCACTTTAGAAACAGTTTGGATATTTTTCTTACCCACAGGTAAGATATTCTAATATCCTATACTACAATCTACTCTCTTATTTTCATATTTTTAAATATACTCAACCATAGGTATATTTACAGCTGCTCACCTTTCTACACATGTGACTGACTTCTAATTCTACTTATCTGCCTGTGATTAATTGCGTTAAGATCTCTTTCTTGGCAGCCTTTCTAAAATGCACTGAATAGATTCCTGCCTTAACCTTCTTATAAGGCAATCTGAGACTAACTGAGACAATTAAAATATTTTCCATGGAGACAAACTGAGGAACATTAAGCAGACATTATAGGTACTCTAACAGACATCTCATCAGCATTTTTAGATAAAAAATAATTTTTATTTTGGAATAATTTTAGATTTACACAAAATTTGCAAAAACAGTAGTCTCCATATGCCCCTCACCCAGTTTCCCCTAATGTTAGCATATAACATAACCATGGCACATTGTCAAAAACTAAGAAATCAACATTGGAACATTGCTATTAACTGAACTCTCAACCGTATTTGAATTTCACCAGCTTTCCCACTAATGTCTTTTCTGTGTCCCAGGATCCGATCCAGGACACCACATTGCTTCTAGTCAGCTCCCTTTTTATTGTGTGTCATCTCCAGGAAAATAGAGAAGGCACAGGTTATTCTTTTATCATTTAAACATTTCCTGGTAACTTCTGGGAATTCTGAAGTCCATGTTTGTGAGGGGTATGAAATCAGAATTTTTAGTCCCTTGTGGGAATTCGTGCTTCAATCTCTCTGTCCTTAAATCGATAAAAAGATTAACATGAAAGTGAAAGCTGAGGCTGAAGTAGGATAGTTGGAGCCATGCCAGGTGCTTTTCAAGCCTGTCTGGCTCCTCTGAGGACCTGGAGGCACCTTTGACGTCCTCAGCCTTCAAACAGGGCTCTTGTGCCCATAGCAGGTGCCCTGGTAACACAGATGGATAAGGAGGTATGCACTCTCTGTAATGGCACTTCTTATTGTAGTAATCCTAAATAGTTTACAAAGACTTTTTACATCTATACCTGACTAACAACAACATAAAAAGTTTGAGGACACACTGAATATATTTAAAACTTCCAATGTTCCAGATTTTATTCTGGGTATTTCAGTAATAATAATAATCACATTTAATCCTCCCATCTATGAGGGATTATTTACATTTTATAGATGAGAAAGCTGAGGTTTTGATTGTTTTAAATTGCTCAGGTTCATACAGTTAGCAAATGATATATCAGGAATTCCAATCTGATATGCTTATCTCCAGCTCCACATTGTTAATCAAAAAAGCTAAGACCTTGGACTTGGAATAGGTGTTCTCTGATTCCAATAAATCTTTATACTCCAGCACATGTCTATTCTAATTATTACCTGAATCTATTAAAGTCAACAAATATTTAAATACTATATGCATTTTACTATTCTGAATTCTTTGGAAATTTTAAAGTTTTCAATTTTTCTAGGGGCAAACAAGCCTATTATTTATCAAATTTTTAAATAAATATGTAACCTGATAATCAAAAGTCCTCTTATAGCATTATATGATCAACATAGTGCCAGAGGCTCTGTGAGATACAATTAATTTTCACATATAAGAAATTCAGGGATCCCAAAGTAAATATCGGTGCTACTATTAGCTTTAGCAAGAAACCGAATTTGGGATATGCAAAATTAACCGTTAGTTTCATAAAGCCGTTAAAATGTTCTAGAGTCGATTTCATTATTTAATACATGGCTAGTGAATCAACTGACATAATGCCAGAAAGGTACAGAAGCAGAGTTAGAAAGAATGGAGAAAAGATTAAGGAGCTGTGGTTAAACTATGTTAAGAAAATCTAGAATAATATGCGTGGGACTGTGGGAGCAAAATTCTTATTACCAAGTTTACTAAATAAGCAGAGAGGTAATTTGAGGTTTATTTTACCTATGGATCATGTTCCGGGTATACCAAACAGAAGGAAATGATTCCTTCAGGAGAGATGTATAGTTACGGTTTAAGTCCTGTCCAGCTAAGGAACACCGGTAATTTCCTACAATCACACCATCTGGATTCAGCATGGGTACCACTTTGAAGATGAAAGTGTCCCGAAGCAACTGCGCATCACTTGAGTCTCCTAAGATAAAATCTAGGAAGCCTTTCATGATCCAAGAGCTGTTGGTTTCTCCTGGATGAACCCTTGCAGTCAAAATCACGGCCTTTTGCTTTCTTGAGTCAGCGTTCTTCAAGGGGGTAGTGATCGTTAAAACATACACCATATTCCTAGCAATCGTGTGGCACAAGACACGGATTTTACAAAACTTTGACCGCACTGGGTCATTATTGATGTTAGAAAGGTATTCCTGTAGGTTGGTGTAGGTGTATGGATAGCAGTGAGCAAAATAGCAGGTATCGTCGTTGTGTGGAAATTGAAATGTCCACGTGAGAGAGAAATAATGACGCCCATCTTGCCCGGGGTTGTTCCTATAATACTTGATTTGGTCTCCTATTCTCTGCCAGCCAACTTTATGAGACTTAGCCTCTTTTTCAGAATAAAACAGTGGGCGCATACCCCGATTGTACAGACTAGCAGGCTTGATGAAATTGGTAATAGTGAACCTGTAGACTGTTCCTGCTTGGGTATTAGTGACTTGGAAATAGTACCACTGGGTGTGTTTGTTTGTGAAGAGGTCAGGACGCAGAGTCAACTGGTATTCATATTCTGCCCTAATACACAAAAAAAGAAGAGGGAAAAAATAAATAAGGAAAAAATTATTTTATTTTTACCTACTCACAGAAAGCTTTTTTTGAGGGGGGAAGCAAACAATGTTTATTTAAGCAGTGTCCTAAATAGCAAGTAATTGCAAAAGATTAAAGTTTTCTCTTTTATTTGATGTGAAAATGCTTCTAGGCTAATTCTAAAGCCTTTTTTATTACTTTGTAATTCAAGAGCACATAAAAATGGGTGTTTGATAAAAAATTATATTTTCAATATAATTATGTTTCTTATAAAAGAAATGATTAAAGGAGAGTTCTTGAAATTGAATTAAAGTCCAATATTTCCTTTTCAGACATATATTTCTACTACCTATTAGATTCTAATTCTAGGGATTTGAAATAACTATCACTGAGAATGTTTTAAAATATATATAAATTAATATGACCACAATAGAATACAAAATTTTAAACACCTTGAGGACTGTGTTTATAACTATTTGTATCCCCTATATTTAGTCACTGAGAATACTTAAGTAGAGGCAAAAATAATTTTACTGGTATATTACACACATACATATATATGTGTATATATATATATTTTTAACCTGGTTACTTATAAATTTTTTCTTTACCAAGTGACCTTCTATTATATCAGCACAATGCACTCCATGTGTGTGTGTGTATAAACAGTGACCTAGGAATATGTGAAATGAATGTTGAGAAATCTTGATAGTTATTGAATCTAGGTGATGGGTATATGGTATTTGACGAAGAACTGCATTATTCTCTGTACTTAAGTGTATGTTTAAATATTTTCATAATAGAATTTTTTCAAAGAATGCCCTTGGATAGCATGCATGTTCCTAAACATATTTTATGGAACTCCCATCCCAAGAGCTATTCCATTAAAAAGTTTGAGAAGCACTGTGTGTGTCTGTGTGTGTGTGTGTGGGTGTGTGTAACACTTTTGGAATACTGGAAATGCACAGTACAGAAACCTGCTCAACTTTAACTCGGAGTTTTCAAAATTATTTGAACCCAGAACTTTAACCTTTCATATCTATCCCCACTATAATCTCTAATTAGCATCTATACTCCAAGGAATTACACAGTTCAGTGATAGAGACTAAAACTTGAAAGTACTTAATACTGGACATAATAAATAGTTGGTGGTCTAGCTCCTCAAATAAACATAATTAAAACCTACACTTTGACTACCTTCTGTAGATTACCACTCTCAAACCTTGCTTCAAACATCAAAGTATTGTCACAATTATCCACAGGCTGCTTCAGAGGTGTTCGGTTGCCCCCAACACGGGAATAAACAAAACAGGGCTCTTTGTAAGCTGATGAGAGAAGAAGTCCACAAATATAACAAGCCATGTCTAAACTATAGGCTATTCTGCATAGAGGTTGGAGTTACAGTACAAGTGAAGTGTCACTAAGAATTTTAATTTTTAAAGTAATTTGATACTAATATATAGATTTATGTTCAAGTAAAAAAATCTAAGAGTATTTAGACTAAAAAAGCAATACTTAAATTCATTTATTTCTCACATTAAAAATTCTCATTCTGTTTCTGGATATTATGAAGTAATTGATTCTGAACTTGCCTTTTCACTGTACATGAATATAAAATTGGAAAAATATGAGCTCTTTTCATATATTCGGACAACACATAGACCAGAACTATAGTAGGTTCTTGAAAGAAAATAAATACAAGAAGTAAGCCCATGTTTAACTCTGGCTTTATTCCTGGGAGTACATTCTGATTATAACTTAGAAAGGTGGCACTTAAGAATAGCATAACAGTCTTGCTGGGTTGAAGAGGCAAGACTGTTGCTTGGGGCTGCTGAACTTTGTGAGACAGGGCACCAGAGAGAAGCAAGCTACATTGAAGGAGGGTCCTCAACAGTCTACATGGTGTTTCCCCAGTCCTTAGCTGAAGGCTTGGCTTTAGAAGCATAGGATGAGACTTAGCAAGATAGGAAAGAGTGCTACTCTGGGGATGAGATAATAGAGGATACGCAGTTCTAGGATATACTGGAATTCCAACATATCCAGAGTGGAACGATTTCACTGAGCACCTCAGATATCTAATCATGACCCCAGAAAGGCTGCACATTAGGCATAGAAACCACATCTAAGAGTAAGGGCATGACCTAGGACTAAGAACAAAATGAAAAGAGACCTGCCCTTATTAAAACAACAACAACAACAACAACAAAAAACCAAGTCTGAAAGGAGCAAAATAATATGCCAGCAATTTAACTGCCTACCAAGACGAAATTCAATTTTTAAAAAGAATATAATGCAGTCTCCTACAACATATCTTTCACAATGTCCTGCATATACTAAAAAACTATGAAACGTGCAGAAAAGCAGGAAAATGTGACCCACGGTGAAACACACACACACTCAACAGATTCCAAGATAACTCAGATGCTGGGATATTTAGAGACTTTAAATATATGTTGAAAGACTTAAAGGAAAAGATAGAGATAATAAATATCAATTAATCTCAAAAAAGAAATGGAAACTATAAAAAAGAACTCAATGGAAATTCTAGAAATATAAAGTACAATAACTGCAAAGATTTACTTGGTGGGCTTGAGAGAAACTGAAGATTGTGAAGAAAGAGTCAGTGAAGTTAAAAACATACAAAAAACTCAAGAACAGAGAAGGACAAAAAATAACAAAGATTTAGGGATATGTGAGACATAGCTAGAAATCTAACATATGTATAACTGAAATCCAAAGGACAGATGAGAAAAAATAGTATGGAAAAAATATGTGAGGAAATAATGATTGACAATTTCTCAAGCAGAGGGGAAAACACCCCATTAACCTACGGATCCAAGAAGTTCAGCAAACTCCAAGCAGGATAAATATAAACATAACCAAATCTAGGCAGATCATAGTCAAAGTGCTGAAAACAGCCAATAAGAAAAAGATACATTATATAAATTATGGCTGACCTTTTATTAAAGACAACAGCTATCACAAGACATTGGAACAATATCTTTAAAGAAACAAATCTTTGAAAAAAAAAATGTCAACCAGAATTCTATATACCCAGTAGTTTGGGGACTTTCCTCTCTTAACAGCTACAGGTCTGTAAAGCATTGTCATTTTACCCTTTCAGGCCTAAGATACATAATAGTTCTGCTCTGTTGACAGTCTTATGTTGTTTCACCATCTCTTGTTAGTATCCCTTAACTCGGTCCCCTCTTTTGTAACTTTCAATAAACTTTTAAAATTTACTCCAAGTATGCCATCCAATTCCTGACAAGACCCTGACTGACTCAACTCAATTATTTTAGTTTTTCATCAGATCTCATTTAAGCTATGTATGGAAGTTCTAGGCTAGTCATATAAATATTTAAAATTGAATTAGGAAAATCAGGTGTTTCTCTCATTCCAGTTGTTTAAAAATATTTGAGTATATGATTTCTAGAATTGCTTACTGTATAGGAAACAATCCCTGCAAATTTCTCTGTTTTGCCAGCCTTTTAAATAAAACACATTTGTTCCATGGAAGCTATTTTAATATATACTGTAAGATATAGAATCCATATTTCCTTATATGGTGCTTGAGGAGCAGCATAGTTTAGGATACAGGCTGAGGTGCCTATGTTTATTAGAACACTCTATTATAAAGCAGATATGAGATTTTGCATTATTAGAGCTTTCAAACTGAAAATATTGATCTTGAGTGTTAAGAACACTCTTCTGAGATATAATCTTAGGTGTTATTTGCAATGTGGGCTATTTTCCTCTTTTAAAGATGAAAATCTCAAGAAATGCATCAACTTAGAATGAAATTTAAAAAAAACCCTCAAAGACTGCATGAACATGACCTATGGGAGAGAGAAGGACAGGTGCAGAGCATTCCACTGGTTTATCTTCGAAAACTGACGTGAAGCATAATTCCTTGTAAATATAAGTCTCCATTCAAATGGCCAAAATAATGTTTTATTTTTAAGTAACTTTGCATAAACTATAGTACACCTTAAAGAATATAGCTAGCAGTAAATCAACATTTGGATCAATATATCATGATACATCTTTACGGGGACAGGGATTTACTGGTAATCTGCAATTTCCATTATAAATAGCAAAATGAATATAACTAAGAGATTAACCCAGGTATCAAATTATATTTTATAGCAACATGTTTCATTATGTACTTACCATCTTCAGCTAGATAAACCACAGTATCTTCCTTGGAGTTTGGATAAAGGGGTTCTATCTCCAGGCCTGTTGGGATGTACACTGGCTCAGAATAAGGAGTCCAATCTGTAAGGAAAGAGAAAACATTACTTGAATACAACAAAAACAAAAAAGGAAAATTTTATTGTATATTTTGAAATTGTTCATTGGTAGATCTAGGTCAAAATTTAGTATTTTGTGTGGGGCTAGATTTTACCAAGGGTTCACTGGAAATAATAATAAATATTGTCATACTGTAACAAAACCCATAACATTTCATTCACACCTTGTTCTATTATTATGGTGAGTAGTTCTTGATTATTTTGTGTCTTTATGGATTATATACTAAAGTTTCTATTTCTCCTGGATGCTTGATGCCCTTCTGACCCACCTCTGGGAATCTTGCTCCATTTTTTATTATCCCTGCATCTTCAGCCTCTTGCCTGATAATGGTTGTCACCTAAGCTTATAAACATGTTTATTCTGTCTCCTCAAAGGCTATCCTTGGACCCTTCTTTAGCTATACCAGCTTTCCTTTTTTTTTCATTATTGTTAGGACCAAATTTCTTAAGCTTATCTGAACCATGCTCAAATATGTATCTTTATTTGACCAAAATTTTGATCATGATCTATTTGATTGTACCCTAGTTGTTCCCATTTTTTAGTGGAACAAGAATTTGGCAATGACTCATTATCCTACTTCTCTTTTATTATTGGCTTATGTGTGTAAGACTGTGCTGGCTCTGGTAATAAATATATTCCAATAGAGAGAGCCGGTCTCTATGATCCCAAATATAGTCACTGGAACAGTAAGAAAAAAAAGAATTTGGTGGTGATAAACAGATATAATTGGACAAACATTTTGAGGATTGTGTATACAACTGCTTTAGCAACAAACTGTATTTGCTATAATTGGAATCAAGTCTAGCTATAGAAAAAGCATAAGCTAGAACACTGAAGTCAGTATGCATCACTGCACATTTTCGGGTAACTGAACAACTCACAACCAAATAAATTGATAATAAACAATAGAGGAAATTATAACTAAAAAGTGAGCCTCTCATTAGTTGAAATCCTTAGTCAACTCAAACCAAAATTAATCGTAAATTGTAACAGCATTGATTTTGAAAATTTGGAGAATTTCAGCTATTTGCTGAATTTTGTGTATGCTTACTGTCACAAATTGAATGATAGCTAGACATTTGGGTTAAAGAATTAGAGACTTTAAAAATCTGTTTATGCTCTTACTTAACTATTTATTAAGAAACAGTCCTTATAATAAAAAATATGAAACTCCATCATTAGAACTGGAGAAAGAACCTGTTGTGCAATAGGTTTGCAGCTTATCAAAAAGTACCTTCCTTTAGGTCAAATGGTAACTCTATGTTTAACTTTCTGAAAAAGTGTCAAACTTTTCCAAAGTAGCTGCATGATCTTATATTCCCACCACCAGAGTATGAGAATTCTAATTTCTCAATATTCTCATCAACACTTCTTATCTGATTTTGATTCTAGTCATTCTAGCAGGTGTAAAGTGGTTATCTCATTGTGGTATTAATTTGCATTTCCCATGAATATCTTTTCCTGTGTTTATCTTCTTTGGAGAAATGTCTGTTCAGATCATTCAACATTTTTAATTGAATTATTTGTCTTTTTATTGTGAGTTGTAAGAATTCTATGTAAGTCCTTTATCAGATAGTTTGCAAATATTTTCTCCCATTCTGTGGATTCTATTTTCACTTTCTTGATAGTTTTCTTTGAAGCACAAAAGTTTTAATTTTGATGAAGTCCAGTTCACCCATATTTTGTTGTTGCTGTTGCTTGCACTTTTGGTGTTAAAGCCATGAATCTGTTGCCAAATCTAAGGTCATGAAGATTTACTTCTTTGTTTTCTTCTAAGAGCTTTATAGCTTGGCTCTGACATTTGGGTTTTGACCCATTTTAAGTTAATTTTTTTATATGGTGTGACGTAAGGGTCAAACTTCATCTAAAATGCATGTGGCTATCTATCCAGTTGTCCAGTGCCATTTGTTGAAAAGATTATTTTTTTGCTATTGAATAGACTTGCCACCCTTGTTGAAAATCAGTTGATCACAAATACATGATTTATTTCTGGACTTTCAATTTGATTCATTGATCTACATGCCTATCTTCATGGTAGTACAAAACCGTCTTGGTTATTGTTAGTTTATAGTTCTGAAATTGAGAATTGAGTCTCTGGTAGATTCTTTTGGGGATGACTGCCATTATAATCCTAACTCTTCTGATCCATGAACATGGGAGTCTTTTCATTTATTTAGATCTTCTTTATTTTTTTCTTTAAATGTTTTACAGTTTTCCGAGTATAAGTTTTATATTTCTTTTCTTAAATTTATCCTTATATTATTTTGAAACTACTATAAATGAAATTGTCTCCTTAAGTTCATTTTAGTATTGTTCATTATAAGAGTATAGAAATATAACTGATTTTTAAAATATTGATCTTACACCTTTCAACCTTGCCAAACTCATTTATTAGTTCTAATAATTGCTTTTTTTAGTGGATTGCTTAGGGTTTTCTATTACTAATTCAATATCTTTACTTATTATATGTCTATTTAGATTTTTCTATATCCTCTTAAGTTTTAGTAGTTTTATCTTTCTAGGCATTTGTCCATCTCATCTAAGTTATCTAACTCTCTGGCATTCCTTATTAGTCTATATCTGGTTCTCATTTAATTTGGTAATTACATCCTTTTATTTTTTAGACACAGACTTCTCAGAACAGTTCCATACATCCTCCAAGTTTAGAATACTCAAGGTTTTAACACTGTTCTCAGTTATAGTAGTGAGTTTGTTCTGCACTTGAGTTATCTGTGATAACGCTTTACATAACTTCTTTTTAACAAGGGTATCCAAAATGTAGGTACTTCTTCAAAAGGCTTCAGAGCACATACAAAAGTGTGGTAGTGCTAAGGGATCACTTAATTTTGCATTAAGGCAGACTATGTGACTTTATTAATTGCTAGGATAAGCCATTTCCAGATGCAGCATCACATATCAGTTCAAGTTAGATTGCTGTTACATAAACAAAAGAACATTTAGAAGGTCATGCAAAATTACAATTGTTGCATACACTGCCAGTTACCCTCTCAATAGTCACTCTTTTTTTTCTTTTTTTAATCTTTGAAAACTTAACTTTATCAGGATTGTAATGAGCTCCACTAAACTCTCAATTTTCCAGGCTTCTCTGTGGCTAGGAGTAGCCACATAATAGAAAGCTGGCCAATAAGATGTAAAAAAGACTACTGGTGAAATTTTTGAGAAAGCTGCTTTCCTCATAAAAAGGGACAGAATCATCTGGCACGAACATTTCGTCCTTTGCTTGTCATCTTCCTCTTAACAATATCTTTTCTTCCTCTTAACAATATCTCCTATAAAGCAAAATTTTAAATTTTCATAAAATCCAATTTATTGATTTTTCATTTTATTAATCATGTTTTTGGTGTTAATTCTAAGAATTCCTCGTTTTGCTCTAGACTGTGAAGATTTTTTCCTATTTTAAAGTTTTATAATTTTGTCTTACAAATACGTCTGTGATCCAGTTTGAATTAATTTTTTGTATAAAGCACTAGACTTAGACTGAAGTCTTTTTTTTTTTTTTACCTATTAGTGTCCAAAACGTGAAGAAAATGTTAGCTTTCCTCCATTGAATTGCTTTCTCACCTTTGTCAAAAATCAGTTGGGCATGTCTATGTGGCTCTATGCCTGGATTCTCTATTTTGTTCCACTGGTCTATATATATTCCTCCACTAATACCACAGGGTCTTGACTACTGTAGCTACATAAAAGGTCTTAAAATCAGGTCAGCTGATTCCTTCTATTTTATGGTTTTTTAAAAAAATTGTTTTAGCTATTCTAAGTCCCTTTACTTTTCTGTATAAATTTTAGAATAAAATTTATGATTATTCTAAAATTTATCTATCAAAATAATCTTGATAGGACTAGCCTGGAACCCATCAATTTGGAGAACTGACACCTTAACTATATTGAGTTTTCCAATCCACAAACATGGTATAATTCTTGATTTGTGTAGATCTTCTTTGATCTCTTTCATGAGCATTATACAGTTTTAAGCACACGTCTTATCACTATTTTGTTAGATTTACACCTAAGTATTTATAATGGTAATGTTCTATGTTGTCATAAGGGTTTGGATTACACAGATGTATGCATTTGCTAAAATTCACTGACCTACACATTTCATTGAACATGAAATTGAACATAACATTTCATTGAACATAAAATTTACCTCAAAAATAAAAAAGAATCAAAACAAAGGTTTACACTCTAGCTAAAAAATATGGCTAAAATGTTAGAAGGTGAAATTGTAAGGGATGTCTGCAACTTACTTTGACATAAATAAAAAATTAAGGTGGTAGATGGCTAGAGAGAGGAATGGATAGTTGGCTACATATGTGATAAATACAGCAAATAATTGATAATAAAAATCTAGCTGGTGAATTTTGGGTGTCCTTGTACAATTCTTTCAACTTCTATCTATATTTGAAATTTTTCATAATAAAACATTCAGAAACAAGAAGTTAAATACAAAAATAAAGGTTAAATAAAAAAACACCAAAATAAACTTAAATCTGATGTACAAAAAAATCATAAATTAATGAATCAGAAAACAGTACAACAGAACTAATAAATATATTCAAACATTGATTATTCAAAGAAACTAACAAGATAAATCCCACTAACATAATCAGGGGAGAAGAAAATAAGAATGCAAAAAATATTTAACATAAAACATTACAACAGATGGGAAAAAATCCCATGTAGTCAAAGGAAAGTACAATAATTACAAGAGAATACTTTGACTAAATCTATGTACATGAATTAAAAATTCTTTATGAAAGCATTATTTTTTTAGGAAAATAAGAATAACCAAAACTGTCCCTGGAATAGGTAGAAATCCTAAAGAGAACTAACAAAGTTCTAAGAATAGAAGTTTTACAATAAAAATATTCTCTGTAGTTCTAAAACAACAATAATAAGTATGTCCAGACTGTTTTAGGGGAATTCTATCAAATTTTAAAAGAACTATTACAGTTTTATTCAAACTATTTTAGAATATAAGGAAGAATTCTGAATAATATTTATACTAAAATCTAAAAAAGTACAAAAGCTATAAAATTACAAATTTATCTTACATATGAACATTAAAGCAAAAATCTTGTATAAAATATCAGCAAACAGAATTTAAACACACAAAATAATACACAATGACTAACTGCAGTTCATTCCAATAATATACAGCTGGTCCTATATTAAATAAGCTACCAGTATAATTCACTAAAGTAAAACACCAAACGAGAACATTATGATGCTTTCCATAGACGTTAGAATGGCATTTAATAAAATTTAGTAATTATTCCTGGTAAAGTTTCTTAATAATACAAGAATAAATGGGTAATTCCTTAATAGGTAGGATCAAAAGCAAATGTATTTCAAATTATAAGCCAATTGTTTGCTTAAAGAGAAAACACTAACAGCACTCTCATTAAAATGAGGAAACCAGATGAATGTAAAATTATTAAGAATTTTTCTGAAAGTACAAATCAATTCAGTCAAGAAAAAGAAGTATGATGTATACACATTAGAAATGAGGAGATTTAATTACATCACTACTAGATGATACAATTGTATAACAAGCATATATACAACAACTTAAAAATTAGAAAAAAGAGGTGCAACTTTGAAAATTAATACACAAAACTTAACTTTCCTCTAAAAAACAAGTTAGAAAGTATTATGCAATAAAGATTCTATTTAAAATAACAACAAAATAAGGCAACAAATGAACAAGACAAACAAAAAGAGACCCACGGACACAAACGAGTTTGGTGTTTACCAGAGGGAAAGGGAGATGGGGTCAGGTAAAGGTAAAGGGAGTCAAATATATGGTGATAGAAGGAAATTTAACTTTTGGCTGTGAACACACAGTGCAATGTACATATGACGTTATTACTGAACTGAAACCTGTATAATCTTCTTTACCAATGTCACCCCAATAAATTTAATAAAAAATAGCAACAAAATAAAATACCTAACAATAAAACTTAGAAAAGGTAAAGGAAAAATTTTAAACTATACTAAGGGAGAATAAAGAAAACAAGAATAAATAGTGAGACATACCTTGTTCTTGGCTAGGAAGATGCAATATTGTAAAGATGTCACACTTTCTTAATCTATAACTGTAATGTGATCACAATAGAGTTACCAGTATTAATTTTGGGACAACCAGGAAAGCTTATTTTAAATTCCATATAGAAATACAATATGGCAAAAAGTAGCTAAGAAATTGGAAACTTTTTAAAAAATAAAAGGAATGACGGGGAACTAAGTTTATCACATATCAAAACTTATAGTTTTAAAGCTATAGCATTAAAGGTTTTTGAGCATCATAATGAATAGACAGGTTAATGGAATAGAATTCAAAATTAGACCTAGGAGTTTACTAATAATTGTAGCATTTCCAATCAGTAGTCAAAAAATAATTTAATATTTTTGTTGGAACAACTGGTAAGACAGTTAACAGAATTGGACTGGGAGCTCATTTCTTGCATCAAAATGGATTGATGGAAAAAATTTAATCACAAAAAATACAACTTGAAAAGTGCTAAGAGAAACATGAGAATTTCAAAATCCAGAAGCCATAGAAAAATGAGACAAAGTGATGACATAAAAATGAAAAATTTCTACTTGACAAAAAGGCAAATGACAACCAGAAAAAATTATGCAACATACATGATATAGTAAGCCAATCTCCTGAATAAATATATAGAGCACTTGCAAATCAAGAAGGAAATGAAAAGTACAATCAGCAACAAAATGGGCAAATATTTTTATCGGTTTACATAAAAAGTCAATAGATACACCTGTATGTCTTCTTTGGAAAAACATCTATTCAAGTCCTTAGCCCATTTTAAAATCCGGTTCTTAGCTTTTTGGCTATTGAGCTGTAGAAATTCCTTACATATCTTGGAGATTAACTCCTTATCAGATATATGGTTTGCAAATATTTTTCCCATTCCATGGGTTGCCTTTTCACTGTGTTGATTCTTTCCTTTTCTGTACATCAACTTTTTATTTCGATGATGTCTCACTTCTTTATTTTTGCTTTTGTTGGCAATGATATCATTGCCAAGAACAATGTCATTAGCTTTTCTCCTATGTTTTCTTTTAGGAGTTTTGCAGTTTCAAGTCTTATGTTTAAGTCTTAATCCATTCTGCATTGATTCTTTTTGTATGCTGTAAGACAGGCGTCATCCAATTTTATTTTTGTGCATATGAATATACAATTTTCTCAACAATATTTGTTGAAGAGACTATCCTTTCCCCATTGTGTATTATTGGCAATCTTGTCAAAGATCAGTTGAACATACATACGTGGATTTATTTCTGGGCTTTCTATACTGTTCCAATTCTTTTCCAAAGGTCCATCCTCATGCCAGTACCATACTGTTTTGATTACTGTAGCTGTGTAATATATTTTGAAATCAGAAAATGTGATGCTTCTAGTTTTTTTCTTCTTTCTCAAGATTTGGTTATTTGTAGCCTTTTGTGGTTCCAGCTGAATTTTAGAGTTGTTTTCCTATTTCTGTAAAAAATGTTATTGGGATTTTGACAGGGATTGCTTTGTCAGTATCACTGATCTTCAGGGAAATGTTAATTAACACCACAGTGAGATATCATCTCACACCTCTTGGGTAGCTATCATCAAAAACAAAACAAAACAAAAACAAAAGAGAAATGTTGGCGAGGATGTGGAGAAACTGGAATTGAATTAAAATGTAAGAATAACTACATACCAGTTTTCGAAGACTTCATATAAAAAAAGAATGTAAAATATTTTGAATATATTTAGGTTAAATAAAATTTTTTGAAATCAATTTCACTTTTCTTTTTACCTTTTGAAATGTGGCTACTAGAAAATTTAAAATTATATATCTGTATAATTATATATTCCAACATTATATTTCTTTTGGAATAAACTGTTCTTAACACCATGAGCCTCTTTATTAAAATCAAGGTTGGCAAAGTAAATTTACTAATGTTTGAGTCCCCAAAACTGCTAAGAACATACCAATATGCTGGACTTTTTCATCAATGACTTCACAGTGGTACGGCCACCGTGTTGGGCTCAGTGGACCAGAAGAAGAGACACCATATAAATCTCGTGGTTCACGAAGACGAGGCACCCATCTCCCTAGCTGATATTCCAATAGTATCTGTGTCGTCCGGGGGAAACATAGGTCGCTAATGGGGTCAGCTGAAAAAAGATTCAAACACAATCATGAGTGATAAGAAGCAAAGAATGGAAGAATATAGAGAGTCAACACCATTAATTTGTGAATATTTGTGAATATAATTATAAAATTTTATAAATCATGGTATTTTAAAAATAAAAGTACTAATTAAATTTTGTAATGATGATCTTCACAGTAACTAAAAACAATTGTTGACTTCAAATATTATTAATTTATGCTAAATTCGCATGGCTACTGCAAACATCTTGGATTTTGACAGCGATTGCATTTGTTTCTTGTAGTTTTCCTAGCAAACTGTTTATTGTTGAGTCATGTTAAAAATCACTCTGAAGCAACTATTCATCTAAAAGGTTAAATACACCGACTGACTATGCTTCTTCACCACCTACTAGAACCATCTTCTCAAAGGTTGACTATGAACTCTTATTCACGACTTTTTCTCAGTTCTCATTCCAGGGCCACTATGTGACATCGCCCCAGGAACATAATTCACATAGAGTATAATGGGGTTAGTGCAGAGGCCCCCTCTCTTTCATTGGGATAACTGGGACATCAATTAGATGTTGAGAATCAACCCTCCTTAAGCTCATTTCCTTTGTCTTTGAAGATGCTACCCATCCTGGTTTTCTCCCTACCTTTCACATACTTGAGTACATTTGTCTCTCTGACTCCTCTCACTCTTCCACCTCTAAAATGTGGCTTTTTACTTAGATTTAGTTCTTGGCTGTTTCTGTACGATAGCAGATAAAGCAACTGGAGTCAGACAAACAGGTCTACTCTACCACTTCGTTTCTATATGATTGTGGTTGGCTAGTGTAGCCTCTTTGAACATAAATCTTACTATAGGTTAATAAGAAATGATATTACCTTCCCTTACTACTTCTCGGGGTTGTTATATAAATCCATTTATTTGACAGTTATTAGGCATCTAGTGTTTCATTATACAAATAAACCACATCTTGTTGAATTTACAGTATGACTCAAAAACAGCAAGGCATTATTAGTTATTTATAAATTAAGAAACAAAATTAGATACATACCTCATCCTATTTATAAATATAAATTGTAGAGAAATTAAATACCAAAATTCAAACAAGTACATAAAAGTAAAGAAAACAGATAATTATATTAATAATCTTGGGATAGAGAAGGGTTTTGTAGCTTAAACATATACAAAAATAAAGAGCCACAGTGAATAATGATAAACTTAACATCAGAATAATTCAAAACAATAAAGCAAACAAAGTTACCAAGGATTACTATGAATGAGAAATTCATAACACAAGGGAATATAAGTAGACAAGCATATGAAATAATTCTCAATTTCTTTAGCGATCAAGGAAATGTTAGTTAAAATACTGAGTTACCTCCTTTTTTCCAACAGACTGGGAAATTTTAAAATTAAAAAAAGGTGGCAGGGAGAAGTCCACAAAATAGTACTACAAATATTCTGAGTATGGGTATAGATATGTGTACAAATAAGAAAAAGGTCTAGAAGGATAAGAGAATAGTAGTCATGTCAAAAGTAAAGATTTTAGGATGGTGGTAAAAAAGAATAAGTAAATAAATGTCTTATCTTCAACTTCAAAATATCTGTGATAGATATGTGAATATTTGGAAGAAATACTTTAGTGTACATTTGAAAGTACAACTCTAAATGTATAAATTTGAAAACATCAACTATACATCAAGATGCCCACATACATGTACATCTGCAAATGAATGACTATTAAGGAGACTCTTTATACAGGCACACTCATTTAAATAATTTCCAAAACACTGTGTCCATTAAAACTCAAGTCACATTGTAAATGTGTTTAAAGACTTAGTTATTTAAAGAAATGCCAAGGTAAATTCTTATGTTAAGTCCTTTACAAAGTATTGACACTTTCACTTAGTTTTATTAAAAGTCAGTTTTACCTAAAACAAACATTAAGAGTGTGAATCCAAAAGATTCTTACAAAAAATGAACACACTTCTCTCTTCTTATCCAACAATGTAATAATAATTCTCTATATTATTCACTATAACTTTTTTATAGTTTCCTTAGCTTCTTATTTTTCATCTACTTTTCATAATAAAGAGAAGGAAGAATATACAGGTAAATTCAAACCTGTTAAAAGTGCACACTGGTGGAGATCTTCACTTACAAATTTCATGAAGGGATCCTCATCCTAAAACAAGAGTTTAAAAATATTTCTCTGTGAAAAATCAGATTTGCAAGTCCAGAAATTTTTAAAATATCTACTCTGTACTAAGAATTAAGGACATATCTTTAATCTATAATGAATAAAAAAAATAAAAGATTATTATGGGCTACTGGTTTCAAAGCACCCAACATTTCAAATATCCTGAAACCTTAAAGTTTTCATCTTTCAGTCTTCTTCAACAGGGTCAGGTCATATTAATGATTGTAGGGAAAAAGTAAAGTTTAAAGATTCTTGGTAAACTTGACAAAACCATTTAAATTAAGAGTAACAAAAATTAACAAAATGAAAAAAAACACAGAAAACCATAGATTTGAAGTGTTATACATCATTTTGCGGCACTTATTTGGGGACTTTAACTTACTAACATGATAATTGATACTTTACTAAAATGTGAATAAAATCTCTCATTAAGTATGTATTAGAATTAGAAAAGATATTTTTCAATACTGCATTTTGTACCCCTCCCCCCTTTTCTACCAAGTTCTTTGTTACATCAGAGCCACATTAAACCTATTATGGTGATACACAGTAGGTTTAGAATATATGAGGTTCCAGCATTACGATACATACTATAATGAACACGGTAGAATTAGTACACACAAGAAAATAAGTGGACATGAATTAAAAAAAAAAAACAATTTTTTTTTTCAGAAAAACACTATCAGAATTGGTCTCTTTTTAGATAAGGCATACTGCACACAGTAATATCTTGGTTTTCAAATTATTTTCCAACTTCAGTGACAAGTAATTTAAATGTCCTATTGATTTTCACATCTAATTGTTTTTATAATATTTTTACTGGGAATCTATATGTTATAACACAAGTTTTATCTTAAGTAAGGTAAGGTTGTGAAAAACATACTGATTCATCTTCATCACTGATTGTTCTGTCCGAATAGTCTTCCTTTTCTGAGTCTTCTGACATCTCTTTAGTATTTGGCTTGAAACTTCTTTTATTATATAGGTAGGCTGTAAAACAATTTATAAGGAACTTATTTGACAGTTTTCTCTTTAAATTGAAAGCGTTTATCAGATCAAATGAGTACCCCAAACTATATTCAATTGTATTTAATTAATTAGTGACAGCCTTCTCTAAAAACTAATTAGGTCGCAGTTAAACAAACCTTCAATTCCAAAGATTTGAAGAAATTTTCCATTTCTATAAGAGATCAAATCACAATAAAGGACAAATCAAGTAAATAATTTAATTGAAAAAAGAATCTCCAGGGTACACAGCCAAATCATTTACACTCTATATTTACAATTAAATACCACAGAGCGATAGCAAGTTCAGAATACTCCTGAGGCATTAAAAATATCATGAATCAAAGAAAAATTACAGTTCCTTATTCAGGCAGTGAAATGTAGCAAGAGAATTTTTTTCTGCTTAATTTTCAATTGATAAATAGTTCAAATGCCTGAAACAGATTTTTCTTTTTATATTTTGGTTAATATTCTTTAGATACTGTCTCTGTTCTCATATTCAATTGTATTTGTCTTACTGAAATCTCAGTAGCTTTCAGAAGGTTGTATTGGCAATGACCATTTTCTCTCCCACGCAAGTATTTTCCTAAGTGGTTATTATTAAGGCAGTGGAATAACAGAAATTCCTTGTCAAGATCTTATTTTTGAAAGACCAAAGGAACTGACCAATTTCGAATCTAATGGTTTAAGCTCCTCTCCACGCACGAAAAGCCTGTTCTGGAACAAGAGTGCACAGAAGACAGTCAAAGCTCTATAGCAAATAACTACAAATGCAACAGAGAAGTCTGTCTTATTAAGACCTTCGGTACTAACAGACTTAAGTTTCAGCCTGGGGATCACAATTCCAAATCTGGGAAACTGGACTGGCATAAATCTCGATTCTATTTTTTTTCACTCAAGCATGTGAGGCATATACCAGTGCTAGATAGTACAAGGGTCCCAAGGTCTGGGCGGTTCTTACTAAATGCTATTCTTTTTAAATGTTAAAATGTAGGCACAGTACTTTGCAGGTATAGCTGTAACCTGATGAGCTCAATGAGAACTCGTCTAGATACGTTTAGCCAATAGCAAAGAAGTCAACATATAATTAAAGAGTGTATACAAGCAACGGCTAAGCCTTCCTTTAGTGAGCTAGAGCTTTGGATGTGAATCTTCTACTTTCTTTACTTGCTTCAATGAAGTAAAACTACCTAGCGACCATCGCTTCTAGTTCTTGAATAGAACACCCCAAGCAGCAACCCCTTGAGTTGGGTACCAACAGGCTGATCTACTATAACCTGAGCTTCGGGAAAGACAGACAGACAGACAGGCCGACCACGCACGCACGCACGCGCACACAGTGATCTAAGGGGCGCTCCGAGTGTATCTTCCACACCTGAAGCAGAGGAAGCAAAACCAGGTGAACCTAGGCAGGTCCGCCGACTTTCTTGGTAGGAAGAACGATTAAGCCACGATTCGTGCCATCAAAATGTTCCTCCCACGCTCACGGCTGGATGTGACAGTGTGAGCAAGAGCTCATTTTCCGGCGCGCGGTCCGTCCACGCGCACTCGTTTGCCGCAGGAGGCGCCGGGCCCGTGATTTCCTTTCCTTCAGAAGCGGGGACTTCACTGTCCCGCCTCCGCTGGCCTCTCGTCCCCCGCCCAACCCCCGCCCCGAGTCGTCCAGCCAGGGCAGTTGTCCCTTCGGTGAGGGAAGCGGCCCGAGGTAGCTACAGTCGAGTTTAACAGCCACAGCCACGCCCTTCACCCAGAGGCGGGGCCGCTCGTTACCAGAGCAACGGGACCAACCTCGCGAGACTTCGGCAGCCCTCGGGAATCACCAAGCGACCGGCGAGGAGGGAAGGACCCTCGGTGGGATTTCAGCCAGAGACAGGAAGACCCCGGAGGATGACGGGAGCTAGGGGCAGAGAGAATCCTGAGCTGAGCGCGAGTGGATCTCGGGGCTAGGGCTGGCGAGGGAATTTAGGGGTGGAGAAGACGGGACAGTGATTTTTGTCCTTAGGTTCTGCACGAAGGTGATTTGCCGTGACCCTTCTCCGACGAGGCAGTAAAAACGTCCTGGTTAAGACTGGTGTTCGCTGGTTTTTATTTGTACCCCACACTGAGTTGTATGCTGCACTATTGTGTGGCCGCCCTTTTATTCGATTCGGAAATGGAATTTTTCCCTTTATTAAACATACTTGATAGAGGAGTCATAGATATCCTAGGGTGAGCGCTCAAGATTCTTAGCAGCTCAGAGATTCTTTCAATACAGTAATCGCTAGGTAACATGGAACACTTGTGCGGCACTATGCAAATCACTTTGCATGTATTATCTAATTAAATATGATCTTCCCATAACAGACTTAGACATTATTCTTGTACGTCCCATCTTGACTCTCCACCCCAATCTTTGAATATATTTGGAACAGTTTTTCCACGGTAACTGAAAAAAATGTCTTTAGATAACTTGATGCCCACGTGGGGTGTTACAGCATGTCATAAGATTTGTAATACTGTAGAAATGGAGATAATGGACTGGAGCAACTTTGAAAGAAAGGGCAAAGCAATTCGGCTTAAGCGTAGAAATAGGTTAATATCCTCTCTTCAAATTTTGTAAGTTTCTGAAAAGTAACAGGTTTTTTGTTTTTTTTTTTTTTTTTGAGGTCAGCAACTTAGAAGTTTGGACCTTCTAGAAGAAGACATAGGGCATATATTATTAGATCAAACTCTTTTAACAAATAGTTAACCTTTTATAGTTGTAACTTCTTTTATGTCATGCATACATCACTAAAGGTGACATGCACAGAGAATTTTTGTATATCGAATCCATTTTTTTGTTGTTGGATTTTAGGGTCATGGTTGTGAGCCATAGGATGTCAGATGTACAAGGTGACGCTGCAAGAAACAATACAACCAGGTTACACAAGAAATTAATGACAGAGTTGGACTTAAGTCTCATGATATTTAGTCCAAATATTTACATGATCACATTTCAAGGTAGAAGACTCCTTATATAGCCAGTTTCTACCTTTGGGAAGGCAGCTTCAGCCCTGCAACAACTGTCCTCCAACTTTTTTTGTGAATTTATCTGTTGCAAACCTGGTATAAAATATAATAAAAATAGAGTAAGAAAGGAGGAAAAAACAAAAACAATACTCCAAAAGGCACAATTACCAGTGTGGGAATCAGGAAGGAAGTTCACTTTGGCTACATGGCACATGTAAGTTGCATTAGGTATATAATTTATTTTGTGTGATTATTTCATTTTGAATTTGTTGAACAGAGATTTAAATGAGAACATGAAGTGACTAGGGTAGAGTTATTTATGACATCACAAGTTATTGGTTATGTGACAGGAGAAGTCTTGTCACAATTTGGTTGAGGAAGCCATAATGGGTCCTGGGAGCCCCGGAGTCTCTAGTAATTCTCTTGGTCTTTCTCAGACTATCTGAGTCTAAAATGTCCCAGCATAGGGCCACACCTCTCAAACTGTTTTTAAGCTCAAATCTTGAGACCTGTCCCAGTCAGTCAGCTCATCAAAACAGCCCAAGAGCCATCCCCATCGTGAAGCCTTTCCTAACTCCTCTATCATTGGTAGAATCGGTTTGTATTATCAGTTTGTAGAATTCATCTAAATTGGGGACCGTGAAGCATCATTCTCCTAAACACTTGGAAGTGAGGTAGTAAGAATGTCCCCTGCTTGTCAGCAAAAAATGGGTAGTATAAATCACCTCAAAAGAGAGAGAATGGTTCCCAGGCTCAATGTGAAGAAGTCTCATGACAAAAAAACTTGAAATAGTCTCCACAACCTCCCTCCCCATCTCCCTACCCCCTCCACCTCAAACTGCTCCTGAGCTGTGCAACGGTGAAACCCCTTTTCCATGGAGGATACATTTCCATAACTTTGGTTTTGGTATTTAAGATTTCATTCTGGAATTTGTGCATTTTAAAATTCAGTTTCAAACTCAAAACCTTCTTCATCTACTCTTCTTTGTAGGTGCCAGTTCCTTATCGTGTGAGGATGAGGAGGGACTGGGGAGGAAAAGAGCAAAATATGTCCTTAACTGAGAGACTTGAGTCGAAGTCTACAAGGTCGGTCTCAAGTGCTATTCTTAATTTCTGTAGGTTTCCTGAGGAGGGTGGTGGCTCCAAACTGCCCCTGGATAAGCGGCTTTCTTCAAGGCATGCTCTTATACAATGACAATCTCTGGTGAGAATTGAGGGGACTGGAAGTTAAGAATGAGGGCTCAGGAGCCAACGGCCTGGGGTCAGGTATTCTGCCACTTAACCCATTTCCTGTTTGCCCTGAGAATACTCAGTTTGCTTGTGGCTGCAGCATTTAGATAACTCGCTAATTACAGTCCTAACCTCACCCCAAAGTTCGCCACCAAATATCTCGCTTTTATTATTATTTTTGCATCGCTCTAGTGTATATCGATGGTCTTTGGAAACACATGACATCATTCCATTTCTAGCATTCTGTTTTTAATAGCGGTATTTCCGTTTACAAAATATAGTAATTCAATCTCTGAAAATGACAAATCCCAGAAATGTGGCGTTCATACACGTGATGTTAAATTAATGCTGGCAACGAGCTGCATTTTTTTTTTTCTAAATGGGAAAAGGATTAATAGCCATATGACCTTGAACAATCTTTTTAACTTCTCCTGCTTTAACTTTTTTACAGTACGGTGGAATAACACGGTAGTACCTATCACGTAGGGTTGTTGTGAGGATTAAATGAGTGAATAACATATGAAGTGCCTGGAACTTACTGAGGGCCCAATAAATGTCAGCTTTCATTTATTATTTCATTACCTCGACCAGCTCACCTCCAATTGGTGGCAATGACACCATATCCCTCTGATATTTGGGCATTCACTCACCGTGCTGCAGTGACCCCTGCATTACTATAAAGTGTCACTAATGATGTAGGTTGAAACTAGCTGAGGAAGTAATCTTGTGTTCTATACGATTGTAGTTCTTTTGCACTATTTTTATATTAGCACCTTTCAGTAAGAGATTATTGAATTTTTTTTTTTTAATCTAGGTAGAAACTTGGGACTTCTAAAATCTATTTTAATGACACTTTTTTTTTCCTTTTTGGAAAATTATATTTCAGGATAACAAAAGCTGACATCACTAAAAGCATGCTTTGGCACAACTCCGCTATTAAATCTGTATTTGAGTAAAGAGGCCAGCATTCTTTATGGAGCTGAGGTTCAGGGCTGGGTTGATACAGGAATTCTAAATCTGGTAACGAAAATGTCATAAAACAAATTAACCGCTAGGAACTCTTTAGAACTCTACAGAAATTGACACCAGTACATCTAGCAGTTTATATATCGGGTTGCTCAGGGTATACCTCTGGGGGCACAAAACAATATAAGGCAAATATTTTTTTCCTCTTATTACCCCATGCCGAAGTGTTCCGCCCTCCCTCTAAACACTGAATTATGTAGTACATAATTCTTTGACAATTCTTTGACTACAGCCTTGTGATATTTTATCTCTAAATTCTTGAATTGTTACTCATATTTTGTAACTTTTCATGTCCATCATTTATCATTTACCTCCCCACTAGAATAATGTGATCGTTCCCCAGAGTGAAGACAGGCAGTGATCTGAATGAAGACCAGATTCTTTCAAGCTCATCCTTACTTTCAGGAGGCAGCTCTTTGGAGACCTGTAATCTGGAAGTAGTTTAACAAATCCTCATCCCTGACACGTAGAAGATTCTTTGTTCTCTAGCCTCCTTGGTTGCCAAAAGTCTAGCCCAGTCTCTCAGCTGCCTCTTGTAGATCAGCATATTCTCTGAAGCAGAATTCCCAGCATAAAGGCAAGAGAGAAAAAGCAACATCGAATAGGTGGCACTTAACTAGAATGCTATTTAACTGTGAAGATATCAATAATTACATTAAATATAAAAGGACTAAATAGTCCAGTTAAAACTTGAAGATGATCAGACTGGACAAACACTCAACCCAAACCGTATGATTTTCAAAGACATGCATCTAAAACTAAAGGATACACAATGGTTGAAAGTAAAGGGGTAGAAAAAGTTCTATCACATATTGTAGCAATATTAAGCGTAGAAAAAAACTTCAAGGCAAAAATCTTTGCTACACATAGATATTCACTTCATAATGATAAAGTATTTAATTCACCGGGAAGACATGATTCTACATTTGTATATGCACCTAAAACGTGACCTTAAAATATGGAGAACAAAAGTAATAGAATTACAAGGAGAAACAGACAAATCCATAATCATAGTGGGAAATCTTCACTTCTTTTTCTCAAAAAACAGAACAAAGGCACACAAAAAAATCAGTAAGGACATAGAGTGTTTGGACAACACGATTAATAAGCTTGACACAAATAGACACAGCACTCAAATTGAGACCTTCTTTCTTCTGTAGAACACATATTTAGGATAGCGAGATCTTTTTTTCTTATCTTTTTCTTATCTTTTTTTCTTCCATTGGAGACCGCATGCAAGTGAGGATAGGAAAATCCTTCTGATACACCTCTCTACATCACACAAGAGACCATATCTGATACCCTGACCATGCACACTGTAAAATTAATTTTCATCCATCCCTAATCCTGTCAGCTTGGTACTAGTACTACACATGATATTCTTTGCATTTTGTGAACTGACTTTGATGACAATGATCTTATTGTCTAAACATTTCCATCTCCCTTTTTGTTAGGACATAGAAATTAAAAAGTACTAATTATATTTTACGTTACAGTAACTGAGTTAATTCTTTCAATTATATGGGCAGGATTTAGGGGACCGTCAGAAGCTCTGGACTCAGAATTTAAAAGCTTTATGAGAAGAACCTCAGATTTCAGGCCAAATAGTGCTACATAAAAATGCTAAATTATAATGAAGAAACCTCTTGGGATTTAAATGTAATCACCAGTGCCTTGCCAATAGTGAGCATTCTACAAATGAATGGTACATGGTAAATGGGCATGTCTACTATAGAAGGCACTGCCTTTGGGAGAACAGTACTGCTATTTGACGGCACTGGGAATGAGAAGGAGGATGGAGGAATATTCGATAATTTTTTGAAAAAAGAATTTTTAAAATCTCTCCTTTCAACCTTTTCTATACATGTTTGGTCAGTTAGTTATCATACCAGAGTAATTTTCAGTATTTTGTAGAAAATTGCCTGTAATTAGAAGTTTTTAAAAAATATAAAATGGCTTTTTTTTTTAAAAAAGAGCAAAACCAAGACTTAATCGGAAATAGACATTTTGCTATGCCATCACCTTTATTACAACAAAAATAACTCTCGTCATCCATATAGTACATAAAGATAAGTAAGGCAAAGGTGTTTGGAGGAATTCCATTTATTGTGGATGCTTTTTCACAATACATATTTATTGCAGCGATCAATTATCAGTGACAAATATCAAGTGTTTATAAAATTTTTAGGAATGGCAGATTCACAGAACATGCTAGTCACCTTGCAGTTTTACCTCTTAAAGATAACAAAGAGCGTTGTAATCAAACAGATAAACAAAGAATTTGTTTTTCAAAAGATTAAATCCAAACTAAACAAAATTCTACCCTAAACTTATTCCATCCAAATATTGGAATAAAAGTCAGGATTGATATATTTTCTTCTCAACTTTAGATTTTCTAGAAAAAAAAATATAATAGTGATCAGGAGAAGCTCTTGTTCAAAAGTACAACAAAGCAATGTTACATCGCCATGGGCTTTAATTCAAACTTTGATCCATTTCACTCCAATGATGGGAGTCAATGCTAAACCAGGCACTACATGTGGATTATAGTTCATCTTATCACGGACTCATATCTACTCTGTCCTGGGTAGGTGATTTGTGCAGTCTGGGTGGCTTTCCTTGCTTCGTCCCAGGTGTGCTAAAAGCTAGAGAATTCAACTAGTCTTTACTGATTTTTGAGGAAGATAGACTTTGTCAGGCAGTGGTCACTCTTCATGCCAGCACTGCCCTGGCTAGCTGAGCTAGAAAAGAGTCATTTGGGAGGTTCCCTCATTGTGGTAGGAATTGAGACTAGGACCATTTTGGTTAAGTCAAATGAGGTATAAGTTTATAGAACTACGCTATATATCTCTATGCTAGAACATATTTCCAAGACACTGGAGTACTCTTATCATCTATTGGGAGAACAGATGGACACTTATAAGCTAAAATAAGATCTGATATCTGGATTGTGTAAAAATGATGAGTTGGTGAAGACTCTTGGGGAAAAAGATAAAACTAATAAAAGTTACATATACTCTTCAAAGTTCGACACATTATCAACTTACGATGAGTACCAATGACTAATAACATAAGTAGAAAAGTTTAATTTAAAAATTGGTTCAGTATATTAAAGATGGAAGTATTGTCATGATTCTAAACAGTGGTTTTGCTTACTTCCCTGCTTCCAGACATTAGCCAAAGTTGGTCTTTGTATACTGTCCACGGAATTTCAGTCCTTACAATCTTGTCACTAAAATTCTTGTCTTTAAATTTTAAAGAAGGAAGAGACCTCAGGTATCATCTAGGCCAACCTACTGTGAGCTCGCTTATTAAAAGAATAAAGTTTTTGGCAAGCTTTGAGTTTGATCCAGATGGTAGATTTAGTAAAATTCACATTGGCCTTCAAGATTGCTTTAATTATAAGCTAAACACTATGTTTCATAGAAAATGTTGATTCTATAAACTGACATTTTGACATTTCTAATCTCTTTTTTCTTACAGGTCATCTATCGTCATGGAACACATATCGATACCTATTCTGCCATGTCTCTATTGGCAAATATGAAATATTAATAGAATATTGTGATTTTTACTTTTTAAAAAGCTGTGATATTGTCTAGTTACAAGGACATACTGCTAAATACAATAGTCTAGCACATGAAAAAGCTTTCTACCATTAGTGTGTTTGTATATGTGTATGCACATACATATATGATCAGGTCATCTAAAACGTGGTTCACTATCACTACCAAAGAAATCCACAAAGCAACCAACCTAAATAAATCAGTACCCCTGTCAGCTAACATCCTTATCCGATTTAGATATTCATCAGCATGAAAAAAGTAATACCTTAACAATACATTTTTTTTAAAAAAGACAATCATCATTATAGTATCTCAAATCTGAAATGAATTAGTTTCAGAAAGTGTTACAATTGCCTACTAAGATAATTTCTTCCATGCTTTAAAGTGCAGAAACAACATGACTTCTGTATTTAAAATTAAAAAAAACAACAACAAACCCAAAACCCACTACGGTTCATTTTTCTGGATACTGCACACATTCCTCAGGCAATTTTCAACTTGAATATCCTTTTGTTTGACTTCTGATGTGGTTGGTATCACTGTTCACACACAGTTCTGATGATCAGTAGAAAAGTCTCTATTTCACAGCATGGTTTTCGTTAGAAACAGGCTCCTGTGCAAAGGCAGTACTTTTACCATGAACATCTCTAGACTGTGATTATTAAATATGGTGATAATATACATAGGTTTACCGGGATAATGGAAAATAAAACAAAAGGAAATGAACCCAATTTAGTAAATCAACATAAATATTAAAACAGAGCACATTAACCCTCTTCAGCTGAGCCGGTCCAGCATCTTGAGCGGCTGCTCTAGGGTTCTTTCTTCAACTGTCTCAGACCTGCTAAGAGAAGAGAGCTTTGAATCAGCAGGCCACAGTACTCCAGACAGATGTTTTGTGTCAGAAGGAAAAAAAAAAGAATGATAATATGACAGGGATAAATATTTATGAAAGGGACGGTTACTGTTGGCGTTCTACTCAAATATGCTCTTCTTCTTTTAGTCTGTGTTTTCTTGTTGATTTTTTTCGCTTTCCTTTCTTTCTTACTTTTCTCTCCTCCTTCCCCTTCTACTATAAGGGCCAGGAATCTATACTGTGCATTCCAAAACAGGCACACATGACAGAATGACTCACTCTCAGCCACGTGGAGGCACGGTGATAAAGTAGAATATTCTTACCTTTAGTTTTCTTCTATTTTTTTTTTATGGTCTTCCTCCTGTTCTTACATCCCTACCCTTGAAGCTTATCTGATCTATAGTCTTATTTGTGTACCATTTCTCTTCCTCAGCTAGCTGCTAAAAATCTTTGCTGAAGCATTCACAAATATTAAAGTACAGTCATCCCTCAGTATCCCACAGGAAATGGTTCCAAGACCCACTGCAGATACCAAAATCTGTGGATGCTCAAGTCCCTTACAGAAAATGGCGTGCTATTTGCATATAATCTACACACATCCTCCCGTACACTTTAAATCATCTCTAGATTACTTATATACCCAATCCAATGTAAATGCTTTGTAAATAGCTTACATACTAGATTGTTTAGGAAATGATGACAAGAAAAAAGTCTGTACGTGTTTGGTACAGACGCAATCATGACAGGCCCAACGAGATAGGCCGATGTCAGCAATAACATGACACATTTTTCCCCCAATAGTTTCACCTCTCAGTTGAATCTATGATGCAGAACCTGTGGATGTGTGTGTGTGTGTGTGTGGTGTGTGTGTGTGTGTGTGTGTGTGTGTTGTGGGATGGGGGGGAGTGAGCACCTGTGTTATGAATCTGCATTTTCAAATGTGTTGTGTATATTTTCATTTCAAACGAAGGACTGCATGACATGTAGTGAGTCTGTTGGTTGTATGATGGTCACTGCGGAAAGCGTTTCATGGCGTGGACTGAGGAGGAAGGGGCAGGGTGTGTGAAGGCTCACCTGGTCGCCTTCCCGTCTTGTGCCACCCTCACTGCTCATGTTGTGTTGCGTGTGAGTGGTGGTCTCTGAGTCTACCGTTCCTGATGACATCTTTACTCCCTTTCTCGGGACCCCAGCTCAGGGGAATGTCATCTAGAGGGGTTCCATTACATCTCATTACACCGGTGATGATGGACTCTGGACAGCTTGATTTCTCCTACTCAGAAAGGGGACTATATAAACACTTGGACTTGCATTTTTGAAAGGTCAGAGACCAATGCTAGAGGGGTCACATGGCTTAGGCCAACAAAAGATCATTCTTTGTTTAAAACAAACAAATAAACAAATGAAAGAATAATTTTCCTATCCCCTTCCACCAGGAGGAAATTATACAAAGATCTTTAAAACTCTGTATTTTATGTATAATATGCAATCTTCAAAAGAAAGCAGCATGTATCATGGTAAAGAATGCAGGCTCAGATGAGACTGCCTGAGTTTCAATCCAGGCTCTGCTACTTATTTGCTGTGCGACTTTGGGAACGTTGCTTAATCTCTCTGTACCTCATTTTCCTCAGCTCTAAATGAGGTTAATAATAATCCCTACTTCCCATGGTAGTTGGAGGGTCAAATGAGATAATGTAGCTTATGAAGGTGAAATAGTGCCTTGCATGTAGTGGATTCTCACTAAGTGTTAGGGGTTTGTAGTGGTGATGGTCTTTATGAGGTACTTAAGATATTTAGCAATAACTTAGGAAACTGAACTTGTTTAAAAGTCACTTTAAGTAGAGAGGCTGGGCTAGTAATTTTTCTTGAAGTGTAAGAGTGATTAAGAGCTAATGAGAAGGCAGAGTGACATTTAGGCAACCGTACCAGACTTAAAAGCACACGAAAGTAGAAAAGGGTAGGAGTTTTCTCACTCCAGTACATTGTAGTGATTCTCCAGTTGCCTTTGAGAGGTTCTTCTAAGTTCGCTTAAAAAGTGCTTCTGGCTTTTAGAGTTCTAAGTAGACCCATAAGCAAACTGTTCTAATCTTATTGTGGCCTCCGATTCTGCTCTCTTCAATTTCCCTCTATTGAAGGAGAAGGCTAGGTTATTACTGGAAATGGGGAAGGGTTACGATTAGGAGTCGAATTAGCTTCTTATATGACAAAGGGTCCTATTATTAGTCACAGCATCATTCAGAGATTGTCCAGAGCCTCCTTTATGAAGAATGAACAACCCTTTGAGCAAAAGATCAAAAAAGCAATGGATCCAAGCTTTCATAGCTATTAGTTTCATAGGGCAGCAAGTTTTGCCTAACTTCAGAATGTTATTTTAACTTTTTGCCACAGCAACCTTGAGTTTTAGGCTGCTGGCGATGCAATCTCTTAGGATGGTTCCAGAAAGTGGCTTTGGAGCCTCTTAGGGAGATGGATGTTTTTCCCTAGGTGATCCTCGAATGGCTGTGGCTCCAAGCCTGGATCCCATAAGGAAGTGTAGACTGTGCTTATACCATATGGCCGTCTGCTATCAACACTCCTACCACTACAGTGTTCCCTGAATATCTTACTGGGCACCATCTCATGGACTAGTTATGCTGGATGTAATTCTGAAGACTCCATGAACTTGGCCTTTCGCTGCCCCATGTATGAGTCTTTAGAAACTGATGGTCACCTGGGCCAGGTTCTGTGGATCAGTGATATTTCTCATTTTACCTGGGATATCATACTGCAGGATACAGTGTGTGTGTGGGGGGAACCCTATGAAATTCACCCTTCCAGTAGATTACCTTAGTGGGGGATGTGACCTTATCCACAGATTGCTTTTCCCAGAGGTTCCGCTTGCCAGATCGTCTCCTGGCCTCAAATCCTGATGAAGAGAAAGCAGAAAACATTAATAAGTGGGCATTTATATTTTCTGGCCGAGTCTAAATGAATCACCACATCTCTTGTTTGTTTGTTTGTTGGAATCAATTTCTTGTTTAATACACTTTATCCTAGTGATCCAAACTAGATGGAATACAAAGATCACTAGTCATTATTCATTTTTATATAGACCTTGACCTGTGTTATGATATGAGAATGGGCTGGAACCACCTGACATTTAAATCCTGTCCTTCACCAAGGACTTACTGTGTATTGATCCGTAAAACTGGAATATAAGCATATTTAAAATAGTGGAGCCTATTTCTAACTTTCTATGCTCTTATGAGAGAATAGGCATAGGTTAGTTTTGCAAACATTTGACTCTTGAACAATTGGGAGTTAGGGGCCCTGACCTCTGTGCAAGTAGAAAAGCCAGTATAACTTTTGATTCTCCCAAAACCTAGCCACTAACAGCCTACTGTTGACTGGAAGCCTTATCAATAACAAAGACAGTTGAGTAACATATTTTGTGTGGTACATGTATTACATACTGTATTCTTACAACAAAATAAGCTAGAGAAAAGAAAATGCTGTTTAGAAAATCATAGGGAAAATAACTTTAAAATATTTACTGAAAAAAAATCTGCATATCGGTGGACCCAGGCAGTTCAGATCCATGTTGTTTAAGGTCAACCGGAATTCCTTTGGGTGGGATGGACAGTTCTTTCCTTGCAGATAACTTTCTTTGGGTGCCCTGCCCATGTCTCCCAGCCCTTAGGGCGTTAGTGCATGCCAGCCTGACTTCCACCTGCCACACGGCATGTCGTTGCCTGAGGACTTTCTCTGGCTGGAGAGGCCCACCTTGCCCACCCAGGAGGCAGGCTGGACCTTCGGAAATTACCGTACCCAGGGGACAGTCCTCAACTGCTCACCCATGAGACCTGGTGCAAGAGCACTCCCAGGCTCAGTGACAGCTCAGTGACGCATGTGTTTCACGGTGGCTTCCAGGCTCCCTAGCGGAATTAAGTTTTAATAACCCATGTGGCGACTTGCTTAATGCCATTCCTTATCGGCTGCCATCTTTTCCTGTCTTACTTCCTGTGCCATTTTCTTCACCTCCTAAGTAAACCACTTGCACTCAGATCATTATCTTAAGGTCTGCTTCTGGGCGGTCTAAGCTGAGATACTTTTCTAATTGTACTAATTCCTCAGACAAAAATTATTTTGTGTTTCCTGAACAGCAAGTGGATAGATAATTCAGAAGTGTATCAGTAGAACCTCGCCCCGCCAAAGTAAACATTTACCACTAACTGTGTCCATAAGGAAAACTGACAGTTAATGACATATGTGAGAACATGTGGAAATCTTAGGAAGAAAACATTAAAATATGATTGATAACAGCTAGACCGCCTTAATTCTTTATTTGCTACCTCATAATTAATTTGGTTTGGATAAAGATCCAAATTTCTGTTTCTACTTACTTTTCTTCCAGCATTTGTTTATATTAGTACTTGGCAAAAGGTAGTTTGTAGGAAATAAATGTGTTTTAACTGAAATAGTCATGTTTACTTTGGCACACCCTTTTCTCATTAGGAAGGCAAAGCTATCAGCAATTGCGTTTATCCGTGGACCCCAGTCTAAATGGACATTTTTCTGACAAATAGTATGGAGATCACGACACTGAAAATGCACTGGTTAAATAGCACCATGTGAAGCATTTCAGATTTGCCTTAATCTTCCTGAGTTTTTGGATTTCCATTGTGGCATGAATTCCTGATATTCTATTAGAGAGTTACACCTATTTAACTTGGAAGCGGTAAGCAACAAATCAGATTGTTTTTGAAGAATTCCACTCCATTTGCCAGTGTAGGTAGAAGCTGCCAAATTGTCTGGAAGACTGTTTTAAAATTTTGGAAACTATAATTAGGAACATGCTGAGGGAAGCTCTGGAAAGTGGCTATTATTACTGTATTTATTTGATTCATAGAAGACAAATATTTTTCTTTCACATGAATGTTCTATTGAAGAAAACGGATCGTATTTCCCTTAAATCCTACCTATGAATCTTTTGAGATCACTAACAGAGTTTAAAGAGTTTATTTTAAGAAAATATTAGCATCCAAGTGGTAAGTCGGCATTTTAAGTCAAAGGGGAAATATAAATGAAATTACCTGACCAGACTACATTTTACAGAAAAACCCGCTCCGGAAGAAGAGTGAGAAATGAAGGCAGGAGAAGCAGGTTTCCAATCAACCAGAGATCAAAGAATGAAGAAGAGAATTCAGCTGAGAAAGACAAGGTTGGTTTTTTTTTTTTTTTAAACAAAAAGGAAGACAAATTAACATTTTAATTGCTGTATATAACATGTAGTTTAGACACAAAAAACAGACAAACCAGCTAAAACAGACATATTCCGAACCGAATTCCAGTTACAAAATGACACTGAAATCCTATAAATCTACCTAGAAATAACAACAGATGTCCCAGTAAGGGATGAGAAGTAAAGCAATGTTTACTCTTTAATAATTTTCAGGGACCACTCTCCCCCCAAGAAATATTGATTTGACAAACTATTTTGAGCACTTTTAATTCTCAGTATATGTGAAAATTATTATACAACTTGGAAGTGGATGGGTTTTCTCTCCAGTGAACTTTAGAACTGCACACTGATCCCAAAGGACACACTCATTTCCTTCTTCCTGAGGTTTCGCTGGGTGAGGACCACTTTGGTGAGAGACTTTCCTTCTGACTTTTCCTTAATGGCTGCATGCCACACATCTGCAAATACAAACCCAGGCTTTCCTCTCTACCCACATACGCCAAGGAACATAAACAAGGGACTGAGAATAAATAAATCACTGCTGGTCCAAAATCAGAAGGCACTTTTGGGTAATCCTTTGACATTCTGGGCTCAGGGTCAGTCTGACCAGAGTCCCAAAGGCGTCAAACTCGATGCCTGCCAGGAAGGGAAAGGCTGGAAATGCAAATGCTTGAAGAGGCTTGGTGTAAGAAAAATAAGGGAAAGAGGGAATCAACGAATTCAAGAGTGTATGCCTCTGCACCTCAAAAATATGTTCGAATTAGAATTTTTAAAAGGAAAATAAAGCACAATAATGTGGGTAGAACTACAGAGATCTTAGCGGTGGGCCACCAGTGGAGACCCCCTGATAAGACCCTGGGCAAGATCCTTGCATGACAGCCAAGTTCTCTGCACCTGCAGGGTCCTTCTAGCCCCATTTCCACAGCTTGGAAATTTCATCTCTTTTCTGCTGGAGCCATAGTGTCTGTGAGTTACCCTCCTGCCTGCTTTGGCTCCGGGACACATCTTGTCCCAAAGAGAATGCCATGTTGCTATTTATACTTCAACTAGGGCTGGCGGTACTACCCCTCGAATGGGCGCAAAGCTTAGAGCTGCTTATTAAGTATAATCAAGCTAGTCTTTTATTTACAACAAAGCAATTACATATTGCTTTTGTCCAGTCTGGCAGGAAGTCACTGTAGTCTGCAAAATGCCATGGGATATAGGACAAAGAGACTCTAAAATCTGTACTAATTGCCACATTCTTCTTTCCTTTTCCTTCGACCCTCTAGTAGATGGTCCAGCAAATTATTTACTAAATCGCAGGTAAAGAAGGCAATAATTTTGTTATTTCCTTTTCATCCTGCAATTTTTAGGAGGCCGTCAGTAACTTCAGAAAATGGGGCTTTTTTTTTTTTGTGGAGACCTTGACATAATTATACCTATTTGTGTAACAGCTGAATCGAATATTTTTAACTCTCCCATTAGGATGTGATTGATGATGACTGGCTTTGCAGTTAAAGTTCTGATAAAAGAAAATGTGTCAAGTTATGGGCCAAATGTGAGTATAATCTGGCGTAAAAATGAAATAGGTCACACATACAACAAATGTGAAGAAGTGACGACCTCCTCTGGCAATGTGCCAAATTCATCAAAGAGGGAAACATATACTTTTCTCTCTGCATCTTTGCTATTTTGAGAGTTCTTCAGTGGGTCTATGTACTTCCTGAAATTGTGTTATATGCTTCTTTTGGAGGAGAAGTTACTCAGATTTGATTGGGTTTTGGGTCCATAATTCATAAAAGTTAATCATCACTGGTCTGGAGCCACAATATTTATAGAAATTGCCGCTGCAAAAAATAACTTCTACTCTCTATGTGTCACCTCAACTGTCTCCTTTTATAGGCCCCCTTTCCTGCAGGTACTGGGAGAGGGAAAAAGATGTTTTCTCAATATATAGACTGTCCAATTGTAAATTGGGTTTACATTGGTTTTACACCTCTGGTGTGCCCTTACGAATCCTGGGCTCAACATTAATTGTCTATAAGGAGTTGTGCCCCAAAAGGGTATGAAAATATTTTGTTTTTTTTAATTTTTTCTTTTTAAATTGGGAAAGTGATATATTTTAGTGACTTTGGAGATTAAAATGTGAAGCCGATGGATACAATTAAATGCTCAAGGGTGCAGAGGTCTAGGATTTGGAAGGCTTTTCTTCTGTCTCTGGAGTGGTTATGATAGTGGAATTTCTGCTTCTTTGGGCACCAACAAAGGTATAAAAGCCAGCTTAACAGAGAAAGCTCATCAATATATAGTAGAGAGCTTAATAAGGTTTTTGAATATACTGACAAATGCAAGGCAATTATCATATACATTCAATAAAAAGGTTAAAAGAGCATTTTTATAGTAAGATACCACATGTAATAAATAAGAAAAATTTAGATTTCCAAAAATAATATTCACAATCTGTTTTTATAGTTTCCAGTTTTACTTTTTTTTTTTTTTTAAATGACTTTCCTTTGCAGGTGCTGACAAGAAAATTATAACCATTATTTCAACAACTACCCAATAACTGTATTTGTGTATTCAGTTACAGAAATTAGGCAAGTTAGGAAATAAGAGTGTAAAATAGGCAACATACACATTCTTTTGGGAATAAGTTTATGGGTGCTCTTGACAGAGAAGTGGCCAAGATAATTTGACGTTTTTATTTTCAAATTCCTAGCTGTATTTTATAGAATAGGAGCTAAACGAATAGATGAGGTAAGGGTATAAATTTGAACAGCCTCAGCATTCTGGCTAGCTATTCTCCCGAGGGTTCCATTTTATCCTCTGGGTAATTATCATTCAGTTGCTTGGGCCAGTTCTCTATAAATCTCAGGTCTTCCTTGTTTGTTTTCAGCAGTGACTGAAAAGAAACAAAACAAAGCAACAACAACCAAAAAAAAAAACCAGGAGCATTGCTTTCCCATGCTACGAAAGAGCAAATAACCTGTTTTCTTCTGCTGCCAGCGGCTGAGAGATCAAAGAAATTCAGAAGAACCTGAAGCTACTTACCGAAGGTTTGGGAGCAGGTGACTTGTTTCCATCCGGGGTTTTAGTTAGCCATTCATTGATGCGGCTGGAAACCCCCACCTTCAGGCCGGCAGTTTCCTACAAAGATTCCATCATCCAATATTAAAGAAAGCAAAAAAAAAAAAAAAAACAAACCAAACTTTACCTGGAAAGAAATCTTCAAAGCAACCTCAATATACTAGTCAGTATTATTTCACATGGCCATCCCATAACATGTCAATTATATGTTATCTTTAATATTCTGAGTACAATAAATCTTAAACTTGACATTTAAAGAATGGGTTATCTGGTTTTCTTTTCCCTGCACCTCACCCCACTTCCAACACTAGGGTGATGACTCATTTCAGGGACATTATTTAGAGTATAGTGGCCTGAGCGTGGGTACAGTCTAGCTTCATGAACACATTCTCTCTGAGCTCGCTTTAGCAATTGTTGGGACTGACAGAATTACACCTTTTCACTGCCTTTATAATTAACTAGTGGGATTCTTTAAAAAAAAGCGGGGGGGGGGGGCGGGAATCCACCCTCCAAAATTAAAAGGCAAAAGTCCTGCGCTCACCTTGTTTGGTGTGCCCGACGCTGCGGGGGATGAGAACACATTCCCTTTCTCCCACATGCTCTTCATGTTGCGAACACCTTCGCAGGAACCGGAAGGTCCGAGGCTGCTGGCTTTGTAGGTTTTGCGGTTTTCGTTCCCTGGAGCGTGTGAATTATTTTTAGAATTGGTGCTAAGTTTGTTCTGGGAAAACGATAAGGAGCTTGTCTTCCTCAACTACGTTAGTTAAAAAAAATCCATCGTATAAATGTCTTCACGAAATATGAGAGTCATGATTTCTATGTCAAACTACATTCTGATGACATATATATCTCAAAATAAAGCCTAAGATCTAGCTCAGAGGGTCCTTCGAAAAGGGTCAGCTTTTTATTGGGATACCATTTATGTCAAGTGATATTCTACTTTATTTCTTCAGCAGATACTTTTTTTTTTTTATGCCTTCAGCATCTGGTCTTCCTAGGTGGTCTCCCATCCAAGTACTAACCAGGCTCACCCTGCTTAGCTTCTAATATCAGACATCAGGCTTGTTCAGGATGGCATGGCTATAAACCATGGACTGTGGCTCTGCTGGGGCTTGAACCCAGGACCTTCTACATATAAACAGACGTGCTAACAACTACACTATAAAACCATGTCCTTTAGCAGATACTTAAGCATCTACTGTGTGGGGTACTGTCTGGGCTCTGGGGATATAGTGATATTTAAAACAAGACAGTCAGCTCTGTAAGCTGCAGTAGACTCATTTTAATAGGGCAGAAAAATAGTAACTATATAGGTATTTATTTCACATTGCAACAAAGCATACCAAGAGAGCACCCGATAGGGGAATAAAAAAAAATTAGTTTACAGGAGCAAAAAGGCTACTCTGAGGACACTTAAACCCAGATTTGATGGAAGGCTTGGAAGTGATTAGGTGAAAGACGGTGCGAACACCATCCCATGCAGAAGGAACAGCATATGCAAAAGACGCAGACAGGGGCATGCCTGGGACTTGAAAGAGCAAGAGGCCACTGCATGGGGCAGTTGATGGAAGGAGGAAAGAATGGATGTAAGGAAGAAAAGTGTGCATTCGAGGTATTTTCCAGCAGTAGTGATGGGTATAGTCAGTTTCTCTCCTCGTCCTGCTTTGGGGCCTATGGCATGTGTTGTCAAGGTGGCCAAAGTGAGTGGCACCATCGCTGGACTAGGAATAGGCTGAAGCCACAGTCTTGGCTTTATTAACGCTGTGAGAGCTGTGATTAATTCAACTACAGAAAATAACTAACTGTCTGCAATTTGTCTTCTATTTTAGTGGACATTAAACATGTGAAAAATCACCTCTTGAGGGTTAGGACTTGATTATTCATTTGATAGATCATTCAGGCCTCTCTGTGTCTTATACCCTCTTATTATTTGATTGTGAACTATTTTATACTTATCTCCACTATGCAGTAGAAAGGAGAGGAGAAAATCAAATCAAATGGATCCAATTCGTTTATAGCATATGTTCTGATGTAGAAGACAGCTAAAAACCATTGAATAAAGTCTACATAAAGGGGGGGAAATGGGATCACATTTTGATCAGTGATACCTACTTCTTAGTGCTTTGGTACTTGGAAATATATATGATTTCTTAATATGACAGAACTTAGGTCCCTTGGGTGGAAAAAAGTTGGATAAGACAGAAACATAAAACTGTGGTTCTTCAAGTGAAAAATAATCAGTTTGAAATCGATGTTGACTAAACCTGGGCTGGTTATCATCTTTCTATTAACTTTTCTACTACTTATAATTGATAATAAAAATTTCTATAAACAATAGAGGATTAAATAAGGTTGTAAGAAACTGTTTAAACTACATATGGGAACACATTTTATAAGGAATTAATATTAGAAGATGTACTTACTAACATATAAATAATGTAGCTGAATACCAAGAAACCCATCCATTAAAAGAATAACACCTTCACTAAGGAATACTCAGGCTGAAAGTAGTAAACAATAATTTATTTAAAACTCTTCTATAATTTATCTTTATTACTATTCTAACACTAGTTCTAACACTAATGGGGTTATTGAATTTGATTACTGTCCTAAGTGTTTCTATGATCGTTTGAATAAGCAGAATCAATTTCCGTTTGACCATAACCTTGAGGAACTCTCTTACCTCGATGGCACTGGTGTATTGTTCCAGTCTGCTGTCAATCTTGGAGACAACTGCGGCCTGATGAGTTGATTTGACACCACTGTTAATAAACACATACACATACATCAAAATATGACAGAATCTTTCCATACATATAACGGCTAATGATTCTCAATTGAACAACCAACCATACTTACCTTTTTTGCACAGACTTGTTCAAAAATTCTGCTCGCTCTTCTATCTAGGAATTTAAAAAAAAGTTAACATTTTCAGCTCATAAACAGTGTCTTTTAAGACCCATTATCTTCCCTCAACCTGGTGGATAAAGCACCAAAGAGTGTTAAACAGTTTTAGGGTGCTGTGCAAGGCAGCTCTGCTAGAGAGGAAAACTACATATAAGGCTTTTGATAATGAGACTCAGGAGACAAAGGTAGGATTGGCAGAGGAAAGAGAAAGTGTGTAGAGAAATATGAAATTCTGGAAGCAAATTAAAAACTAGATAGAAATGGAATAAAAATACCTCTGAAATAATATAAATCAATGGCAAAATAATTACATTTCAAGACAATAACAATGATTTCTTTCTGACGTATTTAAATTTTTTTTCTTTATTGAATTGACATATAACATTATATTAATTTCAGGTGTACAACATAATGATTGACTAGTTGACCGTACTGTGAAATGATCACCACAATAAGTCTAGTCAGTATCCATCATCTGATAAAATTTTTTCTTTTTGTGATGAGAACTTTGAAGATCTGCTCTCTTAGATTTTCAAAACCACATCTTTTTAGGACATGTTTACACGAGTATAGATGTACTATACTCTCTCATTAAGAAACAGGTCCATGATGTTTTGACTATGTATTTGGTATGTATTAGGGTCAAATAAGAACGATAACCAGGAACTGTGAACTATTCTCTTACGGCTTAGCCTGGTTTCCTAACTCGATAGCTATGAAGCCTATTGCCGAACTTAATTTGCTCTGAATTAGAAGATGGGGGTGGGAATGGAGTGAGACTGGGCAGAGCTCATCAGTAATAGCTGAGTGAGAAGCCCCTATTAGCCCAAGTGGGAAATAAGAAAATAAGGCCACGGAAATTGTGACGGATATACACTCAAAGGGCAGCTCATTAGTCTTTAATACATTTTTTTTAAGCTTCTTTCTGTTATAACTAAAGCTACTAAAGCGAACATTATATTTTACTGAAACTGCATCCATCACTCAAAGTCAGATGTTCTTTACAAGTCAGCATAAATTTGTTGACTAATTATGATACCCAACTCCAGGCTGGAAATATTCCCTGCCACGCATCACCTATCAATACTAGCAAATAGCAACATTTTTTTGCATATGACTGTATGTGCGAAGCACACTGTTTTTGGCTCTGTTCAGGGCAGCCAAGGAATCTATCAGACCACGCTTGCCCCAGGCTGGTGTGGTTGGGTGCTCCTTACAGTCTTCGGAGATCATAGTGGTATTTTTTGGACTGAAATGACTTAGGACTTGTGAACTATTAATAAGTACCCTTAAGCTTTTTGGAAAACAGGCTTAGTATCAGTTGAAGTCCATCCATGCACCCCTCTATTAACTCTTTCAGTCTGGCAGTCAAACAACCAACCAATAAATTATGTTGAGTACTTACTACATAAAGTTGAACACCCAACGATGTATATGACAGGGTCTGATTTTTTAACGAGAACATATTTTAGCAGGGGAGACTAGTCGAAAATATAAACAAAATATTTACAATTCAATGGTAGTTACCATATTAAAGACAAGAAGAGATGCTGTGACTCTGGCAAAAGTGACGTTGAGGGAGGTGGAGAAGGCTTTTCAGACATTTTGATATACGAGCTGAGATTTGTAGTTTAGAGTTGACGTGGTTTTATAAGTGAGTTGATGAAAGTGAGGGTGGCAGTGTATGAGTTAGCGGGCAGAGGACATTTCTAGCAGAGCAGACCATGTACAAAGATGTGGGAGCCCAGGGCATGCAGAGCGCTGGGCCCGAAGAATGAAGAAACACTCAGTGTGGCGGAAGGACAGAGGCTCAGTGGGGGGAGGTGGCAGAGGTGAGACTTGTTCTTTGTAGCATTTGCAGCATCGCTCTGAGTCAGGGATCATCTGTTAACCTTGGCCATCACATTTATTCAAATTACAGAGGCTCTCGGGATCCAGCTTCTCCTTTTACATCTATATTTAGCACGCCTGACTTCATTGTCGCATTTAGTCAGGTCTAACCACCATTTACTGATACACTCTTGTTGGAAAATTCCTGAATTTAGTGACTCTAGGTTATGGAACACTTTGTACTGAATTTGTAAATTAAATGCTCTGTATCAGTTTAACGGGGGAAACTGATTCTCCTGAAGACCAAGAGGTGGCAGTGTTGTTCTGATAAAACGTGGAAGAAAAACACTATCAGTTTTAGAAAATTGGAACTCTCCTTACTTCGTATTCCCTCTACTGCCAATAGCTGAAAACATTGATAATAACAACAAAATTTTAAATTAAATTAAATTTTATCCTTTGCATGTATTATGTAAGAGAAATCATTCACTGCTAACATCACTTACTATGAGAAACCAGGTTAGGGGTTTCCCAGACAGGGAACAGAAGTCATGAGAATTAACAAAATACACTAGTGATAATGTTTTGAGGTCAAATATCAAATGTTTTTCCTCCCACTGGCATTCCAGAATGTTAACTTGTGACCAGTTACAGAAGTTGCAGGGCCAAGACTATCAGCAGTTATAGGAACTCAACTGCAGATAATTTCATATGAAATTGAGTTTTAAAACCAGAGCCACAGCAAGTTCTTCAAGACACATACTATGGAGAAAAGCAACAGATTATTCCTGAAAGCATTTCTCTGTTATACAGAAATTAAAATTGTTTCATTTTTTTTTTTATGTACCTACTGATTGCTCACACATGACTCTGTACCAGAGGGAGTAGAGAAATGGCTTCTTGGGAACTCAGGAATCTGGTTGGTGGAAAAACTAGAGAAATAAATGAAGTCATTGGTAGAGAAGAGATATTTGGAGGAGGATGGGTTGTAGTGTCTCCTGAGCAAAAGAGTGAAAATTAGAAGTTTAGGTGACTCTGACTTTCTTTGTGATGCCAAGACTGTTCAAAGACATCTTAGCTTGGGTGGGATTTTGAGGAAGGTGTAAAGAGAAGGTATAATGATGTTCTTTGAGTGCTGATGATCCGAGAACAAAAGGACCCGTGGCTCACGGAGATAGTCTGCACTGGGGGCGGGGGGGGGGTTCCCTTTCCGCTCTCTCTCCACAGCAGGGGTCTGCAAACTGCAGCCCATGTGCCCACAAGTCAAATGTGGCCCATATTTTTCGCCCAGTCCTAAAGCTAAGAATGTTTTACATTGTTAAATGGTTGAAAAGTAATCATCATCAGAAGAATATTTTGCGACATGGGAAAATTTTATGAAATCTAACTTTTAGTGTCTGTCCATGATTGAGGCTCACACCTACGTCACAGAGCCTCTCTCTTCTCATTCTGCTCAGCTCCGAGAGCTCACTTTTGCAGTGGTCTGCATCTGGTTGCCTTGGTAACTTCTTAAATTCCCCTGAGGCAGTCAATGACACTGGCCTGTGGGGCAGTCCCTATGCTTTGTGCTTCTCTCCCTCACAGTATGCAGCACACATGGTACGTTCTAACATCCAATAAGAAACAATAAAATCCCCTCTGGCTCAGTTTGGATTCTGCCTGAACAGATCTTTTTAGAGGAGAGGGTTTGAGTACAAGTAGTTTATTTGGGAGGCATCGGAACCGTGACTGGGCTTAAGGTGATCGGCAAGAATAAGTGAAGTTATTTAGGGCTAAAACAGCTGATTTTCATGTAAATAGCTGGCTTTTGGTCATTTTAGTGTGCCACATGATAAAGCCTCACACACTTTTATAGACACACACACACACACACACACACACACTTAACTGGCAGTGATTCTGTGCTCGCTTTGCCCATTGTCAATGCTTTATAACCTAGCTAGGATAGGATCATGGAAAAGGAAGGCGAAATAAAAATGTTAAAAGTTGCAATCTCTGAAGATTCATGCATTCATATGTCCTTTCGACAAATACTTATATCAAATAACAAATATCTTCACTATGCCAGGTGTCCAAGACATGTTAATTCTCATAAGCAAAACACGAATCTGAAAATAATGGCAGATTGAATATAGACAGCAGTACTCTTTCCTCATCTCATCCATTCCACCGTCTCCCAGACTCAGCCCCATCCTGCTTGTTCTCGTTTCTCTTAGCAACACTTTTCTCTGACTTCACTAAGGAGCTGGGCTCCATGAGGGCAGTAGTAGGACAAAACTCTTCATGGCCAAGGACCCTTCCAAGTCACATTCCACCTCCTCCCTTATAACAGCTGTAAAATTTGACCTATACCATTTCTAGCTGCCCGGCTTTTAATAACGATGAAGAAAAAAAAAAAAAGAACAGTTAGCATGAAAAGAAGCTTAACCTTTATGATATATTTGACTGTTTTATAAACTTTAAACGTTTCCATTTTCAATGTCTCAAAGCAATGAGGCACCTGGTGATCATGAGTCAAGGAGAGCCAGAGATAGTCGCTGATTGTCATTTTGATGTATGCCCAAACATCAAGCAAACGACAGATGCAGATTTCGCCACTTTATCTCTCTCCTTTCCATATGTTGAAAAAAGAAACTGCGAAATGGATGTGAGAAGGAGCAGAAAGGTAAATGAAGCAAAGGCTTTGAATAATCAATAACTAAACAAGGGGCTCAAAGCAGTTCCTATTATAGTAGAAGTATTATATAAGAAGGATTTCTGGGGAAGAATACCTTGAGAGATGAACCTTTAGGAGTGAAACATTTGAATGGCTTCTTGTCGTCTGCTAACCCATCCTCTGGCATCTTCTGGCGTTTCTCAGCGGCTTCTGCCCTTCGCCTTTCAATCTCTTCCTTTAGCCTCCTCTTCTCTTCCTTAAGGGAGAAAGAGCAAATAACAAGGATTTCAATGTCAGGTTCAAGCCAAACGGAACGAGGGCTGTAGAGAGAAGAGCACAAGTCCCACAGGAAGAAGACCCAGGTTCTAGACCGGATGCTACTGGGTCGTCGAGGGCGGTCACTAGAGCTTAAACCTGAGCTTGCGAGTCTAACAGCCTGATTCACATTCTGCCACTGCTACTTCCCGACCGTGTGACCTTGACCATGTTACTTATCTGCTCTGGGCTCAGTCTCTTCATCTGTAAAGTGAGGATAATAATAGAACCCCCTGAACAGGGCTTTAGTGAGGACTAAGTGAGAAAGCCCGCGTAAAATGTGTATATTAGTGCTCCAGATGATGACCGCCATTATGTCATCATCCTGTCACGTCATTGAACATTGACCTTCCCTTTCTAAAAATGTGACATCAGTGTAAATATCTCTACTTCCTGAGGAAGTTGCAAAGACAAACGAGATAACTTACGTGTGAAGTTATATAAATTTATGGTACTTACTTGCCAAATAGTACAAGAGATCACTTTATGGTGGTCCCCACCTCAACTGAGTAGGTTATTTTAGGTGGTACGACAAACCTGAAATGATGTAGATATTGCACCATAATGCTGAAATCACAGATGTTCACAATCTATTTCCCTAAGCCCTTGGCGCCTTCGTTCCTGGTCTGGATACTCTCCCCTGTCTGATCTCTCAGGCAAAAGTTCGAGTTCTGATTGAGTTGCACATCCTTCTGTGGAGGATTTTCTGAGAGATTTATGTGTGTCATCTTTTGTAGTTTCCAAACCGTGAGAACTTTATCACTGGATGCTCTCAGGCAGAGACTTTATGTCCATCTGTCAGAGGATTTTGCAAAAGGATCTTATGTGCTATAGACTGAATCTTTGTGTGCTTCCCAAATCCAGAGTTGAGATCCTAACCCTCAGTGTGATGATATTAAGAGGTGGAGCTTTTGAGGGTGATTAGGTCATGAGGATAGAGCCCTTATGAATGAAATCAGCCCTTATAAAAGAGACCCCAGAGAGATAATTTGCCCCTTCTACCATGTGAAGACACAGTCCGAAGACGGCCACCTATGAACCAGGAAGCAGTCCTCACCAGACACAGAATCTGCTGGCCTTGATCTTGGACTTCCCAGCCTCTAGAACCATGAGAAATAATTTCTGTTGCTCATAAGCCACTGAGTCTATGCTATGGTAGGAAGTTAGACCAAATAATCTTCAATTCAATGTCATGCTAATGATTCATTATGCTTTCGCTGATCCTCAACTCCTCTAATGACAACAATGATTATAGCTACCACTTCCCGGGCTCCAGGTGCTAGTATGTATGGGTCATTGTGAATACCATGATCTAATTCATCGTCACAACAACCCTGAAAGTAATTCACAGATAAGGAAAAGAAGTCTCAGGGGAGTCCAGTAACTTTCCCAAACTTTCCACACAGTTCAGGGAATTTTTGCATAGGATCCACATCGAAAAGTCATTTAAAGTCAATTTTTGTGTATTTTGAATGATGTCTCCTAAGATTACTGGGAAGAGCTCCAGGCTGAGTTGGAGAAGCTAGGTCCCAATACTGACTCTGTCACTCATTAGTCAAGAAACTTCACACAAGTCACTCAAAGTATGGATTCCCATTCCATTGTCTAAAAACTGAGAACAGAACGATAATGTTCCTCAGAATAAAAGGAAAGAATGCACCTTGTAAATGGTAGCAATGTAAGTTGTAGTTGCTTAAGAACTTTTTTGGTTTTCAAAATTAACCCTCTACTGACTTTACTTGTTTTTAGTTTTCTCTTAAAAGACAGAATAAATTCATCTGCTCAAAATTATTGACTACCACTCATGACTGCACTGTGTTGTGTCCTAGGCACACAGCAATGAACGAAGCCCTTACTGTCCCCCACCCCCTGAACTTCTAGTCTACTTACTCTTCCACTAAAAAAAAAAAAACCCTCAAAGCTATTTTCTAAAATCTTCTCTATAAAATCTCTTCAAGTATCAAAAAACAACTATCATGTGACTTTGGTTCTTATAGACTTTTTTCCTTCTCTACTCTCTACTGTTCTTCATCGAAGGGCAGTATAGGGTGATAGATTAAGACGAGTGGAACCTTGGGAAAATTATAAAAAACAAAAACAAAAACAACCCAACTCTCCGTGCCTCAGTTTCCTCTCTGTAACATGGGGATAAAGACTATCCACTCTTATGAGAATTGGATACATTAATATATATAAAGGTTTTAGAACCATGCTTAGCACACAGCACAGTTTATTATTCTTAAAGCATAAGAGTCCATGCTCTAAAGGGCAGCAGCAGTTCACCGGGGAAGAAATGACTTCCTGGGCGAGGGCGGTCCCAGAGACGCACCCAGGGACTCGCGGAGTCAGACGGGCTGGCCCTGCTTACCTCCTCTCTGACTTTCCGATCGGCCTCCTCCTGCTTCCTCCTCTGCTCCTCCTCCTCCAGAACCTTCCTGCGCTCCTCCCTCTTTTTCTTCAGCTCCTCGAGCTCCAGGGCTGCCTCCTGCTGCTTCTGTTTGAGCTTCTCAAACTCTTCGCTCTCGGTTTCCCCACGGCGGCGCCTCAGCTCCTCCAGGCGCTTACCGCTTCCACTTGGGACGCGCCTTCCACCTCCTTGGCCTCGCTAGCCCTCCCCAGGGCGGCTGCGGGTGGGCGGGAATGCACGAGAGTTTGACACACGTCTGCCTTGCAGCCTCCCCTTGAGGGCGGGGATGTGGGTCTGCAGGCTTTGCATCCCACGCAGGGCTCTCCACAGCCCCTCCTTAGAGAGTGGATCCTCACCCCAGCCCCCAGGGTAGGCTGGGGTCCACCTGGAACCTCCAGGTCTGAATCAGGGTCCTTGCTCTGCCACTGACCCTGGGTTTCCTCAGTGGTACCACGGGGGCAAATCGGCACTGTGGGTGGGAGTGGAAAATGGTGCAACCACTATGGAAATCAGTAGGGAGGTTCCTCAAAAAATTAAAAGTAGAACTCCCCTGTGACCCAGCAATCCCACTTCTGGATATTTATGAGAAGAAAATGAAATACTGATTCAAAGAGATATCTGCACCCCCATGTTCATCACAGCATTATTTCCAACAGCCAAGATATGGAGACAACTAGTGTCCACTGATGCGTGGACGGATAAAGAAAATGTGGTGCATGGTCATCCGTGAAAAGAAGGAAACCTCATTTAAATACTTATTAACGAGTAGGGAGGGCACCCTTAATGAGATCTGAACATAGATGGTCTATGTCCGACACTTTTTGCTGAGGAACAGATGGGTGATCACTGTCTACCGTCATTTATTTCACGTAGTGAAATTGCATGGTGTTTCTAGCTACGGAGCGAGAAGAAGTAAAACAAAATGAGTTCAAGACGACACGGTTACCAATAGTGACCTTTTTAAACACTGAAGTCGTTCTGAATATATGTGTCCTTTAGGATAATGCTTTTTCAAGCTGCAGCTTAAAAAAAAACAAAAACAAAAAACCCCCAAACAAACAAAAACCCCATTTAGTGGACTGCAATGAGCATTTAAAAAGAGATAGGAAGCATCAGAGTGCATTGCACAGAGCAAAGGAAATGACCGTTCTTGGCATGCTTGCTTCAGTTATCTATGTAGATGTGCACTGAGTCATGACGTAAAATTTATTCCTTACTAAGAGCTGGGGTAAAACAAGTTTTAGGTTCTTTATGGTTAATGATGAACTCTTTTATTTTGAACTCGACCAAGGTCAGATGGTTCCTTAAAACTTGATGTTGCTTTTTCAGGGTCTTACATGTTTGTAGGCTTGTGACCCCAGATAGGAAATCTCGCTCAGTTAATTTAAGGTCTTTCCATCTTCAGAGACATCTGCTTGCTCTGTGTAGAACATGTTAGTGTTCACTTTGGACTGGCAATACACATGCCTGTAGAAACTTTGCTATGTTCCACTAGGTGTCGCTCAGTTCTCATTTTGGACATTTAAAATACCCACAATTAGGGGACGATTAAATAAATTATGATATATCCATCCAGTGGAACACTCTAACATCATGAATTGCAGGCTTATATTCATTAGTATAGGAGGCTAGCTAAGATACATTGTTATGCACAATGTGAGAATCAATTTAAAATGTAGACTTACTTTCACACATATCTATATACTATACTATATGTATAGATATGCATGTCTATTTTGAATGTATATCATAGAGAACATCTGGAAAAATGTTACTAGCGGTTATCTTTGGGTGATGGGTGCTTATATTTACACTTCTATTTTCTGAATGTCTTACATGAGTATATGTTTTCCTATAATCAGAAGAAAACTTTAATTCTCGCATTCCAAAAATAAACAGAAAGCAAAACAAATCTTTCCTTTGTACTTTCTGTAAAACCTTTAGTATAATCTGCTTTTACATATTTACTCCTTGAATTGAAACTTTTATGTCAGAGAAAATAATCTAGTTATAAGAAAATAGGAATATCAAAGGAGGCAGTAGTTAAATCAAACAAAAGGAGCTACGCTCAAAACAGGAACAAGAGTTTCGTCCATTATCACCCCTGCTCAGGTGTGCTGCATTAGGGTGCCACTAATATAAACATTTCTTCTAGAAGGCTCTCTTGGCTATCCTTGGCTTCTGTAAGTATAAGTCAAGATGAACATCAGAGCTTTCGCCATTGAGAACACAGCTTGTTTTCAGTTAGGCTAGTGGGCACTCGGCTAATCTAAATAGTGGCTCTCACTCCCTTCCCAGCTCCTCACTTCCTAATTTTATGGAGCAAAACCAGGCATCTTTGCTTCTATCGGCACCAATTTCTAATGAAACTGAAACTAACACATGTTGGCAACGAAAACTAACACTACGAAGGCAGCTTGTTTCTGTCATTTTTTTTTTTTCTGCCCAAAATGGAAAAATTAAAGTGAGAGTCACATTCAAGGGCTCTCAGTGCTCTGGACCTGTTTGCCCTCCCCTCTGACTTTTCTCTTGGAATTACCCAGCCCTCAGGATTCTCACACAATGGGCATGTTAATTATTAATTGGAGCTTTGACTGAAGCTGGTTGGCAAGTTTGCTAATTAACCAAACACTCTACTGACCGATTTTTAAAGCATTATTTCTCTTAACAAACAATGTTCTCATGTCCACAAAAGATATCTCAAACTATCAAACAAAAAACAATAATGTTATTGTCAGATAATGTTTATCAAACACTTTTCGTGAACTTGACCCCATTTTAGGGCTCTAAAACATTAACCTACAGGCACTTCAGCAAGCTTTGGGCTCAACTGACCTACATGAGTCAACTTGTTTTCTAGATTTTTCTATGAATTCCTAATAAACTCTTAATTTCCACATCTACTTTCTTGCCAACTTAGGCTTTCTGTTGGAAAAATGTGAGTAGGTGTCTGCTCCAATTTTTGCATAGAAAAATTGTTTGAGAGCAATTACATTTACTCATTTTAGCCTCTTTGAGGGGCTGGAAACATCCATCCTTAGCAGCTCTGCTCAATTCTGAATGTTACAAAGGCTTCGTTGAGAAGAGAATATCCAACTCCTGCATGACACTTGCCTGGGGACTTTCTTATTTGAAAGTCTTCAGATAAATAGGGTCTACAGGCAAGGCTGCACGAGAATCCATGTGACAAGGACCCAGACTCTTTTCCAGAACATCTGGCTCAGCAGCCGGTGACATAACGAGGGTGAAATCTGGTACCAGTGATTGATGAGGGGATGTGTGCAGGAATGGCACGGGAAATGTAGCCAGGTGTCTGAGGTAGGCTTCTGCAACCTGAGCCCTTTTACAAAACTGGTGGGGAGCTCTCGGTGTTCAGTGTATCTGCGAGTGAGAATTCACACATATATACTTGTCTCTCTGTTCTAAAGTCAACTGCCCCGATTTTCGACATGATGCGGGTAAGGTGGGGTGAGGAGAGGAAGCCGAAGCTATGCCAAGAGAGGTTTCCAACAAGTATGAGATGGAGCATTAGTCCAGTGCCTTCTTCCTCCCTCTTGGAGATTCCAAACAATTTCACATCAAGCACTCTCAAAATTCCGCGGTAAAGACATCTGACTAATTAGTTCAACCTGATGTTTCCCAAGGCCGGAGAACAATCTCAGTTTTATGCAACATTTATTTGCAACCTTTAGAAAATACATTTCTGCCTCTTACGAAGTTGCCTGGACCATATGGAGAGTGTATTAATGATATTAATCCCAGCCATCATGTTTCCTAATAAACTGATCATACGTGAATGTATTAGGTCAGGGACAAAAACCTGGATGCCAAGCACGATCTACCTTGCTAAATGATGGGGAAAGCGGATTAAACCTTGTCTGAGCAATGACTGCTGGCCTTCTGTTAGAGACTGATGGCCTGACCTGCTGACTGAGTATCTCTAAGCAATGGCCAATGAGCTCACGGCAAAAGTATGTTGCCTGTTTAGCACATTTTTGTCTGGAGGCACAGGATAGGGAGACTATTATTTTTTTTCCCCACATGTGAGCACAGTCACTGTTGATTAGTCATGACTTCTTACCTGAAAGTATTCTCAGTGTGTTTAAGTTTGTGGTCATGAATCTCACATGTGGACTTACTTTCTGTGAATCCCTTTTCCATCAAGAAGCTCTGACTTTCTTCTCTGGGCTCTTTGTCCTTTTTCATCCTCTCATCTTTGATCTAACCAATGGTACACATCAGGAAGAAACATAACAATAAAAATCTTATTAGGTTTTGGTTGGTATCACCAAATAAGATCCCAAATTGTTAGGAAGCCAGACAACTCAGAAGTAAAACAAACCACCGGAGAATGATGTGGTAGAGACGGGGTCAGAAGAAATTCTTAGAGCATGAGCTGTGGTTCTCTAGCCTCTGAACAAAGACCTTGACCACAATTTCTGGAGGTCAAGATCATCCCTGATTTCATTGGGGTTTTATTTTTAAAAGCAGTAGAGGTGTAACAGTTTGGAAACTATTCTGTTCTTGGAAGGCCGCATTAGTGGTTGTTCGCAGTTCCTAGTGGGAAGAGCGATTATTAGGGTGGCCTTGATGGGCAAATGCCCGGGGCACTTGGACAAGTGTCTTCTTGGATGGAGGACACAAATGTGTTGAGGAGAAAAGGAGAGGAAATGGACCAAGTTAGCCAGACCTGCCCAGTCGATTCTGGCTGACGTCAGAGGATGATCACCCTAGTATTTTAATCAAGTAAGTAGCAAGGGTCTTGAGGACAGAAGACATAATAACTCTACCTGTAGGGGGATGACTCAGGGATCTGTGTGTGGAACATGTGTGCAGTCAACGAAAGCACTGAATTAGAATGGAATAGGAAATATTCCAGGGTTTACCCTGACTTCCACTGCAGGTAGTAATTTAGTTTCAGAAGTGGTTTTGTGATTATTGGTGGAGGCAGAAGAAGGTGAAGAGCAGGTGTTAGCTTTAATATTTTTGGGTTTTGGTTACAAGTTCCTCATGGTAAAATGAGAGACTATTTTAATGTAAACTGAATTTACATAGTTTTGGGGGTCAGGAGTACAAATTACCTATATCATCTTACCCATTCTTAAGAAGTGATTGTAAAATGGGGGAGGTTCATTATTGGTCTTTTCAAGACAGAGAAAGCACTAATGTTCTGAAGAAACCTTTGGAGGAAGAGTGAGGCAGAAGAACTTAGGGTGCTGGGTGCCGTCCAGATGGTCTCCCCTTATCTGATCCCTCACCTCTTTCCAGCTATTCTTCAGATTCTCTGAACATTTACTCCTGAAATGCATGTTTTACTAAGCAGAGTACTTCCCCCCCCCCCCTTTACTGACGAGCCTTCCATAGTCTTTCTTTGGGTATTTTTTGATAAAATTACTACACATGGGCTATTCACTACCATGTTGCCATAATTAGCTAAAACTTTAATCTTTCTCCAAAGGGTGTATATCTAGGATATCCCTTGGACATGCCGAAGAGGGAAGCTGTTGTTTTGCCATTCTGAGGGCTTCGTCTGGAAGCCAGAAAACCTGAGTTTGGGTTCCCATGCTGTCAACAAACTAGCTGTGTTAATTTGATTAAGTCACCTAACTTCTCTGGGATGTGGGCTCTCCATGTATGAAAAAGAAGAGATTGGACTAGATGATCCCTTCCTAATTCTTCACCTTTCATTTCCCTCTTGGCTTCTGTTTGGTCATAGAGGCTACAGAGGGAAGAAGAAGCTCCTGGCTTGTCCCATAACCTGATTATGGGTCCTTGGTGGCTATTCTTGCCCAATCGTAAATCGGGATTTATGCAGGAGCAGGCAGGGTCTAGTCTCATCCTGGCCAACCATTGCTGGATGTAGCCCCAGAAACCATGGACTGGATTTTATATCCTGGTTAAGAAGCATCTGGGGATACAAATTTGGGGGTGAGGGATTCCCATTTCAGAAAACCCGTGAAACAAATTCTGAGTCAAATACCAGTTTGTGGAATAGTATGCAAATATGAACTTCCCTTTAACTAATGACTCCTATTTTGGAGCCAGAGATATTTCCATTCTTTCCAAATGCATTATCTGATTTACTGACCCAAAATGTGTAAAATAGATTCATAAAACAATATATGCTTAACAGAGGAAAAATCCTCCCTTTGTTCAAACTCTGCCTTGATTGGCAAAGGTTATGGTGGGTAGTATGCTTATATTCTCTTTAGAAGACTTTTGTTGAAAATTTCCAAATGAAGTAATGATAATTTGAGTTTGCAAATTATTTTGAGAAATGAATAAAGTAATTCCATAATGCCTTTGGACACAGTGAATTGGATTCTATAGCAGATTTAGCCTACGCTCACGGAAGTCTGAGCCCCTTGGGAAAGCATTAGATCTTCTAGGTCGGATGTTACCATAAGAAAATCTGTGCTGATGGATTAATAGGTAATAGCCAATTACTGAAAGAGTTAATGTGCTTCACAGACAGATAAAATTCGTATATGAAAGCCTCTGGCCAAATGTGATTATTTAGATAAAAATGGATATTTGGGATATTCAATGAGATAATTCATGGGTGTGTGTGTGTGTGGTGGGGAGCGAGAGAGGGGTGGGGAGGGGAATTCCAGTGACACACCCTTGTGTCAGAGAGACATTCAAAAGGTCAAGTGAGCAGGTCCTAAAGGACTGAGCTGTCAGTCTTGTATTGCTTTGCGTTATTTGATTCCAGAATAGTGACAAAAACTGGTGTGAGTTGCCGTATTTCAGATTAGGTGTAATGCACTTTTGTTAGACTCAGAAGCCTGAATTCCTTTCGTGGGTCCCATGTCTATCTAATGAATGTCCAAGCTACTGAAAGTTTGGTCCGCGGATACCACGGACCTCACCAAGAAGCTCAGACTGCACTTCAGAGACGCTGAGTCAGATCCTGCATTTTATAAGCTTCCAGGTGATTTGCAGGCCCACCAGCATTGGGCAGCTTTGGACTAGATGCATGAATGTCAATTTCAATATTATATGAACAACTCTGCCGGAAACTGTTTTTCTGTTAGAGACTGGGGGAAAAGAATTCCTCCGGGGTGACGAACTAAAAAGAAGCATCTTATAGTTGGAGAGGAGAAAAAGAAAAGTTTCGAGCCTGGTGAGTGTCTGTGATCCATTGCCACAGGGTTAAACTGCAGTGGGAGAAAGAAGGTGTTTTGTAAGGTATCCGGGTGATTTCCGGAAATGTTTTTTCTAAGAGGGCTTACGTGATGTTTATGTTTACTTGTGGTTGACTGATCTTGCGTGGCTCCTTGAAAGAAAAGGCTTTTTTTGTTTCTTACCAAAAAGGGGGGAGGGGGAAGGAGTGTTTAAAATGGCTAAATCATGTAAAATTTGATTTAAAGTTGTCTACATAAAGCAACCACACAACTAGCTGGAGAAGGGACAACTTAGTCATTCAACTAGTAATTTATATACACAAGGTAAAACAGGAATGATAGATTTTTTTTTTTTTTTTAAGCCTGCATTGAGAGGCTGATCTGACTTTGTGTAAAAAAAAGAGGCCAGAAGTTTTGGGACATTGGAATGTGCTTTAGGGCAAAAAGGGCAAGAGGAAGGTCCAAAATTACACCATGGGCACTGTTGAACTGGGGCCTTGTTTGAAAAGAGGAAAAAGGGTGATTTCGATGATGGCTGGTGAGCTCTTTCCAGCTAATGGGCACGATACAGACACAGATGATTTGGCCATTAAAAACAAATCACACCTTAGTGAACAGAATTAAATTTTAAATATGGACCCCAAACAGTGCTTTTTCAACTTCCCTTCCCCCCCCCATAGAAACTTAATCACTGAGTTATGATTTCATGCCTTCTTTTTTCTATAGTTAGAGATGTTTACCACGAAACACTAACTTTCGAGGAGTCCATATAAAACATTTCTGTTTGAATTTAGTTCCAAGGTAACTTTCATTTTTTTGTAGATGAATTTGTAGTGTTCTTTAGTAACTAAATGAGAACAGTGTCTCCCAACTTGTTAAATCATTTCCTCAGCTGCCTCATTTGAGCCAAATTCAAGCTTTTTCGGTTTTAGCATTTACACTTTCTCCTTCCTTTAAATGGGAAGGGTTCGCATTCAATTTTCACTCCCAAGTTCTATTAGAAGCAAGGAGGAACATATAACTTAAACAAAATAAATATAACATGAACTAGAGGGTTTTTACTTTTTATGTGAATCTCATGAAAAAGCATGTAAGAAATTAACCATCTTCCTATTGAATCTGGTTATCAGTTTTTAATTATGGATTTTTCTGTTTCTCAATATATGTCACAATGGGCAGAAAAATTAGCAAGAGCCCATTTGAGTTGGAGCTCAATAGACATGTCAGTCCCACGGACAAAATAACTCAAGAGTTCTTACTCTGATAATTTAGTTTCATCGTGTTTGAGTACTTTGAACTTACTAGATACTATCGCAGTTTCTAAGATGACTTGTGGCTAACGAAAGCACAATAGTTAATCAAGGTCAGGCTTTCTGACGTGGAGTTTTCGATTCTGTCAGATCATGACATTCCCTCTGCGGCAGCCACTGGTCCACTTATTTGTTTACTTACCTCCGGTCAAACACCCTGGCACCAGCTCCTGTGTGTGCCTCGGAAATGCAATGCAGAACATTTTGCCGAATTTTTCTTTTGAAAACCAAATATCATCTTCATCAAATTTTCTACTGAGATGTGTGGGGGTGTTTTTTCCTTTGAGAAGTTAAATCATTAATCAAGGCCAGTTGGAAAAAGCTCATGATAGGAAAGTAGGATGGCTCAAGGGGAAAAAAAAATAGCAATTAGAAGAGTAGAAAGTGGGAAAGATTGATCAGAGGAGTGTTTTTCAAGCTTTTTGGCTGTGACCCACATTAAGAAGGACAATTTGTATCCCAATACAATACTTACTGCCTGCAACGCCTCTAATATATATCTTTATTTTATTTTTTTAAAATGCTGATCGACACATTTAACTAATTTCGAGATGCTCTAAGTCGATTTCACCATTCAGTGAATCATGAGTCATGGCTTGAAAAACACTGGATTAGGTTACACTTTTGAGATCATCAGATCTGAAGTGTCATGGCACACTGCTCGCTGCTGCTTTATGATTGGGTCATTTCTCAATGATATTTACCTCTTCTTTTTTGAACGTAGGCTTGTCTTCTTGGGGTTTTTCTCTCTTAGGTTGTACTTTAGCCCCCTTTTCTTCTTCCTTTGTATTTTCAAGAATGGGAAGGTCACTTATGTAAAAGAAGACCTTTCCAGCTCTTTCTAGAGTGAGAGGGTGCTCAGGTCACTTGGCGTGTGGTGTGGGATGACTTCTCTTTTGCTGTCTCAGTGCTCAAGTGTCCCCCTGTGCCAGTGGTCTGGCCTAGACAGCGGCCTGGCCTAGTTCCTTCCCACCCCAATTTTTTCTTACGTGCCTGCCATCGTGCTCCCTGAAATCTAGCGTGACCGGTGCTTTCTCATACGTGTTTGCAAACCTCATGTGTGGCTTGGTGCATTTGCTTCCCTGATCAGCTCAATCGTAGCTGTGTTCATGAGCCTCTCGTAAAAAGCAGGAGTGAAAGACAACTTTGGTGCAATGCAGACTTCCTGACAGAGTAACTAAGGTGGACCCGCATGGAAGGTGAACATGCAAGCAGGTGGTAAAGGACAGTGCTTTTAATGCAGCCTTGCAGATAGACAAAACCCCACAGCTTACAAATATTCCCCGCCCCTGCCATTTCCATCCTTCTTCAAGCTACATGAATTGGTTTGTGTCATCCAGATGGTAAAAGAATCAAACTGTATGCTCTTAATTACCAGTCAATTACAAACTGACGCCTCCCCAGATGAATGGTTTTCTGCAAGTCTACATCAAGCTCAGGTCTACATGACGGCAAACCATGGTTCTGACATGTTCAATAAAAGGTCCAAATTGCCTTCTTTCCCTCTTTTATTGCCAGTTAATTTTGAGTTTATTGTTGCCTTCTTAAAATGCTATTTCTGACCATGATTCTTCTTTGTCAGTTTCCCACCCCAATGTTTATAATTTTTCGTTAAATGCCAAACCCATGGATCCGGTGAGGCGTTAAACTCCTCTTGCCTCATGTAGGCCTTTAGATAGAGGGAAGGTGTTAAAAGGAATGAGTTTAGATGCAGGTGTAGAATCGCAGGTCAACACAGCACCACCTCATTTATCATCTCTGGCTTAAGTCATTTTTCTGGTGTTCATAACAAGCAAGGCCAGAGCAATTAATTTCTCTCTGGTTGTCCCAGTAAATTTGGTTGACTGAATATTTAGCCATCAATCGACTGCTTCATGCTTGCATATTGCTATGGCCTAAAAAAATGAACAGCGTGCCAAATGACCAAGCACGTGGGATGGTGGGAATGCGGCCCTCAGTCCCAAATCGGATGTGCATTACATTTCTCACAAGTCACGGGCATCACACATTTGGTGCAAAATGTTTACTGTACCTGTTTTTTTTTGGACAGCTGTCTGACGTTTATCTTCGTGTCCTTTCTTTTCATTGACCCATTTCCCTTCTATTTTCTCTTCTATCTCTTCCCCTTTTATTTTTTCTCGGGCACCTCACTTTTCTCTTCTAGCTGCTGTTTACGTTTTTGCTCTTCTATCTGATCTTTCGCTTCCTCCTCGGCCTTTGCCCGTCTCTCCTCTGCTGCTCTTCTCTCTTCCTCCTTCACCCTTTCCCTCTCTTCTGCCTCCCTTCTTTCTCTCTCTTTTCTCTCTCCCTCTCTCTCTTTTTCTTCAGCTTCGAGCCTTACTTTCTCCTCTGCTATCTTTCGGTCTTGCTCAGCTTTAATTCTTTCTCTTTCTTCTGCTTCCACCCTGACCCTCTCTGCCTCAGTCCGTTCCCTTTCTTCCTCCATCTTTTCATCGCTGATAATCTCATCTGAACCTTGCTCCCTCTCCTCTGAGTTAGGCCCATCTGCACTGATCTGCCCATTTTTCAATGCCATGCCCATGGCTTCCTCTTGGGGTTCTGTTGTTTTTTTCTTCTACCATCACCTCTACCTGATTCTCTTTGATGCTCCCTGGCTTTGGCTTCTCTTCTTCCTCTCCCTCCTTTTCTTTTTCTTCGTTCTTGTTCTCTTCAGCGACCCTCCAGTCATTCTTCTGGTAGGACTTCGTGACTATTTCCGTTTCCTCTATCTCGTATCTTTCTTGGCGACTTTCACTTATTTCTTCCTTCTCTGCGTTTTCGTTTTCCTCTGTGTCGTTTTGCGTTCTTCTGCTCGGTAGCGACAAACTTGCGTCTGTTATTGTGGGGTCGAACTCCTTCTGCCGCTCCAGAGCTTCCTGGAGGCGTTTTTGGCGTCTCTCCTCCCGCCGGGCCAGGCGCTCCAGGAACGCGGCCTCGTCGTCGCCCTCCACCTGAGTGTTCGCCGTGGTTGTCTTGACCTCGTCAGGCACACTGTATGACAGAAACAACAACCAGAGGCGGCGTGCTGAGTGACCTGTCAGCTGGGGTCACGTCGCCTGATCCGTACTGGAACTACAGCAGAGGCTGGCAGTGCCACGCCCATGTGCATCCCCTCCACCCTAGCATAGTAGCGCGGGCCCTGCCTGGCGTTTAACTGACAGCTATGCAAATCTTTGACCGTGATCATTCTCTGGCCACAGGCGTCTACTCTATGTGCCCAAAGTGCTGTGAGTGTTAATGCTCTCTGGGCGCAGCCCTCAAAACAAAAATTGATGAGCATCAGTGTGCAAATACCTCCGCTCCCCCCACCTTGTGAGTTGGATAACCCTGAGGCGCCCATGCCACACTGGATCTTAGTGTCCCCAGTGGAGTTAAGCGCCAGATCCCCACAGTGGTAACCTGCTCGGTAATGAAATCTTTATTTGGTTTCTTTCCCCTTCCTGTCTCCCTCTGCCACACCACTGCCAGTGTTTTCTGGGATCATTTTACAAATAAAGGACACGGTGTTAAAATCTGTGTTTCAGGATCTGCTTCTTAAAAAACTCAGTCTAAGACGAGGACCAAACTGACATAACGAATGGATTTCTCTAGCATCGTCTAGTATTTTCTCAGGTCATCAAGTCGTCAAGATTCTTGAAGTGGATTTGTGGGACACGAAGTTCGTTGTGAGGAAGGAGGTGTATATTATAGGGTGGAGATGCTGTACTTACACAGATGGCCCCCACGCTATAGACACGTAACTGTCTACGGCTGTTCATGTTCCTCCTCCGATAGTCACAGGAAGTGATTGCCAGTCAAAGATTGTATTTTCTACCCTCTCCTCTTCCTTGCATGTAGGTGGAGCCATGTGGCCAATAATTCTCAGTTGGCTGTAAGCAGAACTGATGTGTCCAGACCAAGACAATTAAGAAGCAGAGATGCATTCTCTATCCTCTCTCTCTGTCTGCTGTCTGGATCAGAGAACTCCACAGCATTAAGAAATGACAGAGTCACAAGAGGAAAGAAAGCAGGTGATCAATTCTACCTACCAGTCAGAAATAACCATACTGGGACTGACTGGTATGTGCTATTGCATTAAACTACTACAATTTGGGGGCTCATTGTTACAGCAGCCCAAATTACCCTAACTAATATATATACGCCATCTACACACTTTGCAGGATTTCCAGGAATAAAAGGATCTTTTGCCCTTTCTATGGGAGATGAAGAACAGTTAAATTTGATGTTTATTTAAAAAGAAAAGAAAAACCTCTAAAATCCAAACCGTACCATGTTCATCACCTCATTCGCTATTGCAGGATGCTGCACACTGCCCGAGCCAGCGGTGTTGGTCTCCACTGGCAGGAAAAAACCAGTCATGTGATACCGGGAACTGTGGCCAGAGTTGGAAGATTATGTTTTGCAATGTTTAGAAACTCCATCAAATTTCATGGTTCATACCGAACTTGGCCCTTTTGAAGTTCAAGTTCACTTAATTTTGGAAAAACACGTTTCACATTTAACGACAAGAAATGGCAGAGTAAAGGCTAGATTTTAAACTTTCTTGGCCTTAAAGGCTGCTACAGGACACTGTCTCCATGAATTAGACATAAAAGGATTACATTTCTCTGAAAATACAAATAGTTTAGAATTTAAGGGGAATGTCTCTCTATATAGGCATTTGCATCAACTTAATTCAAATAATTTTTAAAAGGTACCTCAAATTCTAAAGTGCTAGCCAGATGAAAGTACTCTTGAGTTAAGAAACCAACAGACTATCGAAACTTTCTTTGCCTGTTTATAAATTTTACAGCAATCATCAGCAGAAGTTAAGTACCAGTAAGCTTGTTTATATTTCAGAGGTAAATCACATGTCCTCAGATCTTAAAATGCTTTAGTGAAAAAAAAAAAAGAACTTTATGTTCCATTAACAGCATGAAATAAAACTACTAATAATAAAATGTGAGAAAAGGAGAGAAACACAATAGGAGTAAGATTTTAAAAGCAAGAAAACTATAGATTGCAAATAACTTCTTTAGCCATTGTTGATCACTCACTGATAACCAGATTCAGGAAAGGCCTCAAGGCTATTTTTAAGCTCAAGAGGGAAAAGGCAGTGAATGACTAAGCAGCCCTCCTCTGTAAAACTCTGATACCATCTTCCTAATGATTGTTAAAATTAGGTGCTTACTATGGGCAAGGCACTCTGCATTTTACATGTTTATTATCTCATTTAAATTTAACAACCTTCCTAAGAGAAGGGTCTAAGTTTTGTTTCCATTTAAGTGAAGAAATATGCTTAACGAAAGGCTGGGATTCAAAGCGAAGCAGTGAACCCCAGAGAACGTTTATATCCCCTTTGCTATGCTCTTCCCTAACTGGAAATCTAATTACCAAGTGACAAGGTCTCTATCCACTTAGCCAATAAGCTTTTTAAATTGAATTCATCTTGTCTGCCATCATTTTCAAGACTGCTTTCAGAAATCTGTGTACCCACTCAAATTTGGGCTAAAAAGACCAGAACTCTTTTCCTTCAGAATTTTCTAGATAGATTAAATTAAAGGAACTATCAACAATGTTCTTCCAACACACACAAAATAAAAAACAAACTAAAACCAAAACCACTCACAAGATCTTTTGTGGTGATCTCATTATATTTAATCGATTCCTAGTTGTACATTAAAATTATTATTTTTTTCTCCACCTTCCCCAAATAGCCTCATCTTTTCTACACCTTGGGGCCTATAAGTGACACATACTAACCATTAGCATAATGGACTGTGTGAACTTATATGCGTGAACTTATATAAGCCTTTTTGAAAAAGTTGACACTATTAACTGTTCTCTCGACTTCCCTGATTTTGACCAGGGCTTGTGTAAAAAAAAAAAAATGTATTTGCAAACTCATAAGCTTATTTGAATAATTTTGTTAAATTAAACATGATTCTGCACCTTGCTGAATACAGTAGTGATCAGAGAATATCATCCAATCTACCTATCAGGAAAAATCAGACATTTGCTATTCATGCCTGACTTTAAAATTCAGGTATTATTTGCTACTGGTAGGCACAGAGGCCTATTAAACTAATAACTCTTCAGCTCAAAACTGATCGCAATAGCCTAAAGAATGAATGGAAATAGTACGCCTTATTTAAACATATAACCTACTATACTTAATAAATTTTAAAAAATTACTAGGTTATAAAATACAATTCTTCAGTTGAGGTGTTTTTTGGGGAGGGGAGAGAAAGGAGGAGTGGTATCCTAATGTCTAATCTGATGAGTTGCTTAAAATGGGTATAAAATAGTTATACAAGTTAGATAGACGGAAAAAGAGTTGTGTTGGGCTGAGAAGACAATGCTTTGCCCAATGCATTCCATTCATTAGACAGGTTAAGATAGTAGCTTAGAAATTCTCCATTCCAAAGAAAATAGTACCTGTTCTGGGCATTAACCTCCACCTGGTCAGTCACCTGCCCAAAAGATTCTTCCTCTTGTTTCTGCCGTAGCCTTTCCTGTCGGGCTCGGCGGCGCCGTTCCCGGGCGGCCTCTTCCTCATCGTCGTCATTCCTCTGGTAGGCAATTCTGCAACATCACAAAAACATCCTGTTGAGTGTACCAGCTGCCAGTCATCTTCACCAGCCTCTCAGCAGGATCAGCCCTGACTCCTCTTCTAACTGGACCACTTACTGAATGAACCACAGAGTTGTACAAGTCCTTAAGTTTAGAGCCCCCATCTGGCTAGTGTTCAAACTTTTAAGTATCTGAAAAGCACACATCCAACAAAGAATAATTTGCAATGATCAAATAAACAACTTAAACTCAAAAAAAAATCTGCACAAAAGCAGGTTAGCTTAAGAGACTGCGTGTTAGCATATTTAGATTTCCTGACCAAGTTGATGACTAGAATGTAAGATTTAGAAGCAGAAATCCAAAGCATGGAACTAAAAAGAATCAGGAGGCTTATTAAAAAGATTCGGCATGTTGTGTGAATTATTCGTGTGGACATTGTCACCAGGGTCAGGCAAGAATCAAGTTAGGTATTAATAAACCCAAATCGCTAATTAAAATCGAGAGCAGGATACCCTCTTTGCTTGGATTTTATGTTTTTCCTTTTAGTTCCTTTTCACAGGAGAGAGAAGTTTTTTTGACAGCTGGTGGGCTTCGAAGCCAGTGCGGCTCCCTTTAAAGCCCCCTCTTTTGTTCTAAAACATGCTTTTGTATCCCACCTGCAGCTGGACACATCATGGCAACCACGGGTGTATATTTAGATGGAAACCTAAGGGCTAAGGCAGGTAGACGAGGCACAGAGGGCTTCAAGCATATGTGTTCTTTAGCTTTCATAGTTTCAGCTGAAGCAAATGCCTATTTAGAGAAGTTATACACTTAATATCACTATGTTAGATACATTTCCCTTAATACTTACTCTCAAATAAAGAACAGAGTTGGGGTACTACAGATACCCAAACTCAAGAGGCAATGACCTGCATGGTCAATGACCTGCACTGGCGACTTTTGAAGGAGTATCGTGAATTGAGAGATAGACTTCCAGGAAGGCATGGGTCGTGCTGCCTGGCCCCAGGACAAACTGGCCCGATGGGTCCACAGGCTGGGATGAGCTGCCTTGTGCAGCAGGCTGCTTATTACGTTAGAGAGTTAAAGTGTTTTTATGTTACTTACGTATCTACAGATAGAAATTCAGTATGTAAACATTTCATGCTTATAATTCTTACAGAATACCAAAGGTAAAATAATTTACAAATGAAAGAAAATAAAACAGCAGAACCATACAATTTACACCAACAATGTGAACCTAATACAAGTGATAGTGCTTTGCTCACGTTAGATTTACATGCCAGGCATTTCTATGCTTAGAGCAGTACTGTACTTCATCTGTTTCTATCTTTTGACTTCAATAATACAAATGCTATGAATGTTTTTTCACCTAGGTGTCTTATAAAAACTGAGATGAACAATTTCTAAGGTTGGCTGATTTGTTTACTCTTTGCTACTTCGGAAAATCTGACTTCACACTTACTAAAATCTGCTAATGGGCAATACCCAAGTGACAATATAAAGAAAATGTCACTGACTGGTTTATTCCAGCAAATGTGGCAAGAAGGATAGTATGATGGAGTTAGTACTCGAAAAACCTGGTTCATAGGACTGGCCTCTCACTAGCTCGCAGCCCTTTGATTGTTAACCTGAGTTACATTTCCTCGTGTGTAAGCGTGTGACAATCAAATGATATGTGATGGCAAGGCACCGTTCAGCATAATCTTTCTCTCGTTTTTAGGAAAGTGCAGTTGAGGAGCTGCTTTGTGAGGCAAGATGGGTTCAATTATAGACTTGTTGAACTTGAGGTGACAGCATGACATGATTCGAATGTCCCCTTCTAATTCAATCACATTGTAGTTTGCAGTCAGTTGAAAGACCTTCCCAGTGGTTTGGCTTTAATCTTCAGAGTCTTGGCCTGATCCTCCTTTGGCTTATTTCTCTGTAGACAGCTTTAACCACAGCAGGGTCCTGAATGACTGCTTCTCAAGCTAATCAAACACAAAGTCTTAATACGTTCTTCCAGGTCTCTGGAGCAGCCAGGAGAGCTTGGCTATTACTGGGACCTTCCTTTTCCAAGACAACAAGAGGTATAAAAGCTCCATCCGAGACATTCTATGCTCCAAACAAAACGCCTCTCCTCCTCTGTGGGACCTCATTTTTAGCCCTTAATTTCCCACTATACTTGGTCAATTTGAGATGTTCCTCTCTTTCTCCCACTACCAATGTGCTTGGTGGCTGGATGTTGGTGGCTTTTGGCCCTGACACAAACCCGATTTGCCATCACGTCCAGGTCATACTCCACCTTTCTTCTTTTACGACTCGCCAGAGGAGTAACCTGAACAACCAGGTCACCTCCATGGTCTCTCCTAACTTCTCGCTTGGTACAGCTTAAAATTTACAGCCGCTTGCTCGCCATTGGTAGCCCATGCCTAGGTAACGCAGTTACCAGAACTAAATTTTTAAAGATCTCTTATTCCTACTGATAAATAAACACATGAAAATTGTTTTCAAAGTTGAGAACGAAAAGGAGCCAAAATGGCTTCATGGGTTTTGAACATGCCCAGTTGCTGGCTCATTAACATACCAATTGACTTTATAAGTGAAATTGTATTCATGCTAAGTGACTTGAGAGTATCTGGAAATTCTTCAAATGTGAGACTTCCTTCATCAGCCCTCAAAGCCTGGTAGCTTCTTAGCTTTCAAGCTGTCACACAGCAAACTACTCTCCACACTGCTCCCGCAGGTTCATTTATTTATTTTCTTTCGAAATTGAAAACACCTAATTGTTTATTTTTTTCTGATCCTGAAAGTAATATACACCTATTATTTTCTTAAACCAGACAATATGAAACATAGAAAAGATAAAGTAAAAATGAACTCCCTAATTGCAACACTCAGTTATAAACATGATTAATATTTGATGTATTCTACCAGACATTTTCCTACACATACAGATACTTTTATTTGTAACAAAGTGGGTTTATGTTATATATGTGTGTGTGTGCATATATATACACATATATACACACACACATACACACACACATAATTTTCTTTCTTTAGTTTACCTTATTTATAACTCCTTTTTAACCTATTAACAAAATATAATTTCAACAGCAACACAGTATTCTATGTAGAGATGTACACAGTTATTATATGGATGTACTATATAATCTGTTTAACCAGTTTTCTCCTGATGGACAGTTAAGAGATTTTTCCAACTTTTATGTTCTTATAAACAATGCTGCAAGGACATCATTATAGATATACTTTTACCATTGTTCAATTACTCAGCCAGGAAAAATTTTCAGAAGTTAGAATTTCTGAGTTTAAGAGTGGGCTCACTTTAAAGGCTTTTGATGCCCATTGACAAACTGGCATCCAGAAAGTATGTAACACCAGCAATGTATGTGAGCGCTAATTTCACCATCAGTAGAATTTACCCCAAAAGACAGACGAGTACACAGCATCCTTAATACCATCGAACGCTAGCACAACAGCCTCTGCTTTATATGCTTGAGTCGAAGGCAAAATGTTAACATTTCTAATTTTCCACACATGAGATTTCAATGTGTTTGAAATGCTGCTGACTAGTAAAAATCATACCTAACCGCCCACCAGATTATACTAAAAGCATAACAATCCATTTGTTCCTTCTGTGAAACCTCAGCAGATGCCGGCATTAACCAGTCTGCTGGTGCTCTCTACTACAAAGACGGCGGACCTTCCCAGATGACTCAGAGGCAGTGAGGACTTGAAGACCCTCTGAATCATCTGGGAAAGAGAAACCATGTTTATTAGAGTTTTAATCCAATGCATTTTATTTAAAAGAACAGGTAGCCCCAAACGATGTGGAAAGCACCTCTCTATTAAATGAAATGTTCGGTTGACCAGGACCCACGACATTCCCACCCATGCTGGGTGTAAGCAGGTTTACTCCGGGGCATCAGGCCTTGTTTTTTGCTCATCTCTCGGTATGAACACTTAGAGAAAGGTGGATCGGCTTAACTGCAGGAGTCCAGTGCTGCTCACAGCAAAATGGCTCAACAAATATTCTGGAGAAAGAGAGAATGGGTGTGTGTGTGTGTGTGTGTGTGTGTGTGTGTGTGTGTGTGTGAATGTGTTAAACAATCTCACAAGTCCAAAATGATTTCTGATGTTATTTGATTGTGTCAGTGGTATGAACAAAGTAGAGAGAACTGGCGTTTCTTCCATTCCCAGAACCACTGCTTAAAGGCTCTGGTGTTAAATTATAAGAAAAAACAGATCTATGCAATGGGAAAACTCTCTTGGAATGTTGTGGCTTTCGCACCAAAGACATTTTAAGTCTCTACTACCAGAGAACTACAGCCTCAGTATATTTGAGCAACAAGGTAATCGCGAGACATGTTGTGCCTTTTAGATAGAAAGCCTGAATAAATAAAAGTATTGCGGATATGGCAAATAAGGAAATCACGGAGGAATTAGTGTCTTTATGTTTGGGTGGGCCAGGGTCTAAATGTGTACTGAATGAGAGAAAGAGGACGTGACAAAGCTTCCACGGTAAGACACTGGAGCCAGGCACATTGTCACTGTGCCTTGTGTCCCTCTTTCCCCATCTTTCCCACTGGATGCATCCTAAGACTTGTGCAACACCAGAAAACTTTCATCTCCGGTACAGGTCGTTTTATTTTGTTTTTACCCCACATTCTCCATGGTTTGAAAAATGGTGCTCTTATTTCCTTCCAGTTTGCCTCTTTTTCCATTTCGCTATTTTCTGATTTGAGATGATAATACATGATCCTTGAAATTTTCAAGTAAAAATGCTGGCCATTGTATTTTGTTAACAAAACAAGATATCTTATCAGGAAACCACATTTAAGAATAGAATCAGAAAAAGCAATAACCATTTTTATGAGGAGGCTGTTTTTACTATGTGTTTAAGAGCATTAAAGACCCAGAGAGGATGAAAAAGAATCGTTAAGTTTATACCGAGTACAAATTTACTTATTTTATGTTGACAATCACAGTGCTACTCTGTGTAGTTAACTGGATAACCAAACAGTTAATCAAGTTTAGTTTTGCAAACTCGCTGTTCTATTTTTTACACACGCAGTAATATATGATATAATTATTTTACAATTAAAAACACATTTAATAATATGTTTGATGACTTTTTAAAAATCAGTTCACCAAGACACAACTCGTTCCTGTCATCCCCTGTCTGGGATCCTACCATTCACGTCGCCTTTCCACTATCGATGGACATTTGAGTTTTCCTCAGTTTTTCTCTACCGTATACAGTGCTGTTAACGCCTTCTTACGCACACACGGGTTTGTCTAGGGTAGATATTGTGAAGTGGAATGTTTATTTAAATTTAAAAGCCTGTCAGGTTGCCCATCACAGTAGTTGTTCCAAGTGACATCTTCACGCTTTGTCACTTCTAGTAACCAAGGCAGATCAACGTACAGTAACACCGTCCGCTGCTCACTAACGGGTTCAGAAAAAAGATTTAATCTTCTATATCGTGTATAGCAATGGTTTCTAACATCTTAAGAATGAAGGCACTTTTAAAATATCAAGAAAAAATTAAGGTATGATAATTGCTCATACTTTTGTTATTTATTAATAAAATGTTCTATACAGTGCCTATAACTTTACGAATGCAGGAATCTGTATTTTATAAACCGTTACATTTACATATATTTGAAGAATAGTCTTTCATACCTGAAATGGTTTACCAGACTACAGAAAATACTTGTAATGGATATGAATTTGGGAATCTCTTTCGATAACTCACTTCCAGAAAACCCCTGGTGTATAGAAAGATAATAGAGCCACTGAACAGACTTTGAATTGTCACCTTCGAATCCTTTAGTGTTCCTTGTGACTGGTAAGCACACACACATATGCAGACACACATGCAGACCCACAGGTTAAGTGAGAAAAACCTCGGAGAAAATAAAAAGCTCAAGGCACTAAAATGAGGCCACATTATGAAAGACTTGAAGAGGTCCCATTCAGATCAAAGTTACGAAGTCTCTCTGTTCTTCTTCGTTGTTTCTGCCAACATTCCTACATTTTATTTATTTATTTTTTTGCATTTTGTTATGCACTTATTAAAGATAATCATTTGTAGTTTATAAAAATTATTTCCCTGATACATACAAAAATTTCCTGAGAATGGTAATTAAAAACAGCTACTCCCACTCGCCTTGTGTCCACACTAATATTCAATCTAGATTGGCTTAATCTTGAAGTGTATTTTAAAACATTCCTATATTTTAAAAAGAGAATGTTACGCCTAAAATTCCAACAGACAGAATAAATAGACAATTAGCTTAATGCTAAGATCCACTTTTCATATAAAGGGTCCTGGGTGAGAAGGTGGCTTTTTGGTTGAAGGAGCGATTACAGGTTGTCCCTGAGACCACCCCAAACGTGATCCTGCCCCAGCTTTTTACAGCTGTATATTCTCCACACAGTCCAGGCCCTGAAGGAAACTGCCCGGGGTCCACAACCACTCAGAAGGGCCGCTTCTTTCGTCAATTACTTTTCTTTGATTTCCATCATTCTTGATTCTGCCAATGTCATCGTTTTAACTTGGGTCTTGATACGAAATCCAACTTAAAGAGTTAAAACCTCATATGGGTTGAAAATGTGCTTGTCAGCTATCAGGAGGCTCAATGACTCATATGTACTTTTGTTATTCCTTTTCATGTACCCAAAAACCCCCACAGTGATGTACTTTCATAATATGAAATGCAAGCAGATTCTTCAAACATATCCAATCAGCTCTATGAATTGCTCAAACACTTTAGTATAATCTCAGGCTGTGCTGTGATCTGGAGGGAAAATCTTGAGCTACTGAAATGGGTCATAGTTGTCCTGCAGATTTACTGTATGTTTGACAATTAAAAGAGGTTTATAGAAACGTTCCAGGCTCTTAAATATGATTTTGTTTAGATGTGGTATGTGGTGTCTGCGAAATGTTGTGGTTTCATTCAATGTACATAAGGTCCAATTCTGAATGTTTTCCTCTTGGGTTCCTTAAAAGAAAAGGAATTAGAAGTTATAATGGAGAGATAAATCCAAAAAATTAAAATATTTTTCAGGTCAGAATATGTTTAGAAATGAATTACTAGCCAATAGTCAATTGGAGAATATACAGCTGTAAAAATAGTAATTAATATAGGATAGAATCAAAGTATATATGATTCTATGATATATATATGTGATATATATATATATATATATATATATATATATATATATATTATATATTATTTAGTCAGGAAAGAAGGTAAAAATGTGCTGGATTTCATTGTAGGATTGTTCTCTATATTTGTGGTGTGCCTCTTACCTGATGAAGGTATACAAGGGGATATATTACTCTGAAAAATTTACCCAGGAAAGGAGGTATGTCCTACCTCATCTGTTCCCCTTTCTCCTGCCCCATGTCCCTGTACATACACACTTCCGAGGTTTCCTAAGGTTTGCATACCAACCATAAATTTTGCTTCTCAATAGTAAGACATGATGCGCTCACACATGTTGGTGTTCTTTTATATGTTGTTGTCACAAGTTATCGCCACCAGCCTACCATATGCTTGATACATGGAACATCCATAATCACATGAGTTTCTATAACCACAGACTGTGGTAGGGAAACAAGTGCTGCAGAGCAGAGTAGAAAGAAACACCAGACAGTAGAAGCAAAACCTCTTCACCTTGCCTCTGTACACCTATCCTCTGTACACTATCCTCTTCACAGCATCCTCTATACACTATCCCCCATACACTATCCACTATTGTAGAAGGCCAGTTCTTAGCATCCTTATGACTGCAACATCCCGTCAAACAAATCGATCAGGTCCGATTAACCTTGTAAGGTTAGAAGACACCCAGGGAGTCCTCTGAGTTCCAGTTCTGACGGGGTTCTGACTTGTGCGGCTAACTGCGGTTTACTGGAACAGTTTGGAGAATTTGTTAGGACAGGCAGATCACTGAGCTTAAAGACTCATTTCTGAATCAATGCAGGTGGTCACAGGAAATTTTTAAAAGAAGGGTTCTAATTGTTTGGGATCAGTGTTTTAAATTAAAAATGGTTGACATGAACTACATTGTACCCATAGATGAGTATACGGTCCATGACCATTTTAAAGAATAACAATGAAACAAATACCCATGTACCTACCACCCGGCTAAATAGCACCAAACTCTTGGAGACTCTGTACCACTCTTCAATCCTATCCCCATTCCTTTTTAAATGCCTCAAGTAACCTCTAACATAAGTTTGGAGTTATTTTAGTCATTCTCTTGCTTTTCTTTGTAGTTTTACCCCCAAGGTATGCATCCCTACATAATTCATTTTTTAGTTTCGCATTCTTAGAACCTTATGTCATCTTACTGTATTTATTATGTTTCTGAGATTCATCTATGTTGATACGAATAGCTGTAGTTTGTAATAATAGATGAGGCACAGGGTTTCCAAACATTTATTGAGATTATAGTTTGGATGGAATAAATGTATTAACTTTTTATTCAACTGATGCCATTTTCTTTTTAAAAGTTCATAGATGGTTTGTGATATTCAGCAGAAATAAAATGAACACTATCTGGATTTACTTTCATATTGAATTGCTATATTTCTCATATTTATTTTAAAAGGAACAATGTATCTGTCAAATCTATTAAATGCAGATAGATTTGAGGGATAATTCCATGACAGTTTCCTGAGATACACTAAAATCTATTTATTTTGTCACCACTCCTGATATCCCGCCCTACTAAAACAATAAGCTTGGTCAGATGTCAACAATTCATTTTTCTAATTTATAAATGTTTAGAAAGGGTAGGAATGGAAAAAGAAGGCTGATGATAGAGAAGACACATTTTGCCCTTCACTTTGTTATTCAAGTTAAACTTTGGTTGAAATGAATGAAAAGGAGTGAGAGAAATGTTTAGATGGAGAATAAGAGAATTAAAATAGAGTAACCAAATTTTCCTCTCTTTTGACCCTTAAAGATTCAACTAGTATAAATTGTGATTGAGATAAACTCAATTACTACCTGTGTTTTCATAAACATTACTTTTTCTTCTCCCCAGCCTAGGATTATTTTTTGTCTAATAAGAATCTTAAATAAAGATGATCATTAAAAAACTTAGGCTTTTAAAAAATACTATCCATCAAAAGTAACATGTGATTGGGGCCATTTTCTGACTGTTGTATCTATTCAAGGACAATCTCACTCTGATGCACATGGTAGATGTGGACGATAAATGGGTTTAGTTAATTTTTTTCAAGTAAAATATGAGGAAGCGCTTTAGACCTAGATGTCAATGACTGGCAACATTTTTTCTCTCACATGTAGATCTGGATATAAAACCAATTTAGCAACTGCCTCAGAGTGGGGCGCAGGGAAACCCCCACATTCCGGGTTGAATGCAACTGCCTCTGACCACAGATACTTAAACAAGCAGATTCTTTTCATAGCCCAAGACTTAATCTCCTAGAAACAGAAATTTCCACGTCTCTCTTCAAATGTAAAAACATGAACTCATTCTAGATGAGTCTCAGACTTACTGTGACTAGAAATTCAAGTCTTACCCTCAACTCTGAAACACTCGTGCGATGCAGAATATCATGTGGTGGCGCTTCGGCTTACGGCACCGCTATTGCGTTGGTAAACATTCGACGAAAGAAATAGAGTGATTGGAACAATGAAAACAACATGTCCTTCAGTGGAGATTATGAACCTGTGACTAATTAAAGGGAATCCCTGTAAAGGGAAAGTGGTATTGCAGACACGACGACGGAAATGGTACACGGCGTGTGGATGCCGCCAACTGAAGTCGCATGTCTCGCGTCAGCTGGGAGCCTTCTGAGCAGCCTCTCTAGACAGGCAGTGCTTAATGCAGGGAAATTTATGGGCAATGGATTTTCATAACAGGCTTTTTATGATCTTTCCCTCCCCCCAAAGTGCCCTCTGGAGCTTTCCTGCTTCCACTCTCAGTTTTCTTAATTGAAAAAAGATTTACTATTCATTTCCTCTTTCCCTGTATTCTCTCTGGGCTCTGTTTCTTTCTATTGGAGTGGCATAGCCTCTTATCTCCCTCCATCGCCCCTTTTCATCTTTCTTCTCTTCTTCAGGAACAGAAAGCTCAAATACACTGATAGAGGCGACACTCGAGCTTTGTTTCTAGCACCTCTGGTGAAAGGAGTGACTGTCATGCTCACAAGAAAGCATACTCTGGGGTGGCCACTACCTCCCCGCCTCCAGAGGTATTGCGCAGACTCACCTTAAAGTCCAGCTGGCATCCAGCTCCCCCTCCATGTGCTAGAATTGCAGAGCTTCGTTTACAAGTGGTAGCAAACAGAAAGACAAACCTCGAGTGGAGACAGGAAATGAAAAAGGAAGGGCCAAATCCTGAATGTTTGGTTCTTTGGAAAGAACATTTATTCTTGCAGGGGACCTGGGAGCCAAGAGCTGCTCACGGGTCCAACCGCCCTACGGTTGGGAAAGGAAGTCAGGGAGTCTGTTCTGCACTTGGTGGATCATCTTCCTAAGTCAATGGAAACCTTACCCGAGACGGGGCCTGATCCACGTGAGGGAAAAACGCAGACACATCCTTGTGGTGATTTGGTAAAAAGCCAGCCTGGCCAAACCAAACTAAATACAATCTTCTCCCATGCTTAAAGACTCCCTTTGAGTGAACAGAAGACCCCTTATAACACGTGAACATTTTAATAGAGTAATATTGAAGTCGCTAAGCACTTACTTTGTGTGTGTTCGTTGAAAGGGAATCACCAACAGGTTAAGAATAAGACAGTCAGGGCTGAGGCAGCATAAGAGACATCCTCGGACAGCATGTAACGGCCTGAGGGCACCTCTCTGTGCCTGCAGGTTTCTATCCCAACAATACATTGTTAACCAACAAGGCTGATGCCATCTTCTGACTGGGTATCAGTGCAATCACCAGTTCCTTATAATTGTTACCTGGTACCAGGAGGCACTGCTGCAGTAGGCGAGATAACCGACTTTATTCTAAAATTGTCACCTTTTCTAACGGCAGTTTACAAAATTATAGCATTGGCATTGGCTGAAGTGTTTCTTTAATTGTGTGTTCATTCCTTTCTGCAGTCAAACCACTGATCCATGTGGGACCTAGACTCTGAGGGAATGACAGTTAAATTCAAGTGGGACATCAGGGTGGTGAGCTCTGGGCAGCAAAGAGGCTACACAAGGAGCCTAGATTCTGAGGACGAGGTGGTGGGTGATGTGCCTGCCAGGTATGAGGGCAAAGTCTTAACTTGTGGTAGCAGGATGCTGGTCGGTGAGGCTACCCTAACACACACTGACATCCGGGTGGCTGGAATTAGCCCATCCATTCAACAGACATTTACTGAGCATTTATTCTATTTAAGCCACTTAGGTTGGAAACCGAGATGACTGAAACTGAAAGGAGTTTGCAGTCTGGCAGGAAAGCTCAGATGTGTGGTAAACACCATAGGAGATTTACTGACAAAGTGATATAAAGTTCAGAGGAGGATGAAGACGTGTCCAGCTAAGGGATCAGAGAGGGCTTCGTGGAGACAGTGGCGTTTGAATTGGCTCTTTTAGCACTGGGGGCTAGGATTGAAGTTTGGTGGGATGGAAGGGGACCTTTCCCCTTACAGAGAGCTCAAACAGCAAGGCTGCAGAGTCGGGAAACATGGACATGGAAAAGCAAACAATTCAGTCTGGCCAGGGCTTGGAGTGCACGAAGGGCATGAGGAAAGCTTCAGTGGTGTTTGGCACAGCCAGACGGTCAGCTTCTAATACCTGGAAGAGTAAACCAACCATTTTACCCAGCTGAAGGACAGAGGTTCCTTCCACGGCAGTGGCCCTCTGGAAGCACACAGGGAGGGTTTTCTAGCTTCAGTCTCCATTCCAGGTGTTTTATTTTACTCTTGCAGCCTTCCCCATGAAATAAAGGGCCAGCTACCCAATACCAAGGGCTCCATAAATCTTAGCTGCAAGAGGAGACTCCAGTCCAGCAAATCCTACCATCACTTAGAACAGAAGCACTGTGGGCGATCCCTTCAAGAGCAATAAGCTGTGGCTTTCAATTTTTCAGAGTGACATGTATGTCCTTTTCTGTTCTTGCCACCTTCCCCACTATCTTGTACTCAAGAATTAAATCAGATTTGCACTTATTCAGATCCCAGGTGAAATCCGCCCCTGTGGGAAAGTGACTGGATAGTAGGACCACGGAATAATTAAACTGGAAGGAATTTTGGAGGCTATTTTCAACCCAAGCTCCATATGTTATACATGGTGATCTGGAGTCTAAGAGGTGAAGTGACTCACACAACCGATTTCAAAGTCAGGACTAGGCCCAGATCTTTAGTTCTTATATCTGTCTGCTTTCTAACCTATGACACTGTATGAGCTTTTTAAAAGGGTTTTTTTTTTTTTGTTGTTATTGTTGTTGTTTTTTTTTTTTGTAGATTAACAAAGAGTTTTAGTCACCTAAACCAGAGATTGGCAAACTATGGCCCAAGTGCCAAATCCAATCCACATCTTGTTTTTGTAAATAAAGATTTATTGGAACACAGCCATGCCTGTATTGTCTACGGCTTCTTTCACACTTCAATGCCAGAATTGAGCAATTATGTCAGCAGGTGTATTTCCCACAAATTTGAAAATACATACGACCTAGTCCGATGGCCTCAAAAGTTTTAGATAGTATACGCCTCTCATGCTTTTCTCGCCTCTTCATTTCTACCTAGAGCGATCTTCTGTATCCACAAGCCCAGTTCAAATGTTACACTCTTCTGTGATGTCTTACTAGATAAAACGGAGGTGAATTAGAAGGGATTCTTTCTCTATGTGAAATCTTTTATGTTGTTCTAGATATTTGTCATATATTGACTTATTATTACTTGCGTATCATTTTATGTCTTAAATTATGTCACATTTGTTAAAAGCAAGAGTCATGTTTTATACATTTTTTTAGGCCTCCTCCCCAATGTACCTTGCAGAAACTAGGGACTTAGTATGTATTTTAGTGATTGAATTCAAGAAAAGTATATGGCATAACACACTGAGCAATGGCCATTACGAAGACTAATTAACAATGATGAAGGCTAATTCAGTTCCCTGAATACAAGGTAAAGATCTAAGTTCGTGGGTGTTCATCTGAATTGACATGGAAAAGACAAATCAGCCACCCTAAAGCCATTTAAAAGTTTGAATGTCAAATACAGGACAACCATGCTTCCCAAAAGGACAGATCAATGAAATGTGACTCAGTTTCATGAATGTGGAAAGGCCTATAATTGTATACTAAGCTCATGAGTGTTTACTGGAAAAAAAAAAAGAAGTTGTAGAACTTTATCAGTGGGAGAAGGTCATCCTCAAAGTATGTCCCAAAATTATGTGAGTGGGGACACACACACACACACACACACACACAGACACACACACAGACACACACACACACACACTCATTCAAAAGTATGGTGGGTCAGCACGAAGGCAGACACTCCGTAATGGCTTGTGTATATGAACCAGGAAAACCTGGCTCTGCCCGCTGCCATGCCACAGGGGCCGTGGGGCTTGCTCTCTGGCCATGAGTTCCAGAAGCTGAAGCCTTGATCATCCATCAAGGGAAGAAAAAAAGATCTCTCGGGTTTAAATGTCCATACTGTGAAGTGATAGAACGGAGCCATTTTAAACCAACCTGGGAGTGACAGGAGCAGCTTCAAGGCTACACTCAGAGACAGAAACAGGAGGTGGAACCCCAACACTGCGCATTTCTCTCAATTCCTTCCTGCCAGAGGTTGGAATCAACTGCTAGACAAAGCCTTCTTGCTAGCGTCTGCCTGGGTAGGTACCTGGAGAACTTTTCTCATTGGTCCAAAATGCAAAAGTGTTAATGCATTAATTGCAAATTTGTTTCTCCTTCTTATGCTGCTTTCTCTGTAGATGGTATTACGTTGCAACTACACGCAGAAAGTCCCCTTGGGTTTAGATCTGGAAACTGTATGTTTTCCTTATTAAGAAGAACGAAATGGCTGGGGATAGGAAAGGCATTTGACTTATGAAACTAGTCAGTAAGCAAAGGCTAAAATCAAACTGAGTCATCTGGTGTTTTCCAGTCTGCTGTAAGAGCTTGTATGTGAGTGTGCGTGCACACATATACTTGCCGTCTGTCCTCCTGTCTGTTAGTGTCACATGATTGGCCTTGGCTTGGCTCGTGAACAGAGCGGACGTTCAATATCTTCTATTACTCTGGTGCATGCCTTTTTCCCTCCCAAACTCCTGCACTACTTTCTTTTGTAGATTTCTTATATCCTTCTGTATTCTTTCTCCTCTCACTATCAAACCTAGAATTGGTTTCGGCTTTTTGCAATGTCTGTGGAAAGGAAAAATAATTCAGGACAAGTAGGTAAATTAAGCGCATTTCACTCAGTCAGCTCTTTAGGAGTATTTTCATGTGCTCTAGTCAAAACTGATTCTGCAATACATTGGATAAATTAATAAGAGAGCCCAAAGTAGCCAACTCCACTGTATCATGGGCTGTCTTGTCATTTTTACATTTAATTTCAGAGTTACACTTAGAAATTAGTTTAATTTACTTTGTGGCTCACCTAAATCCACCTCAGGATGTAGCTACATGGGGACAGTGCAATGATTTTACTTCCAAGTATCCTAACCACTTGCCCAGTTGATTAACATACCCAAAAGAAGAGTTCGACTTTGTTACGAAATGTCTCAGAACGCTGTACTGACTATTTTTTGATCCAGATATTAGTAGCCATAACCCCAAAAGGACATTGTATTATGGGTCTGTGCTCCCTAGAACTACGCTTCGGCCCTTTACAGACCCCGCCTACTGTGTCGTCACGGAGGGCTTCGACACTGTTCACCGTATCTTCCTTTTTGAAATTCTCCGCCCGCCATGCGCTTCGTAGTTCCCTTTGCATTGCCTGGTGGGTTTCTTCCTCAGCTCTATTCCTTTCTTCCTCAACATACTCACCTTGGGTCGTCCCACCTGCGCTTATCGCTTATTAGCTGATTTTAAGGGGATGACTTTCTGAGTTCTAGTCCTAGCACGAGCTGCTCTCCTGAATTTCTGAGTGAGGTTCCTTCCTTGATTATAAAATTTCCAGTAAGGAAGTTGAGAGGAATGAGCTATCCTGCACATCTGATTCGTCCATGACTCTGTCAAAATTCAAAACTCTTCCCTGTGCTAGTGTTATACTCTCGGATCCCCTTATTTGTGAAGGTGGGTGGTTAAAAAACACTTTTAAAAAAAATTCCTCAGTTACATCATCCTCTCCTTGCTACAGAGAGCAATTTCACAATTTCAGGATGTGAAGGTGGCTTGATATTAAAAGAAAAGCCCAATAAAAAGCATTTATTAATGACGTTAAATATTAAGATCCATAGCGTGCATGAACACAGAGAAAACGGATCTATTTTTATTATTTATGACTTCGAAATGGATATACTTTTTTCCCGATTACTTGGCTGAGAATGTCACTCTTTTTACATGCATAGGAAAGAAAGCTGACACAATACCCATGTGTCTAGAAGTTGATTTTGGTTAAAAGCACAATTCACTACTGTTAGGCTTAAAGTAACTGAGTTGAAACTACCAGCCTGACAAGAAACCTGTCTAACTCGTTTCATATACATAGTGTACGTTTTTTTTTAAAGGTTTCACAACGTCAGACAGAAACAGAGCCTGGCCCTGCCAGCTGGGAGCTGGATGACACCATAGAGGCCACATTTAGAGCAGCGGTTCTCAGCGATTCTTGCACAGAAGAATCCCCGGGGGAGCTTTTAAAATCCCTCTGTCCCGCCCATGCCTCAGACCAATTAAACCAGGCCCGCCGGGGGTATGATCCAGGCATTAAAGCACCCCAAGTGATTCCGGTCTACAGCCCGGTTGAGAAACACTGATTCATAATGAGTGACTTATGAACAGTCTGGGCCAGAGGCAGTTATGTCAAAGGCAGTATGGAGTCATTCAGAAAACAGAGCACAGAGAGGAGTCATGGGCACGTAGCTAGAGATCAGAATGGAAATAAATGAAGCCAGCTACTCATTCTTATGATCCCAAACATCAGGCTCATTTTGCTTCTCTTTTATTTTTTTTAAATTGAGGTATATCAATAGTGATAAGCAGAAAGTTGGTGTTACTTAATATTGTTGTGCAGATAAAAAATTTTTAATTCATTTAACATTGGTTCAATATAGTGTGTGGCATATCCCTTGTTCTCTCCATGACAAAATTTGACGGACTCTGACACCACCTTCATTGGCTTGTGGCAGCCCCTTAGAGTACCAGGCCTACTGGGAGGATCGAACCTATCACCCCAACCTCCTTTTATGATGAAGACATCCCATAACTCCCAATTCCTATCTTTCCCCCGTCATAGGTGATGATCAGTGTCAGGATGCTATTCTCAAATCTCAGCTAAAGATCTATGAGAAAGCAATTCGTAGAGTCTGTTTTACAGAATTTGAACTGTAGAAAGAGAGAGGAAAAAAAAAACCCAGCAAAAAAACGAAGTCGGGAGCCAGCCAAACCAACGAGGTACCTGCCAAACCACACCTTATCCTCCTCAATCAGCAAAAATATCATCCACGGCCTGGCTCCTCTTACCTCACCAACAGGAGCTCGTTTATTCCCTTATTAGGACATGGGCAGTGGCAAGAGAGGCTGCTCGTGTCTGAGGCCCAGCAGTGGCTTCCACAACATGTGTAGCTCATCAAAAACGAGAAGAGGGTAACAGCCACTGAGGGAGGAGACTGGAAAAATCAAATCCTCGCTGAATGGAGGGGAATCCATCTTGGTAGGCCACAATTATGGTTTGGAATTAAAAAAAAAAAAATTTTTTTTTTAAAGGCCAAACCAAAAAAATACAATCCTAATTTTTTTTTTTAAATGCTTTTTTTTTTGGAAGGATGTTTTTGACTTAGAAATGCAGTCAAGGAAGTTGTAAGTTGAATGCTTCCGGGGAGTTGAATACAGGTAGTCAGTGAGTACCTGGTCTTCCCTGCAAGGGAGCCTAGGCTTGGGTGGTCTGTTCCAGTTGGAGACACAGACCTGAGCCTAGAGGTGTCATCTGCTTTTTATTTTTTATTTATGTTTTTAATCTGGAGCAAAATAAAAGCCCTGTCCCCCTTCTGTCTTTCTGTTTCTCTACTGTCTTTCTGTTTCTCATCTACCTACAGGGCTCTCTTCTCCACTCTTTGACCCTCAGCTTAGCTTTCCAACCTGTCCCTTTTCTCACAATGTACCACCATGCACACCAGGCTTTTTCCCTACAATACTGGAGCAGCTTCCAAGTCAAAATGAGACGTCTCCCCGTTACGATCTGTGTCAGCAGGGCTGTACTATTAATCCCATCCTGTTTAGTGGCTCAGCTGTTTTTGGAGCCAACTCATGAACTCACATCCACCCAAGCAATAATAGATTGTAATTCTAACTTTCTAGAATTTACAAAACACTTCCATCCTGGGCGCGCTCTCTTATCATTCCTTCTTCACAGTTGAGCAGATAGGTTCAGTGGAGTTGGGTGATTTGCCCTCGGAGCCAGGGTATCACTGTAGTTTTGAGCTTTTCTGATTGGTGCTCTCTTCCAGCTCAAGGATGTCTTACTATTGTGGTTCTGTTCAGATGTCAAGCTCTGAAACTACCAGAGAGAATTCAAGTCCTCAACTTCCCCCCAGGGACCTCAAAAAAAAAGGGCGTTTGGGCCCTTGGGAGACTTCAGGAGGCTCCAAGATCCACTCCGCCCCTCTGGGGTTAGACTACTGCTCACCACTAACTCTGCTAAATTTGACTCCTTGTTAAAGTTGTGGGTAACGTTTCTAAAGCTAAAAAGTCAAACATAGCCACCATTGTCTATTAAAAATAAACAGTAACACTGGTGATTGAAAAAAAGAGGAATGTACTAAACAAGCCAAATTTGACTTTGAATGAATGAAGCAAATAAACTTTTTAAAAGGATAAGGAAGTTTAATAGTGATAACTCCCATTCGTACAGTAATTCTGAAGTGTCAGGCAATGGGCAGGATGCATCTCACCCAGTCCTTACAATAGTATTGAATAAACATGAGTAAACTGAGCAGACCCAGTATAGAGAAGTCAAATCGCTGCCCAGGATTACACACAGAGGATTTTAGCTACCATCTCGCTGACTCCAAAGTCTAGGTAGTTTGCACCTCTGCAACATAGCATGACCATTTTCTTCCCAGGTCTCACTTCTTCTGACTTTGACGGAATTAGAAATTAAGCTATGGAAAATTTCAAAATTATGAGTTTATTTTCTTTTAATTTGATAGGAAAGTCATGTGATTTTTATTAATCATTGAAATGAGAAGAGTTGCTGGCTTTATAGAAAGAAGTCCAGGTCTCCCATAGGGGAAGAGGTATACTCACTGCCTTCTTTGTAGGGCCCTTAAAGCGTATTTAGTCCCCTGGGCTGGTTTGTAGTATGAGTCATGAAAGTTCAAAGACCCTCCCCAGACACGTTGCCCTCTCTAGCCCTGCTCCACGAGGAGGGGAGGCTTGCTTCATCAGGCAGGATTTGATGTTCATAATTATCCTTGCTGCCAGATTCTCCCACTCAAAGACCAAGGTTAGAGCTGTGAAAGCACAGGGCAGGGAATAACATTCCTTAAGTGTTTAAGCTGGAGAGAACGGGAGTACCAGGAGGCCAGGCTGGAGCAGGCTGAGAGCAGGAGCTAGTCATCTCTCTCTCTCACACACACACACAGAGGCAGGGAGAGGTTGGGGGCGAATCAACCTCTCTGGCCTTCTTTTCCTCATTAATAAAATGGAGGTTCATTGGTACTTAACTTGTGACGTTGTTGAAGGGTTGATTAAATGAACTAGTATTTGTAAAGTGCTTGGAAACAGTACTTGGCACATAGTGAGCACTGCATGAGTGTTAACCATGGGTCTGGTTTTACCAATATCATTAATCTTCCTTCTTCCTCCTGATCATCAACATCGTCAGATGAAAAATAAGTTCCATGCTTATACGTCTTCAAGCTATGATGCTATTCCAAGCTTGAAGGGGAAAACAGGGCAGAAGAATTTTCTGACTCGAGGATTTAAACATCTTTTATTGAAAATGTTAGCACCAGAGAAGCCTGAGAATGCAGAATAAATGTAGAGGAAATTCTTATTTGTTCATATCCTCTTATTCTCCCTCTGTTGACTACCTCTTCTGTTTTTCTCTTTGAGGAGCCGTCGGTGGTTAGGAGAGAGTTGTGGCTAAAAATGTCCAAAAAAATTCAATGCCTTTTTTTTAGCTCTCATTTTCTCTGTCTCTCTCTTAATCCATGTCACCGCTCATTAAAATGTAGATGGAAATCTATCATCAGATAGTTTTTTCTTCCCATGCCAGAAAATGCACATGTCCTACTGGAGGAGGATAATCCCCTTTTCTGCTTTTTTTTTTTTTTTTTTTTTGAGGTGGGGGCTGGCTTAACATCCAAACTTAGTGAAGAATCAGTGGATCAGAGCTCTAAGCATGGAGGTTGGTTCTGACTCTCACTGGGATGGCTTTAGACAGACTGCTTGTCAGCGGAAGATCCAGATGTCCCCGCTGTCCCAATAGCTTTCAGCTAGCTAGCATTCTAATTGTCCTAGAAAATTATTCCACTTATTGCTTATGAATTCAACTATGAAATGTGATGTAAAGGTATTGTAAATCTTTAAGTACTTGGTATGGGTTGAAGTGTGTCCTCTACAAATGATACCTTGACGACCTAAGCCCCCAGGACCTCAGAATGTAATCTTATCTGGAAATAAGGCCTTCATAGAAGTAATGAAGTTAGAATATGGTCACTAGGGTGGGCCCTCTTTCAATATGACTGGTGTCCTTATAGCAAGGGGGAAATGTGGACACAGAAACAGACATACATGGAGGGTACACTTGTGAAGAAACACACAGAAAATGTCATGTGAAGGCAGAGGATTGGAGTGAAGAATCTACATGCAAAACCACCAAAGATACCAGCGAACCACCAGAAGCTAAGACAAAGCCAGGGGACAGATTCTCCTCACAGTCTTCAGGAGAAACAACCCTGCCTGTTACATTAAGATACCCAGTATGAAATTCTTTGTTACGGAAGCCGTAAGAAACTAGTATAGTATTCAATTTAAGGATAGAATGGTTGCACTTTTTAAATAAAGTGCTTTTTTTTTTTTTTTTGGACAGTTTCTAGCACCTTCTACAGCTTATTTGGTGAGTGGTTCATTACAACAGCCATCCGATTTATGAAGACGCCTTCTGTTGTAACTTGTACCTTTATCCTCTCATATGCTCAGTTTTCACCTTTGTTATGTTCTTTTGCTCCTTTGGTATCTGGGGATTTTGCTCGGAGATTTACCTGTAGCTCTGAGGTGGCCCCACAAAACTCGAGCCATCTCAGGCTCCTGGGGGCAGCTGGTGACAGTGCCTCCATTCCTGGGTGGAGGGAATGTTTTACAGGACCTTCTCCCAGCCCGTAAATCTTCAGATCCAGGAGAGACAGAGTCGTAATACTTCTCTGGGTAAAATTTAATGTTTAAGCAAGGTTAGAAGTTTTTAAATGTATATGGGAGTGGGAGAGTAAGCAGAAAACAAATCTCTCCCATGATACTAACTCCTCAGAGACCTGGGATGGTACAATCTGTGACTTTAAGGCTGTTTCCCTTGGGGTGAGTAGAGACTGTACATACACCCTTTACTGGGTGAGGTTAAAAGGAAAGCTCCTGCTTATGCATGAGCCTCACGAGGTTTGCCCTGTTGTGATCAGGAAGTGTTCTATGCATGTGATTGATATCAGAAAACCATTTTTGCATTAGGCCTCGCTGGGATGTATAAGTTTTGCCCAATTTGTAGAGAAGATGGCAAACTTTAAAATGCAGAGGTAAGGGCCAGGTGTGTTGCATTTGATTCTAGGAAGCCTGTATACTCATATTATAGGATAGATCGTGTCCTCCAGTACTTATTTGAAAATAAGATTATTTACAAGTGTAATCAAGTTAAGATGAGGTCAGTAGGGTGAGGCCTACCCCAGTATAACTAGTGTCCTTGTGAAAAGGTGAAATCTGGACACAAGAGACAGTCCCACACAGAGGGAAGACGATGTGAGAAGTAGGGAGAATATGTGGGAGTTAGGATATCTAGCTTAGTTTCTCTTCTGTCAAGAATGTGCCCATTTAGAGCTATGAAAGGTGGGCCTGGCCAACAGGAGGGGTGTTGAGATGCTTTTCCCAACCAGCAGTGCTCCTTCACTCTAGAAAGGCTACCTGTGACATGGCGGAGGTGAGCGTGTTAGGCTCCTCTTCGAAGTCACCCCTTCTGCTCCAAAAGTTCAGTGTAGCTAATGCCGCTGGGCCTCACTCATGCATTAAAAAGTTGTGTGGACACAATATTTTTCTATTAAATTTTTAGGCATATCATAACAATTTATTAAATAGCGGCGGAAATTATCTACGCAAAAGCTACGAGTGTCATGACATCACATTAAAGCTAGGTTTTTCATATTGCTTACATTTTTTGCATTTTAAGTATTTTTTTTTTTTCTGGCAACTACGCAGAGTAGTTATGAGCTGTGGCCTCCGGTAAGGTGTTGTTTGTCTGTGTAAAGAACATTTTTTGCTCTTTAAAGAACAAAAGTTGCAAATTTATTTCCTTCTCTTTGGGGTGAATATATAGTCTTTATTTTATCCTATTATTATTTTCTATTACCTCTGTTATGTACAAAGGGAAAGGTAGAGTGATTTGGAGAATCAAATTCTAGATAAGATGTATAGACATTCCTGTAAGGATCAGAAAGCGGTCATGGAAAAGTAAAGAAAAGAAACGAAATGCTAATACAGCAGGCAGCACTAACCTCTGAGAGACCAATGCTCGTGTGGGTTAGACCTTAAGTAGAAATTCAGACTAAAATACTAGACCCTAAGTAGGAGGAGCAGGATTTGAACAAAAATGTTCCAAACAATGTCTGCATGACATGAGGTTTGCAATAAAGTTAAAAAGAAAAAGGTGAAAATCAATGAGAAAAGCAACCATACTTTCTCTAGAAGTTTACTGTTTTAAACCCTTCTTAATAAAAGTATCTCCTTTACTGGTTGCTTTGTTTAATGTCAGTTGTTTTTAATAAAAAGTAGTCTTAAAACAGTGGAAATTAGTGTTTGTAAATCCAGTGGGCGAGAGCAGATATTATCAGGCAAAGTGCACTCCTTCGCAAGTTGGCTCATGAGTTAAAAACCGACCACCTAGTCGCTTCCTTGATTTTATAACCAGAAAAAGTATTTAAGGGCAGAGGAGCTAGGATGACCTGGCTGAGCCTGTTAAATACAAACCCAGTTACGACATCACAAACAAATGCCACTGTGAGATTTTCATTTGTGAAGTTGCATAATATAGCCCCTGCAAGGCCCTTTTCCAACTCTGTGAAAACAAATGGTCTCTCCAAGTTGTCTCTCTGATATTAAATTTTAATTGGGGGGGGGGGAAATAAGGCTATTTAACAATGATTTAGTCTTTACTGTTTATCAGTTTCCCTTATACTTTAATGTATGTCATTTTAATGGACGGCTTTGCCGCCCTGCAAGTTACGACGAGGGCACGAGCCTCTTCGTTTTACAGTTTGTGTTGCAGCGAGATATTGAAGAAGCTAGACCAGAATCCAGACTCTCTGAGTCTTGCCCCCAAAGCCCCTCTCCTTAAACCTCCACGCGGACCCCTGCAGCAGGCCTCCAGTGTGGTCACCAGCCAGCGGAGCTTCCTAAGCCACTCTGAAGGCAGGGGCCAGGGAACCAAGATTACATAATATGTTCAGTGGTTTTCAAACTTCAGTTTGCAGCTCCTGAAATCTATCTAGTAGGTTATGATCACCATTTTTTAAATTAGATAAATAAGCATAGAAAACATCAGAAAGCAGGAAACTAAATCACTATCTCAAAGAGATACCTGTAATCCCGTGTTATTATAGCATTATTTACAAAAAAAACAAACAAAAAAAAAAAAAAAAAATCCAACCTAAGTGTCCACTGATGAATGAAGAAAAAATATATATTTAGATATATATATATATTTATATATATATATAATTAATATCATTCAGCCTTTAAAAAGAAGGAAATTCTGCCATTTGCAATGTGGATGAATCTGGAGGACATTATGCTAAGTGAAAAAAAAGCTGAACAAAGAAAAACAAATACTGCGTGGTATCACTGTATGGAATTAAACATAGAAAAGTTAAACTTGAATGGTGGTTGTCAAGGACTGGGGTGGGGGGAAATAGGGAGAGGCTGGCAAAAGTGTACAAACTTGTAGTTATAAGACAAATAGAGTCTAAGGATCTAATGTATATTATTTATATAACTGAAATATGCTGAGAGTAGAACTTAAATGTTCTCAGCAAAAAAGAAAAAATGGTGATAGATGTGTAATTAACTCAATGGTGGGAATCCTTTTTAAATATATCAAATCATCACATTGTACACTTTACCGATAAAGCTGAAACAATCCATAATACAACTTAAACAATGTCAGAGGGCATTGTACACAGACAGAATGAGCACTGTTTTGCAGAATATTTGTTTCGAATACATATACGTGTATGTATATGCACACACATATACACATGTGTTTATTAAACTTGAGTATTTTCACTTAAGTAGAAGTTAAAAGGAACTTGTATTTCTTTCAGAGGACCAGAGAAAAATGGAAAACAGGAAAGCTCTGATGCAGCTGATGCTGGCCACGTGGCCGTACAGGGTCCCAGAGAGCAGCCACAGCCCTAAATGGACCTGGGGGTGTTGGGTGGTGGGTTGTGGTGTGGGGGCAGAAGATAAGCTTGAAGCTAGAGCCTGTGTTTGGTCTTTTTCATGTTCTTAGGGGCTAGTCCAGCAGCACTAACTTGCACAGGAAACCCGTCATGAATATTTGTTGAATGCATGCACAGCGATGAATGAGGTTTACAGATTTTTTTAGGGCTCCTCTTAAAAATTCGGTTAGGCTTGGACATGCATCCAGGCAGTCCTACATTTATGAAAAGTTTGTTTCCAAAACCTGAATTTGCACATTAGTTTTTGGAACTTCAGACATATTATACAGGGCAGTGGAGATCTCAGGCCAACCACCAACCAACCACCTTTTTAAACGCAAGATATATCTGAAGCTAGTACACACAACCGAGGCTGCGTTTTTATGGGAAGAACACAACCTCACTGGAAGAGTTAGGAAGGCCAGGAGCAAATTAGCCTCCAGATGGCAGAGGAACACCTCTCCATCCCCTAGTTGTCTTGTTGCTGTTAGACTCGCCTCTGCAAGGCCATTTTGGTGGGACTCCGAGGGATGTGAGAAGCAGCAGGAAGTGAGGACGCATTTTAAGGATAGGAAGAGGTCAAGGAGAAGGAGAAGGAAAGAGAAATGAGCAATACAAATAGCATCAGCGAGGAGGGAAAGAAAGACTTGGGGCCACCAAGTACCTAGCAGGTGTGACTGTGGTCAGGTGGCCAGGAAAACACATGCAGGAAATCAAGACCACCTCCGTAAGGATTTGGTGTTGGCTGCAGTCACCAACGCATAAGCAACACGGCAGTATTGTTTACAGAGTGCCCAATACATGCAAAGCACAATTCCCCCTTTCCTCTGTCATTCTTTCTTAGTTTTCAGACATAAACAGCAAGAAGCAATTTTATCCTTAGCCAGATAAGGGGTCCAGAAAAGTCAATCATTTAAAACCAATCTCGAAACCCAAAAGTGAGCAAAAATGGCCAGTTCGGTATACAAACCAACAGTCCCCAAATGCACGCGACTTTGACTTGGCAGGAGAGAAGAGCCCTCTCTGTCCCTCCACCTGGACTATTTATTGACTTTTACTTTGAACACAAATCTAACATGCAAGGTATGCTGGCATGACTGGCTACAGCAGACTAGAGAGTAGGACCACCAGAGGTGGGTGCTTGAACAGCAATTAGAAGAGCTAAAAAGACATAAATCAGAAGGCAGAGGACATCACATAATAATTGCACCCACTTTTGGATAGGAGTCTCATCCACTGAGTCTTACCGTGCATGCTTCACAGCACGATTTCAAACAACTATATTCATAGTGACACTTCTCAGCAATTGAATAGTGACAATTCTCAGCAATTGAAAAGTGTTTCACAGGTGCTGCAATATTTGTTCTAAAGAAGGGCGAGTTTCTATTCCATTTTTCTTTTCTTTTTTTTTTTTTTTGGTTTTTCTGTTTACCAAATTTAGCATGCTATAAAATTGTCATGCTGCATTCCACAATACGACTGGATAAAAGCAGCTCTTCCTATACTTTTTACGAACCCGAACATTTTTATGAACATTTCTGCTGTCATTTCTGCTGAATCATACATAATTATGCCAATCATTTATTTCCCTGCCATATTTTTAACTCGCAGTTTTCTCAGAAAACAGTGGGATGAACTAAATAAATTTCTACGCTTCTTTGATTCACGGTTTTAAAATTAATACACCCTTCCACATTTGTTTCCAAACGCGACACAAAAACAAAACTTTTTCATCCTCAGGATAGATAGATCAAAGCATACTTCTTCATGAGAAATGTGACCGTTAATGGGCTAAAGCATGAATATTTACAAGAAACCTGAAATCTTGACTCAAGAAGACTTTACTAAGGCTTTGGAGAAATGAGAAAAGTAATAGTGAAAATATTAGACCGCAAGTGACAGAATCTCTCAATGGTCTTACTAGGAGCAAATTAGGCAGCACCCTGAACTCTGAAGAACTGAGTAGCCATTCACACCTGCCCTGGAAAATAACATGGCTCTGTGTAGGTCTTGAAGTTCAGGAATTTTAATGCGCCTCATTAAAAAGGCACTACCAATCTTGCTCTGTAGGCGATGAAACTGATAATTATCTGATGCAAATGCACAGGAATGTAGAATTCATTTTGGCGAGCACCTGTTTTGGCATCTAGCCTGATACTTCTTCCAAACCAAAAAGTGTAGAGGTTTTACACGTTCAAATGACTCAAAAGAAAAGTGTGAACTTAGATGAGCCGAGTTCAGTTTATCCAATAATGGGAAAATTAAAGAATATTATTTTGAGCATCCGCACCATGCCGGAAGCTGAAGATTCAAAGATTCAAAACGGTTCCTGCCAGCAAATGAATAACCATCTATCATGGGGAGGACAGGCATGCTCACCACTAACTTTAGTACAAGGGGAACAACAAGAGGATAGACAAGGGTTGTTAGTTAGCAAGGAGAGAAAAGAGAAGCTGAGAAAGGTTTGTGGAGGAAGGTAGCATTTGATCAGGGCCTTGAAGGACGAGAAGGAAGTCAGAAACAGATGAGGTAGAACTTCTCATCCCTACCACACTCCCTGGTGACACCCCATCGTTCACACCGCCCTCTCCCACCCCACCCTACCCATGCCACCAAAACATCCTTGGAATCCGAGGTCTCCATGTAACTGTTTAGCAACCTAATCTTGTTTAATGCCTCCATTTCAGATGACAAACTGAAGCCATGGGGCGTTCCTCGTGTAGGGAACTGAGTGAGCCAAGGAATGAAGGTGGCCTGTACATGATGAGTTTGGGGAACAGTGAGTGATCCGATTAGGCCAGAGGAGGGGCAGGTCACAATGGGAAGGAGTCTTAAAGGCGGACTGTGGAGTACAGTACATGAGAGTGGGCTCTATCCTCACAGGTGTGGGAGGACATCTGGAAGGGAAGAGGGACCGAGGCTGAGACCAGGTGTTGAAGTTCAGAAAATGACAGAGTGAGTGGAGAAGAGTGAGAGAGACATGAAGAAAGTAAATGGGTAGAAGCACAGGCGTGATAGAATGGGGAAAAGCTCAGAGCCAGGGGTTGAGGGAGATACACATGAGAGAGAGAGAGAGAGAGAGAGAGAGAGAGAGAGAGAGAGAGAGAGAGAGAGAGAAAGAGAGAGAGAGAGACAGAGAGACAGAGACAGACAGACAGACACATTGGGCTCTTTTTCCAGCATTCTAGGCTGTTTTGTTACCAGCTGTCTAACACTGGGCAAGCCCTTCACCCCGATGCGCCTCAGTTTCTTCATCAAATGAAGGCATTAAATAAGATTGATGGCTTCTGAACTGTTCCATGGAGACCTGGGATTCCAAGGGTGTTTTGGTGGCGTGGGTTGGGAGGGGTGGGGAGAGTGATGGGAGTGACTGAGGAGTAGAGTGGGGATGAGCTCTAGATCCTAAACCACCTATTTAACAGAACATCTCCTGATATAACAGAATTCCTCGCAACAGTACATTTCTTTTAAAAAAATGAACAAACCAACCAACCAAGTAGTTTGATAACCGCTGGGCAATATGGATAACCTTTAGGGTCCCTTTGAGCTCTCGCACTTGAACGACCGGCTGCACTTACGGAAACTGGCCCTCCAGGAAATTGGCTACTATGGTGGACGTGGGTCTCATTTTTGGGACCCGAATGGGTTCCTCTGTCTCTCTGATTGACTATCGCACAAATGCTGGGACAGCTGGAACAACGACTGTCATGCTGAATCAGCGCCAGGACTCAAAACGGGGGAGGTCTACGGAAAGGCCCCGTGGCCTGCACATCCCTGCATGGTACCTGTTCCCAAGACCCAGTAAGTTTCCCAAACTTGGGAAGCGCCCGCGGGGGAAGGGCCCTGAGCCTGCGAGTACGACGCTGGCTTCCACCCGACCGTTGTGCAACTTTGGGCAAGTAGAAGTATCGCTCCTCCGGGTTCCGTTTCCTTGTCTGTAGAATGAGAACATGGCAGCAGGCAAACACCCAGGGGCCCTTTCGAGTTCTAGCATTCAAAGATTTCACTATCCGGAACCTTGGAGCCTGTTATCTGAACAATTCCCTGATCGACAGCATGTGCGCTCAGGCTTGTTCTGTCACAGTCAGATGGTCAGTATATTAAGGGCTTTGGGCTGTTGACTTTAAGGATTGGGAAATGTGTGCTTTAGCCAAAACCTGAGTCCTGCAAATGGATTATTCTGAGCAGAGGGTTCGGGTCTAAATTAACAGCAGATCTTTAGACACACAGTGCTTTGTGGATTGGTATCTGGAGTAGAGAAATCTGGTGCCTGGGTATAACCCCCTGCAAGTGGTCTATAAAGCACCAGGAAAATGGAACCGAAGAAAACCAAATCAGAACAGCCATGACATTTAGATCAGGAAGTCTCAGGACGGGTCTGAAACTTACATGCTCATTGCTATCCTTCGCCTGCTGACTTCTCCTCTCTCCTCCCATTCCCACAGTTACAAAAATATATGTATATATATTTTTTCCTTTACAACAATGTCTTTGCAAAAAAAAGAAAGAAAGAAAAGAAAAGAAAAGAAAGAGAGAGAGAGAGAGAGAGAGAGAGAGAGAGAGAGAGAGAGAGAGAGAGTGTTAAACCAGAGGCGAAGTGAGCACTCACTGGGATAGCGCGGCCAGGCTGCGTCTTCCCAGCAGTCCGGACCCCCAAGCATGTCCGCAGCTGGAAGGGAGGCAGGCGCTGGAGGTGCTGAGACCCTCGGGGCTGTCAGGGCGGGGGCCGGGCCCCCCGAGCTGCCATGTTATCTGTGGCTGAAAGCCCTGCGCAGGATGCTCCCGTGTTCTCCCTTTGTGTTAACACTTTGGTCTGTCCCTGTGACGAAAGTCTGGGCTTGTCCTCTGCCAAATCTACTCCTCCCCACCCTTCCCCTCTGCATAGGATCTTCAGAGGGCTGATTGTTATTTTTTACTGTAATCTCTCTAATAGAGGCCCATTATGTTTAGATGGTAAAGGGCACTGATTGCTTGGAGATTTCCAGAATATTATCACTGGGTCGTAGGGGGCCAGGATCCCCAGTAGCTTTCATGACAAAGTTGTTATATGATTTATTACAAATCATGATTCCAAGGTAGAGAACTGGTCAAAGGGAAAGACACCAATCCATGCGCTCAGCCTTTTGGAAAATATTCGCTCATGGTATCACTTGCACACACGATCCATGTCTGAAGAGATCAGCTGCAATCGGCCCACCAAAAAGTTCCTCTGGGGGCAGTTCTCAGGCCCCCGCATTCTGAGCTCTGTTCTCAATTAGCATTGGTGTAGGTGGCTTCCAAAGCAAACAGTTCCCACTGAGAACTCAAATCTGAGAAGCTTTTATGCCACACCCCCCACCCTCTTTTTCTTTTTCCCCAGGAAAAGATGCATGATATAAGAATGCAAAGCAAAGGCAAAGGGAAGAAGAGAGACTGCCTGATCATCGGTGATATGCTGGATTATACAGCGTGTTTGGTGCGTACGCCCCCACTTGGTGAAGTGAGAGTGACTGTCTGCCTAGGACCCTGTTGCAACTTTGAGCCCTGTCTGCACCCAGGGTCCTCGGGTCGTGATCTCATCAGCCAGGCCGGAGGAGGGAGCCGGGTCAGCCACAGCTTAGAGAGCATCCAAATTCTAGCCCCTGAGGATGGTGTGCTGTTGACTCTGGAGATGACACTCGTCTTGGCCTGAGTTATGAATACGTTCTTTTATCTCTAAGAAGAAAGGAACAGATTGGTGCCGGGGCACCAATCTGCTTATGGGACTGGCTTTCTGTCCAACGAGGAAACAAGTCGGATCTTCACAATGGAAGGCTAAGAGGATTCTTTTGGTAAATAGCAGGAGAGGCAAGGGACTTCGCACGCCGAGGGCCTCTTCAATGAATGAAAGTCCTCTGTGAGATAGGCAGCTTCGGGCCACAAACAAGGTCACAGAAGCACAGAGCATTTAAATAAGTCACTCAACATCAGCTACTCTTGTGCTCCACTTAAAGAAGCGGAGTCTAGTTAAACGCTTCACTTCAGCTAACTAGAAAATGTGGGTTGTTTTCCTGCTTAAATACTATGCTGTCATCAAAGTCATAATTTATAGAGTAAGCACAGTCTAATGAACTTCAAAGTTAACTATTTCCATATATCATGATGTACATAAACTTATCTTTTTGATTATGTATATTGCCACTCAACATATTATGTATATTTACACTCAACTACGTAAAGTACATGAGATACTCATAAAAAGAGATATGTCGCCTTCACATGAGAGGCCTTAATAAAATACGCACTGATTCGGCATGAGTTTATTGCTCCAGAGCTGAGATAGAAATACGTATTGAGGCATTTAGCGATTCTCCTTTCTCCCAGATTTTGCCCATTTCATTTTTTGCCCTTCAAAAAAATTCAGGGGCTTGCCGTGGCAGGCAGACAATGCTCCTCCCAGAGACATTTGTGTCCTCATCCCCGGAATTTGTGAATGCTACCTTACATGGCAAAAGGGACACTGCAGATGTGATTAAGTTAAAGACATCGCGATGGAGAAACTACTGTAGAATGGCCAGAGATACAGCGTGGTTGGCCCTGAAGGTGGAGGAAGGGGACCCGGAGTCCAGGAGTCCAGGAATGTGGCAGCCGCTAACAGCTGGGAAGGCCAGGAAACACTCTCCCCTAGAGCCTCCCTCCGGAGAGGAATGTGCCTCTGCCCACACCTTGATTTTAACCCTGTGTGCTGGACTTCTCCAGGACAGTCGATAACAAGTTTGTGCTGTTTCAAGCCAGCCCCGCGTGTGTGGTTATTTGATTCAGCAGTGATAGAAAACCAATACATTTGCCTAAGGGACTCATTTGACTTTGGGAATACATTTCACCTCCCAATTGCCCAAGGCAAATGTAGTTTTGGCATAGTCAGAGCAAGCTCATAAGACAGAGCGGCCTGGAAAAAATTCTGTGGTACTTTCAGGATAGTTTCTCTCTCTCTCTCTCTCTCTCTCTCTCTCTCTCTCTCTCTCTCTCTCTCTCTCTCTCTCTCTCTCTCACACACACACACACACACACACACACACCCCTTACCCTCCATAGAAGAGAGCAAGAGTTTAGTGATTTGCTAATATGCTGGCAGTCATGTACTAAAAGTACGCTAATAGCCAGTTATTTAAAAGCCATCCATCTGCCAAGCTATTTTCCTGGCTGTGAAGATAGGGAGAGGGAAATCATGGCTGCTCTTCGTTGGCCCCTTGTTAGCACAAAATGAATATTTAGGAAGTAGTTGTCATCCTCAGTTTGTGATAGTAAAGCTCATGGGTGTCACAACTCATGCTACCTAGCAGAGTGCTGATATGACAAGAGAAAGTGAATCTTGGATGTGGTCAGGTACCAGTGGAGGACAGAAAGGGCGACGAAGGCCAACAAAAGGGAGAATGGATGCAGGTGAGAGGCAGAGAGAGAAGTGAGCCAGGAGATGAGAGCGGGCTGGAGTAGGCAACAGCTTCCAAGGACCCCACTGAGGTCCTGCTGGCTGGGGCCGGAGAGGCCAGGGAGAGGAGTTAGAAAGACATACTGAAAGGAAACTCGTGAGCAGTGTTCCTCTCATGCGGATGCTGACAGGCGTATGTGCTTTCCCTGTCCTCAGAGTCCAGCTTCCAGAACTGCCATCTCTGAGAGCTGAATTAACAGTCTCACTTACTGGCACCATGAACACCTGGGCTGATCACCCTTCAGCAAAGTAGCAGGTGACACACATATGACGTTTCAGGGGAAACCGAAGTTTGAGCCACTCTCAAATTACTCACAGCATCCTGCATTTCTGGATACCTTGTTTAATTTTTCACCAAAGAGATTCTGGGCTGGGAAGGTTTGATGGAGGTCAGTGCAATAGAAAGGAATAGCTCCCGCCACAGGGTGGTCCGTTATTAATAAAATAGGATTAAAAAAATAACTACTTCATGGAGGTAGGAGACCAGGCCACATGATCTGTTCCAGACTTTATAGTCTGCAGTGGCTGAGAACAGCTTCTACCTTGGAGCGATTCCCTATGGGGAAGAGAGGTATGTGGGAAGTGCCCATGTACTGTCCCAGCACACACACACACACACACACACACACACACACACACACACACACACTTACCTCCTACAGAAACTCAACTCAAACCCAAAGAAAATCTACTCATTTGAGAGGCAACAGTTCAAGTAATTTAAAGGGATTTTTCTAAAGGCTCTTAAAGAAAAATGTTCTTATAAAGAAATTCATAGACTCTACAGTTTTAGAATGAGGCAAAAGATCTTGCCTAGAAGCTGTTCACTAGGGGTGGATAGAAACAGAAGTGAAGGGGTTAACTACATATCTGTAGGCAGAACCTCTTTCTGCCTTTCCCTTGGCCCCTTAATAGTTTTCCCTCCTGAGCTGATGACATTTCACTCCCCTCACCCCCGCCCTGCCCCAGGGCACTGGATATATTCATTTAAACTCTATTGCTTTGCAGGGTCCTATGAGATTGCTTTTATAATGGACCTTCCTAAGAAATCTTCTCATGGAACACTCCTTTCTGTGTCCATCTCCCTTGGCAGAAGTGACAGGCTTCTTTCTTTCCTCTGCTTTCTCCCCTCTGGGACCGTCTTTTCCTCCCTCTCCTTTCCCATCTTCTTTGCTAGTGCCTTTGAGGTTCCCATCCCCTATTCCTTCAGGAACAGGCGGAGGGCTGAGTGGGGGGTGGAGGAATGAATGTACGGACTGCTATGGAAAGTCACTATTTACCCCTCATCGTAATCTTCCAGTGCAACCCTCTCCTTCACTTTGTTGACATAACTCTCCCAACTGTTCTTTGCCTGGCCTTGCTCTAGGCCTGTAACATGTCTTGGGGTGCTATGCTCTTCTATCTCCCCTACAATGATGGCCATACAGCTTTGCCCCAGCATGTTTCCATCGCCCCGCCTCGCCTAACACTATTTGAATATTTACTACAAGCGAGGCATCTAGTTAAGCGCTGTGGGGGATCCAAAGAAGGTCAGACCCACAGGGAGATATGATATGTCTACAAAAATTTTAATACAAGATAAAGAGTGAACTGTGCTCTGTAAGCAGCGGAGCTAATGTCCTATACTTCAAAGGTGACACCCTGCGGTCAAGGTCTCAGTGTTTAATCGCTGTTACGCTCAATTTATTCTGTTATTGAACTAGATTTCCTGTGGCTGAAACAGAAACCCACTTATCTCTGTTAGGGCCACAGGTAGTAAGTCATCCTTTAGTCTTGTCTTTCCTAGGCTCAGTGGCAACGCCCATTTTCCTTTCTTTTAATATCAGCCTGAGATATAACAACTCCTCCAATGAGAAACCAAAGCTGGACGTAATAAAGGCTTGACTGAGGTTGAAGGAGCCTGGATCAAGTCCCAGTGCTGCCTGCCACGCTCCTGTTAATACAGCCTAACATCACTGTCACCTTGACAGCAGCAACTCGTACAGGGATGCCTCACTTGTTTTTCTGCCAAATCCAGGGTTTCTTTTCTTTTTCTTCTCCACATTTGTGGCTTAGTCAGTCTATTTCCAGCATTTACCTGGAGAGCTATTTTTTGCTGTTATTATTTGCCCATGATAGAGATAACTTCGTATTGTTTTCAGAGGCCCATTTTTCAACTCTTCCGGGATACCCTGCATTGCATTTGTCTTGTCTAAGGTCTTAGGATTGTCAATAGGAAACGGGAACGCAAAACCTGAATTCAAAAAGGGAGAAAAAAATCTCTCAAAGAACACCTCCGTGAATTTCAATACCTGGGAAATCTGATTATCTATTTGAGGCAACACAGAGTTCAAGATCTAGATTGCACCAATACTGTGTTTATATATTTTTGTCTCCCCTTACTAGATTGTGAACACTCTGAGAAGGGGGATTATGTCTTACTCATCTTTGTGACCCTCCTCATATCCATGTTAGCATATCTGGCACAGACTATGCCTTCTGTAATATGCATAAATGAATTCATGTGCATGGCTTCATGCGAGTGATGGCCTTGACTAAGTTAATTTATTTTTTCTGTAATTGAGTTTAAATGGGAGGATGAGTGATGTGAATGGTGGCCTGGCCTCATTGAGTTGTGCCTTCATTGGAAGTGAGATATCTGTGGGCTTGTGTGACTGAGTGGTGGGCTGGGCCCAGGCAGATGACTCGCATTGGGCCTGGGGAGATGTTCACTATTGTGTGCCTTGGCATTGGTCCCTTAGCCCAGCCCCATTACTGCATGTCTGTGCCTTGAGGAAAGGTGGGTGCAGAGAAGCCAAAGCTGTTTCCATAAGGTGTTTGCTGAGTGTAGGCCAAGCTTTGGTGCCCAGTGACCAAGAGTAGCAGAGCAGAAAGAAGGTCATTATTCCCATATCTACACAGAGCACAGCCTGGTTTCAGAATTCTGGAGGACTGATGGGAATGCACGGCCACTTCGGAACCTTGGAAGGTTGGATCACAAGGACATGAAATGTCGTCTTTGACACAGAGGCCCCGGGTTAGGTGGGCCTCAGAGCAGTGGCGGTGGAGGGTCCTGTGCAAACGACAGAGAGGGGCCAGGGCCTCACTGGGGAAGGGGCTAGCAGCAAGGAGCCATGGGAGGCACACACAGTGGTGTGAGATAGACTTCCAGAAACAATCAGAGGAATTCTTTTGTTTTAATGTTGGTTTGTGGTGGTAGTCCTGCAGGAGCTGGTAGCATTAAGAATTATATTCGTTGTGTGAATTATATGTGATTCTATTGACATCCACGGGCAGATTCTGACTGAGGACACATGAGTGACAGCTATAAGATTTCTGTACCTTTTAAAAATTGATTTTATTCTGGAGTCTTTTAGATAAAGGAATAAAGACACTATAACAAACATCTGTGTGCTCACCATCCAGCTTAAGAGATAATACTTTCAAAGTAAAATGCCCAATGTGCTCTTCTAAGATAGCATTTTCTCCCTGTCCACCTGAGGTAGCAACGCTCCTGAATCTGTTTGCATCCAGTCCACTTTCTTGCAAGCTAATCCTTTGAATGCTTTGCCCTCTCCTCTCCCCACTCCAAATCTGGTCCCACCCCAGTGGGACTGCCACCAATGCCAGCCACCATAGTGTTCATTCAGTTCTAAGATGAAACAGGATGGGAGTGTGGAAGTGCGTGACATCCTTTCACTCATCCTGATGCTTCTGTAGTTTTCATAGTGAAATGCAGGTTCCCTGGTCATGATACTGCTATCCAGTTAAAAGGAGGGCAATTTTTTCCCTCCCAAGGCCAAATGTTGAATCCCGGAATTCCTTGGCTAATTCTTCCCCTTAAGTGTATCCTGACCGCCAGTTATATCCCCACTGGCAACCTAACGCATATCTTCAATCAGTGCCATACGCCCTAACATTTATCTAAAGGGAACTTTTGTTCAGTGTAAAGGTTATTGGCATCTCTGCCACCCTTTGCTTGGTATTTCCTGAAGCATTCTGCTTTTACCTAACAAAGCTATTCTTTCTCCTTTTCCCTCGGATCCTTTGCTTCTCTGAATTCTAGTGATTCTTTATGAACCGGTGTCTGAACCCACCTCTATGAAGTCTTCCTAGGCTTGATGTTATATCTTTGTAATTTATCATCTTAGGAGGACAGGTGAGAAAGTTTGAGTCCACTCTTGTTTGCACACCTTTGAGAAATAGTTATGTTGTTATGTGTGAGTCAGCCCCTCCAGCTAACTTGTTGTAAGGCTCTTTATTTCTGTTTAAACTCTTCTGCAACAATTATGTAGGTAGTCTGTCTGAACTCTTTTTAAAATCTGGGGTTATTAACAAGCTAAACTATTTTTTTTTTCCCTCTGGAGTGAAAAGTTTCTATATTAAAAGGATTGGGCCTCCAACTTCCCTCTGCCCTGCAGCTTGAAATATACCTTAAAACAATAAAACGATGCTTTGAAATAGTACAGTTCTAACAATAGTTGCTTGAAGGCATGGTTGCTGTAGCATGTCTATATGCCCTGGTTCTGTTCTCAGAGAAAATACTGATATACATCTTATATAATTCTAGGAAAGAAGTGTGTACATGAAGGATATGATTCCTACCCATAGGAAACTGAATCTAGGCCTTTATGATGCACTTTAAAATATAGATTTGCAGTAACTAGCTGCAGTTAAACCACGAAAGAAAGAAAAAACTATCATGGGGACTCTAAGAATATAATCCTAGTGCAGGGGAAAAGGTCAAATCTTCAAAGGAAGTATGTTAGTTCATAAGCCGCAGAGTTCACAGCATTTACCACTTTTGTTCAAAGTATCTAAATATTTCCACAACCATACATTTATTTTCTGGTGTCCACTTTATGCATCTAGGTATCAAATTTACACATGAATTTTATAGCTGGAATCAAATCCAGATTTTTTTTTTTTTTGCAGCAATACCATATAAGGGCTAAAAAAATATTGATTTCTTCTTTTGGGAGGTCAGACCTAGATTAAAGCATATATTTGTTCCTATTGCTAGAAAAATAGTCCTTTACATGTTTTGGATACTTTGGGGGTAGTGTTTATTATTTATATGATGACACTTTGTTAGGTACTGTCCTATTTTGTAATCGTCGGATCACACGAATCAGTACACAATTGCAATATCTATCTACAGGTAGAAGTAGATAGATGGATTCATAGAATCTTATTTATTCATCATTCATGTATACATTTCTTTGTTCACCAAGTAAATTAAATGATAACCTTTTTGTTGGCAGGGATATTTCCTAACACATGTCTTGTACCTGATAACGACCTAGAGTAGTGCTAAGCATATATCAGATGCTCGATAAATACCTGCCATTTATTCTCTAGGTTGAAAAGGGACAACGACAGAGTAGAGACACTGCACCAAGAAGACCAGTTGGGTGGTCCTTCCAGAGGCTCCCACGGAGTGGCCTTTTTTGAACATTTGTCATACAAGATCTAGAAACTCTGCTGCACCAGGAACTGCATCTTGGGAGTTCTCAGAGTTAAAAGGTCTCAGGGAGACTGATTGGCTCATGGACTCACAACAGACTGATGTGTACATCAGAATGTCCATTGATGCAAGTTAGATATGGATGACCTCCCTCTTTGGTGCCCTCAGAGCTCTCATTTTCCAACCAGGGTACCACCATTCCTTAAGCTGGAATGTCAGGAGGCCCATGGTCACCAGAGACTGCCTCCTGAGTGTGAAATCAGGGCAAGAGAAGGTGATATCATGAGGAATATCTCACCCAAGCCAAGGGGAGATGTGAGGAAACAACCCTTCTCTCAGTGGCGAGAATATTTACCATGTGACAAGACTGCACAAACCTTGAGAAGCAAGACCCATCTCATCTGGATATTCCTGGATATCCAGTGCTGACCCTAGTCATGACATTCACACAGACCTCTTCTACTGGCCCGTTCTTTATTCAGACTTCCTAATACCATAGATGATTTGGACTGAATGTCTGTGCACCCTTGAATATCATATGTTGAAATCCTAACCCCTTATGTGATGGTATTAGGAGTTGGGGCCTTTGGGAGGTCATTAGGTCCTGAAGGTGGAGCCCCCAGGAATGGGACGAATGTACTTAATAAGAGGAGACATGAGAGATTTCTTTTTTTCTCTCTCTCTCCACGACGTGAGACCACAACAGCAAACCAGGAAGTGGGCCCTCACCAGACACTGGATCTGCCAGCGACTTGATCTTGGACTTTCCAGCCCCCAAAACTGTAAGAAATAAATGTTTCTTGTTGAAGCCACCCACCCATGGTATGCTGTTATAGCAGCGTGAGCTAAGACAGCATACTGCTGTTAGACTCCATTTGCTTATATCTGAGAGACCCAATGCAAATTGACACTTACGCGTTGAATTTATTAGCAATGTTCTTTGGTAGAAGGAACATTTATGGTGGCAATGTGAGAGAAGATTAGAAAGAGACTAGGAGAAACCCTTTTCGCTTTAGGATGCTGGTTTGCTTTGAAATTACTGAGCAGTGAAATCAAGCTATCATTAGGATCAAAGCAGGAAAAGCAAACAGAGCTTTTTGTTGTTGTTGTTCATTCATTTATAGAATAGGACCAAGCAGATTCTTTGGTGGAAATATTTAATAAAAAAAAAAACTGTTTCATTTTGTTCTTATTTAAAAGCCAAAAGCCATCTGGAAAGCTTTTTACTTTTAAGACCTTGTGAAGACAACAACAAAAAAAGTAAAATAGATGATACTTATACAAAAAGTAGCAGACAGTCACTTCCAATTTGAAAGCCAATGATCTGAAATATACATTCAGCTTTCTAAAATATGCTGCAAAGTAGAGTGGACGATGTAACCTGAGATTCTCCTAGGTATTTTAGAATTCAGAGTCTTTCTAGGATAACTTCAAATTATCTTTCCTTCTGACTGTTTCCCAGTGGATCTAAAACGTAAAAACCAAATTAAAAATTAAAAGATACAATTCTGAGGCTATTCTATAATGCTTCCAGATCTATGTGTTTTGGGTGTTCCAGTTCACGAATTTTATTTTAGTTACAAACTTTATGGTAACAATTAACCAAAGGGTAGACTTTAATAATTAAGAACTCAATGCTTAGTGTAGAATGTGTGTATTACAGTCAGTGTTAACTGAATTAATCTGCATCTTAATTTAGAGTTTTGACTCAGTTCTTTATAAATCCTCCTCCTCTCGCTTTAAACAGTACTTTTTGAGGTGTATGAACTCTTTATAAAATAAAAAAAAATGCTCCACTTCACTGAAAAGAAATCAACTTCTTCCTATCTTGGTTGAAAAATCTTGGAGTCTAACAAATTTCTTGTTTCGTCTCGTCTCGTCTTGTCTCGTCTCATCTCATCTCCTCTCCTCTTCTCTTCTCTTTGTTCATCACTTTATCCCAATACTAGAAAACAAGTCACTATTTAGAGTCTAAACTTGAGATCCGACTTGTATGTTAAATGCTCTTGATTTCAGAAAGAGTGTTGACCAATACTGGCCTGAGGTTGGCTCTAGCCCTCATCTACTTCTGCCCATCGTCCTAGGATTAAGTGAAGAAGTTTACTCTTCCAGACCACAAACTTGGTCTTTTATTAGAGGAAATTTTCAATTATATATGGTTTGTTCACCTTTGGACTTTTGAGGGTTTGGTATGAACCCTGTCATTCGATGATTACCTGGTCTTACAATGCAGATGTTAATTGCAAATAACACTAAGGGCTTGAGTATTAGAGCAAATAGGCCAACTAACGGGAATTGACTTACCTATTAATATCACTAGCCTTCATGATGCAACTGAAAAAGCATAACAGTCAAATGATATGATGTAGAAGTCCGATTATCCTGAATAATCAGAGAAATCTGTGATATGAGTTTCTTCACATCTCTAGAGAAAAAGATATGGAGTTGAAATTCCAGTGGCTCAGCAGGGGAGCGATGGAATCCCAGGGAAGGTATGGATAGCATCAGTACTTGGGGCTACCACAAAGGTCACTAACAGTTCTGCCTCCCCACGAAGAGCTTAGCAAATACAGCCAAGCTCTGCCTTGGTTCACAGCTAGGAACTGAAGTACTTGTTGTTCGTTCATTCATTCATTCATTCAACATTGCATGATGGTCTTCGGGAAAATAAAAGCAAATAGGATGTAGTTTTTGATTTCGAGTGGCTTTCAATTTGGTGGGAAAAAAACAGACATGTGAACAAACAAACATATAAAATAGGTGATAATAATCAATATTCATAAGAAGTGCTCTGGGAGGCAAGGAGAAAAATCAGTCATTTTGACGGGGCTTCTGTGAAAATGTTTTTTAGAGGGTGCCTTTGAGCTGGGTCTTCAAGGTGAGTAAGGGTTCACCTGTTATAAAGTTTCAGCAGGGACAAGACAGTGGTGTAGAAGACAGTAGAATCTCTCTAAGTCTGAGGACCTTTGCCAAATTAGATGCAAAGCCAGACAAGTAGGTGACCAACAACATCAAAGTTTAATTCTAATCGGGATAAAGCCATCATTTAAATCTTTTGTAGATTCTCCTCATTTTGCAACTACAGGGAGAGAAAAGATGAAATAACTTTGCTTCTTCTAATCTGCAGTTGTGGTCCCAAGTTCTCTGGGGTGACAGGCCCAGGTAACATTTTATAGCATTTTTTCTGTGTCTGATTTTTGAAAGCTTAGAATGCCTAAGGGGTATTCTAGATAAGATATAGTAGGAAGTGTGAAAATTTCTTTGAAACCAGTATGTGACCAGAATGAAACTTGCAGGTCCATACCAAGTTAAATAGAAGTGAATCTGATTGAAATTAATTACATAGACACCTTCACATGATTAACATATATCATGGGCACCGCCCTTTACACTTCGATGGCGCTTGTCCGTATTTAATTTTCTTAGCCATCCTGAGATGTATTAGTTCTGTTTTACAGATGAGGAAGCCCAGCTCTGCCAAAACTTAATCCAGTGTCCTCTTTCTTTTCTTCTTGAGCTAAAAGGTACTTTCTTTTGCAGAGTTAGAGGTGGTTATATGGTTTGGGCACAGCATAATGCAGAGGAAGAGCACCAGAAATTGGATTAAATGACAAGGTTTCCTGTCACTGACCTTGTGCTCATGGACATATTACTTTGCAAGTCTGGGTCCAATGATCTGGCTTTCCAAACCTTTTCAGAGAAGTAGGAGAAAGAGAGTCTTAGTTTCTGATCATATAACCCAATAGGATCCCAGAATCTGTCTCCTAACAGTAATTCTGCACTTTGGGCAGAGTTCTCATGGGAAACTAACTCTTTTCTGAAAGATGTGTGTCCCTACTTCAGCTCTACCATTGCTGACAAATGCTGATTGATAGGACTTGTGTTCATGTGCCTATGATAGGAGGCACTTAGAAAAGAAAGATTAGGAATTTCCATCCTGCCTCAGCCTCAGTTTTACAAACACTTCATCCTGTTCAGTTCACAAATCACAGAGCTTCTGTAGCAATGATACTCCCTGGATAGCCAGGACACACTCTGAGGATGCTGGCTCAGAAAACATACATTTCAAGGTTAGGTAAGGCGAGTTAAAGGCTCTTAAAAGGGGAGTAGCAGGAAGGAAAGGCATCAGATAGCAACACTTCCTATATAACAATTTTTGTCCAAGACCCTTTAAAAGCGGATTCTCATTTTCTTCATCATGGAAGGAGAAAGAATGAGTAAATATTAGATCCTCCTAAGTGGGCCCCCACTAAAAAAAAAAAATCAAGAATTACACAACAGTATTGATTAGAGAAACAGAAGGACTGCTCACGGAAAGTGGGCGGAAGTACACATCGACTGTAATTGTGGTAGTGCCTTGGGAAAGATGCTTTGTAATTATACCTGCTGAGGCTGCTCATCTTCAAACCAGCATGATAACCCATCCCGCTCATCTGTTTGTTCACTTCCTGTTCGGTTACTTCCCATATTAGTCTCCTGAGTTGCTCAGAAAGACCTGCCAACAGTGCAGAGTTTTTTGTGGGAATCAAAATCGGTCGCCTACTGTTATTCTAAGTCAGCACAGTGGAACTACCAGCTCTAGAAATAAAGGACTCTTTCGTTACCTAGTTGCTGGTGCTGGCTCTGGGAGTTATCAAGCTTTCATTTGGAGAGCCCACTGGACAATAGAACCCAGGTTAGCCCAGGAAAATAAACAGCACAAATGGAGTCATCTTCTGGAACATATCAGTGGGATTCCTAAATGGTACAAGGAAATGGAAGCCAGTGAAGATGTGATATGGGATAGTCCGTGTCACCCACATGGAAAATATGAACATCGAAAGAATTTCCTATTCTAAACAATGTGCAGTCTAAAATACACTCTCTGGAGACGCTCCTGAATGTACAGGCTTCTGGCTGCTATTTATAGTGGCTGATGTGTACTTTACTAAGATTTTTATTCCAATAAAGGAACTGTATGTGATGTAGGGAGTTACTAAAGTGAAAATAAACCGCACATTTTAATTAATTGGTACTAATTAATTGGTACTAATCTCAAATGCAATATCCGAGCTCACCTATCTAGACTAACTGAATGGAAGGGCAGTACAAATCATGGAAATATTTTAATAGAAATTCAGTTTTGAAAATATGTTCAGTATACCTGGTGACTTCTGCCAGGCTAACAAAACATTAGAAGCTTGTTTAAAAATTGCATAAGCAGGAATGATTTATAATGAGCAAATAAGGCTTTTAAATGTAAGGAATGCTTCCAAAGTTCCTTTAAAAGTTTTAAAACGTTGTGCTCTCAAGTGTTTAAAAACTAAGCCACGGAATGTAGCTTAGTATTTAACATATTAATCAAGTCCTTTATTTATAAGTAGTTCAAATTTATATTTTTCTATGATCCCAGAATGAATGATAAGAATTCGAAAATGAAGGAATCTGAAATAATGAAGATTTACAGCAGACTAAAAACTAGTTTTCCAACTGCTGATGAATGTTGCTTATTAGAAAGCAAACAAGTAACAAGAACTGATTTTATTCACAAAGTATGCACATTATTCCTCTTTAACCTCATTCACAGATGAATGAGAATCCACTTATTTAGCCACTAAATCATTCCAACATGGTCATGTTTTATGTCCAGTGGTACTTTCTTGTAACATTGTTAAGGGCCTTTGGAATAATTAAGATCAAGAACTTCCCTAGAAGACTTCAAGGCAATTGAGATAGATTTCCCTTGACTGGGAATTTGGAATAGTCTGTAATCATTCCTGTCTGCTATTCCCACATGGCCAAATGATGGCGACCGATGCAGATCTCTTACACACGGCTGGTCAGTGAAAAACCAACAGGCAGGGTACATAGAGTCAACATACATATTTAATAGCCTTCAGTCCATTTGTATTTGATTGTGATGAAGATCCCTCGCTTGTAGAGACTTCTTTGTAACACTTCTAAGTTTCCCAGCTTTACACAGAAGGACTCCTTGGGTCCTGCGTGTTATTAAAGTCAAGCTTCTTGTCCTCTCTGGGAGCAGTGAGCTCTCATTAACGCTGTCATTGGAGTCTGGAGAGGATGTTAGGAAGGCCCTGGATACAGGGCCCTGGAAAAACTATCACCTCAATTCGCATTATCGTATTTAGAATTGTATTTTAAAATAAAGGAATTTTTCAGGATACCAGTTACTTCCGTGGATGGAGAGGCAAGGGGGTTAGGGATGGGAGCAGTTTGCAGGGAGTCAGTGGTCCTGGATTGAGTCATAAGTTTACAGTGCATACATTCAATGATTTATAACTCTCGTATATATTACACAATATTATTTTGTATGTATCAGCTTTTCTATTATTAGAACGAATAAAATCACTAATTTAGACTAAAATGACTAAAAATCATTTTGTAAAAACTAGGCACATAACTTTATATTATTAATAGGATATTTATATATATTGTTGAGAAGCTTTTGGTGACTGCTTTAGTGGTGCTGAAACCATAACTATGTAATATAAAAAAGAAATCATAATTCCGAGGCAAAAAAGAACTATTTGAAATACGTGATCAATTAAATATTAGATATATAAATTGTTGAGATGAAGACCTTGCTATGTTAGATGCTGCACTATCCTGCATCTTTTCAAATAAGTAGGGAAAACGAGAAAAGACTCAAAAATAAGGAGATACTTTTTTTTTCCAGGATGCAGACTTAACTCATTTGCACAATTCTTCCATCACTTTCAAAGTGCCTGATAAACTGGATTTGAAACAGAGTAGAGATTAGACTCCAAATTGTCTGAAGATGTGGGGACCCTTGCATGTGTTCAGTGATTCAGAAACCCCAGAAGGTAACTGCTGAGGGGCTGAGTTTCTTGGGAGATGACCCCAGAGAGGGCTTTCCTCATAGCTCTTTCCTTCTCATGTCCTCCAGCCAAAAAGCCTCAACGACAGGTAACATATACTGAGCACAAATCATATATTTGTACATATATGATATATATACAAACATACATGTATCATATATACATATCATGTATACCATGTATATTCTTTCTATCTACCTACCTACCTACCTATCTACCTACCTATAGCTATCATCTATCATCTATATCAATCATCTATCTATCTAGTGCTTTATAATCTACATGAAACCTTACAAGGAGGAACTGTTATAATGGCCATTTTCCTGAAGAGGAAATGGGCTCACAGAGGCTAAGTTATCCTTGGTCACCCAGCTGGGACTCAAACCCAAGTCTATATGATCCTGTTCTCTGGAAACCATGGTGTCTGTGTCCCTCTCCAATCTCTCAAAAGAGAGTCACGATAAAGGTGGAACATGAAATCCTTTCTAAGGAATCAAATCAGTTCTTACCTCTTTTAAGTTTAGAGAGAAAAATCCTTTGGTGAATTTGAATTGCTAAAAGGAAACTGGTAAGGATGGAGAAATCCTACATAATAACTTAGTATCATAATTAAGCTTTGTTTAAAGAAATCTTGGCAAGCCACATATACCAAATAAAAGACTCCAAAATTGATGGCAAATAAGCTTCTATTTGCAAAACCACCACACCCACTTTTCCTTCTTGACTCAGATGGCAAAGTTTGATTCCAAATCCCTAACATTTACTATTTTCATTCTCCCTATCCACTTATCTTTCTTTGCTTTTAATTTTATTCACCATGAAGTAATCTGACCTAATCTTTTATTTAGAAATATTAGCCATAAACTGTTTAAACTAAACCAAACAAAAAAACCCATGCAATACACTGTAGTATACACCATTTTCCACAGAGCATTGCCCTATTTCCTTAATCAGTGGCCGTGGGATTCTTTACAGACACCTCCATTCATTCAGGAGTCTGTACTGTGCAGGCAGACTCTGCCTCAACTTAGCTGCTGGGTGATCTCCAGGAGGTCAGCGTCCCTAGACTTAAGTTTTTTCATATGTAAAATGAAGCTTTTAAAATTCAGTAGGTCAGGGATTCTTGGCCCAGAGTTCATGGGCCCCCTGGAGGTCTGTGGATGGAGGTCCATGACGCCACTGAAAATAAGTGCCAAGTTTTGTGGGTGCATGTGTGAATTTTTCTTGGAGGACAGTCTTCAGTTTTCACCAGAGACTCAAAGTAGTGTGTGGTCCAAAATGAAAAAGTAACATTCCGCTGTAGAATATTATCTATAAGGTCATTGACAACCTAAGCTTTTATGAGTGATGATGTGACTAAGCCCTTGTCCTAATGGTGAATACTGTCTTACTGAGAAAAATTCAGAGAAAAGCCAAGAACATTAATGCCAACAGTATTCTTTGGCTTGAGGGGCAAAACTTGATCTCTGTTTCTATTTTTCTGTGAAATGGGAATAACATGGGAAATTTTTTTGAGGACAAAACAAAACAGTGACTATCTCTACGCACGTAAGCAATTTACCTGAATGAGCATAAAGAATAGTTCAATTAGGCCGAACAGCCTCATTTGGTCTGTTGCCACATAACTGCTTAAACTGATTTTTCCCCATCTTAGGGAGTTATTTTGGCATTGTAGAGATGATGGACCTTCATTTAGCCAAGACAACCACCAAAAAATTCCATTGGTAATTTGTTATAGGAGAAATGTTTTGAGATTTGAGATAGGCAAACCAGATTGCACTCCCTAGCCACATGAAGATGGACACGTCGCTTAACTTTTCAGACCTACAGATTCTTCATCTGTAAGGTAAGGATATAATAATATCCATGTCTGCTGTGGACTGAATGTTTGTGTTCCTCCCAAATTCATATGTTAAAACCTGACCCCTAATATGATGCTATTAGAAGCTGAGGGCTTCGGGAAGTGATTAGGTCATGAGGGTGAAACCCTCCTGAATGAGAGAGGTGCCTTCTACAAAAGAGATCCCCGAGAGCTCCCTCACCTCTCTGTCATGTGAGGACACAGCGAGAAGATGGCTGTCTATGAACCAGGAGGCGAACCCTCACCAGATACTGAATCTGATGGCACCTTGTGCTTGTACTTCCAATCTCCAGAACTGTGAGAAATAAATTTCTGTTGTTTATAAGCCACTCAATCTATGGCATTCTGCTACGGCAGCCCGAATAGACTAAGATAAGGTCATAGGGTTGTGACAATTAAGTGATATAGGTATATCAAATACATCACTTAGTCTGGCACTTGGTTGATGCTAAATAAATGATGGTTCCTTTTACTTTCTAACACTAGATGAGAATTTTGGCTGATACTTTTTTCTGCTTAAGAACTATTTTTGCTTAACTGCACTCTACAAATGAAATTCTGAGTTATGCTTATACACTATATTTAAAATAAAAGACATAACATTCGTGAATTAGAAAATTAACCACATGGCTATGGTATATGATTTTGAATTTCTCATGGAGCAGTTATATTTGTGTGGTACACTTAGGTGTGATCAAAAGATTTAATTCTTTCCCAACCTCAAGAGAATCATCTTAGCATGTGTCAAGATAAGTAGAGGAAGGAAAGAAACTTTGCAGTAACGATGCAGTGAATTATAATGCCTGAACTGACAGATGAAGAAAAATTCAAACTCAGTATGTCATTTTGTACCAAAGGCCTAACAAAATATTAATATGATTTTAATTTAACATTTGTTGAGCATATACTATGTGCCAGTCACTGTGTTAATGTCTCTTCATGAGTTAAGTATCTTAACCTTTACAATGACCTTGTGAGACAGAGTAATTATCTCCATTTTTATACGTAAAGAAATAGAAGGAAGTAATTTGTCACAAGTTCACTCAACTAGTAAAAGTCAAAGTCAGGATTCAAACCCAGGCCTTTCAGACTTCAACACCTATATATAACACATCATCCTACCTTTCTTTAGGTGACTGAAGATTGATAAATTATAAGTGTCACATACAAAGACTGTGAAGAAAAATGCATTGCTATTTTAAACTGTAAGTGTATTGACTGATATATATGCCAGATTTTTTTTCCAGCTAAGAATGAAGTTATGAGTCAACATGCGAGGTCCTTAAGATTCTTGATTTTCCATTTTTATTTAACACATGTCACGTTGGTTAGATCCTGGACTCCTGATGTTCCACTAGTCACCATGAAGCAGGACACCTTTAGGATCAGGGAATTGTTAGATGAGTGGAAACAGGTCTGAAGGGGAGTTCTGAGCAAATTCAGCAACACTAATAATTTAGACAATTTCAAAGAAATATATATATATTAACTTCCTAATGGAAAATAATTTTCTGATTACAGAATAGCAAAAAAAAAATCTCATTTGTAAAGGTTTTGATTTAAAATTTCAAGGTCACAATACTAAGCATTGTAAATGAAAGTGCATTTTTGTGTGTGTGTGTGCGTGCGCGCATGTGCGTGTTATATAATCACGAATTGGCTACACTATTAAATCACGTGAAGAAAGTTTCAGGGATAGAGTTCCGGGAGGGGACAACTGAGACCCAATGGATTTTTTAAAATTGTTTTTGTTTTTCTAGTGTAGTAAAAATATTTACTTTCAAAGGTCTACTTCTTGGTATTTCAGAGCCCCATACAAATGTAGGAACGATGACAACAGCAAGAGTGTTTTTACTCCCTTTATTTATGTCTGTGAGCCTCCGAATCTGATAACACGACTCCACAATGGGGGCCTTTCTTCTGATCAGAAAGAGGAACTCATGCTGGGTGTGGAAAGCATGAGCTGCGAATGTAATGAGTTCACATCTTGCAAAGTGAGAGAGCTGCTCCTTGTGCGAGCGAGCCCAACACCGGCAAAAGCAGCATGTCTGATGAAAGAGCTCTTTGTGGATAAAATATCATGGCAGGTTTTTCAGTAGATATACCAAAACTTAAAATCCTATTGGCCAAATGTAAAAGGAGAGCTCGATTTGAACTGGTGTTAACTCTTCTAGCTGAGACAACACAGCCCTTCCTCAGACCTTGTTACCGGTCGCACCCACTCAACACTCTTTGCTCAATAGCAAATTCTTGCTTTTTATCTTCCTCCAAGTTCTTGTGCCTTCTGAGAAGTGTAGACAAAAAACATTCATATTTGTTTCATTTTATGGTAAATAGAAAATGTAGCTTCAACTCTTTTTGTATTGCAGAGAATCAAGTTAGGTAGTAGTAATAATTAATAGTGATGTTTATTGAATAACACTCAAATAATAGCAATAATTCAATATATAATAATTATCTAATGAACACTAGGTGATTAGTACTATTAGTTTGTTCATTTATTAATCTTCTTATATCCTTACAAAACTCCTGTGAGATTGATACTATTGTTTTCCCCATTTTACAGAAGAGGAACCAGAAGGTTAGAAAGATTGATTACCTTGTAAGGTCATGTAGCTGATAGGTGGCAGACCTGGGATTTGACAGTACAGCTGCCTGATGCAACAGCCCATGCTCTTAACTGCTAAAATTTACTGCCTCCCACCATTATGCGTCTCCATGTTCCTTCAATCGCGTAGGACATATATGTTCTACTCAGAAAAAAACAATTGCTGTTGCTGTGATCAGTCCATCTTTGCCAAATACACATAGAAAGCCTAGCATTGTTTTGTACTTGTTAAATAGGAAGAGAGCTGGGTTTGACCCCTTTGAAATGTATCTCTGTCTCCTATAAAGCATATTGTTCTCAGACGATACAAAAGCAGGTGCATACATAATCCAGAGTAGATGGATTAGGTGTATGGATGGAAGGAGATATAAAAACATGTGAATCAAGTGTTGATGAAGATGTCATGGACAAGGGAAAATGAATTAAGATGCACTGAGAAATATAGAGACAAAGGCAGAGAGGGATAGAAATAAAATCCAGAAACAGAAAGGGAAAGAGAATATACCTATTAATTTCTTTCTTCCTGTGAGATAGGTAAAGAATAATAAACAGCAAAATTAATTATTTATTTGTTCAAATAGGTAATTGATTTTAAAATACAGTTTAATTTGAGATGTATACAAATAGTATATTTTGCATAGAAATAATCCATTTAGGATTTTCACTGATGACCTGCTCAATGCATTCTGCCTACTGAACTTTTTTCTATCCCTTTTGCTCTAAGTAACTAATCCACCTAGGACGTGACCTTTGTGACTATTGGGACACTCCCTGGACTGGTGCCCACTCAACCCTATGTTTTAGCATAGTATCTTGCATTTCGTAGATATTATTTCATAGATATACACACACACACATATACATATATACATATACATATATATACATAATATATATATATATATATATATATATATATATATATATATATGATCAAATGAGATACCTCTTAATCAATCTAAAGACCTCATCTCAAGGACTCAGTGGGAAAGCCAAATGAAGGACAAGGACAAAGTGAATAGCAAAAAGTTGTACAGGCTCAGGGGTGGGCCAAAGACCAGAAGAATGTTTTGATTAACTAGGTTCACATTCTGGGTTATGGAAAGCTAGAGCATTTGAAATGGACCAGACTACAGCCCTCAGAATCAGGTGTGGGTGTAACAGTCTCAGGGTGGCCATGATGCGGTGAGTAAATTCCAGTCCCAAGCACACGAAAACCAGCACGGTACAAAGTGTATGGTTAGCTTTCTTTAGGTAACCTTTTAAAAGATCTGTTTCTCATGAATAGAATGTATAACAACCTGGCTTATTTTAATTTGTCGTCATAACATCTGGTGAGAGTACAGTTTTAAATTATTTATCACTGCAAAGTAGAATTGTACTTGCTAGTTCAAACACAACAACGACTAATTAAAGTAACAGAGTATTTTTATTTGGAAAGACTTTGTGGGTAAGAGATGGAAAATCAACAGCCTTTCTCTTCCCCCATACAGTCTACAGGGGTACAGCCTACAAAGGGTGTAAGCCTTCTTTGATAAGTATCAGTGAATACAGGATACATATTATGTTGAAAGATATAAAAATGTAGTTTCTTGATCATCACTGGGTTTTACACAAGTTGAAAAGCATTAAACCTCCTCTTTTCGATTCAGTTATTCTGTCAGTCTGTTCTCAGTGCTCAGAATAGAGCTTGGAGCAGAGTAGATGCCTAATAAAACTTTGTTGAATGAGTGAGTGAATAAATGAACCTCCAGCTCTGAGCTTTGGGGTCACTCTATTTTCGCTAATTTACTCCACCACCTCTCCAGATCTGGGTTGAGTTTTTTCTTGATTTCCCTACATCCACAAGAAAGTTAGGTCTTCTCGAGTATGATGCGTAGGGACATAGAATTACATTTTCCAAAATGGAATATTCCTTATTGTTTTATTTGGTTTTAAATAAAGTAATATATGATTACTGGGAAGAAAATTAGACAATACAAAAAACAAAAGGAAAGTAAAAATTACCAGCAAACCCCCAAAGAAAACACCCATCTTGCTACAGATGAGGAAGCCAAGGTCTAAAGCGAAAGGAAGAAGGACTTGCCCAAGGTCTTAAATGTCCTTTATCTTTGGATCAAAACCACGATTTTAGGCGGTCTTTGATTTCTGGTTCTGGCCATCTGTTTCCTGTACACACCCTGAACTATCAAAGTTGGCTGGACCACAGAGCCTGAATTTCACTCGTCCCATCAGACTTTACAAGATCCTAAAGGGCAAACATGGGCTTACTTATCAGACCCCAGAACAACAGAACTAGAAGGGTCACCTCAAAACATGGAAAAGTAAACTTAGTACAAAAATAAGAAAGTACACAAGTACTTCTCTTGAAAAAGAAAGAAATGAGATCAGGTGGAATATAATACCCCAAAAGAATTAATACAGACAGAAATGTAAGTTAAACAAGGTTAGGATACATTTATATAAATTTATTTTAGGTTATTAAGGGTATCTAACTAAGCTTCACTGAGTATGTTTCTTTTTAAGATTGACACTAAGGGAAGACAGAAAGACAGAGCCTTCCACACAGAAAAGCAACAATAACAAAACTGGAAGGAATGAACCATGCAGCTGTGTGGAAAATTCTTAGGTAAAATCCTGGTTCTGATGAAACCTGGTTGATTCACTGATTACAGTATGTTCATACCACAGTAAGTTAGTTTCACCATTCCTCTCACATTACATTAAGAAGGCTCCTTATCCCATCAAAAACAAAGAAGCTGAAGATAACTGAGCCAGCCTGATGCCCAATTTCCTGTCCTCATTTCCTGAGTCTCTTTAGCCCCAATTCTATTAAGCCTGCCCCCATACTCTGGCCTGGTCTGTTTCCTAATTCTACTGGACTTTATTTTCCTAGCTTACCATGAGGGACATAAAGGCAGAAACCATGTCTATTTATATCTCGCCATTATTTTCCTAACACAGACACTAAAATGTGATTGATGCTTAATAAACATTTGCTGGGCAAAGGTCTTTTGTGGACTTTCAAGAGAACCTGAGGCCAGACAACACATCATTGGAAAGACTTAGAGGGATGCTCCACTGGGCCTGGAAACTGTCTACATGGTTATGGCGTCCACTCAGCACTGGTGCCCCCGACTCCCCCTGGTTCTCCTTACCTCCTTGATGTTTTGGTCTTCCACTGTGTCTTTATGACATCTCAGTCTCTCTACACGTGCCTTTTTGGCATCATCACTACCACCACCTCCAGCTTTTGTACTGCTACTGCCATGCCGAGTGTGCCCAAACTCACTTCTCCAATAATAATTTCTCCCCCTTTCTGAAAAAAGATGGAAAATCTCCATCTTCAAATGCCTGAAGATGGAAAATCTCCATCTTCAAATGCCTGGAGGAAATCTCTGTTTGGATGTGGTTTCTACTTGAAATTAAACACTCCCCCCATGCCCACCCAAGATGGCAACTCATTCCAGTTTCCCCACTTGGGACAATGCAGAGACCTTCTTTCCAGCTCCTCAGACTTGTCTTTGAGCTTCTCTATCTCCTGAAATTCCCCCCAAATAAAGACTCTCCTATTTGATCTTGATTTCTGTATTTGCTGCCCTGATTCAGGCCCTTATTCCTGTATATTCAATACTAAGTCTTCCAGTGCTGGTATTCCCATTCTCTAGTCCACTGTAGATAATGTTCTCCACCATGTTTTTATCATGCATAGTCCCCCTGCTAAGTCTATTGCCTTTTATGTGAATTAGAAACACCTAGGAGGTACAAGTCCAACTCGTTCTTCCCCAAGCGCTCAACAAATTTCTTGCACCAGGATTCTTATTTTCACCTCTGAGCTTTTCCTGGTATGATTCCCCCACTTACAGGGCTCCTATTTTTCTTTTTACTTCTTCATCACCATCATTTCTCTCTCCTAATGGCTTACCACTCCTTAAGAAGCTCTTCCTGGCTAGTTTCATCTCTTGAAATTAACATTTAGTTCTGGCTATATTGCTATGTTGCTTCTTTCTTACTTGTTTAGCTAATGACATAATGGTTAAAAATAAAATAAAAATAATAACAACCACTATTTATGGAAGCCCACTATATGCCAGGTACTAGACCATCTACGGAGTTCAATAACCTTCACAACAACCACACAACTATGTAGACGTTATGCCCATTTTACAAATAAGGCAACTGTGGTGTAGACAGAAGTCACTTGCTCATGGCCACAGGGATCATAAGTGACAGAGCTGGGATCTGAACCCACAGAGCCCAGGTACCACTCATGGTATCATGCATGTTTGTGCATAGACATTCCGAGAATGGCAGCCTACTCTGACCAAGTTAATCAAAGGCAGTAATTTTATCTTCTTTTTTGCATTCTCCAAACAAATGAGTAGAACCTAGGGTCCAAAATACTTTTTCCAGTTTTTTACTACAGAATCCCTAAGGGATCGCCTTACTACCTACCACCTTTTCATATGTGCATTGGAATTACTGTGAGGCAACATTGATTTGATGTTAAGGTGATTGTTTAACATTTTTCTGCCAGGAAATCCTACTCTGCTTTCCCCAAAGGACACCTGATTTAAGCCACATTAGATGCCATTGTCCTTTGCCCTGTGGCCTAAAATTTTAAAATATGTATTATATCTCGTGCTTCATATGTCACTGCTTTTTATTTCTCCAAACTGCCCTTGAAGTCACCATGACAGAGGCCTCACACAACATAAACAACTTCCAACTAGACTCCGAATCTCCACAGTAACACTCTACAGGGTATTAACTCACAATATGTGGATTACTGAATTTGCATGCTTTTCTTATGATAAGAATAAAAATTTTTCACCAGATCCATCTGGGACTTTTGTCTTTACTTTTTTAGACTCAAGACTCCCATTTCCTAAATGCTTTCAATATTCAATATTTGTCATTTTAATGTCATTTTCACATAACTGCTTTTTAAACTTTTACCCGCTGAACAAATGCAACTATTTGGTTCTTTCTCAAAACTCTCTTTTTCTTGATTTTTTTTTTTTAATGCAGAATTTAAGTGCAGGAAAGTTTTCCAAAACTGCTTTTGCAAACAGTTGAGTATGCAATACATTTGACCTTACAGACTGATGATCTTCGAGGCCTGAAACCAACACCGTTACTGGTAATAACACAATATAAATAGTTTTCAACCGAGATCCTTACCTTTCTGCTTCCAGGCGCATCTCTTCCCGTTTTTGCCTCCTAAGTTCTCTGCGACGTTCAAAGTCATCCATGGTGTAGTTTCAGGTTTAAGGAGACCAGATGATGTCTGGATCTGTAAGGGGAGGAGGGAGAATCAATATCATCGATGAGTCAGAGCTATTATCTCCCAACGGTTTTTCATCCCCTCATTTTTTCTTTACTCTTGCGAAAAACACCTTAGAAGACTGGTGAAGTAGCCAGAGATCGGTTTCTGACTCCAGAGCTGCGTCCTTTATGTGTTAAATTCAGTCTCATTCATGGAACTATCAGAGACAAATAAGTAAGATCCCAGGACTGCAGTTAAAAAAATAAAGACCTCAGGCGACAGAGAGGTTTTAAAGACTTGAAATATTGGTGAGATCACTTAAGATTTTGTCCTTTGTAACTTGTTGAACCATAGACACAAGTTATAAAAAAGTGAACAAAGAGGAGAAGAACATAAGAGTGAAAAAAGAAAAGTGGCAAAAAAAGAAAAAAAGAAAGAAAGAAATATGTAGGAATTAAAAGTAAAAGTAGGAGAAATAAAATAATACAAGTATCCAGGCATAATTTGCATATTCTAAAAGAATATTAATATCAGAATGATAATAAAGACTGCAGAAATAATACCACGAATAAACGTAATGCGGCAGCACTTCTAAAAGTGGTTACGTTAAGACCAAGTTGTTTTCAGACCTTAAAAGTCCCGGCTCCTTGTAACCCAACCATTTTATCCTTTCCTACCTCCTTCGTGATGGTTTTAATCCCAGAAAAATCTTCCCTTTCCAGCTTTCAGCTGAGGAGCCTGCTTCCCCTGTGTTTCTGTGCCATGGAGTCAAGTATTCCAGAATTCCCCTGCAGCCCCCAAACCCAAAATGACTACCAGAAAAGGGGAAGCGGGCTCTTTTTGTCCTTGCTTTGTTTACAGAGCTGTCAGTGGTTAGTTAAACTCGGCCTGGAATCTGGCATTTAAGGCCTGCTTGAAGATTGTTTCCTGTGTGGAGCGGGAGGCCTCCACTTCCTCTGGAATTCTAGACCCTCTGCTGCACTCAGATCACAAAAAAATATTTTCCAGCCCTTTCTGTGCACATGAGACGGGCCGTTTGCTCTACATAGGAAAATAAGGAGCCTGCAAAAGCTAAAGCAATCCTCTCATGCACCTTTGAGGGAGAGAAAAAGCAAAACTTAGATTTTTGAAGCCACGTTCGGAACTTTCTTAATAGTCAGATTTTTTTTTTTTTCAAGCACTTTCCCCTTAAGAAACCCACACAAACAAAAATAAAACCCCAGCCAACAAAAACAAAAGTATACATTTAAATTTTCCCTCCTTTTTCCTCCCTTGGGGTATTATTTATACTGCTTATAATTTTTTTTTTTAAGAAATTTAAGTTTTGGTATTTGTTTGGGGTTTTTAAATTTGAAGATGTTTTTTCTATCTTACTCTTACCAAGAGTATTTTCTAAGACTTTGCTAGTTATGAAGGAAAGAATCAGTTTTCCTTAAAAAAAAAAATTATTTCATCTACTATAAAGAAATTTGTCTCTATTTTCTAGCCTGATCTCATCATAGTTAACAGAATGAAAAAAGAGTGAGTTGTGGGTCCCCTGAGAGGCCGTCTGAGGGTCCTGCTCTCTGGGGTGGGTGTCTGTCCCCTCTGCAGAGCATGAGGGGACAGCTCTGTGGGCAGTAGGTCCTCGGTTCCCTGAATGCTGGGTACAGTCAGAGAGCAAACTCTTCTCTTTCCTTTTTAAAATAAAGTCTTCTGTTGTATATAAATCTCTTCTCAAATTACTATAGCAGCAGTAAACAGAAATGGGACAAAGAGGTCTGTCTGTAAGCAAATCATTTCACTTTTCTTAATTTATCCAAGTAGCTTGAAGAGCATCCTCCGAGCTCCTGGGTGCTGCTCTTCCCTCAACCAACCGAAACAGTCATGCTGGCTCCTTGTTGGCAAGAGGGTTCCAGCTTCTCGCCTGTACCTCTGCTCAAGGTGCAACCCAGCGGAGAGAGAAACATCCCCAAGAGGGTGGAAGGTTGGCAGAGCCCTGCAGGTGGCAGCGTCTTCGAGTACTCAAAGGGAAGTGAAACGGACTAACTGTCGTGTGGTCACACTGGCGGTCAACCTCCCTGGCTCTCTGCCCACACACATTCTTTTTCTCCTACCTGTTCTCTCCTCCTACTCCTCACCTTTTATTATTTAATTTAATCACTTTTTTTTTCTTTCTCGCCATAAAAAAACTCTATACCTATCCAGTTATTTACTCATTTGAATGCTGCTGATTATGTATTTATGGGCACTTGGAGTGTGGGGAAAAGAGAGAGACAGAGAAACAGAGACAGAGATACACATCTATGTGGACAAGTGCCAAGTGCCTTCATGGACCTGTGGTGGGTATACCTGGGGTAGAGGAGAAAGCACACCTGTCTGCGGTGTGGTATGGCACTCCATGTGTGTGTGTGTGGTGTGTGTGTGTGTGTGTGTGTGTGTGTTGTGGGGGAGAGAAGGTGTGTGGTTTTTAAAAACGGCTCTTTGTTGGTCTCATACCACAATGGGGCTGAAGATCTTTCTTAATCCTCACATCCTTCCATAGCGGAGCTTCCTGGAACTTCTCTGGCTCTTCTCCTATGTAAGGAGAGCCATATCTGCGTAGAATTTTAAATGATTTCCCCCATCTTTTGGAAGCAGTAGCTTTCACGTCCCCAGCTAGTAATCTCTCATTTCCTCTTTGACCCCCAGTCAATGCTGAATTCCTTCCAGCGACATTGGTTAGGAAACAAACTTTCAACCAATGAAGTGATGAAATGTCAAGGCAGAGAGATTCTGTAAACCGTGGAGCCCTTGAGTGTCACGAATGGACAGAGTAGCCTGAAAGAATGGTGGCTAATGGAGGTATATGTCAATGAACGTGACAGATGGGTCCTTGAAACATTTTATGAAAATCTCAGTTTTGGGGTTAGGGGGCTCATAGTCATGCTATTGAAAGAACTCTGATGTGACTTTTTTTGTTAAGAGGAAAAAAATAAACCACTTTATAGAGACAGATGAATCATTACCTACTGATGATGTATCCGTATTTTCAATATGAGTCTCAACATGGAATTTTCTCAAAATGGGGTATACCTATGCTGCCATAATTAAGTTATAAGTCAGTGTTGTAGGGTTCGAATCACTCAACACACTGCCCCTCCTCTCAGTCATGACATCATACGCACTCAGGTATTAACAGGAAAAAGTGGACAAAGCTAAGTATAACCGACCTTCACAGCATCAGAAACCAAATGCTGAATGGGCGGGGGAAAGTCTTTGGGGTCAGGGGGCAGGACCAATATTGCCCTTGGAATACATGGAGAATAACACCTGTTGTGTTAAGGATTTTGAAGAAGTTGATGCAGCTTCCAAAAGTAACTAACATTCATTGACTATGTACTATGTGCTGGATTTCTTTTTAAAAAACTTTTGTTTTTAATTAACAGATTTTATTTCTTAGAGTAGTTTTAGGTTTAAAAGAAAATCGGGACAGAAAGTACAGAGTTCCCATATACTTCCTCTCCACTCCCTTCCCCTCTGCCCATAGTTTTTTTTTTTTTTTTTCTGTTTGTGTTGAATTGTGTATTCCCACCAAAAGTATGTTGCAATCTTAACTCCTGGCACCTCAGAAAGAGATCTTATTTGGAAGAAGGGTCTTTGCAAATGTAGTCAAGTTAAGATGACATTATTAAGGTGGGTCCTATCCCGATATGACCGGTGTCCTTATAAAAAGGGGAACTTTGGGCACAAAGACGCACACACACGAGGAAGAGAACGTGAACGTGAAGACGCAGGGAGAACGCTTTCAGAAGATGGAGGGCAAGGAACGCCTGAGGCTGCCATAAGCAGGGAGCGCGGCATGGAGTAAAGCCATCCCTGGGGTCTTCAGAGGGAGCGTGTCTCTGCTGACACGTTGATTTCGCACTGCTAGCTTCCAGAACTGTGGGGCGATAAGTTTCTCTTGTTCTGAGCCACCCAGCTTGTGGTCCTTATTTACAGCAGCTCTAGCAATTGACTTCAGCCTGTTACTAACGCCTGGCAGGAGTGTGGTACATTTGTTACAACTGACGAACCGATATTGATACGATGATGAACCAAAGTCCATAGATTACATTAGGTTTCGCACTTGCGCTGTGCATTCCTGTAGGTTTCACCAGATGCATAGTACCACGTGCCCGCCGTTATAGTACAGGACAATTTCACTGTCCTAAACAGCCGCTGTTCTCTGGTCTCCCTTCCCTCCCTCCCACTCAAACCCTTAGCAACCACTGATTTTTCACTATTTCTATATCTTCGTCTTTTCCAGAATGTCATATAGTTGGAATCAATCATACAGTATGTAGCCTTTTTAGTCTGGCTTTTTTCACTTAGTCATATACATTTAAGTTTCTTCCATGTAGCTTGATAGCTTTGCTGAGCCATTTAAAAATATGTAATCTTATTTTATTCATCTAATAAACCTGTGAGGTAGCTTTATAATCCCCATTTTATAGAATTCAAAGTTTGTGCTCTTAACCGCTACACTATTCTTGGACTAACTCACTATTTCCTTTTAGGAATTGTTTTCTCTTTCAGGGAATAAGTAAGAGTGACCCCAGGGAGTTCTGAAAAGACTGTTGTCCGTGATCTCTGGTTTAATTCATTGGATCATATAAACTCAAGTAAGAAATGATCTTAAAAATTACCCAGGCCTCTTCAATTTCAAACCCATTTCATTTAAATCATAAAATTATTATGTCTCAGATATCTTAATTACATTAAACCTTGCAAATATTTACTAAGCCCTTATTATTTTATTGCTACCTCTTTGTAAGATTCATAACCTAGGATTGTCACGGCATCATTGCATACTTTGAGATGTTGGAGTTTCTTCTCTTGCATGGCACCTTCCTCATTATACGCCTTCCTCCTCCAACCCACTACATCCTCATCCTGAGCATAACTATTTCTCTGTTATTGCAAGGAAACCGAGTCTTTCAGCATTCATAACCATTATTAGACATCTCTTTTCTGGCTAGTTATTTTTATATGCCCACTGTACATTTTATGGTCTAACTACTTCAGTGAAGCTCCACAAAAACATTTATACCATCAATAGCCAGTAACTATTTACTGAGCATTTATTATGTGCCAGGTTCTATTCTAGATACTGAGGATACAGTATGAGACTGGAAAGGTCCCTGCCTTCCTAGAACTTATTTGAGGCTTTCTTGCTTCTTTAAGCTTCTACCAGACCTATCATAGATTCCCATCTTCGCCCTTGGGTCACACCTATCATCTGCTTTCTGTTTTTTTTTTTTTTGTTCTTGAGACTCAGGGCTTTGTGGGAGAAAGCCAAGGCCCATGTTTTGTCTCTCTTAAAAGTTTGTGTTAGTTTTAGTTAGTTGGGTCATCACTGCAACTCGGGATGCTTCTCTCCATCTGACACATACTGGGTGATTTCGGAGTATAATACACTCCACCTCTGTTCTTCAAATTATCTTCACTCATCTCAATCCTTCAATTGCCCTCGTCTACAAATCCTTGGCAAACAGTGACCTGAACTCAGACTTAAGAGATCTGGACTGGCCCTCTCTGAGCTTTTCTTCTCTGTTAAATGAGATAGTTGAACTAGATGATGTCCAAAGTTTCATTCATTCTTCTATTCCTACTCTTCAATCTAGCAAAGATGGATGCATCAAGCATGGCATGTCCATCTTTCCTCCTTTCCTTCTTTTCAGAAAACATAACTCTTTTGATATCTAAGTACATTCTCTTTTGATTTTCTGATTTAGAAAGCATTAACCTTCTTTCAAACATTGTCCTGTAGCATCCTAGATAAACTTGTTTTATTGCCTCTCAAATATGTCATATGATTTTCTACCTCTGTACTTTTATTAATGTCATTCTATCCACTGGCATGTGTTCCCTATTATCTTCACTGACCATATTCTATTTCTTCATGAATTTCTGGCTCAAATTTAGCTTCCTTAATAATTGCCTTTCTTGAGGACTCTAGCTTAGAATGATATCTTCCTCCTTGAATAGCTATCATTCATTTTGGTAATTAATAATATACTGACTTGACATAGCTCATCAATTGTTCTCAATAGTATTTAGTATTTTATTGATATTTTAATTTCTCTATAATTTGTTTTTAAGGCTATTTATGAAGAGTCTTTTTAATAAAATCTCTTCACTATTAGGACATGGTAGGCACTCAGAAATTTCAGCTAATTCAAACCACTGAAGTTTTACTCTAAATTTACCATTATGAGTATGAAAAATATAACTGAAGCTGATTCATCTCTGTATTTTATTGACTGATCAGTATTTACAAAGAGAATTACAGACCTTGGTAATAGACTATATATGATTCTCAAAAGTTATATAAACCCACATTTGCAGTAGTTACACAGTAAATCTGGCAGTATTTTCATTCTGACTGTAGAAAATGAACTTTTGTCCTTTTTAAAAAAATTCAATTTATCAACCTGCCTTGCTCTTTTCTGAACTGAATGGTTCATTTGGGACTCAAAAACCAAATAAACACATGGATTGTAAGATACAGCTTGGACTTAACTTTAGCTCAACCTTCGCCATCTTGTTCCAAAAATCTGTGCTACTTAAAAAATATATATATGTAATCATTAAGGCACATTCGTCAAGACCAGCAATATGGAAATAAGAGTGAGTGGGATCAATCTGAGGAACTCTGCCTTTTAAAGCTAGTTCTTCTCTGTAATCAGTGGAATCCAGGACACAAAGCTAAGGACATATTAAGAGTGAACAGGTTATGTCCTAGTTTTTCTCTCCTTCCCTGCTTGATCTAGTATCATTACTTCTTCTCTATTCATAGTTCTCCATTTGCAAAACAGAAGAACAGGCAGACTTCATGTTACTAAAATCAATGTCTTTGCGTCCTGTGTTTTACCAGAGAAGCAATGAGCATTTGGGGCATTTTAGATTTGTGAGATGATGGTATTTGTGCATATTAATGTCAACACTTGGGAAGACAACACATTTAGAAATTTTAGTCGCATCTTAAAGTGTTGTCACAAAGGCTACCACTTTATTTGGAGTACCTTTATATTATTAAAAACTCTACGTCCATCATCATTTAATCCTCTCAAGTAAGGAAAGCAGATTTCGCCTCCATTTAAAGAAATACAGGTCTTTAGCATCAGCTCCTCAACCACAGCCAATCAGTGGAAAACTAAGATTGGTATTTAGACTGATCTCTAAACCAACCTGAAAGGTTTACCTGGAAGGGAGAGGAAAAATAAAAATTTGGAACACAATTCCTCCTGTGCCCTTTTCAAGAGTTAAAAATATTCTTCCTTGGCAAACTCAAGGAGAATTAGACTGAAAGACACAGGTTGACACCAAATCAGAACAGGCACATGGTCGCTGCTTTTCTCTTGGCCCCTAAAGAAAAATACATGGTATAGCTGTGAACCCTAAGGCAAAAATGGAGATTTTCCACCAACTTGTGTTTATGTGAGAAAAAAAAAGGTATGGCTTTGCTGAAAGAAGAAACACAAAAGGTATAAATGTGCTCTCTAAATGTAGCCTGATAATGGAGGCTGGTTCTGATGTGCCGAGGCTGAGATCCTGGCCTCACCAGAGTAACCTGACAATGAGTAGGGCTGCTGAGAAAGCGTGAACTTTGATTAGTGGAAAGAGCCAGCTAGAGGTGAAATGGCCATGTGTTTAGGGCTGTAGCGAAAGATACTTTTGAGATTCTAAGGCCGTGCTGCTGTCCAATTGGCAGCCACTAGTCACATGAGGAGTTTTAAATTAAAATTAATTAAAATAAGAGTTAGAAATTCAGTCCCTCAGCTTTATTAGCCCATTTCAAGTGCTCTATGGTCACATGTGTCTAGTGGCTTCCATGAAAGACAATACAGAGAATATTTGTCATCACAGAAAAGTACTATTGCATAGGCCTGATGTCTGTCCTTCCAACCAATACAAGATGATTGATTGTACTGTGTAATGCCACAGTACATTGTAATGCCATGTAGTTCAAGACATGAAGGTGTGTAAAGCACAGTGTCTGTCTTCAAAGACCTTACAGAAAAGGGTGGACCAAAATGTGAGGTGTGGTACAGGTCAGCATCACAAAGTAGGGATGTGTTCTTTTAATCCCCTCATTAGTAAACTCTCTGTTGACCTGTGGAGGCCTGAATCAGGCCATCTCGCTGTGACTGGGCAAAGCTACTGAGAAACTGAAATGTTCAGCAAATGCAAAATATGCTGAGACACTGTCTGAAGAGAGGGCATACTTCAAATTGAGTAACAAGATCTGAGTGGTTTATTTGGAATGAAAGATCAGAAGACATAGGTCTAATTAACTATGTACATGGTACAGGGATCATCATATTTGACATAATAGTAGTTTTACTTGTGCATGACCCTCTGGCCTTTCTGTTCTTCTCAGCTATAAAAATATCAGCAACCCATGAGTCTGTTCTTTGTGATTTGTTTTGCAACTAGCACTCCCAATTTAGTGATCAAAAACTGGATCCAGAGTCTTATCCAGCTATCTTGTTAATACAAGATATTAACAAGGTGAGAGAATTTAGATGGCAGAATGCAAATCCATTTACACTGTTGAAAAAAATTCAAAGGTATCTCCTAGAGGTATTTTGTCAAAGCAACATTTTTATGAATGAAAGATGCGCTATTATTGACCAGGGATCAATTATTCGTAAGCAAAATTTTTTCAACTTGTATTCATCATCAGATGCATTTATTGTGTTCTGAAATTATGAAGCCAGTTAGAGACTACCTTTTAGGACTTTATAATCTAAGACAAAAAGCTTTGAAACAAAACCGAGGGACATTAGCCATTATGTCCCTTGGACATAATAGATACATAATTTAAACATGAATCTACACGGCAGTTAAATGATAAATTGAAAAGTGCCTAGAATGCTTCCTCTTTCTGTTCACATGAATCATTTAGATGGTAGTTTCAGCCTTTTGTTAGTTTGGGGATTTCTGGACTTTTCTTCTTGTAAGGAACGGCTCATGGTACAGGCTTAAGACTGGTACAAGACTGTTGGATCTCCGAATCACTTACTAACATGAGTTTGTACTGACTGATACATTATATTTCTATTGGAGCACTTAGTCTATAGCTTGTATTTTAATTACTAAGGACATGTCTGTCTTTCCTAAGGTGTAATCCCTCAAAGATCCCTTAGGTGACTATTACATCTTATGATGAACATTAGGTTCACAATTATTGAATTAGAATGGATTCTAGAGCATTCCTTATTCAGTGGACTTCATTGGAAAACAGACAAATTTGGCTAAGATGTTATCAAAATACCATGTCTCCAGCTGAGCTCTTTCTTGATAACCTTGGGGATGGTGGTGGTTCATTTTGGAGCTCTATTTTTATATAGTGATTTATAGCTGTTGTTTTCCTCTAGTGGAAAAGAATCTTGTCATAGAAAGACATTCTGGTTTCAGGAAGAGGGATATTAGGCATTAGTAACTGGGGGAACATATTTGTTCTGGGACGTTCAAAGAGAAAGAAAGACAAAGTAGACACATGATGAATAACAAAACAAGAGAATCAGGGTTGAGTTGAAACACTCCAAATTTCCAAGGCCTTTGGAGATTCTTTGCCACTCCTCCATCATAATTAGAACTACTGACATTCAGAGCTGATTTAAATGATTCCATCAGTCTAAAAAGAAGTGTTGCTTGGTTTTGCTCTCTAACCATGCTTGGTAATTAAAAACACAAGGCACTGTTCTGGATGTTTGCTTGAGATTCTACCCTTCTTAGGTGTCACTACTCATTGGGTACAGGGCTTTTATCTTTATCACCATCTCTCTGAGGAGCCCTAGCCCAGGTCACAGGAAGACTGTGAGGTTGCCATGGGCATTCCTGAAAAAACTGGAGACCGTCAGTGCCACTTCAGACTCTAAAACACACAGACACAGAAGCAGCTCATTTTGCCTGCCCACTTCCTTACCGAGGCTCTATAAATCTGTATTGCATTTGGAAGGCAGTAGTTCAAGTATGAGAAGATATATATTCAGATCAAAAGAGACAAAATGAGGATCTTTGTGACAACCAGCTTGAAATGACATCTTTGTGTTTCTGAGAACAATAAAGCTATTTCGACAGCTGATTCTAGAGTTCCTCACACTCTTGCTGGAAAACCTGGACTTTTGAAAAGTTCAGGATTAGGATACAATTTAAGAAGCAGCAGCAGCAGCTTCTTACCTCTGACAAAATCCACACACACACACACACACACACACACAAACAGAAAAACACTTGTAATCAGGGACTTCAACTCAACAGTCACCTAGCTCGTCAAATTAAAACATGTGGCAGCCACCTGCTAAGCATTGTGAAAAAAAAAATGTCACCTTCTTGTTTTTCTACCTAACCTAAAATCTCTTTGGAGCACATTTGCATTTCCCAATTTTTCACACTTAAACAATGCTGTCCGCACTATGTATAAAGATGACTAAGCAATTTTGCATTAAGTAACCAGAGTGAGTCCTGCCAATTTTAGAATAATTAAGTTTCTGCAGTCTAATATAAACAGTTCCAAGAACTACATGTGGCCTACCAAAAGTATATATTACAAGTAGTCAACATGTGGCCAGCTGGCAGACAGATCAACCTATTAAAGTAGAATTGTTCAGAATTCAGAGTATTATTTTTCTTTTCTCCCATTATTTTTTCTGCATCCAACTCTGTTTCTTTGGGAATGTTTTCAAGTGTACAAAGCAAGAAACTATTGTGGAATTGCACCTCTTGTAAACAAATGAGCATTTCTCTTGAGATCTTTTCGAACTCACAAATCATTCCTATTTCAACCCTGTTTACAGAGGCAGCCCAAGCAAAATGAAGCAGTGAATCCAGTTTCTTCCCACTCAAGTTGAAATGTTTGTATTTTGCTTGACCACCAGAAAGGTCTACAGTGACCACCAGACAAATGGATGTGCAAATTAAGCCACTGGACACCCAAAACATCTTCTTTCTGACCATAGACCCTTGTACTGCCTTTACCAGGTAGCTTGGTGGGCCAAAATGTATTGCCAATAAGGCTAAAGTCATGGATTTAATCCCTCAAAGAATGAATTAATTACTTGAGAGAAAAAAAAATCCTGAACTATTGCCATGTGCTATGACATTAGTCTTGGCCAGTTATAATGGCAGATGTGACCTGACAACTTTAAGTTGAGGACACAGAGATGGAGAACTAACCCATGACAGTAGAGCGTATGGTCAAGTGAATGGGAGTGTGTCATCACACAAAAGTACCCTGCATATTCAAATGCATTAGCCCCATCGCCTGCTTCATTGTGTTTAAATTCATACATAATCAAGGTAGTTGAGAGATTCTATTACCATGAAAACTTCATAGTTTTCACAACGAAAATGTCAATAAAAAATTCAACAAATATTTTGAAGTATCATTCACGTAGGAGCCACCTTCTTTTATATAAGTTGTAAATACAACTACCTTGCCCTCACCATGCTGACAGTCTGATGATGGAGATAGGCAATAAACAAAATACAGATAGCAATGAGGGTTAGGGACCAAAAACACAAGCTGCTAGAGGGAGAAATATAGAAATGAACTAATGGTTTTTAGGGGAGAACTAGAATAGGACACAGGCAGTGATAGCTTTTTAAAACAGGAATGATATTAACACATAAACAGACATTCATTCATAAAAGGAATACAAATTTATAAGACTAGAGTTTGTATTCGTAAAATACAAACAGTATCGGCATCTGTTATGTGTCAGACACTCACTCTTCTAGATGCTGATAAATCAAATTCTCCACTATCTCTTCCAAAGAAGTGGATGAGGAGTGAAGTAGCTGGTCAGGTTTGAGGATGGTAAACTATTCTCATCCTGTCTTTCCCATTCAGATCCCATGTGAGTAATATAAAAATAATGATCTATCAGATGCTGTCTGCCAGAATTTATATAGACCCTGGGAATCCACTGAAGACGCTAACTTCATATAGGAGACACAAACGTGGGCATTTTTCTAGAAACCATCCAGCTCAGTGACCTTCTGACAATAAAAGCATGCTTCTCACTCACCCTCAAACAGAAATTTGCTGATTAAAATGGAGCTGGTCTACTTCTTTTTTAAACTTTGGTTCACGATTCCAAAAAATGAACAGTTCGTGATAAATCTAAGCCAGTGGCAGAACATCTCACAACTAGCTTTTCCACTCTGAATACCACAAACAGACCTTTTATTTGTTGACATACAGCCTCTGGACATTCATGAAAACAAGATGTTCTCTCGCTGCTTTTTAAGTTAAACAGATTTAAGTCAGGGTCTCAGCTGAATTTCAAAAACAGATGTTACATAGCAAAAAGGCTGAACTGACCTCAGCAACGACAGGCTATTTCACTTGGACTTGAATATTCGTTGCTAGAGAGAGCAATCAAAGATGCTTTAAACTGGAAACAGGAGCAATCCAAAGTTTACTACTGTCTCCATTCAGTGACTGCCCTGTGGGCCTGGGAAGCTGATGAGCACCTGGGGCTCTTGGTTTGGGGAATAAGCAGGTGAAGGTTGCTGACCAGGGGGAGGTTAAGTGAAGATGGATGACCTTCCTCCCACATGCCACCATTCTGTTCTCTGTAGACCTCAGAGGCCCTCCATGGAATGTCTCCACTGTACCCATCACCTGATTCCTCTCCCAACCCTGCCCTCACATGCAAACACCACTCTCAGCCAGTCCAACAACTTAGTCCTGCAATAATCTAGCTCTCATTTCTGCCTCTCGGCCTTTGTTTCTGCTTCAGCTCTCCTGTAACCTGAAGTGACTTCCACTCATTCTGCAAATCCCTTACATTTTTCTAGCATCTAACTCAGTCTTATCTTTATTCAGAACCATTCTCTCTTTCAACTTCTGTGGAATTGTCGGAGCTGTTCTTTTTGGTGATCAACACACATGATTCTGTCATTGAAATGTCTTAGAACTTCTGAGCGAGTCTGAAACTGCTCAATGTCAGACATCCTTTGCTACCCCCTCAGGCAAGGCCAAGGACTGTGTGGAGCTGCAAGGATGAAGCCACGAGTGAACGCACACCGGGTTATGGCCCAGATGGAGAAGTTTATGCATTTAGCCAACAGTGACGTAACTCAAGCTGTTCTGAGGACTTAATGAGTATCATTTTAAATCTTTATAACAATCCTTATTTTTCCCATTTTATAGATAAAAAGACTGAGGCCCAGAGAAGGTGAGTCATTGGCTCGAGGTCACAGAGCTAATAAATAGTAGAGTTGGGATTTATGTCCAGGCAGCCTGGCCCAGAGTCTGTGCTGTTAATCATAGCACTATGCTCCATGTCACAAAACCTGTAAACGGATAATACAAGGTAGACTGTGGCAAGACCCTCGGTGATTAAATGATCATGTGATTGCCTGGAAGAATCCATGCTCTTCTACCAATGCCCCTTCCTAGGAGTTATTTCCTGCTTCATGTTAGGATAAGTTCATATTTGATGTTTATTAATGAAGTAAAAATTAATCTCCTGTTATAGCCATTTGTGCTTTGGCAAACGGATTTGTTATCTCAGGAGGAGGGGTTCACTTTGGAAAACAAGCTGAATTCATTCTAAAGCCTTAAAAAATAAATTACGACACTTCCGAGTTTGGCCTCTTCTCTGCTTTATTCATTTAATTAGTTTTAGACATGAAGTTGAAACTTCTAAGTTTATGTTTGTGGCAGTCTCAGGGCAGATCTAGGTTTTGTGGGAACTAAGGATTATTTGGGAAGCCTTCTTTAAGAAAGAGAACACAATATTAAATGCAAAAAGTTAGTCAGCAAGGGTTGTGGCACGGACCTGCCCGAGAGAGAGGCTTAATCTCCATCCGTTTCATAGCAAATCTACTTTGGGTCTCTCACCTTCCGTTCTTATAAGCATTCCCTAAAAATATCACAGCACCCTTACTTTGCTTTTAATTTTTAATTACTTCAAAACTACAGTTACATCCCCCTTTAAAAAAGTGCTTCATGAAAACCAGAATTCAGGAAACAGAATGTTGGGGCAATTATGCATCATTCTTCAAAGCGATTTTTCAGAAACTTAGAATTACAGATATGCCAGTGTGCGTTGCAGCGTTTTGCCCATAAACCACATAATTAAGTATGATAGGTGGATGAGAGGGCAGAGAAATTGAAAATATGACTCTTTGCCAAGATGAGGCCAATGAAAAACAAATAAAAGTATCAGAAATCGCAATTTACGTCAATGAACACATTATTGGATTCACCAAATTTTCCATTACGTTGAATTAAAAAAAAAAAGTCCGTTTAATAGGAGAGAATGAAGGAACACTAGCATTGCTAATGCAACCCAGAGCTAACCTAGCACCTGGGATGGAGAAGGTCCAATTCTGTCAAACGAATAAGTTAACAAGTGACTGGATATGTATGTTGAGGAACAAGAAACAGACAGATGGTGCTAATAGTGGTCAGAAGCCTCCCCCAACAACCTCAACTTATAAATGCATCTTTTATTTCTAAACCATTAGCCAGCAACCTGAGAGGAGGCAGTTAGATGCGTCCCCAGAGTTCTCATTATAACCAATGTCTTTCTGTTTATAGATTTTGAAGTCTGTGGTGGAATCAGGTTCACAAGCATGGGTATAATACACTTTGGGGTGGAATATTCTTTGAGAACTGGGAGAAAATGCTTTTGGAAGCTCTCCTGCTCCTCGCTTCCGGCCCCCCGTATGTTTGTATTCATTCCCTCTCTGCATCTCTGGATGTGATCAACACACTTTTCTCCAAACTCAGGATGTTCCATTCCACGGTATATCACTTTTGGTCATTAACTAACAGGACTCAATATTAATGTTGGCCTTCTCTATCCCTCTTGAACAAAGTGTTTTCAGCCAAAAATATTAAACTAGTCAACCGCTCTTTTCCCCTGTCAGAGAAACAGCCAGCATCCTGAAATCACAGCTCATTTGTACCACATTGGCGTGAATATTCAGACTCCATTTGTCTCCAGCTCTTAAAGGCTGGTGTTAGAATGAATGATAGACACGTTGTTTTGAATTAGCAAAAGAGAGGCGAAGAAGAAGAAGAAGAAGAAAAAAACCCTAAGTAATAAGTTTGGCTTAAAATATCTGTTTCAGGGAATGTACCTTTTGCCTTTTCCTCTGGTAAAAGTCAATTAAAAAAGAAATCTAGATTTAATTTGACATTAAGTTGGACCTGGGATACAGAGAATAATAGAAAGGAAAATGTCTCATTTTTTTTTTTTCCTCTTTGGATTGACTGCATGTTCTACTTAATCGTATTGGAGGACTGTTGCACAGAAGAGTGCAAGATGTTCACAACTTACGTTTTGTTGAACATCCCAAAGCAGAGTTTGGAAGCGACTGAGTCTGTGTCCTTGAAATGTACACACTGTATCACAGCTGGAACCTCAGGTAAGACTTTGATAGTTTTGGTGAAAGCTAAATAGCACAGTCATTCTTTTCCTCTTTACTGCATAATCACCCACGCTTATTAGAACAAAAGTCTGGAAAGTTCTAGACAAAAGCTCCTGGTACCATTGTCTGTTTCCTCCCTGCTCTTTGCGCCCCCATCTTGGCTCGGGCATCCTCACACAGCTAGGCAGGAGTGCGAGCTACCATGGAGGTGCCTCTCAAGGCTCGGTGGGTGCAGTCCCCTGGCCAGGAAAGCCCCGTCATTTGGCCACAGCTTAAAAATCTGCACACGGTGACACCGGAATGTCCTCTTACCCTCCTTTTCATGAAGGTTTTCAGAATGTTGAGAAGATTACAGGAATTGTATTCCTCATGTCCTCTTGATCCTTAACCAAATTGGAGTTCATTGTATATTTTCCTCCTTATACCCCATGACGAGGACCCCAAAACAGTCTCCTTGGGGTGCAACTCTTAGGGAAGGGGGTGGATTCGATACTTTCTCACACATGAGCCTCGTTGTACAGTGGCAGCCAGCAATCTGCAGAAAAGACTCCTGCTGTATGTAAGAAAGACCCCTCACAACCCACTTCAACAACTGTGGGCACACTTATACTCAACAGGAGACCAAACACTTTGTCAAGGGCATCCAGGGAGGCTTGTTCAGCAAAACTCAAGGAAAAGGGAAGAAAAAGACCTTCTCTTTCCACTCCATCTGGAGCTTTAAGTGACTGAAAATATTGGCCCACCGTGGTTATAAAATCTCCCATTTCTGCTGTTCTAAAACAAGGGCAAAGCCTGCACACAACTCAAAGCACTTCTTTCACATGTTCGTAGGAAAATTATCTTTCTCTCCAAGTCCTTTAGCTGCCTGAAATTAATGAAACACAGTTGGGAGGCACCTACGTTGGCCACTGGCCACCATTCACTTGGAATACCCCTCAGTGATTAGAGCTGTTTTCTTTTGACTTCAAGATTTCTCCTTTTAGGTAAATAATAATTTGTAAAAATCACTGACTCAGGTGTCATGGACATTTTGGGTAGCTACAAGAAAGTCGAGATCTTTTTCCTGGATACTGAAGGACACCAAAAGGAAGGAGTAGAAGAAGGTATTTGAAGAAAACCGATATATCAAAGTTCATTTTTTTAAAATGGGTGAGGTGTGCAAAGAAAGAGGAAGCTTCTAGACCTCTGATAGCCTTTTTTTTTTTTTTTTTTTTTTTTTTTTGCTAATAATCAGACAATCCAAAGAATGATCAAGGGTTTTGCTAAAGAAAGAGAACCAAGGGAGATCGACGGAAAAAAGCAAGGAAGAAACTCAAAGAAAAAGAAATAACATGTTAGAAAACAAAAGAGAAATGAATAAATTCCTTTCCGCCTTTTACTTGCACCACAGTAAGCACAAAAAGTTAGGGAAACTCAGGGCTGGGGTAAACGTGGCTTCATCAGAAATAACATTGGATGGTAGGTCCCAGAGAGGAGAAGCTTCTGTGGCTTCCATTTTCCACCATCCTTCTTCCTGGACTAGCCGTGAACCCTGAAATATTTCTAAAGCTTCCTCTAGGGCATGGGTGGTGTGGGGAGACCAGCAGGGACAATGGACTACGGAGGGAATTCAGGGTGCAAAAGAGGTACATTCCTCCCCACCCCCCACTAGGCCCTTTACTGACCATCTAGACAAGACGATGTTCCATGGCACCTGACCCAGAAAAGGACGTGCCTTCTGTATCTTGGACGTTAAGGAGTCTAATCCCGGCCCTCTCCTACGATCTGATCTGAGAGCTCTGATTGGCTGATGAAGAAAATGGCTCCAAAGGTGTTGACGTATGAGAGCTCTAGGCAGGGAGGTGGGGAGTCAGACACATGCTCATGGGTGGAGTGAGCTAGAGGGAGCAACGTTGGGTAGGAAAAGCCCTACAGGAATGGTTAAGGGCATAGTCCACAGAAGGGAGGACAGAGGAAGGAATAAAATAGAACCAAAGAAATACAAGGAGAGAGAAATAGTAAGACATACACTTCAGCTGATATGTAGGTTCTTACAAACCCTCATCAGAAGTGGCATGTAGATTTTTTCCCCTTGGGAGGGTCCCTCTCCTGTTACTTATCAGGAAAGCTTCCGATATACAATTTTTGGTGGCATTTTTAAACCACCGCCTCTCTCCTTCCACGCAATCTTCCTGGGTGGTCACACCTACCATCATGATTTTAATCCCTATGTACAGGTTACGACTGTGGACATCTCTATTTCTAGTTGTCACTGAGCTTCAGGCATGCATATCCCTTGCATTCTAGACATAGGCCCTTGTCTCACAGGGCCTTAAACTCAGTAAGTCTCAATTGAAATGCATTGTCCTTCCCTCTTGGTCCCCAAACAGTGTTCTCAAGGAAGAGTGATTTTATTTGGGGTAGGTTCATGCTATTTACTGTCTCCTACCTCTCTGCGGAGAGGGGTAACTCTCTTGACATCAGTCAATCATAATTTCCTTCGAGCCCCTCTCCAGCCTTGACTTATTTCAAGAGGCGGAAAGTGAAGTGAAAGCACTTTTAATAATCATCATTTGGAGGTAGCCGTAAAGCAAATAAATTGTAAGTTCAGAGGCTGCATCTAACTCATTCATTTGGTCATTCATTCATTCATTCAGTCAGTCATTTAATAAATATTATGAAATGTCTACTACACACAAAACCTCTTCTAGTGCTATGAGAGATGTAAAAGGCACAGCACACGCTTCAATTTCAAAAATTATGTAATGTCATAGAGAAATGAGAGCCATGCACGAAGGACTATAACAAATTGTAGAAAAACAAAACACTCTGAGAGTGTTCAAATGCTAATGTTTAAGTGCTAAGAGGAGAATTAGAGGGAAGTCCACATGCAGTAAACTAAAAATCAGCATATTAGAGAGAAAAATGCTGATGGGGCATTATGGACTGACTCGTGTTTTCCCCAAATTCATATGTTGAAGTCCCAATCCCCAGTACATAAGAATGTGACTGTATTTGGAGATCAGGCTTTTAAAATGAGGTGATTGGGGTGGGCCTAATATGACCAGTGTCCTTATAAGAAGAGGAAATTGAAAGAGAGAGAGAGAGAGAGAGAGAGAGAGAGAGAGAGAGAGAGAGAGAGAAGACAGACACATGCCTGCAGTGGGATGGTCCTGGGAAGACACAGGAGAATATGGCTATCTATAAGTCAAGGACAGAGGCCTCAGAGGCCTCAGAAGAAACCAAACCTGCTGACATCTTGATCTTGGACTTCTAGCCTCCAGAACTCTGAGAAAATAAATCTCTGTTGTTTCAGCCACCCAGTCGGTGGTGTTTTGTGGTTGTGGCCTTAGCAAAATCACCAGTGTGTGCATAAAAAGGGAGCTTATTTCCCCTGGAAGACCGACTCATCTTCTTTTTATTCCCTCAAGTCATCAGCATTCTTTGCAGGAAGTGAGGATTTTATTATTGTTTGGGGACTGTTTTACTTAAGATATATATGTAGGAAAAATTAAAAAAAAAATAAAGCCAAAAATCAAATTACAAAACAATTTCTTCCAAACTTGATAGCTTAATTGACTGGTAAGTACACTATGAGGGGCACAGTAGAGAGCTTATTTTCTCATGGTGCATCTGGAAATGCAATAATTCAGAAAATCAGGCAGAGAGGCTATATAATTGCTAAGAGCAGAGGTCCCCCTTGGCACCAATCACATAAACTCTACTTACAGGTAAGCAATCAGATCTCCACGTCAGAGTGTTCTGCTTGATCACCAATCCCTGTAGAATTTTATGGGATGATCTTGGAATGTTTTAATGATATCTGGTATAAAAGGAGATGGAAAGATAATTAAGTGGAAAGAATTTTCTTTAATGTAGGCTATCTATTTTAAAATATCATTTCTTCCTCAGGTTAGTCAGGACTTTAAAGGAGAAAAAAAGGCACAGATATAAGTAGACACAGAGCATTTGCATTTTAAAGAAAATAAATACAGTTATTACAGAGTCAACTCCTAAATTATTCTAAGTAATGGGATAGAAAAGGTGGTACAGTTACTATAAAACAGAGAGCACTACAAATGCCAATAGGGAAAGACAAAGGCCTTGCAACACAGTTAGGATGCTCTTTTCCTAAACTCAACCATCAAGCTTTCTAAGCTTCAGATTCTTGGGGACACTTTACTTTGTCCAAAGTCTTCTGTTGGTGATGGGTAGGAACCTGATCAGTTGGTAGAAGAGGAGGTTCTGGGGGATGAGAAATAATTATAGAAATGTACTTACTAGTTGATAATCTAGAGTTAACTCTCTTGCATTTGAAATGTAGCAATAAATATTAAACATCAGAAGGACCAAAACAAATAATAGATGACAATAAATCGCCATCACACACCTAACCTGCTCCCAACATAGTACAACAAGAGATATTAACTGGTATGAGCATGGAAAATTCACTTTGGGCTCTTAATATTGGCCTTTCATTTGGTAGAATAACAGATCTCAAGGGAACCTTAAGAGCATACCTTAAGAACCTTAAGAGCATACCTTGTCCCACCCCCACCCTCTGCATTTTGCATTGGAAGAAAACAGAAGCTCCAAAAGATAAGGGGCTAAGTTGAAATTGCACTGCTAGAAATTGGTCCTGGCTTCCTAGATTCTCATTCCAGGTTTCACAGGTAAAGACAAAATAAACAAATCAAACCAAAAGCAAAAACCTGCCTAAGGTATTATCTATGGTTTGTATCTATCCGAGGAAGGTTGTTTTGCAAACGAGGAATCAGGGAACCTTGAGGGGCTCCTAAGTTAGTCAGCAAAAGCAGGTGCCATCCACTTTCTTATTCTTGAGCAGTCACTCAGGCTATCTTTAGCTTTCTTCCCTCAACATCTACCACTTCTTAGTCATTCCACATGCACACATCTTAGCAATTGCTGTGTTGTTGGTACATCTAAAGTACCTTGCTCAACATACTGGGGATGTGGGCCCTGACTTAAGGAGTCAAAAACCTAGTTGGAGTGATAAAACATATAATTATACTTCTAAGTTACAAAGCCAGAAAGTGGTAAGAGCTCCAAATCCCATTGAATTTCTTTTACATCTATTGTGGGCCAAAATTGGGAGGTCTTCTTTATAAATCCGAGGAGAGAGGGACAAGAAAATCTGTGAGCCGTCTTCCCGCTGGAAATCCTGCCTCAACCTGGCCCATAATCTTGTTCCTTAGAGTTCCTAGCCCCCTGCTAGCACCCAGATGGGCATGACAAAATGAATAATAAGTGAATGAATAAACAGAACCCATGGATGAGTTTCAGGGAAGACTGTGAATTCCCCAAAACTGTAGGCCAAATTTTGTGTGTCTTAGCTCTCATCAGCGTTCACTGATTTCCCAAAGCAGTCTATGCTCCCTTTCTCACAACTCCTCTCCCACTCTAAGTGCCACTTGCTAAGTCATTTGCAGGGTATTTAGAGGATGGAAAGTGGATGACAACAAATTACAAAGTGTGTTCCTACGAGTAAATTTACAAACAAATATGGATTGAGTGCCCTCTATGTGCCAGGAACAGAATGGGGATACAACAATGAGCAACCAGCTGTTATACTTGGCCTCATGGCACTTATGGTGTACTGTTCCCCTAAAATGGGGATTCTCAGACTGACTGCATATCAGAATCTTCTGGAGATTTTTTTTTTTTTAAATATGATATGGGATACTCCACAGAGATGCCGGGAATTTGTACCTTAAAAAAAGTTCCCTACAATCGGATGCTAACGGAGGTCACTGAACCCACCCCAGAATGGCCTCCCCTTCTTGACCCTCAGGATGCAGTGAAGACATAGGAGACTAGAAGAAAGTAAGGAGTTACTTGCCTGGGTTGTAAAGAAACATACTGAGAGATGTTTTAATTTGTAGAGAAAAAAATTCCCAGTACCTTCCCCAAATCCTTTGGCAGGGTCAATATTTGTTTGCCTAGTTTCCCTTTCTCAATTCCCTCAGTACATTTATTTTAAAATTTGGAAATGAATAAAGAAAAATAGAGTAACAGAATGCTATCAGTGGAAGATTTATTTTTCTGTCTATAGAGTCTGTGTATATGCTCACGAACTATCTCGTTAGTGAGACAATGACAGAAAGGTTTTTAAGAGAAATCACAAAGTGAATGGCAAACTGACTGAAAGTGGAGTTCGTCTTTAGATATACTTTCTTTTTTATTTTCAGATTTAGGATCAAAGGTCAAGAACGACGACAAAACTCTCACACCCTGTTTTAAGATCTCTCTACCATGGGTTACCTTACAACTTCAAATAGATGCCTGTGTGAACCATTACTTACAGATCCCTGTAAGCCACAGCTTTTAATTCACTGCTCTAAACACAGATTCGGGCTGACTTGGCCCAGAGGCAGTTGCTAGAATTGTCTGCAGACAAAGCTGAGTCTAGACCAGACATGGTAAGGAAGGGAAAGACTGAGATAAAGGAAGAGGGGAAGGGAGACAGAAGCTGGACTGTGTTAGGCAAATGAGTGGGTCTTCCCTCCACAGTCCCCTTCCCAGCCAGTGGCAAACAGCCAGGTACTATTCAGTGCTCCTTTGATGGAACCATCTGCTGAGGCATGTGAAGAAATCTGGGTTTTAAATGAAAGCATTCATTCACTATGGGAGACTCAAGGTGTAATAAAAGGAAAGGAGGAATTTCTCTCCCAATTAGATTTCTAGTCCTCCAAGAGTAGTGATTTTCTTAAAACCCTCAGGATGTCTCTGGACACAGTCATGCAGTAGCACAAGAAATAGAAAGTAGCACTTTCCTATATTACACAAATGGAAAAACGTTGCCAGTGCACATTTTCAAAAAGGGATTAACATCCTACTTTAAAATTCTTGCCCTAAGTTCGCAGAAAGATGCCATTTTCCAAATGGATACCAAGGTGAAGGAGAGGGTCTCAAATGATAATTTATTATAAAAGGTAGTTATTGCAAAGGTTAAATTAGGCATCCTTTATAAAGATGAATAACTTTGTATAGTCCACATGAAGAACCTGGTTTTAATTAATTAAAAGATTTACCTTATGTGGCCAAATTAAGTCCCCTTGATTTCAAGATGAACATTTATATTTAAAAAAACCTCCCATGACTTTTTATAATATGCTCTGCTTTTATTATGGAGGTAATAATAACTACTGTGTATTAAGGGATTTTAGTGCCAGGTCCCGTTCTAAGCACATTGGACACATTTATCTCATTTGATCTCTAACATGAAAGATTATTTGGGGGCCACTGGGTGTTGGATGGTGAGGGACAGTCTCTCCAAAGAGGAGACCTCTAAGCTGAAAATACTCTAGGAATGAGTAACCCTTGTGAAGATCTAGGGAGAGAGTATTCCATGAGGAGTGCTTGAGAATCCTGCTGTGAGGCTTTTATGAGATTACTGTGTGCACTGTGATCATAAAACTCTTCCAAGTTCTGTGGTCCATGTGGGATTCAGGCTTATTTGTCCTATAGTAGAATACACAATGCTAAAAGCTGTGCTCAACAAAGGGACTTACCAAAAAACAATCTCCAGAGTGCTGCCTTTGCTGGAAATCATGAGGGTGGCTGTAGTGCTGGTGATCTGTCCCTACCCAGAGGGCAGAGTGCCAACGATGCACACGGCCACCTGTGCATGCAGTTCCAGACAATAGGGGTCCCCTTGTAACCCCTTTCACTTGGTAAACTTGAAGAGAGCTGTTTCTCTAGGTTTATATGAGTTCCTTTCTCTCCTGTGCATTGGCGGATAAAGCAGAATATTTCTTAATAATGGACAGAAGAATGAAAAGCTACAGGACATATCTTTGGAATGGAAAGGAATGCTAAGTAGCTATTTCAGTCTTAGTTGGCAGGAAATCACATAATTTGTGCAGATAGAAATTAAAATAAAATATTTAAAAATAGATCTATGGGTTTTAGAATGAGCCAGTAACAATAAAGCATTAATAATTGTCTCTTGTGAATTGTCTCTGTTTTACATTTATAGTGGAATATGGGAGCGAGGAGTATTTTAAAAGGGAAGAAATATGTTATCTTAGGGAATTTAAGTCACTTAAATAAATACTAATGAGTGAATTGACCTTGACCAAGTCATTTAACCACTCTTGGCCCCTCAATTCTTTCAGCTGGAACATGAAGCATTTGGAATAGATTTTTAATATTCCTCCAACTCAGATGGTTTGTGTATAAGTCTATGGTCTCCTAAGGAAAAAATTATTGTGTGTGTCTCAGTATCTGTGAATAACCTTGCTATGGTTGTGAGTAAAACACATTCAATAGAGTTCACCCTTTTCAGCACCTAACGGGGTGCTCAGAGAAGAGTGTTGCTTTTGAGACCACCTACTCCCACTCATTCTCCATCATTCCTAAGAGATGAGTGTGTTTTATAGTTCCAAGAGAAATGATAATATATTACATAAAATATCTGTAATGTAAGGAATGCCTACTATGTATAAGGTACTTGATATCTGTTATCTCACTTAATCTTCAAAAAAAAAAAAAACCCTGTAATACCAGTGTCTTTATTATCTCCATTTGAAAGAAAAGAAACAAATTCGAATTCACTGTCACATAGTAGATAAATAGCAGAGTTGGAATTGCAACCTAGATTTATTTGACCCCAAAGCAATTTCTATATCAAACACTTGGAGTAGTCATAGCTGTTGACACTGACATTTCTTTTACCTTTTTGAGATCTATACAAAAAAAAAAAAATTGGAGGAAGGTCTTAATGAGTCTGTTTAATATAGGCAGACTGACTGAGGTGTTCGTCTACAATGGAATAGCGTATGGCAATCCAGTGTTCTCATTAAAAACAGTTAGAAAATCTGGATAAAACTCCCCAAAGCATAAATCTATCTGTAGGCTTCAGAATGCTGCTGCAGTAACCAAGGCTTAAGGGGCCAACATCTGGAAAAGTGACCTCACATTCAGCGATTTCTCCTTTGAGGCATCTGCTGAATCCTTAGGATACAAAGGATAAGGAGATATAAGAAAGCAAGAAACCAAGCAGAAAGTTTCCAAAATGCACAGCTGACATTTCAGCAGTCTCATAGAATGAGTAGGAAAACCTTTGAAGTCCAAGAGGGAAGAACCATTTGGATTGGATAGACCTGTTCTGTATCTAATCATGGTGGCGGGTATACAACTGTGTGCATTCGTCAAAACTTGCAGGACTATACACTAAAAAGAGTGAATTTTACTGGATAGAAATTATACGTTGATAAAAAAAAAAATGAAAGCAGGGGGAAAAAAAAAAAAGACAGTGTCTTGGGATATAATCTCAGTTAGGCCCCTGGGAGAGTTCTTCCCTGGAGAGGGCGCAAACCAGAGGTTGATGGCGTCATACAAAATGGCCCATGAGTTTCAAATCGCCTCAGCCCTAATTCAGCTAAAGTGAATTTCCTCAACTCTATCAAACTATTAGAAGGTAAGATAACCCTATCTGGAGGAAAGTAACATCATCCAGCACTTCAGCTGGATATTCATATGGAACAAAGAAAACCAAATATTGACTTTTATATAGCACCATATCCCCCATTCTCCCCCAAATATTTCCAGATTGATTGCAGATCTAAATGTGAAAAATTATACATTAAAACTTTCAGAAATAAGTAGATGGCTACATGATCTTGGGATAGGCAAAGATTTTGTAATTGAGACATACAAATCATTATAACGGAATAAAATTAATAAATTGTACTGCATTAATATTAAAAATGATATAGAGTGAAAAAGCAAGCCATAGGCTGATAAATAAATATTAGCAATCATATATCTGACAAAGAACTCGTATCCAGAATTTATAAGGAATTCCCACAAATCAATAATGAAGATAGATGACCCAATAGGAAAATGGGTGAAGACTTCAATAAACACTTCACAAAAGATGATATTAAATGGCAGGTAAGCATATGAAAAGAGCTCAAGCTCATTAATCATTAGAAAAATTCAAATTTAAACTACACACAATTTGAATAGCTAAAATTTAAAAGACCAACAATTGAAAGTAGTGGTGAGCAACCGAAACTCTCACGCATTGTTGTGGAAATGTAAGTTGGTTCAATCAGTTAAGGAAAATATTTAGCTTTATCTGCAAAAGCTGAATGTTTGTATACCCTGTGCCCCAGAAATCTTACTCCTAGGTATATACACAAGAACAATTAAATATTCATCAAATAACATAAACTAGAATGCTTACAGTCAGCACTCTTTATAATAGCCACAGACTGAAAATCACCTCACTGTCTATTGACAGGAAAATGGATAAATTGTGGCAGGCAGACAGTGAAATCCTGTATAGCAATTAGAATGATCTAAGTATTATTCAGGCAACGAATCTCAGAAACATAATGTTAAACAACAGACGTCACGCACATGTGCACGCACACCCACTATAGGATTCCATTTGTATGAAATTCAAAAACAGCCAAACTAATTCTCAGTGTTAGAAATCAGAACAACGGTTAGCCTGGGCAGTGGCAAGATAGGAGAGGCTTGACTGAGAGAGGGGACCAGGGACAGGGCTTCCGGGGTGCTAATGATGTTCTGTTTCTGTATCTGGTGCTGAACACCCCATTCTGTTCATTTTGTGAAAAACGCATCCTGCAGCAGAATTTATGTTATACATCAATAGAAATTATTATTTTTATGACATGTGAATTTAAAAAGATAAAGCCTCAGTCTGGAAAGGTGACAAGTAATGGGAATTTATGAGTTCAAAATATATATAAAATCATAGAAGTTCAATATCTCTGGTCATATATTATACCAGTAGAAAAAGAAAACAATAAAAAGAAATACAAACAATGAGAGAAAACAATAAGGTACTACAAATCAACATACTCTGCAGGGGGAAAATTGTAGCCAGAAAGGCTGGGTTCAATTTGGCCAGTTATTTCTAAATTAAAAGTCAACACTGGATTATTTACCAATGACTTAGTGAACTTTCCACATATATATTTTGGCTTATTACATCTTAGAAGGGAAATATTGAATGTTTTCGCAAGTGGCCCATACCAAAGCAATTCAAATACAGGGACTACCTACTTACCATCTTAAGCTGTCGTGAAACTTCACAGTGCATTCAGCCCCTTGCTTACTGCCCACACTTTGTCCTGGTCACTTTCCACTACCTACCTTCCCAAATCTGTTTCCCGTGGCTCACATACGCATCAAGCCTTTGCATAGGTTTCCTTTTTATTTGTTTAAATTGTATGTTGCCATTAAGTTTTTGCCTGTGGATCTTGAGTCACATTTGTCCCTAGTATGCTTGTATTTCAGTGTGAATTTTTATGTGTATGGGAGAATCTTTTGATTTTCACGGGGTACATTTTTTACCTTACTATATGGAATTATGTATATGGATATGTACAGATATTTGTATACATTAGTAGATAAGAGGGACAAAATGTATTAACAAGGTACTATGTTAGAATTTAGCTACCAAGCAGGCTGAACAAAGTGAGAGACTAAGGAAGTCGTTCTTCTAATTTGAGAAAAAGTCAATCAATGAAAGTAAGGTTTTTCTTGGCATTCTGCAACAAATAGATTCCCTGGATTGCTGACCAAGCTTTAAACTATTAAGTTGGTTAGACACAAGTCTTTCACTTGAAAGCAGCATGGAATTGTAAAAGAAGACAGGCCGTGGGTCACAGTACAGGTATGACATTAGGGAAGTTCTTTGTCAGATACCAGTTACTTATTTTAAAGTGAGGATGATAGTAACTGCTTGAAGGTTTGTCTCCCTCTGTGACTCCATGGTATTTTGCTAATGCCCTTATGGTGGCATTGCCACAGTGGGCTTTCATTGTATGAGTATGGGCTTCTTGATGGCAATGACATAGTCTTAATTGACAATTCTACCCAAGCATCTAGCAGATGGCACGGCATAGAACACATGCTCCATAAAAGTTTGCCAGGTGAGTGAATGAATGAATGAATGAATGAATGAACAAGATAATATATAAAGTGCCTATTACTGAACCTGCAATGTTGTAGGCCCCCAATTCACACTAGCTCCTTTCTCTTCCTCTTTCCTTGTTATTCTGTTATCTGGAAGGCAGAATGAATCATTTCGTATCTTGTTTCTATACCATTAGGTAGCCAGGACTAGCAGTGGTAGCCAGGGAAATTTTGCTGAATTTCCCTGAACATTTTATGGAATGAAAAGGATACAGTTTAGATATTTAGTCATACAAGTATGAAGAAGAAAACATTTTCCTATTGGAACAGATCACGTAATAGTACAGAGGAAGAGCTTCAATTTCTTAAAACCATGCTTATTTGCTATAGCCTTTCCTATATTTTCCTTGGACATTTTTTGAGTTAAGGATAATCAGTGATGCTATTTGCAATAACCAAGATCTTTCCATCGTTACCAGAAGAAGGGGAGTGGATTTTTATAGGCAAGATAATTTCTCATTGGCGAAGCAATAAGAATGTATCCACAGCAAGGTGAATGTCAGATGTTTATTTTTAAGTTTTATGAAAAGTTCTCTACTTGTCTGAAGCAAATAGAAAAGAGAAAATTGCTATGGCTTTACGAAATTTCTGGACTTCTCATGGGAAAGTCGTTGACAGCAGTGTTTGATAAGCTTCCTGTGGCTACAAACATACAAGATGTTGACTCCTGAGAAAATGTAATCTTTCTCTTTACAGAATCATGATGTACTTGCAGCTGGAATTTGGTTTCACTACCACACATCAAGAAAGATCTAAAGGAGGTATTGAAAAGTCCACATTGTGGAGAGGCAGTCGCTGTTGTTTCTATTGTCATCATCACCACCACAACCACCATCATCATTATCATTATCAATGAACACTCATGTTTGTTGTATTATTCGTAAGGCACTATTTTAAATGCTTAGGTTCCGATGAGTAGTATGAAATGGTACACTTAATTTTTGTGTATATTACATTTTCCAATGGATATACTCTTCCTGGTGCTCTTCTGCCTATGTACCAATGTACAGCTTCTTTATTTTTTTTATTGAGTATATATTATTTATCAGGTATTGTTTTATTTTTAAATAACAGTGCTATTAAGATATAGCCCATATACCATACGATTCATTCATTAAAAGTGCACAATTCAATAGTTTTTAGTACATTCAGTTATGCAACCATCACCACAATCAACTTTAGAACGTTTTCATCACCTAAAAAGAAACCCTTTAGCCATCTTCCTCCTCCCAGTTTCCCTGCATCTCTCAACCCTAAGCACTAATCTATATTCTGTCTCTATATAGACAGTTCCTTATTCTGGACATTTCATACAAATAGAATCATATAATGTGTGGTCTTTCATAATTGAATTATTTCATTCAGTACAATGCTTTCAAGATTCATCTATGTGGTAGAATGTATGGGCCCTTCATTCCTTTTATGGCCAAATAATGTTCTATTATATGGATAGACCACATTTTATTTGTCCATTTGTCTGTTGATAGATATTTAGGTTGTTTCAATCTTTTGGCTATTATGAGTAATGCTGCTATAAACATTTATGCGCAAGTTTTTGTATAGACATATGTTTTCATTTCTCTTGGGTGCATACCTGGGAATGGCATTGCAGGGTCATACGGTAATTCTATGTTTAATTGTCTGAGGGACTATGAGACATTTTTACAAAGTGGCTGCACCATTTTATATTCCCACCAGCAGCATATGAGGGCTGATTTTCCTACATCCTTGCCATGCAAGATGAATAAGTTGGAGAGATCTACTGTACAGCACTTGAGGCATATAGAATACATTCAATAACTGTCAGCTTAACTAAAATGAACTCCTTTAATTCCCATATACTCTCGATTTATTGACAATCTCATCAATGAATTCGGCACTCAGGAATTTTGTATATTCACAAAGAAGTGGTGTCTTAATTCAATACATTCTGACTGAGACTAGAGAAATCAATTGAATTATTATTTTTTTCAATTCAGTCATCTCAGTGGAAAATTTAAGCTCAATTTATTGATGTAGTGAATCGATTTTTATATCCCTATTATATAATATGTACTGTTTGTTTAAAGTCTTCTTAAAACTTTTCCTAGTGTTAGTTTGCTTACTGATTGAAATTTACGTACCTAAGGACAGAGCTCTATATTTTATTTCTTTATGGCCAGTGGCTTAAAATGAGCAAAGACACGAAGCAAAATAACACCCAAAGTGAAATGATCACATTCTTCTTCTTCACCTTCTAACCAGCCAGTGCTGCCCCCTCTCTCTTCCATCCCAGAGCTATGAGCCAAGACCTAGTCCACAGACTTGAGCTCAGTCACCATGAAGCACAAAACTCTAACATAGGGAATTTGGGCAGTGGCAAACCTCAGAGCTCAGGTCAGAACCTAGAATTATCTTGACCTACCCATGTAACAAAAGGCAAAACCATCAGTTTATGTAGTTCTGAAAAAATTCACTGGTCGATGTCATTTCTCAGCATTTAAAAGAGAGTCCACTTCTGCATTCTCTATTTGCATATCCAACAGAAAAAGTAGCCAGTGAAGGTTGCAAACTCAAGGACCAGATACAGAGGCCTTTGCTTTAGAAAACTGGTAAAACATCACACTCACTCTGTTCACCATCATCCAGTTACCGGTCTGTTATTGTCTTGGAAACTGCGGACATCAGCAAACACAGCAAAATAACAATGCACAGGGGACCGTTCTGTGCACAGGGCCCTGGGAAGGGCCAGTGAAATTCCTCTGATCAGTCTCCTTTTGACTTTTTCCCATAGACCCTGGTCCTGCATTGAAATGTCTGGAATGCTTGGTAGGGACAAAGTGGGTTGGTCACAGGGCAATTATGCTTCTGTCCTCAATGAGATCAGCCACTGGTGGACTGATTTCCTTGTGACCAAAGTACACAAATATTGCACTTTTACAGTAAACAGCTTTCATATCCCTTTTCTCAAGCAATTTTGATGGCAACGCTGGAGGTCAGTAAGACAAATACTATTGACAACATTTTACAAACGAGATGGCCTAGAGAGGCCTGGAGAGGTTAAATGGTTTACCTAAGGCCTCTCAGCTAGTGGTGGGCAGATCTGGGTCCCAAGTCTGTTCTCTCTGCAGAACTCCATTCTATCTCTGTTTTGGTTGTTTAACAACCAAATTCATTTAGCAGAAGATGGTTTTTATTTTAAGACAAATTGGTAACTGTATTTGTTTTTAGAAATCAGATCAATTCGCTGCTTGATTCCCAATTGCTATCATGACTAAAAATTTTCAAAATACAATCTTAAGATTTGATTCTCTGGGGCCCTTGAAATTTAGACTGTCTTTGCAGTAATAACAGAGTGGGGAGATTCTAACATACAATAAATCCTTCAAGGAACTGTCCCAACCCCAAAGCACTTGAATGCCGAAATAGATCAAGGTGGCCTTCCACATGGAGTCTCAATTACAGTGTTATTGTTGATGCAATATGTCATCAGAAATTTGAGGTTCCATGTGGTCTACTTTTTTAAAATATTAGGAAGGTTTTGAGATTATTCCTATAAGCTTGACTCTCACTCAACTACATTCTAGGAATATTTCTTGAATGGGAAAAAAAAATCTATCTATGTGTTTCTTGTACGTTGGTTTTTCCTATGTATATCATTCTTCACATGTCATATGAAGGAAAAAAAATTGAAATTGGCTTTACTATTTCTATCTCAGGAGACAAAACATCAGGCCCAGATTGGTTTCTATTTTTAGTTATTAAATGAAAGTTGCTAAGGATACGGTAGAGATGGAGTTAGGCAAGATCTCTGCCTTCACACAGCTAACTCCCTAGTGGGAAAATAAATATTAAACTATTTACTTATTTGCTATTTTTTTTGGCTTGAGTTCTTTAATTTTTTTAAGTTTATTGTGATAAGAACACTTATCATGTGATCTACCCTCAATGCTTTATTCACTTCTATATCCCCTGTGCCTCACATAGTTCTGAGCACGTATTAGTTTCTCAATAAACATGTGCTAAGTGAATAAATAAATGAGGTCCCCAGGGGTTCAAACTTTTCTATTTCTAAATCTTGATTCATTATCCAATGTCTTTCTTTCTAGGACCAGACTGAAAGTGGATAAAAAGTGAACAATCAGAATTTCACTGAAGCCTGGTAATGATATTTTTATCCAGCAATTATATTAGATGGTTAATGGTGATATGAATGATATCCTGGCTTCAATTTGTTGTAGTCACAAACTTAAAAGCAGACTGCTATCTTTTTTTTTTTTTAAAAAAAGGTAATTAACCAAATGCAGTAAAGATACAGATGGGTCAATGAAACCCATGTCCACATTAATAAAATATTTCGAATTGAACATCACATAATTAATAAGGATAGCATCTTTTAAACACAGCAATGCCTCTATTCATATGCCAGTAATAATGCCAACAGAAACTTCATCATGTTCAACCTTTGCAGCTGAGTTGATTGAATTAAATGAAAAAGATAAATTAGTTCAGTAAAACATTTTTGGCAATTGCCTCCAAATAATTATTGGGCAACTCTCTGTCTCTTTTTGAAACGACAATTTGGGCATTATGAAGGCACAATTATAAGCTGAATAGAGCTGATATACCTAACTGTAAAATATATTTTGCAGCTTCATAAGAAAAAGTTCTAAAACATACTTTCCAGAGATGACAGCAATTTTGTATGTTTGAAACATAAAAACGTGACTGTGACAAACTACTGAGAAAGAATGAAAAACAAATGACTTGGGGGTTCTGTGGCCTGAAAGGTTTGGATCCACACAAGAAGTTGGAAGAAAGCTAGTGGGACAAGATCACCAAAGATAGTAAGTAGTACAAGAGGAAGGCAGGACCAGATCACATACAGATTTGTGGGTCGCAGGAAAGCATTAACTCTATATTCGAAATGCATTCTGACGCTCTTGAAGTATTTTAAGTAGGGCAGTGGCATAAGCTGATTAATGTTTTCAAAAAGGTTGTTATTTGCAGAAGGATAGAAGATGTGAACAGACAGACCAGTCAGGAGGCTCCTGGAATGGTCCAGATCAGATATGGTGGCTTGGGGGGGGGGGGTGGCAATAATGATGAAGATAAATGGACTATTTAAAAAAAATATTCTGGAGAGAGAATCAATGGATTTGGTAATTTATTTCATGGGGAGTGGTGGGGAAGGGATGGTGAGTTAAGAGGTGACTCCCAGGTCCAGGGCTCAAGCAAATGCTGGTATCATTTGCTCAGATGGGAAGAGCTCGGGAATATGGACTAGGTTTAATTATATATATATATTTTTTTTGCTGAAAGAAAAAACAGCAGTACTTGAATTTTTTGTGAGTCATAGAGAGGAAACAAAGGTACAAAGTATAATCCCCACCTTCAAAGTGCTTGTACCCTAACCTTTAAGGTTGGTTGGGCTTTTAATAAACTGAAATAGCCTTTCAATAAGAAACAAACAAACACCCAAACCTTTCAAGTATTCCAGCATAAAAGTCTGATTTTGGTCTCCACTGCTATTCCCAATACTTTTAGGATCAGGTGAGATTTTATTTTTCTTTCCAGCCATATTTCAAAATACACTGTGAGCCACATTTATTTCTATTCCTTTTAAACCAGTGAGAAAAGACTCTCAAGGAAACTGCCTCAGGGCACAGGACCTACTCAGACACCAGCCGTGATATTGGCTTATTTCCCTATAACCTAATATGGGTAAGAAAATGTTTGACTGGAACAGAGTGAGGATTGCCAAATTTAACAACTTTTCAGTAAGAAAAGTGCCACAGAGTCCTCTGTTTAGACATAGTGTAACTTCACTTAAGATACAGTGCTTACCCGTTCACATCAACGAAGCCATAACTACATTTGTGCAGTAACAAAAACCAGATACCTGCCCCTTTTGCCCACTCACAGGCAAGATGAATAAATAAAAGTTGCCCAAAAAGGCCCTTGGGAATTATCTATTGAACACATTGCCCTTCTTGGGTTATAAAGACCAGAGTGACTGGGGATGCCCAATTAAGATGCTATAGGAGGCCCTCTGAGTTTATGTACAATCGCGTAGCTTTAAACAGAAGAATGAATGAAAGGAAATTTGTCTCCATCGCAATAGGGGGCCCACCATCGATTCGCTATCATCTTCCTCAAATAGCACCTCCGGCTGCCATTCCCATTTCTTCACACTCCCAGTACTGTGATAGATTTGAAATATCACTATTATCTTAAAAGTCACCCTTTCTCTCACCACAAATATAATTCATAGTCATCAAATCTGAGGATTCTGCTTGGGCTGTTTTGGTCATGAGGGCTTCCTTGCTTCCATTCCCACTATTGTTTCCTTCGTTCATATACTTTCTTATGCCTAGATTATGACAATTGTCATCTGGCCAGACACTGCAATTTCTCTAGTTGTTTTGAGGCATGAGAACAAATGTTTTAAGGTCAGACAGATCTTGGTTTGCATTCTGCCATTTGTTTGCTGGGTGACTTTTGAAAGTTGTTTAATCTCTCTGGTAAAGTGTAGAATAGCTATCTTGCTCTCTCTTACGTGAGGTAACATGCAGTAATATGGTACTGGACATGAAGACGATGCTCAGTAAATGTCCCCATACTCCACGTTCTACTCCTATCCTCTTTCTAATCTCCATACATTCTGCACGGCACTGCTGGAGTCTTTTTCCCAACTGTGTATGTAGAAATTGAAGGGAAACATATAGGCACCGACTCCTGAAATACGCTCTGGTCAGTGAAAAAGGGGAGTGCCACCTAAAGATTCAATCTGGCCCAAGAAAAAGAAAATTAACGTCAAGAGATTTGTTTGCTTCTTAGAGTTACTAAGGGCAGGAGCGCAGGGTGGATGATGATTTTGTTTACCTAAACATCTTGACCTTCCTTTGTGGTTGTGAAAGGTGAATGATGTCCCCATCTCCAAAACTCTTGGGAGAGAATTAAGGCAAAGAGCTAAAAAAGCTGATTTTGTTCCTCAGCCATAACAGTCTCAGGCAACTTCTCAGTAGCCCTTTTCTTCCTTAGGCCATGCAGACTGCCATGTCTAATATTTCATTTTAAACTGTGATCCAGTCAAATCCTTTATAGAAGTCTGTTAAACACAGCAGCTTTTGTGGGAACGAGGATAAAAGAAACTTTTCTAAGATCAGGGCAAGGCAGGAGAGTTTGGAAGAGATTGGAGGCTGTGAGAGGTGACAGGAATTTGGAGCAGGACGTGACAGGAAAGCATAGGTATTCTCACTATTTTGTCTCTTTCTTGATGATTCCCAAAAATATTGAGATGGAGGCCCCAATAATTTATTTGGATATAAAAGGAAAGTGTAAGCCAGGAAAAACTTGGTCCTTTCCAGATTATATGTGTATAAATAATTAACCAATACAAAAACAATATTGTAAGTAAAATGTCTGTTATCATGATAGTTTAAGTAATTCAGACAACAGTTGCTGTGTGGTGAAAAGTTACTGGCTTAGGTGTTAAAAAACCTCTATTTTAAGTTCTGGTGATTCTCCTAACTAGTCACCTGACCTTGGGCAAGTCACAAACTCTGCAGGCTTGTCTCCTCAGATGTAAAAGTGTAAAGAATGAACTAGGAAAGCTCTGCTATTTGTTGATTAGATAGGTTGTAGTACTCAGGAAAGTCTTCAAAAAGAAGACTGATCCATAGAGAAGAGTTAAGATTCAGATAATTAGAAAGGAAGAATGAAGATATTTCACTTTCGCTCGGGGAAAAAAGCGAAGTCATCTGGGCAGAAACGCACAAGTTGCATCCTTAGATGAGTGCGTTCAAAAGCCCCGTTTGAAGGGTTTTGGCAAGTGGGTTGCACTGATTATATCCTGGGATGTCAATTTTGCCCTTAATCTTTGGAGTAGATAGTAGGGAACGGGATTTTTGATATAAATGATGGTTTGGGAAGATCTGAAAATTGGTATATAAAATGAGAAGAAGGACGTGTGTGGAGGGGACTATAGTATGGAAATACGTTTGGAGATTCTTGAAACCTGAATTAAGATGGTGACAATAAAACTTTTGAACAAACATAGTCAACGAAGAATCCAGAAATGTGCATTTATTTCTCCCCAATATTTCCAATGTCCTCTGGTTAGTTTATAGAGGGATCCCCTCTCAGGTGCAGCACTAAACTCTGACCCTAGGTCCAAGAATTGTGCTATTAATAACTAATAAATCATTTGGGAGATTAATCTACAGGAAGGGCCAAGATCACTTTTTGTTATAAGTAAGAATGACCTTAGGTTATTTTGTAATTAGACATCTTTACATTTATTCCATAATTAAATATAATTTTATAAACTATACAAATCAACAATCAATTCCAAATGACTTCACTAAAGGAGGAATCTTTACATTATTCTAAAAGAATATACATATCATAAGACTTCTACAAATCTGAAAATTAGGCCAGGAAATTATCCTTACACAGAGAAATAATATATTAATTGTTCTCTCTCTTTAATACTTAGATATTTTATAGCAATGTTAAGTCCTTGAAGTACTCATTAAAATAAATGCTTTGAAAGAAGAAATCCAAAATTAACTTTCTAGTAGCATTAATAAAGTTACTAAAACAAACTTGCTTTAACTGGGTATATACATCCTCTTAACAACTCTACACACTAGAATGATACAGAGCTGGAACTGAGGTCCAGATCTACCTGAATGTATAAGCCCATTCGATTTCTGTTCAATCTGGCTGTCACCTTACAAATGGTTGTTGCCTTGCCCTTTTCTCATCCCGTATTCCCCACTTTACTCAGTCTTAATCCTTTGAAGTGATAACTCAGGCCCAATAAAAAAAGAACCTCTCCATGTTATGGGTGGTAAACACTTGGAATATAATAAGTGCTGGTACCAGGCTAAAAATGCCTATAGGCTCAAGAGCAGTTTAAAAACATTATTAGATGATAGATTTAATAGGGCCTCTGAAGGAAAGGAAAGGGAGGTTATAAGATAACATTACATTCTGGAGGTTTTAAAAGTCTCAAGGAATAACATACAATGGTCACTTATTGTCATCACCAGAGACATTAGGCTCTGGCACTCAGATATGACTAAGTGAGATACATCTTAGATTCTAATATATATGATAGCCTAATGGATTGGTTGTCAAATATTCTCTTCTCTCTCTCTATCTCTCTCTCTCTCTCTCTCTGAGAAGTTACCATTGCAATGGCAAATGTAAAAGCAGAAGACTCCATGTGTGCAATTGAAGAGGAACTGGAAAAGAAATTTGCATTTATTGTATACCAAATTGTGTCAAATGCCGCATATATATTTCTTATTTAATGTTTTCCAACAAGCCCATGAGGTATTTTTTCTCTCCATTTATAGTAACAAAACAGAGACATGAGAGATAAAGAAACGTGTAAGCATCAGAGAGAAGTAAGAGAGTTGGAACCAGGACACGTATCTTAATCTATTCTCTGTCCACCATTCCAAAGGGAAACTCTTAAAGAGAGAAAAAAAAGGAGGAAGGAAGGAAGGAAGGAAGGAAGGAAGGAAGGAAGGAAGGAAGGAAGGAAGGAAGGAAGGAAAGATGGAAAGAAGGAAGGAAGGGAAGAAAGAAAGGGAGAAAGAAAGAGGTATCCATTTACCCAGTTATTTCATTCATTGTTGGAACAGCAGCAATTGATGTCTTAAAACAATCTGATCAACTGCACAAAAACTGCTTGTTTGAATTTTGTTTAAAGATTTGATTGAAAACCAGTTGTTTCAGTGGCCATATGTAGACCTGTACTTAATAAATGACCACCCTTGTGTCCCCCAGCTGGAAGAGCACAAAAGAAGTCAGAGGCGAGTCAATGGCAAATTGCCACCTCAAACACAAATTGCAGTACGTAAGCTCTGAAACTTGAATTACCCTTGAAGGATTAAGGTTCAAGACTGTGAAAAATTAAAATGTCACCTACCTTAGAAATGCATCATGAATACCATAAAAATATCATTACTAAGCTTAACTACACTCCTAATCTTCTACTTTCATACATCTAAACTGTTTTGTTATTCTTAATGGACCAAATCCCCTTCTGGTAATGTTCTGGAAATTCTATTTTTGTGGTAATTTAAAAAATCATACAGCATGTTCTTTATATTTGGTTTATGTAGGAGTTAAGACCACTTCAAACATACTTTTCTTTCTTAGTCTGATGGCTATTTAATATTGTGTCATTCACTGGTTGAAATAAAAGTAGGTTAATCTGCAAAAATCCACGAACACCCAAAAAGGATTGAATTGTATCTTTGAGAAATGATTTTTTTTCAAAGTCAGACATCAAAGCCTGAATATTGCAGAAAGTTTATTTTGAGAAGCTTCAGTCAAAACAGTTTGGAAACTATGAAATGAGTCATTTTTTTTTCTTAAAGAAATGTAACTTTGTCTATTCCCACTGCATTTTTGGTTTGGTAGGAGACATCTTTATTCCACAGGATTTTAAAAGCATGTTTAAGATTCCATAGGTTTAGTATTACATCACTAATGGTTTCTAATGAGATCCAGGCAACAGCAAGAAGGGAAAAGAACAGCACAAAAACTGAATTCTACAACACCAACTACCACAAAAAATGTGGAAAAGTCTCATTTGCTTTATCTATGGCTGAAACCATCTGGTAAAAAGGGGTAAATTCACATTCCATCAACCAGATGTAGATGAATGATACCCGATATTTGGTTATTTGGAATCAGCCATCTGAGGCACTGAGATTTTTTTTTACTTTTCATGCAGATGTTTGCTGCCTTGTGGTTACGGTCAAAATGAATTGGTGAAACATGCAAATATCTAGACATTGTATTCATTCTAAGGAGGGCTTAAGACCTCAGTTACCTGTTTGATTTTGTTCCCATAAACACCTTTCGAAAAAAATTACATCGATTTTACTTTTGAGATGATGTCTATGTATATATAGGAAGAGAATGCAAAAATAAATCTTTCCCAAGCCTTCAGCAATTCTGGCATTTTAAGGAAGATAGATGAAGGAACAGTGGGGCAAGGAGGATAACCCACAGAGGAGGTACTATTCCAGGGGAGATCCTTTTCTTTGGTGAGTGATAATGGGTAAATGGGACTAATGGAAAATTTTTAGAATTTTTGTTTAAGGGCTCTGAAGTTAAACTTTCCAATCCATGAATGGGTGTGATAACAACCACTAACACCAGTTTGGGACTTCACAGTGTCAAAACTTCTTTCGCCTTCATGATCACATTTAATCCTTACCAAAGCCTATCATAAAGTTTTCTATAGAGCTGGGCATCTATAGAAAGATGCTGGGCAAAAAGTTTGATAGCTGAAATGATAAATTTATCTCTTGTTCAGACACATGATTCTAGAAATTTTACAAAGTCTCCCTTCATCTCATTTATCCGTTATCATTCACCCAATAAATTGTCAGTGCAAAGCAAGGAGATAAAACATTTTCTCATTTATCTGACAAACCTCACTTTGGGCCCAGACATCGGCATAGTAAAAAACAGCTATTGGCATCTCGTGAAACAGGAAATTCTAAAAGTGAACATTTCTGATTTCCCTTCAATATATAACTTCAACTTAGCAAGCAGTCCTGTGCCCAAAATAATATAGAGTTGCCCAAGGATTGGCACCACCTTGAGCAAGAATTTGGTGAAAAGCCACAAAGTCGGCAGTTGTTTTATGATTTTAGTCTCAACAGTTTTATTAATAGCTTCAGACTTTCCCCTATAAGTGTCTGGCCAACAGGAGAGTTCAGTGTGTCACAACTTACCCATTTTTATAAAAATTAATTGCTAAATCTTTGAAGGAAACAAGGAAATGATAAATAGACAGGCAGACAGATAGGCATGCTGGAGTTTTAATTGTTGTTTGAACTACAGATGTCACCTTTAGACATTGTCTGACTTCACTATAAAATAAGGAAATTTGTACACTTACATTTTTTTATAGCCCCTTTCCCGTTATAAAGTTCTATCATTATTATTTTTGACACTGTCAAAGTATATAACTTTACATTTTGTAATCATAATGCCAATAGTTGCTTAGCCTTAGTTTTATATTCAAATTGACTTATTTGAAGTATCATCTAAGATGAGAACAACCAAATTCAAGTGACTAAAGGCGAGTAAATAGTTTGCACAGCTTTTCTCCTCCCTCCCCTCCCAATGGTCATTGTGGTTTCATGTTACCATTTAAAATTTTCTAAGAAGTGTATCCCTTTGTCCACATGTTATTAGTCTTTTAAAAAATATTTTAAACTGCTGGGAATGCTAACATGTATTTTAAAGCCAAACCTACGGTTCTCCACCACCCTCTGCTTCTTTCCACCTCACGTCTCTGAAAAATAATATTTGACAATATTGACCATATTGCAGAGTAACACATCTTTTAAATTGGGAAGCTATGGACATCTAGTGTTTCTAGAAAATCTCATTTTAAATTACACTAATGACTAAGGATGCGAGGTAGACCTTCAGATCATCTAAACAGTTCCATTGGATAATGTGATCCACCTTCCAGGAACAGCAAAGGTGATTTTTTCCCTTATACTATAGCCTTTGTTCCAATATTTTGTGGATCCTGTAGAAGTATTTGAATAAGATCATCTGACATCTAGACTTTCATTGTATCTTTCAGCAGTCTTTAGGCCCGGAAGCATTTTACTGGAAGATTAAATGTGCTCTATCCACTTGGCCTGTGTCAGATTTCTCCTAAATTTTATTGCTTCCTTTTTCAACAACATAGAACCAAATATTTTCCCATAGGAACCAATAGACATGGGAGTAAAATGGTTCCAAGGGCAATTCTACTCATAGATTTCAGGTCACTGTTCATCTATGTGCAGAGTCAAGATCATCAGATTAGTCAGTTTAATCTTATTACAGTACAGACAGACTACCCTTATCATAACTATCAGTATGGACTGAAGTTACACGGAGAATATGTCTTAGAAGTTTCTGGTTACTTTAGTAATAGACATGAACTTAAAATTCTCTCTTAGATCCAAATTCTCATGAAAACCAAACTGAAGTGAGTAGAAGGATAAAAAAAAAAAAAAAAAAAAAGCACATCAGGAAAATCTGAAGACCATGTCTGATTTTCATTAGGCCCAATGTTTTAGTTCCCATTCTCTTTCAAGGTGTAAGTTTAGAGGCCAGTGTGTATTTTCATGGCTATCCTCATCCTTCTTTAAAACTATGTGTTTTATGTGTAGTCATCGCAGGGTGATCTAATACAGTGATCTCTGCCATGGCTTCTAATTTGCTGACTAAATTTTTCAAAACTTGATAGAGATGCTTTCAACATTATTGGACTGGGTTGAGGCTGTGTAGGTATTTATACGCTTTCGTTAAGCAATCTGGAGTATCTCAAACATTGAGGGTATGGATATCAGTTTGGCCTCATGACATCAACTTCAAACAACACATTTATAGTAAGCATTTACTACGTGCTAAGAAACAGTACTAAGCAAAGAGGATCAAACTATAAGCAAGAGAGACATTGTTCTGGTCTTATTAAGTTTGCAGTCTAGTAAGGATATAAATATTAAATAGCATAATACAGTGCGATAATCTTGCTCTAGAGAACGTATCAGGCATTGTCAGAGCACAGAGAAAGGGAATGAGAAAAACTTGAGACTGTTTAGCTTTCTTGAGGGAGCAATAGCTAAGCTGGGACTTGAGGCAGCCGATTGAAAGGGTGTGGAATGAAGTGAAAAACGCTTTTAATTTCCCAGAGAGTGTCATTCATGTCTCAAATGTATTCTCTACTCTCGGCCTTTGATTCTTCCTTCCAGATTTCACCTGGGGTCGCTACTCCATCAGGTTAGATTCCTTGTCTTCAGTCCCTCTTGCTTGGTGCAAAAAGAGAAGAGCTTACAGAGGAGAGGGGAGGAGGAGACATTGTCTGGATTTGGGATCTGGGTTTGCTATCCTTTTTTTTTAAAGAAAGGCCCTTTTTGGGGTGGCCAGTTTGGATTTTCCTCACTGACGGAGCATGATTGAAACCTCTACAACATACCTCTGGCACCCAGTCTCCTGTTTTTTCCTCCTAAAGTTTTCCATTACAAATAAACAGAAATGTCGGCATGCGGACAACTGACCCTGGTTGACTGCTTGGTTCCAGTCTTGGAATGCATCATAGACACCAACTTCACGTTGTGTCCAGCGGCCACTTGGAGCATGGCTGCCATCTGACCTGTTTCTGCGGTGACCCACAGAAGCTCTGGCACAGTGGTGGGTCATTGAGCTACATTTTCCAGAGAGGACTGATAATTGCAAGATTTACTGAGCAGCGAAATATGACCCATTAAATTCAGGCTAAAAATAATTTTTGCCCTGAGAAAAGAAAATCTAATTACCTCGTTCTTCACTATGAAAAATTGGGTTCATCTGGGTAAGGAGCCATGGACCCTTCCTTTGAAGTAGACCATACATTCCAAAATATCTCTGGCAGAGTCTGGGGTCTGCTTCTGATTAGATAACTGACATACACCTCCCTCCATAAACATCAAATCCTTCAAAAACGGAGAAGCACCTGAATAAAATGCATCTTTGTTTTAAGTAGAAGGCCTTCTTCAGTAATTAGTTATTGGACAACAGTTTTTTTTTCCCTTTTATGAACTACTATTAAGACCTAAGAAGCAAAAGGATATCAGATGAAATTCTAGCTGAAACTTCAAATCAGTCTTCAATCCAGTCTAGGTAGTATCAGGTTTACCGTTGACCTCATGGAAGTACTTCCACATTTATGTCCCATCCCTGTCTCACAGAACTGAATTCCTTGCTAATAAAATATGAATCTTGAAAAGTAAAATATTATGTTTCCCTCAGAATATTTTGCTCTTTGCGTAGATGAAAAAAATAAAGCAACTCAAATCTCTATGTGTATGTGTATCTTGCCTCCTTCCACAAGGAATGTGATCTTTGTATATACAACTCAAAAACAGTTAACCAAGGAAAAGAGAACAAGAGTAAACTCCTGTGGCCTCATTACAAATGAGGTTACAGCTAAATTGGTTGAAGGTTACTGTGAAGAAAACTATTGTTTGAAAATTCTAATCCTGTTGTCGCATACATGTGACTTTTCAGGTAAATCCTAAATGGAGAAATAAAAAACAATATCTTCTATCTTGAAAGGCTCCTTAAATAGTGGAATGAGTTAGACAATTCCTGCTTCACTAAGATTCCTAAATACTTTGTGCCAACTGATTTCTGCCTCTCCACGTGGTTTTACCATTTAGCTTTTATATATTTCACGAAATGGAACAATAACTTTGTTATGTCCTTAACAGGTTGGGCTTTATGAAGATAAACTTTTAGAAGAAATGTAATTTTTTAAAAACAGCTCACTCCGTTGCAGGTGAGCTGGTCTCTTCAAAGTGTAAAGTGTTCAATAAACATCACTTGGGCACTTCCCTGTTAAAAGGTCAGGATCTCGAGAAAGACTGTGGTTCTTCTGAATTATTTCTTGTTTTAAAAAGTGCTTTCTATCTGAAGGTCTGTGGATTGTACCAATGTCAATTTCTTAGGTTTTGATACTGTACTATAGTTAAATAAAATATTACCACAGGAAAAAACTAGATGAAGGGTTCTTGGGACTCTCTGTACTATTTTTGTAACTTCCTGCTAGTCTATAATTATTTCAAAATAGAAAGTTTTAAAAAATTAAAATTAATGTCAGTGGTCAAAAAGAGCAAATAAAGAAAAAGGTCCTTTCTAACCAGCTCGAGAAGGCAAATATCTATCTGCTGACACCATGTTCGTTAAATAGAAGCCTTCATTAACACAGTCTTGCAGAAGCCCCCCAGCAAACTTGTACTCCTCCAGAGATGCACTCTTGACAACTCTGACCCTACATAAAAAGACTAGAGATAAAAAAATAGTAATAATAAAAAATAAAACTGAAGCGATCATGATTTCCTAGCAAACGTAAACAGCACTTCATTGCTGTGGTTATAATACTAACATTCTCTACAACAAATAATCCAACTCAATGAATCTTGTCTCTACTCCTATAACAGCCACTCTTTAAAACAAAAGGCAAATCACTATCTATAAGGCCAGGAAGAGAAAAGATTCTACCAGGGAAGTTTAAGGAAACTTTAGTTCATTGTTCTGCCTTCTGACTCAGTAGAAGCCTCAGCACTGAAGCCGTGGACTTGTCAACAAAATGGAACTAGCATTGGAAGGAACCACCGGAATTGTCTTCTCCAGTATCTGGCTGAAGATATGGGTCCTTTGACTGCACAGTTCACTTCGATGTCCTTACTCTCTAAATTTTACCCATTCATTTGAAGACTCAAAAAATCCTGCAAAAATGCCAGTTCAGTCAAAGCCGCAACATAAACATAAACATAAACCTTCCAAACTAATTGATGCTGTATATACAGAACCGCCAACTGTTAGCTTAAATTAGGTGAACAGAAAGTGACTGTTCAGAAATGGTTTTGTTTATGCAAATGTACGCGTGGTATGAGAATAGCATCATGAGCTCTTTCAAATATGTCGGAGTAGCTTTTAAATTACAAGGTAAATGTAATTAGTCAAGTTCCCACCTTCTTCAGTATGTGAAAATCAATAAACAGAAAATGCAAGAACTCCAGCAATTTCCTTCAATAAATGGTTGTTAATTCATAAACCGTGAGACTCTTGGGCCGACGGCCGTGGCAGGGTCCCTGTGTTCCTCAGCCTTACCTAGTACAGTGCTGGGAATACATCTGATTTGAAAAACCACACATTTAACCAGATACTGAGATAAACTCCAACTTGATATAAAATGTGGTTTTATTAAAAAACTCTGTAGTCCATATGTGTACATACAAGCTGTTATATTTTTCCAGAAAAATATAATATTGGGGCTGAAAGATGATTGCCACTCGAGGGAAGTAAACTAAATTAGTAAACCCATAGCTAGGCTGAGAGAAAGCAGAATAGCCCCGAGCAAAACTAATATTCTAGATCTGGTCAAGGGAACACGAGACACGTACAAAACTGAATGACCCGAGTAACAGCGCAGTTAAAAGAAAGATTCTTAAGGAATTAATATTTTACAAAAGGAATATGTGCCAATTAAGAGGACAGATTTTTAAAAAATTAATATACTTTATTTTTTTGAGATTAGATTTTTAAAAAGTATTTGATAACAGGTTCTTTTGAGAATATCATATGTTTATAAATTATGGTACATTATTCTATCTCTACTTTTTTTTTATGCATTTGGTTCAAACACCAGATTGCTCAGTTCAACTAGCTCGCTAGATTTGCTCAGTCCAGTCAAAACCCTAAAACTTGCCAGCTTCTAGAAGCTAAAATAAAACTGGACTAAGATCTCACAGGCCTACACCTTCCCTCAACCTTAAAAACCATTAGAGATTGTGCGGGTCACCCCTCTAAACTAATTATAAGAATATAATATTGATGACCCATCAGGAACATGTGAAGACATTACAGCAACTCATTTAGGGAACACTGCCGGTAATCGGAAGACCCAGGAGAGTGGGATGCAGCTCTGATCTTCGTAAAGGAGGGAAGAAAGGCAGGCAGGTGGGGTGGAAGTGTTTTAAACTAAAATGCAGTTCTAAGAAAGTCGGGCAAAACCCAGAGGAGTCCTCAAGACAACGTTGCCCATCGGAGGGGTCCCAGGAAAGAGCCTGCCTCAATAACCCTGTTGAGCTCCACTGGAAGTGTTGCTTCAGCAAGAACATGGATTTTAACATGGAGCTGCTGAGGCATTGGTCAGTTACGCTCCTGACAGTAGCAGACCTGAGAGGCCATTTTCAAAGCCACCACTGTTGACTCAGCCTTACCTTTCTTTCACTGCTCCTGTATATTTACCTTCCACTGTCATTGGGTCAATAAATTCTCCATAGAGTCTCACAGCATTGCCTGTGTCGTTGTGTTTTAATATAAATACCTTCGCCCAACATATTTTATTTCCTTCTCTGTCTTAGTCCTACTTAATCTTCAAGATCCAGTTGAAACGTGTCTCCTCCAAGATGTTATACCGGATCATTATGGCTCCCATTTAACCCCCCTTTTCTGTCTAGGGTCTTAACTCTACCTTCTGTCATTAATTACATACCATTTTACCCTGCTCCCTACGGTTTTACGTGTAATCATTAGCTTTACTCATAGATCTAACAATCTCAAAGGCCCTGACTTTGCTTTTCTTTTTAATCTTCTCAGGGCTCACCACAGAGTGACAAAAAAATATGGTTAAATGAAAATAAATATCATTCTTAGAAAGACAGACAATCCTAAATGTAAAATTTAAATATTTTAAGTAAATCTCAGTATCAGACACATCAAATTTCCTAACCCACCCATCATATTCCCTCCAAGAGTTCTTGAGTTGAAGCCTGAAACTAATTAGAATGACGATTCCCTTGCAAAACAAGATAGCACCATTGACGGAGTATACTAAAAGACCAGCAGCAATCATAAACAGAAGTTGCTTCAGGTGGAGGGGAAGCAGGAGACTGCTTTTGAGGGCCACTGAAGTTAGCCCAGGTGGTAGTTCACAAGGTCTCATCCTAAATGCCTAGCGAAGGGCCAAAGCTTATACCCAGTTTAGGTGATTTCTCAGAGTTTGGCAAGCAGCGATGTGGACCATGCTTAGAGGAATTGAGGCCCTGTTCATTGGACTCATTTATTAGAGTTACACCAGTTATAGACAATGGTGAAATCCAGTCAGAAAGACAGAGGGCAAAGGGCTGGGCTAAGGCTGCAAGTAGGGGTCAAGGGTCTAGTGAGTTGGAGGATTCCAATGAGGAGAAATGTAGGATGGGAGCAGTAGCTGTTTCTCACTTCTCCCTTCAATGCTCAATCTTTAAAGATTTACCATTCATTCAGACTCTTGTTCATTCATTCATTCATTCACTCATTCATTCATTTGCTCATTCATTCATTTTTATTCCTGAGCATATTACAAGGAATGCTAGGACAAGGGATACGGACATGAGCAAGGTGAAGTTCAAGTTGTGTGGGAAGACACTCAAATAAACAGGTTATTGAACATAGTGAAATAAGTACTGAAAAGAGGGAACGATTATTATGCAGGGGCGAGGTAGTCACTAGAGCTTGGTGTGCTCCCAGTAAACAGCCCCCCACCAAGGTTCCACTATGCTCTTAGTAGAAGTGAAAAAAGAGCCCAGAATTCTGCACGTTCCTGAAAGGAAATCTCTCCCTCCTTAATAACAGTCCCAGCCTCATGATTACAATCTGCATGTGAGGCCATCAGGACTGCATGTATCACGCCCTGCATTCTGCAAGACCCCCAAGACTTCTAGATCCTCCTGCACGGCCCATACTCCATGTCTGACTGGTTCTGTGCATCTCCAGCTCTGATCCCACGTCATAACCCTTCCTAACTCCTCTAGAACTCAGGATCAGTCATCAGCCAAGACCCTATATATCAAACTCTTCTTTGAATGTTTTCTCCTATTCCATGCTTCCTACATCCCTTAAAATTTACAGTCCTCCTGACGTCCATACACTTGAATCCCAGAGCCTGGCAATAGAGGAGGTGTCTTGCTTTCTCCTCTTTGCCATTTTTCATCCCTCATTCCTCTCTAAAATACCACCCCACTACCCCTGCTTGTTGCAATCATTTGCTGATCCTTGTATTACTCCCCTTCATTTCTAGAAGATTTTAGCTCCTGGTTGTAACTCTTTTCAATACAATGTCTGTCATAATTCTTAGTAATTTCAAATAGTCATGTATGTGATCCTTCTAATACCCTGGCCTCTTACTTCTTTGAGCTCCTCTCTTCAAATAATCTTGTCCTTCAACATACCTCAGCTACCCACCTTCTTTCCCAGATAACATCAGATGACTCATCCTTCTAAACTCTGCTTTTCAGGGAGCAGTCAGGCAGCTGAACCCAACCGGAGGAGAACAGCTAAGCTGACTGGTTTTACTTAAAATTCATTACTGTTCAAGTTAAATGCTTAGTGCTACCTAGAAATTCCACTGTTTTCCAAGTCCAAACACCTTCTCTTCTCTTCCACAAAGCCTCCTTCTACATTTTCCCCAAAACTTGGTAAACAGAAACTCTATTCTTCCAGTTTCTTAGACTAAAAGACCTTGAGCTCACTTTTGACTCGTCTTCCCAGTGGTGTGCTGGTAAACAGGTAACAGCAGGCACTCAGCTATGCAGGGTGGGCGAGAGGGGAAGGCCCCACTTCCTTCTGCAAATACTCCCACCATTATCCATTTCTAGCTACAAATGTCACATCATTGAACACTGAGTTGGGAAGAGCTGCACAGTGGTACACTATTATATATATATATATAATACTATACATATATATATATATATATGTATAGTATTTCCACCATAGAGATACAAAAGATGTAAGTAACTAGGAAGTGGTACATTTTTAATATTTATTACCTTTTGTTTTAATGTAAGTCATGTAACTAGAAGTTGACATGATTTAATCTGTAATATGGCTCGTGTTTAACAACCGACTCACGAAATTCCTACAAATTTAACTATCGATTTTCACGATCCCTAATGAGCTGGCTCCGGCACACCACTGCCACTTTCTCCTTCACTCCAACTCATTAGCAAATCCTGACGCTCTACGTTCAAAATGCTTATCTAGAATCTGATTTGCTGTTCGCCATTTCCGCCAGCGCCACCCTGGCTCGAGCCATCATTATCTTTCAGTTACATCAGCTCTCCCACTGGCCCTTTCTCAGGAGCCAAATGTAGACTCCCAGTCAGTTTATATCCCTCTTTTGATCATGATTGCCAACTGCTTTCCGATTCATATAGAATAAAATTCAAAGTTCAACAAATGGCCTACAATAATTGGGGGGGGGGAGGTGTTGGGGAGAAGAAGAATGGGAGCAGAGAAGGAAGGGGAAAAAAGGAAGAAAGAAAGAAAAAGAAAATAAATAATAGTGGTATGGACGGGTGCCACTGTGAGAGTGGAGGGGCATGTGACTCAGACAGGGGTGGGGGAACATTTCCTGGAGGATGGCACCCTTATGCGGTCCTTAGGAACAGCACATACACACTCAGTTAAATGCCAGTTTTGTATTCTGCTTGTTCAGTAATTCTGTGTAGTTTTTGTTTTGGGAGAAGTAGTTATAATAAATGGGAACTCATTCTTCGTCCTTTATAGAAAATAAAACATCATTCCATCATATCAAGCTAGATTGCTAAAGAGACAATCCAAAGCAGAGGAAAGTAAAGGTGGCCTGTTGCATATGAAGAATATTGTCCCATGACACTCCCAGTAACAGCCTGGTCTCAGAAAAATGGCTAACTGCAAATATTTGATAAGTGCTTAAAAGTTTTCCCCAAAGCTCCAAACCCTAAGGGAAGATAGAGTGTTCCCAGGCCAGACTAAAACCTTTTAACCTTAAGTCCCTTAAACATAAATAGGTTGCCAAGATGCCGAGTGGATATTTAAATCATCCACTTCCTGTTTCAGTGCTATCTCTCTGTTTTGGAGAGGGACCAAAAATGTTTCATTCCTTTTGGCACTGCTTTCTTCATTTAAAAAGGATTTATACTTCAGGGGTTTTGACTCCAGGAAAAAAAATGAGCACATATTTTGGATGTCAGATTCTGAATGTTTTGACCCTTTCAAACAAAAATACACTACTCTGTAGCCAGTGAAGTGAGAGAACCGGATCTGAGAGAGAACATGTCCAAATGGGCTTCTAAAGTGACGAGCAAAGAGGGAAAATTGGCCCATCTACAATAACTTGTTTAGGAAACATTAAAAAATAGTCCATCTAAGAAGTTGATTTTAAATGGACTGCTCGTAAATGGTTTTGTTTAAATGTAATTTAAGATTATCTAACTATTTCCATCATGTCTGAGCTATCAGTCAATTAAACTTCAAATGTGATGAAAACGCATCCATGGCTAGTTTTATGAGGTTTCATTAAAAAAAAAAAAAGGAGTAAATAGAAGGTTCCTAATGATGTATCTTGGATAGAGAGCCTTCTTTGAAAGTTCTCAACCAGGATGAGGGTTGGTAAGGAGTGAGCAGGGATAATTTTAGTGTCCGAGCAGCTTTTGTGAACATCCATATTATCAGCCTGTGTAGTCTGAAAAACTCTCCAGCTAATTCTGATTGTACTTGGCAACACCTCTTCCCAGCTAAGATACTTAGAGGAAGTAGCACAATATTAGAAGTATTAACACAGTATCAGTGAACATTCCTGTCTTCAATTAATTAAATTTGATTCAGTATTTGTTCATCCTCTACTCTGTGCTTGAAGTCGTGCTTGGCAGTGGAATTGAGGGCAGAGAATACAAAGGTCAGTGAAGACTGTTTCTGCCTGATGGTGAAGTGCAGCGAAGAGTAGTAAATCCTGTTGATCAGAATAATACACAGACATTGAAGCTGTGGGAACCCAGGAGGAGAAGCAGTTATTCTGGTCGGGGCCATCAGGCAGTGGTTGTATATGAGTTGAACCTGGAGTTATGGCTTGACTTTCAATCAGTAGAGAGTGAATGGAATAGCACCCAAGACCAAAGAAACAGCCTTCTCGGTTGACAGCTCGTGCTGATAGATGGTTTCTTGGGGGAAATATATATGCAACCTGGGTGGTTAGTCCTTCCTGCATGGCTTAGGAGCTGCCAGCCTCACAGGTAAACTGTGGGTTTCATCATATTGCTACTGTTTCAAAAATTGGCACACACTCAGGTGCAGGAAAAGAGAAAGCCTTCTACCACCACAAGGGGGAGTACTGAGAAAGAAGTCAATGGTTCGATCCTCTCATTGGCCAGTGCAATGGTTGCATACTAGCCGTCACTCCATGGAGCACCTCAGAGGGCACACTGTTGTCTTAGGGTTCTGTACAAAAGTATATTATCTATTGGAAGAACAACATGTATTGATCCTACTGAAGTTCATAGTACATGTTCTTATAAATAAATCACGGTATAATTAGAACCAACTGGAGAAAGAGGATAGATCCCTCACGAGGCATAATCTGGCAATTCAAAGGTGTGTCAGAAACTGCGAATACTTAGAAAACACTGATTAAAACAGCTGAGAGTAACCCATTGGATGACTGGCCTTCTCCAACTATTTGATTTATTACATATGGGTAGGATTTAAGTCTATTTGCTGAAAATGCAGGATTAGGCCAATTGGGATGATTAGACAGCAATTGGCAACTAGTCACAATATGTTCACTTTTAGTAAGCATTTATGATTCTTAAGTTTATGCTACTTCTGAGAATAATATTCATCAATTTATATACTTTTATAAAAATTCAATATCTACTAAGTGTTTGGGTGACCTTACTATATCTGTAAGCCATCCAAGATTCCTTTTAAAACTTTATAGTTTTTGGTTTTCTAAATATTGTCAAAAGATGGGGAAAAAGCCTTAAACTTGAGGGTGTTCTTGTGGAATTTGGCTCCCATGTCCCATTTCTGTCTGTATAGCTTAATTTTTTTTCAGCAATGAAAATATGTTCTCATCACCTCTACAATACAAAGCAAAATGTTGGCTTACAGCCTTTTGCGATTGTGAGTAAGCTGTCAAGGCATTAATATTTTAGTGGCTCCAAAGTTGAGTTGAGGGAATTTTAATCTTATTTTCTTTGTTTTCCAATGTGACTACTCTAAACCTCTCTTTTCATGTTGGAAAATAAAAAATGACAGACATGACTAAAACTGACAGTCAAAATATAGACAACTCTACCCTGTTGAATGTACATTTTGTTCTAGATGAAGTGGTGTTCTGGAAAAAGACACGAGCTAAAAGTAACATATAACAGCTTGGTAAAAAATTCATGGCTGTGAGAGGAGGGAACTAATATTTATTGAACCTCTACAGGCTCTGTGCTAAGTTATTCATATTATTTCATTTGTTTCTTATAACTCCCATCCCTACCTTTTTACAGATGAGGAAATGGAAGCTCAAAAGGGTTCAATATTTTACCTAGGCCTGACAGCTAGTACAGACCCCATGCCTTTTGCACTACAGCTGGGTTCTCTCTTGTCTATCAATGCTGATCTACCAGCGTCAGGTGCTTAGAACACTGAGTTGAAAAGAATTCTGAAGCCACGAGAAAGAATGCTATGTTTAATTAGCAATGTCAGTCAAAGGCTAGGAGCAAGATTGGTGGCAGGTATATTATTTGTGTCCCCAATAAAACACATGAACTTTTACTGGTAATTTTAGCTTGAAAGTAGGAGGCTGGGATGAGTATAAAATCCTCGTGGATTCTAGCCTCGATATTATTTCCTTAGTAAATATAGATTTTCGGAGTTAGTCTTTCCCCTGGTTATATTATTTCCTTACTATTATTTTATTTTCATCTAAAATCTTTAGTTAACTTTTTTTAAAAAACCCTTGGGAATGAGTCTGTCATCACCTCTATTCAAAGAGTTAACTCAGTGTTATGACCAATTTTATACTGTTGGGAAGTTAATATTAAATACTCTAGTGGAGACAATGTATACATGTGTGTAAATTAATTCTAATCGAACCCTAGGAACTATTGTTAGTATATGGCAGACTCTAATGAGGTGTACACACTCCCCAAAGTGTAAGAGGTGTTTTAAACATTACTATCTAAATTCATACCCGAAGAGCATAAAAGATGTGGAAATAGTTTTTATTTGGCAAATGAGTGGGTGCTCAATATATGGGGTTGGTAGGCTAGAAATGTTTGTAGAAATGTAGAAATGTGCAGGCATCTCCATCCTTGTGCATATAGGGATTGAAAATCTGGTAAACTCTGATTTGGAGGAATGCCATAAACCTAGGATTCTATTCAGCCCTGTACCCATTTAATGAAATATTTGAACTTGGCTGGAAGGGAAGCTGATCCTGTCATCAGAATATTGTTAACATTTGCCAGGGAGTAAAACTTTTGCATAAGGTATTTGTTGGAGCAACTAAAAGGACTGAGAGAGAACTTTCCCAAGTGTACAGAATAGGTTTTATAATTGTTTTTGTGCTTGCTGGCTAATAGATGTTTGAGAGTCTCTGAGACTCGTTTCCACTGTAACTCACCATTGAAGTTATTTGGTGGGAAGCAGTACCTATGTCTAATCATTGGAAATTATCGACGTTCACCATAAAGATCCAGGCAACTATTTTAGATCATTTTATAACAATCAGTTATTGTGGGAAATCTAGTAGAGACCTTTTCTTCCTCTTCTCTCCTCTTGGTATTCCAGGATTATTTACTGGAAAGAAAGAGGGTAAGTCATTCAAGAGTCATAGTCCTAGAACTTGAAGCCACCCGACTCTATGCTGGGGGCATCAGGGTGGAGGTGGGAGCAGAGCTTTGAGTCCCATATGAGATGAAATTTAAATTTTAAAATAAAATGTATTCTTCCTGAGTTTAGGAGGTGGGCAGAAATGTAATTAAGGGGTTCCTATACCTAGTGATAAAAGGAAGTTTGACATAGAACAGTTAGAGGTACTGATGGGGAAAAACAAAATTATATTGTCCTTATACCCTCAATGAATTGAGACGTCTTAATAAAACCAACTATGTTATCATGAGATGAAGTTTGTATGGTTGGGCTAATGTTTTAACATATGTACAAGGTGAGGTCTCCAGATCTCACATTCCTCATAATCCTCAAGGAGTAAGATTTCCATTTCTCCCATTAGAAAATCACTCTTGTTTAAGAGATAGAGCATGGAATAAGAAAAAGGATAGGGGCAGCTTTTCTGACCGTCATGAAGGTACCCTATTTGCACACAAACACAGAACGCTGCGTTTCTGAGTACCTTCTGCCCGCCATTGCTATCATCTCCAAAGGAGGCAATGAATTACCTTTCAAATATATTCGAGGCTAAATTTCTACTAGGTTAATTTAATTTTCCTCAATTGACAATGCAGACTGAATGAAGACATAGGTAAAACTTGAAAGTTAAAAAAAAAGACAAGTGGCATTTGCTATTGGGATACTCTGAAGCACTCGGTTTTACCCATTAGATTTATTGTCTGGGAGCCAGGTTGTGATGAGGAAAACTAGCAGAAAAAAATTTTCCCTTTGGCCAACATCCCCAAATTACCAGTTCGCTTAGTGACAAACAAATTGATATATAGAATATAGAAAAATAAATACTATAAAAATTCTAATAGGAAAGCATTTTAAAGATAAAATTGATGGCTAAGGGTTTATAACATATATACAAGCAGGCATTATAATTATTCCATGTTCGAAGAGATGAGAATTATGAATCAATTACTTTAGATTTCTGTTCAACACAGTGAACTCAACAGATCCAAAAAGTGTTCTTATTCTATTTCAAATACATAAATGTTATAGAAAAAAGGTCAGAAAAACATTTAGAAACACTTAAATAAGCTTGAAAGCAGGAGAGAAACATCTCCAGGTTACAGAATATGGAGGGAATTCAAAGATAGATCAGCTAGCCTGAGTTAAAGGTGTGGTAGCATTCACGGTAACATGGCAGGAAACTATAACAGGGTTCCTTCATAAAGCCAAGAGCTGGAAAGGCTGTGTTCCTTCATGAACAGAAATAGCAATGCTCTAACCCTGGTAACCTACTAATAGGGAAGAGACCCATCAGCAAGAGGTAAATAAACACTGAGCAGAGGGGGTGGGGAGAGAGAGAGAGAGAGAGCGAGCCCCTTTTTGTGTGAGGGAATGAAATTCAAATCTGAACTGCCTGCTTAGTTCCAGCCCCAAACTGATATGAAATGTGATCTAAAACCAGTGAAATTAACAGAGACCAATGAAGGGAAATGGGAAACTATCCTTAGGGGAGCGCCTTCACAATCTAGGCAATGCCTTAAAACTTCTCGGAATGCTGGAGCTTGGTTTAGAACAACCATAAAGAGATTGTGAAAGTCTTTGGATAAACTTGTCCAAGACAAAGGATCTAGAGATGCAGGCATTTGGCGATTGTCCATTGGGAGGAAAAAAAAAAAAAAACTGGCCTGTTTTCTAACACTGAGGCCATCAGTGCCCTTCCAGAGTTTCTGATAGCTTTTTATTGTCTAACGACTATATGTGGACAGCCAGCCAGGGGTCACCAGGATTCTGAGGAAAGAATGAGAGACCAGCTCAAACAATAGAAAATAGGAACACAAAGGAAATACAGGTGAGACGGGAAAAGAAAAGCGCATAAAAATATAAATAATTTTTCCAAAGAGATAAAATAACTCTTGTATCTCTGAAAAAAAGTAAGATATTATCAGAAGAGACATCTAAAACAATGACAGCAACAAAAGAACTGTTGAAAATTTTTAAAATTATCAAAAAAACAATGACTATACAGACAAAAGTAAGGAATCCTCCTAGATATTAGAATAAGATATAGAATAGTAAAAAAAAAATGTTTTGAGAAAATATAAAATCAGATGGTCAATTGAGGAGATCCAGAAGAGAGAGCGAGAATGAGCATGGAAATGTAGGAAGGAAATTATCAACAAAATGATATAAGAAAATGTCCTATAACTAAAAATATATATTTTTCTAGATTGACCAGGCCCACTAAGTATTCAGGTATAGAGGTTCAAACAAAGAAAAATTCAATAATACCAGGGTACATTGTTATGAAATTTCAGAATATTGAAGATAAATAGATGATTCTATATACTTCCAGAAAGGAAAAGTTTAGGCAACATATAGATATTCAGGAATTAAAACAGCACCAGGCTTGTCAAGAGATCAACATGGAATCTAGAAGGTAATGCAGGCACATTTTGAGAAGTTTTAGAAAAAAATGGTTTCCAGCCTAGAATTCTATGCCCAGCCAAAGAATCAATCAAGTATGAGACAAATCAAAGACATCAGAAAATGTTTTCTCCTCTGCACTCATGTGCAGGAAGCTCCTAGATGATCTTCCCCATCAAAACAGGGGCACAAAGAAAGAGGAGTGATGGGATCTAGAAAGCAGAGGATTCAAATTTCAGCTCACATGAAAAGAAAATTCCTTTCAATCCTAAGATGACTGTGAGGTAAAGATTTTGAACAGCTAGCTGTGCAACAATCTTAGAGAATTCCAAGAAGTTTCCAGGAAGAATATCTTTAGAGAGAGAGAAAAAAAGACAAATACCTCATGTGTTTGACCATATTGAAAACAGTTCAATGTTCACATTAATGACAGAAAACTATCATTAAAGGGAGGAAGGTAGTAGTATAAAAAAAAATGTAGTCACAGTATACTATGTGGCCACTTAGGAGCAATATTTATAGTTATAATAATGTTGGAAAGATGAGGAAGATGGTGTCTATTTCTGCAGCTTCTCTTCTGTTCCACAGATCTGTCTGTCTATTCTAATATCAAACTGTCTTGAGGTATGTGGCTTTATTATTGTTAAATGTTAACTTTCTACTATTGGAAATAAAAATTTAGCACTTTTATTCTGTAGGTTAGCTACATTTCCAAATAGTATGTTCGATATGGCTTGCATAATGACTACACTACCTAGGGCCTAAAAATTCTGGAAACTGAGAAAATTGTGTATTTATTGTACTTTTTAAAGATTAATAACTGGACCCTTTGCTTTAAATTTAGAGATAATTTACTTAAATTGCTGTTTGAAGCTTGAAGAAAAACACAATGAGCTAATTATTTGAAAATGTAACTAATTTATTATTTAAAATTAAGTTTCTCCTATGTTTTCAGATATTCATATATATCATTAATAATAATAAATATAATGGAATTATCTCATGCATTGAATGACAGAAATCTCTCTGACTGTATTTAGAAATTTATCCACATGCTATTTATGAGAGATCCACTTTAAATATTTACATGGAAATATTAAAAATGAAAGGTTTAAAAGTTATGTAATAAATAACAATAGAAGGAAAGACATACTAATATTACTACCACACAAAATAGAATTTAAGGTGAATTAATGATAAAAGGAATTCTCCATCAGGAAGATTTGAAAATCATGAATGTATGTGTATGTTTCAAACAAGAGAACCTTGAGACATATTACTAATTTTACAAGGAGAAATGGACAGATTCACAATCTTTGTGGGAGACACAGAAAAAGCTCTCTTGGAAATTAATAGATTAGGGAACTTTTAAAAATCAGTAAGACTATAAGAGATTTAAACAATATGGTTAAAATAAATCAAAAAAGCTTTAAGCAAATGAGAAGCATTAAAATAGAAGTGTTCATTTTTGTTTCATTATATTTAATGAAATATTTAAAACCTAGCTTGTTAAAGAAAACCAAAACATGCGTGTTACTCCATTGACACAAAGCTAGTCAACATTTTTACTCTATTTAAAAATTTTAAATCCTTTTTTGAGTATCGTCTTCAAAATGCTCTACAATTTACCAAAGAGAATATTTGCCTCTTTAAGTTTAACCAATTCTATTCTTTTTCAACTTTTCTTCTGTTCTATTTCTGCACCCCCCACCCCACAACCTTCTAATTATTTTCATCCTCTTGGGCCTTTCCTATCAGATGCTGAGAGACTTTATAAATATTTATGAACTGTTCCTTGTCTTCCTTGAGGAAGGAAAATACATAAACACCAACTATTCCCTCTGTCCGCAAACTGGAACGACTTTGCCTGATCACTATGATGGTATTTGCTACCAAGTCTTTTATAAATACTAAATGGTGCATTTTTTCACGTTGTGCCCCCAAGTGAAGCAGGTTTTCTTTATACACCAGAAGGCCAATCCAAATGACACATGTTTGCTTTATCAGCCTCTGTAAAAGTCTAGTGGTAATTTATATTGATTACATAATAAGAAACTCCATCCCTGGTACAACATGTTCTTTCAGCTGCAGAGCCACACCTGTAGAAATGCTAACTCACATCTGGTTCCATAAATCTGTTCTTTCTGATCCTCTGGAGAGAAACTTTTATGTAAACTATAGAGCTGCATGTGGGACAGGAAAGACTAAAGCAGATGGCTAAACCTAGCAACCATCTGTACCCCAAGCCTTGAGTTCTTATTCCCTTCCTTGACTTTGATGTCTTCCTATTTGAGAGTCAATTTAATCATTTCTTTTATGAATGGTGTCTCTTACCAGCTTTACTTATACTTAGATAATCAACTCAAAGTGCTATCGGGAGGTTTAAAGGTTCACCTTGAGTCAAGACTATTAGTTTCACTCATCGATAAGTAGATTCCTCCAATTAATTTTTCTGACATGAAGATACCAAGGAAGATAGTTGTATTTCCTGATCATTAGATATTTTATTTTCATCTTTATTGATTTCATGTAGGTGTTATATCGTATCTTTACACAAAATCAACTTAAAAAAACACACCAACTGTAATAAAGCACATTACTGTTTACTTTGAAAGCCACTCATTTGTAATTACAATTTGAACTTAAAAATGTAGTCCCCTCCTCCCCGTTTAAAGTGATTTGTCGGTAAAAGCACAAGAACATTAAGGAAATAACCTCGGTAGGAAGGACTAGAACAAACCTTATGAGGGAAAGTTACAAAGCCACAAATCCAAACAAGGTTAAAACTAGGAGAGACCACATCTTGTCCAACCCCTTTGTTAGAAGAATTGACGCCCCAGAAGATTGAGTCACCTGTCTGACATCATCAAGTCAAAGGCAGAAACTGAATTAAATAATTTTTTTTCTGCTATTATCTGCTGCTAACTCATATTTCAAAGAATGTTTGGAAGCTCAGTGTATGAAAGGCTATTTATCGAGGTGATTTCGACCAATCAAGCCCCTCTGTAACTCGTATTTTAGTAATAGATATTTTTCATTAATTGTGGTGCTTTTAAACTGGCCGAATCCTATAGATTTCAAGATTTGGGGCAACATGGATCAGGCCTTTAAAAAAAAAAAAAAATCTTCATTAATGTCAAAGCTCTTACAAGTGACTATGGTATGATGTTAGTTAAAGGCAGAGTTTCAGCAGTACAGGAGTTGGGTAAATGCTTTCACTCTAAAGCTTCTACCTGAAACCATAGAATGGCAGTGCAAGGCGCTGCTGGAATATAGCCATCTGTTTGGGGAGACCAGCCTCAGGTAGCAACAGTAGGGTTCCAGCATCTGGCATCAGGAATCCCAAGGGAAACAAACCAGAGCCCAGAGAAGGCCTAGGGTATTCCAGGTGGAAAATTATCGGGAGATTACTGATCCAGTTAGCATGTGTTCAAGAAAAGGGTTCGCTTATGCAATTTTCACTCATGTATTAGAGTTCCATTAATATCTCCCTAAAGTACATGTTAAGTTTTTACCACATAAAACATGATTTTGTTTTAAGGGGCTTAAAAAAAAAAAAGAAAAGAAAAACAGTAGGCAAAGCCTAAGGCAATGCAAATAAAGTACAGAGTTTTGTTAACAATAACATATTGATAGTGTTTCATTAGTTGCCACAAATGTGCGTAGGAATGTTAATAGAGGAAATTGCACAGAGAACTCTGTAATATTCTTGCAACTCCTCTGTCAATCTAAAAACTATTCTAAAATAAAATTTTATTTTGAAAATAATAAAAAGAAACAATTTGACCCACCCATAAGAGTGCTTGTGCAAGCTTAGCTCCAAGCATACTTGCTAAGATCAAACATGCTTTTCTTTACTCTTCCTTTTACATTCTTAGAGCATTTTTAAACTTTAGTGTATTTAGCTATAGATATTATAATAGATATTACAAAATAGCACTTTCATGTATATGATCTCATGTAGCAGAAATTTAAATGCCAATGAAAGACAATTTTAGTGATTCTGAGGACAGCAAGATTCTAAGATCTGCCCTTATTTACCATGTGCTTTGGTTTTAGATAAAGCTTTTTAAAAAAACTTTTCTGACTACATTACAGAAAAAGCTAATATTGAATTTTAATGTTAATCTGTCTTAACCATCATTTTTCAGCACCTCAGGGTCTCATTGTCAATATTGTCAATATTGTTTTGAAAGGCGAGGAAGGAAAGAAACACGCTTGCTCCAGAAGCTTAAAAACGAAAGGAAAAAAGGAAAGGCTGAAACTGAGGTTGAGGCAGCCCCAGAAGAAGGAGTCAGCTGAAGCTGTCATGCCTGGGATAATTTTTAGAAACCTCAAATTCCAAACTTTGAATCTAGAGAGTTCCCTGTATGAATACATGATTTACATCTTCCCCTCCCTCAAAAAAACCAACAACCAGCGAAACTCTTCATATTTCAAAGGGAAAAGTAAAAAAAATAATGTCTTAAAGACACTTTACTGCCAAAAGTGCCTTTATATAAAAGATCTCGTCACTCCCTACCTGGGTGTTGCAGAGAAGGGAAAAGGCTATTGTTGGTTTATAATTAGGAAGCCTGAGGCACAGGGACTATGTTCAAAAATCACACAGGGTATCATCTATGGACATGAGGCAGAACTGGGGCTACTTCTCTATTAGACCACCACCTGCAATCTGAGACCCCCACAAAATATAAGAGCCAAGACATCAAAAACTTAAACTTTATTGCAAATACTCTTAGGAAAAGGAGTTAGCAAGCTAGAAACTACTCCCAGTGGAAAGAGTAATCGCTTTATTTTATCACTTTATCTAAGAAAACGGAAAGATGTGAAAGTTAAAATATATATATATTCTCAAACTCCTACACTTTTCATTTCTTATTTACTCAAACACGGGTTGGTCAGCAGTTCCAGACTGGCTGACATAATCACTCCATCCAGTTTGGGGCAATACAGAGCTCCTGGACAGATATTTTCATTGCATAATTGCCATAACTATATACCTACTCTGTGCAGTGTGGTTGAAGTATTTTGATTTTTTCCTTTCATTATCATCAGTCTTTAAAATAAGATATATCTAAACGAGAGAGAGACCTAAAGTCATCAAGGCTAATGCATAAAGCCCGACAACAATAGAACAGTTCTAACTGCATGAATCTCAGTGGGAGAAGGCACCAAAAATAGAAAAAGGAAAAAAAAAAGGAGGGAAAATGGAAGGGGGAGGGGCAGGAAGGGATAGGAGGGTAGGTGGAAGGAAGGGAGGAGGGAAGGAGGGAGGAGGGAGGGGGAGGAAGGAGAGAACTTTAAAAGAACCCTATTTCCTTCCATAAAGTATTTTCTTTCACTGTCCTTCCCTCATTCATTCATTTTCAGGGTACTTGAAGAAAGCAGAAAGAAAATTATGGTCAAAACCCTACAATAAGTAAATAAAGAAATGAAAAGAATGAGAAGTTTTTTCCAGCTGACACAGTGTTACCCTGTCAAGTATTTCAGACACCTAGAGACTGGTTTCCAGTAATTTGCAGGAGGAAAAAGTCTGCCTTTCTCATGTTACAGTTGAGAAGGAGCTTCGGGCCTTCCTCCCACGACCGTAGTTGATAATTAAAGTGATTTTTCAGAATGAACCCTAAGCCGCAGATGACTGGATCATTAAAAGAACTACATTCAAAGGGACCTAAGTCAATGTTTATTCTATCTTTTTGCATCAAAGTTTATTTCTACTTGTGTTAAACCTGTAGCAGCCACGGCTAGGCCTTTGGTATTTATTACTTTAGAGGATAAAATAATTCAGGTTACAGAAGTCATAATGAAGGCGACGCACAGTTAGCTTTAACCTCATTTTCTTTTCATTTTTCAGGCCATGTATTTTCAATTCTGGGTGTATACATGTACACGTATCAGAAACATGTACCGCAAGGTCCCAGACATACACACAGAACATGTCTGCAGGATAGTCCTAGGTGTGGCTGTTCACGTGGTGTAGAGATTGTTCTAGTCTCTGGAAGAGGTAGTAAAGTGGCAGACAGTCTAATAAGGGCTCATCTGAGACCCAAAGCAACATTCACAGTTGATGGCACTGGTGGTGTGTGGTGTGTGTGTGTGTGTGTGTGTGTGTGTGTGTGTGTGTGTGTTTTCAGCTCTGTCACAGAAATTCAGGGCATCTGTCTTGCCTGTATTATGGCAGATCAATATGGCCTCCCTGAGATGCAGTCAAGACTGTCCCAAAGCTAAGGGAAGGCAGGAGGAGGAGGAACACAAGCAGTGAGACAAGTCCCAGAGTGCGTTAGAAGAGAAACTGAAGAGGGGACAAGGGAGAATTAAGATTCGTCTTGACAAAAATACATAAAGACTCTTGGGGTGGAAATAAAAAGAAAAATCAGAACATACGAGTTTTGATTTTATTTTTTTTTTAAGGGACAGAAACAGGGGGAGCGGTTGCTAGAGTGAAGTGAGATCAATGGAGGACAGGAAACTAACTCACGGATGGGATAACCATCCCTAGTACCCAGGCCGGTCCCCGTGTAGAACCGTTATTTTAGAGAAATTATTAATAGCTCCCTCTTTCCCTCTCAAAAGTGTCCTGATTTGGATAATAATGACATAGTCGCCCTCTCTTGTAGACCGTCTCTGGCCTAGGATAGAGAGTAGCCGTAAGCAGGACCGAAGCTGGAAAGGGAACAACATCAAGAAGAGCTTTCGGGAAGGGGTAAAGGGAAATAGTGGCTAAAGGAAAAAGAGAAAAAGGAGACAAGCATAATGTGCAGGCAGTTTGCAACCAACCATGCCTAACACAGATAAAGTTAGGAGGGCCACCGAGAGGAACAGAGTATCAAAATTTAACGATAGATGCAGAAGAGATAGAAGGAAACAAAGGCAAGAGACAAATGACTCGAGCAAAAATATGTGTAGGCTTCTAATATTTTCCCCTGTCTTTGGAGATTAGTGGTTATGATCAGCATGTATAAAAACGAGTAGAGACACTCATCCCTGCTTTCCACCCACCACGGGCATACGCCAAGTCTCACCTGTTCCTGCCTCCCCAGCCCGCTGCTCCAAAGCTGCTCGCTCGCCTCCTCCCAGCTTCTCTGCCTCTCAGACTTGCAGGGCTGCCTCGGCCAAACCTCCTCACCAAGCCCCTTCCCCCGCTTCTGATGGCCGCATACCAGACTGTCTGCCACCGTGGTTTCACAGGCTTCCACATATAGGCCACAGTATGTGAAACTGCACTTCAGTGCGTCATTTCGGAGACCTCTTTTGACTTTTTACTGGATCAGAATTTTGTATTGCGAAAGGCAGACAGCAAATGTCAAAGGCAGGTTCAAAAGGCCAAGCGATTGCTAGCTAAGCATTCCCCAGACCTCAAGGGGAGATGGAATACCACCAGCAATAGGGTCTTTGGCACTCAGTTTCAGAAAATGCAGCAAATGGATTTCTACTACCATTTTCAATTGGGGCATCTTATGGGTTAAATTGTGTCTCCCTTGAAATTCTTATGTTGAAGTCCTGACTCCTAGTACCTCAGAATGTGACCTTATTTTGAGTACTTCAGAATTTACAGATAGGGTCTTTCCTGGGGGTAATCAAGTTAAAATGATGTCATTAGGATGAGCCACATCTAACATGGCTGGGGTCTTTATAAGAGGAGGAAATTTGGATACAGATGCACATACAGGGAGAATGCTACATGACCATGAAGACGGCCACCTGCAAGCCAAGGAGACAGGCCTAGAACAGACCATTCTAGAAGTACTCAGAAGAAATCTACCCTGCTGACACCTTGATACTGAACTTCTAGCTTAAGAACTGTGAGATAATAACTTCTGCTGTGAAAGCCACCCAGTTTGCGGTCCTTTGTTCCAGCAGCCCTTGACAAGATCCCAGATGCCATCTGGTCGAAGATGGGGAGTTAGGAGTTGACCAGACTTTTGATAGTTTTCTCATCTCCGTGAGAAGGATAACGAGTGTTTCTTCCAGTTATCTGGAAGGACAGGCACCCTCTAAGGCAAGATACTGTTGTCTGATCCTGAGTAAATAATTCCAACAGCGAATGCCTCACTTTCTCCCTCCTCCAGGAAGTTGGTTCCAGGGCCATGGTCTGAACCCCCACTGACTGATTGTTAAGGCAAAGAGTGATCACATGAATATTCTGTGTCTGGGGCAGGAAGGTCAAACTAAAATATGAAGCCTTAGTGATAAATATGATATTCAGGACAGCTGGCCAGGCAGTGGACTGTGACTGCACAGGGAGGTACAGTCCTTGACTTCTCACCCAATCCTCACAGAATCAACTTCTCCTTGGCCTCTTGAATATCTAAGTTTGACACACTCAAACACTCCAACAGCTTAATGTTTTTGGACCCAGAGTCAGTCCTCAGTACCTAATTCTAGAATATCTCCCCTTGAGTCAGAGAAAGGTATAACCTGCTTGTTAAGCTATCTCTGCTACCAGGAAAAAAACAAAAACACAGAAGTATTTCTGCAGGTTTATTCTTAAAACAAAAACAAAAAACAAAAAAACCCCTGCTATCAGCCTAGATTCTCATCTTATCTAGCTCTCACTTGAATAATCTCTTGAGTCAGTTGTGAAAGAAGTAGTGTGTAGCCCGCTTCCTTATATGGCAGAGAATGACAGCACGCTTGTCTATCTGAACTGCAGTGGGGCTCTCTGACAAATTATAATGATTGGTTACGGAAACCTCCTGCTCTGGTTTCCATCGCTTTCCTGAGGAAAGACACAGAACAGACAGCTGTAGGGAGATGGAAAGGGTTGAAGTCAGGGAGTGGGGCTCCACCATTTGCCAGCTGGGCAAGTTATTCAATTTATTTTACTGCTCCGAGGTAGTTATTTTCAGCTAGAACAGTGCCCGTCACATAGCAGTATGCCCACAGGCAGCTGGACGAGCTAGCTCATCTTCTCAACCATCTCTAACCAACAAGGGTTGGGTTGATAACTACCGATCCATGTCTGTTCGCTCTTCCTCCCAAGTTCAGTCCTTTTTCTCGTGATAAATTTTTTCTTCTCTCTCCCTCTCTCATTCCAGGTCTGAAACACTAAAAATCAACATAATGATCCAGCTTCAGGTATAATTAAACACTTCTGCCACAGGAGACAAAGGTTGCTTAGAATGATAAAGGCAGCACAGATCCAATGAAAAGGGCAGGGGAGAAAACTTTTGCGCCTGAAAGAGATGATGGAGGTTGTTTGCTTCTGCAGAGTGGGGCTGTCCAAGCCCCAGAGACAGACAGAGTTAGTGAAAATGCTTATGCTGACCTGAAATAGGGTTTCCTATAACTAGTATCTATTGGTCCTAGTCCCAACTCCTTGAGAAACTGACATAAAAGAGATTGGCTTCTTTTATTCCATCTACCTGATGGCCAAGGAATAGGCAACTTGGGAGAGTGTGTGGCTAAGGGCCCTGGGGGCCAAAGAAAGCCCCACGCATGCAAATAGTCTCCACAGGAAGTCATGGCTGATAGCTGATGATTTTTAATTTAGGGCCTATCATGTGCAAAGTTGTTTAGGGATATAATTTCTAATTCTTATAATAACTACAAAATGGAGGAATAATAACAATACCATTTTTAAAGGTGAAGAAATTGGCTAGAAAATGATAACTTTGAGATTCAGGCTCAAGTCTTTCTGATTCTGAAGTATGTTCTCAAACAGGTCACACCTCCAGAGCTGCACACAAAACAGGAGTCTGCATCAGCTGGAGTAATTACCAACAGACGGCACAGTGTGGTGGCTGAGCATGTGGACTAGAAGCCGGGTTATCCAGGTTTGAATCCTGGCTGTGCAACTTACTAGCTATGGACCTTAGATGTGCCACTTAACCTAACTGTAATTCAGTCTCCTCATCTGTACAATTGGTTGTTATAAAGATTATGTATGGGATATTTTATCTAATAAATATGGATATGCTACTTAGTATGTACTAGGCACTGTTCGAGCACTAAATAATGTTACAATTAGAGAGGATTCACTAAGTTCAAACATTAACATTGGCTTCGGCTTTCTTATCAAGAAGAAATTATGGACATTTATTCCTTTACTCACTGAACTCACATAATAAGCACCTACTATGCACGGGGTAAGGCACTTTTTTAGGCTTACCTCACAATGCGTGCACACACACACACACACACACACACACACAACCTAGACAAGGTTCCTGATTTCATGGTGCTTTTAGTCTAGGAGCTTAAGAAATAATAAATGAGTAAACAAAGAAATATGCCATCATAAGCATACATATGCATGTAACTAGATAACAGGTATTCTGATTGGCTCGCCTATGTAGATATTAATTTTACCAACTAAAACCTAAGGGTCAGTGGTGTGTTAGTAAATGTTTGACAACAAGCTCTGGGGGATTGGGAGGGGAGGGGAGTCTGATTTGTAGCATTTGCATTCGCAAATTTCCTTGGTATAAATGATTGGTCTCAAGTTCCCAACATAACATCAATCAACTAAGAATTGGGAAGAGAAGTTCATCTGCACGGCCTTCTATAGTATTTCTGTCATACAACAGATGTAACTAACCTTGAGAGCATAGATAATAGTAAAACACCGCAAAATAATTAGGAAAGGATGAGTTTTGAAGATATATTACCTTGATTCTTAATACATCTTATTATTTAATTGTAGTTTATATAATTTGATTTTTAATAATGACTTTTTACGACTGGTTCTCAAAATTCTGAAAATTTAACAATTGGCTCTTGAGACCTAGTATGAGCTGACTCCTCACACCATTGTTTAGGGTGCAGGGAGAGGGGGACAGTGTCAGAGGGAATGGAGACTGAGTCAGTATGCTGTCATCATGCAGTGGATCCTAATCTAATTCCTTTTTAGCTGCTCTTCTCCAGCAAGCCCTGCTTGTGTGTACACAGTTGGAAGTGCTGCTTTGTAAACCAAAGAGCATCGTTACAAATATAGTAACAATCTGGCATTCTGATGGTACCAGGTCACTCACGTAGAGCTCTACAATCCTTCGCGAACACAGTTTATGTACTTGGTGCTCTAAATATGGTACATTCTTCTGCGCAATGCCGAGGATGTAGCTCCCGACCACTGAGTAAAGGAAGATGCTCTTAGAGATGGATTTTTCTGTCCTACAAAAGCGAATTCCCCCACCTCTTTCCAGTCTCTTGTCTCTTAGGGCTCACATGTTTCTTAAAGGGCATCCCAGGGAAACGCCTAAGCCAGAGGAGCTGCGGGATGAGGGTGGAGAAAATTACGCCCCTCTCCCTGCTAAGATTTGTACATTTCTTACCATAAAGTGGAGCACAGAGAAAAACATCTTCTGCTTTCCCTAGTAAGTTAAATATCTAAAGTAAGCAATCTTCAAAACAATTTCAGGACAAAAATACTTAAAGAGAAAATGTGTCCTCATTCACCCTTCCCCCGGAGCCCAAATTTCACTTAGTAATGGTGCCTGGAACAGGAAGTGGAAATGCCATGAGAAATTTTATTCTCGCCACATTTTCGATGCTTTACAAAAGCAAACACTGGAAATCTCATCAGAAGCTTGACCTTACAGGGTTGATAGCTTTGTGCCCAAACCAAACGAGTATGGAACGCTGGAGGAATTCTCAGATAAGTATTCTAGCCCTTCTAGAGAAACTCTGGCAAAACCGATTTTTTTTTTTTTAATATATGGTTGTAACTTTTAGAAAGAAACTGCTCAAAACTAAACAACTAGGCTTCTTGAGGCATAAGTACCTCCATATATCTATTACAAATTATTTTAAGCATAGATGTACAAAACTGTTCCTGAGTCAGGGTATTTTAGTAAAATCACCGGTGAGTTCTTACACACTATAGATGTTGGACCTCACTCTAAACCTACCCAGACAGAATCTCCAGGGGGCGGGTCTCAGGGATATATGTTCCCTAAAAGCCCTAGAGTCGATTCTGATTTAGACAGTGGTTAAAATCTGCTGGACTATAGGCCAAGGGGGCTGCATCATGTATTCCCGATCCGTGAAGTGGTAAAAGCATTCTCCCTTGCTGTCAGGAGAAGCATTCTTCTGGTGGACTGAGAAGGTGAGCAGCCTGCGATTTAGAAGTTGTGCGATCCGGAACCACCTTTGCCACAAATTCACCGGGTGATCTTGGTCAAGTCACTTGGTTTGTTCTTTCATTCAACAGGTATTCATTGGGCTTCTGGGATGTGCCAGGCACTGGGTATGTATTAATGAAAAAAAAATTAGATGTTTTCTGCTCTTCTGAGTCTTACTGACATTTCATCAAAGAAAGCTGCAAATACATGTATAATTTCACTTGCTGTGTTAGGCTTTAGTTCCTCATATGGAAAATGAAAAATAGAGCGCTGGCTCATTTTTTTAAAGGATTTCTTCTTAAGATCCCAAATTTCTTGCCTCAGTCTCCCCACACACTATATCATTGTATGTTTTAGGTCCACTGACTGAGAAAACACCCTACCAAAACCTACTATAAATTCAAGAATTATTTAAAATAAAGGAGTATTTTACCATCATCATGCATCTAAATAATTAGAAAAACGGTAGCACGTATTGTGTGAGATGAATTGTTGACTCAGTGTGTCAAATATTTTTTGCACATGTGGGTTTGTTTGCCACTCGCAATAAATATAACCTCTCAGGGATCCAAGGCACAGAGGTTAGGAACCTATGGATGATATCAGTGACATAAGACATGGCACTTATGTCACAACGGCCCTTTTCTTCCACAACAGACATCATTATCAGAAACAGCATTCTTTGTCCCTGGTGAGCTTAGACTCAGCTTCAGAATCCTTCCAAATACAGTGTTTCCAGATGGTCGCTACCAACTGTTTGGAGCTGGCAAAAAGGTGAAAAATTATTCGCACACCTGGGACTAAATGACATAAGGCCCTGGCCAGTTTATATATTAAAAAAAAAAAAAACTGTGAATCTACGTGTATTCAGTTCTGTTGTCATGAGAAATGTGAATGCCTTCTCCCCTCTCCACACAAAAGTACTCCAAATATTTGACGACATCCATGCGGCCCCTACATTTTCCTTCCTTTGGGATAAACAGCTCCAGATTCCATATCTGTTGCTCACATTTTGTTTTCCTGACCCCTCTGGCCTTTGACCCTTAGTCTTGAATACACATTTGTCAATGCTTCTCTGAAGATCAAGCCCAGAACAGGATATGTTTCTTTTCACTCCCCTGAACAGACAATGAGACAGGTGTTCAGTGAATGAAAGATTACACTGCAAACACTGACGAGAAACGAAACTTCCATTGATTAAGAGTACGCTAGCTTTGATTTACATTGAGGTGTAGTAGTTGTGATCTATTGAAATTATTAAATCATTACTTATTGAATTTTAAAGATTGCTTTAGTTTGGGGGGAGGTATAGTACACCTATGACTCAAATGAAGCTTCTCACCAACAAAAACACTCAAGTGTTTTTCTCTAGAATCTTTCTACAATGGATAATTCTTATCTTTTCAGTTATCAGCAGTGCAAGCTTCTAGGCTATGTTCCCTCCAGCCTGGTTCATCGGGCTATGCCAAAGAGGTCATCAAGTACTATATGACCCTGACATTGGGTGTTTGCCTCTCTGGGAATTCAGTCACATAAAAAATCAAATGCTATTCATCGACAGCTGTTGGACACTAATTTGCCTTCAGTGCCTAACTTTCTCTGCTAACTAAAATTCCCCACTGGGCTTCCGCCCCTCACCCCGCAAAGTGACTATTGCTGCCAGATCCACTGGGAGTTCATCCATAGACATGCTAGTCAACTTCGACATCCTCTCCTGCTAAGAATTTTGCCAAAGACAATAGTTATTAGCTGAACCAATCAGATCTCTTCTTTCAGACTTTGACCAGGAAGCACAGGAGGAATTTTCCAATCTGCAGAACAACAAAAGCAGCAGCTACATGTGCTACAGCTGAGTTACATCAATGGAAGCACATAGACGTCTGCTGAGATCTTTGACCCACCTTGAATCCAACCCCATTCTCTTTGGCCCCTGCTCCTAGCTTGGCTTCTGTTCTTGGATTTCCCTGTGATTCCATCCTTTTATTACTCCACATGTATAGTGTAATCCTTTACTTGAGCTACTGAAGCTTATTAACATAAGAGTCTATTTGTTCTAAGAACTGTGCCAAGTGCTCTAACCATATGTCACTACCTGTCCACATACTGCCTTGCTAAGCAAACACTTGGTTTGTAAACCTCTGCCTGACTTCCGATTTGTGCTATTTCTCCTTCACTCACATGTTAGCCCATTGTTGTATTTTACATCCAACCAGATTAGAGCTTCCAGACTCCAATGGAACTTATGTCCTTAATGTTTCTGGTCCTTGGTCCCCTTGGGCACTTGGCCCTGGTCCTGCTCATCTTTAGCACATAGGTGTGATCTGCCTGGTTACCCAGTTTGAGACGGGAGAGAGGGAATGTTACGCGTGGGCGTAGAAGGAAATAACTATATATCCTTACTTAATAATCCTTCTCCAAGTGAGATGATTTCCTTAAGGTCAAGTGCTTTCATCTACGTAGTCACAGAACAATACCAAAAGCCTCAGGAAATCATTAAAAAGCAATTTATCTTCCAGTTATCGTCATTGATACATACATATTTTTAAAAAGAAAAGCCGTGTACTTCAACGAACACGTTTAAGAACACCTGATTCACTTAAACTATCCAAGAGAAAATTACTTTCCTTCAACTGTTCCCTCACTGCTGCTTAGCAATCCTTTACTAAGCTCTTGGTGCTCTCTTAGCACTCAGCCATTGCTGACTGCTCCAGCCCATGAAGCTCCGTGTAGAAAACTGCTTCTCTAGAGATGACCTCCTTTTTTTTTTTTTTTTTTGAAATGGAGGCTGTTTAAGATCATCTCCTTCTATTTACTGTGTATTTATCTGTATCCTCCACTCACCTTACATGGGGGACGCACTGGGTTGGTGGCTCCCGGTGGAAGCGGCCACACCCAGGTGAATGAGCATTCAGAGACGGAACAGGTAGCACAGAAGTGAGAAGGGGAAAGGAGAGCAGGGATAAGGGGGCTCATCAACCTCCCCCGAAGAATAACCATTACCACAACCCTTGCCATTTACCCGGTCCTTCACAGGGCACAGAGCACACTCACATACACCGATAGCACATCGGCTTCAGGAAACCCCAAAAGGATGGGGCCCCTTCAGTTCGGCAGATGACAAAGGTGGAGACCAAGGGGACCTCACCCGCAGTCACACAGCACGAGTCTCCCTTCCCTGTGAGGGGCTCTGACACGGAGTATTAAACAAGTGTTTCTGGGCCCCTGTGTCACATCCCAGAACACCCAATCATGAGATCGGGTCCTGACCCAGCCTGTCACGTGGCGACAGCCAGGCATGGTCTCAGGAGGCTGGATCTGTGTTCCCTGTCAGGGGCTGAAAAGCATTCTCAACGGAGATGAGCAGAAGCCTGAGAAAATGGAGCATCTTAGAGCCTGGAGAAGGCAGTGCAGCGTGGCGGGCAGACAGCCCCTCGGTGCTTCCATGCCGAGCTGGCCACCGTGAGGCTGGAGTTCAGGTGGCCTGTTTGCTTGACATCGTGCAACTGTCACTCTCAACAAGTGACCAGCACGGCCATCACCAGGGAGGAGCGAGGCCCTTAGATAAAGCAGCAGACCTTGAGCTCACCGCATGCCCGCCTCCCCTCTGGTGTGGGCACCTTCTTCTTCTCCCCCAGAGCAGGTCATCCCCCGGTCAGTATGCCTGGCCTTATATCCACCTCCTCCCCCATCCTCCTGCTTTTGTCTGGTCTCTTACGGCCCCTGCCTGAGCCACCACCCAGTGCTGCCCTCCTGCTCCTCCCCGGGCTATAGCTAGGCCAGGGTCAAGGTCAGGGCTGGCCCTTCCAACCAGGATTAAACTGATCAGAAACCAGCAAGCACATCCCTCATCCTTGCTTCTTCAAGTCACCCACCAGTAATAGCAAAATGCATCCCCTGCTCTGACCGAGGAAGGTGACATGGGCAACTTGTTCTTCCTCTGGATTTTATTTTAATACTTAGAGAGGAGAGGAGGAATATTTATTAGCAAGGAAATGAGACTTGTTGAGCCTACGAACGCCCCCACGCATGTCTGCTCTCAAGGAAGAAGAAAGACAGTCACGAATCTAAGACCGCCCCCAGGCTGTAGACTGGTACTGGTCTGTGGCCTGTTAAGAACCAGGCTGCACAGCAGGAGGTAAATGGCAGGCTAGTGAGTGAGCAAAGCTTCATCTGTATTTGCAGCTGCTCCCTAGCGCCAGCATCACCGCCTCAGCTCCACCTCAGATCATTACGCATTAGATTCTCATAGGAACACCGGTCCCTGGTGCCAAAAAGGTTGGGGACCGCTGCTCTAAAGAATCAAGAAATAAGAAAGAACACCCCTACTCATGTTTTGATCCATCCACCATTGTCTCCAACCCAACCTCCCCCAGCTCAAGGGTGTCAATCGTAAAGAGTGTGTTCACAAAGGACTTTTAGGATTTAGAGTTTTTATAGCTTCTCAAAAATATCCATAACAACAACATCACAGGAAAGAACAACTGGCAGGGCCAATCTCATCACCCCTTCCTCATGGCCTGTGGTCATCCTTTCTGTCTTGTCCTCCTGTCACGACACTCACCCCCTGCTAGCCAACGGGAGTTTGGAGGTGAGAAGCAGAATGTCTCTTTCCTGCAAAAATTGCTCCAACGTCTACTCTTGTCTGCTCTAACTGTTCTTTCACAGCCTAAAAAAGTGAAGAGGTTTCCCCCTACCTTAAACACACCTGGCCCTGACCCTCTGCTGTTCTCTGGGACCCCTTCTAGAACTGGGCCACCGCAACCTGTCCATGTTGGATCAGGAAAGCCTCATGTTTGGCCTAGGAATGGAGGAGCTAGGGAAGCTGGTTGATGTGGAGGACCAGAGGTAGGGAAGTTAAGGATGCCATCAGCAGTCAGGAGAGCCAGGTGGGGATACTAAAGACTAAAGCAAACAGAGGTGAGAGGCCAGCTCCATGGAGCAGTCTGCTCTTGGGACCAGCAGAAACCACAGCCAGGTGCTCCTGATGACCTCAGCCTCGCTAAGAGGCCCAGACTTGACATGCTGGGATTAGTTCCACGCTTCTGGCTGGAGGCAGAGAAGCTGCCTCATTTACCGGAGCCTTTCTGTTGTCAGCACCTTGTCATCATTCTACTCAACTAGATCTTCAGATTTCCTGGTTCCTGGATGTGGCCTTACACCACTGATGACCCATCTTATTCTGCTTCCTGATATTTGTGACTTTTTATCTCTGATCATCAGAGCCAAAATTTAGACAATGACATTGGGTGGATGAGTATTCCCTGGACTCTGGGGCTCAGAGTTCTAGGAAGAGCTAGGATCCAGAAGGTATCACTCATGGGTCCTCAAATATGAGGAAGGAGCAGATAATTAGAAATAGTAGATAAGAAGTAGAGATGAGACCCACCAAAATGAGCATACTGTCCAGAGGACTCAAATTGCAACACAGTGTGGAGTATACAGCCCATGAAGAAGAGGGCGCCTCATTTCATTTGGGCATCTTAACCACTACGGGAGGTAGAATCATCAGAACGGCCATTCTGTAGATGAGGCTTCCTCAAACGTCTGGGCTATTTAAATGGGGGAACCGATACAGACTAAGTTCCCGCAGCGGTGCTCATGATTTAAGCCTGAGCTACAAGTATCTCTTTAAACTACCAGAGCCTGTGGGCATCTCTCCAATAACAAACTTGGATTAGCCTGACCAATGAAGGACTTTCCATAAGGAGCTAATGGTTCTATTTTCAGGCTCTGAGAGAATTTACCCAGAGAACGCTAAAGTCTGAAAATTCTTTGGCAGTCTCTTCCTAACCTCTCCTTAGTCCTACCATGCTATTTGCATACCACTTGGTCAGCATTTTCCCTCGTCGCCCCACCATGGCCTCCCCCACATTTCTGAGACCCGTGATAGACTGCAGGCAGATGGGGACGGAGCGAATCCCTTTTCATACCCATGTCTAAGTCACTTTTTTGTCTTGCTAAAGAATGACTAACTAGTAAACGTGCTATCATGAAAATGACAAATGGAGACAATTACATGTGTTTGTACGAAAAGGCCCGCTGCGATGCCTTTTACTTATCACAACAGAGAATACCCAGGCTGGATTCTGCAACTTCCTATGGCTTGGACACAGGACCAGCCAATTCCATATGCCCCATAGCAGGAGATCCTCGCGGCAGGGACAGGAGCCAATTGGAATTGTTAATAGCCTCACCGGCAGGGCACAAGCTCACACGTATCATCTGTATCATTTAAATCCTGTAAGTTGCAGTTTAAACCTGGTTCTCCTCTTTAATGCAGGGACTGTGTATTTATATAAAGCAATCTCTTGATCTGAATTATTTAAATGGCTCATTCATCGGCTTTGAACAATGGAAACGACCCAGCACGTTACCTATGGATTGATCCATTATTCATTCCTGGTGTATGCGCCATTGTACTTCTCTTTAGTAAATGATTTTAATAAAAAGGGAAATTCCTGCGCTGTGCTTTCATCGTGCTCCTTTTACCCTCCGTATTTGGAGAGATGTCTTCTAGCTCATATCCATCAGGAGGAAAGTAGCACAAAGAGCTGCCTGAAGTTTATCATAAAGTAAAATATCAAATCTCCTTGCCCCATCACTATGTAAAGCAGGACATGTAAAGAATTATTTTGAAAAATGTGTTTTTGTGGTGGTCGGGTGGGGAGCGCATGAGGACAGGAGAGAGTGGTGGTAGCAAAGCTGGAACTTCCAGAGATTTGGCGATGTTGGTCTCAAAATGGAATTTATCCTCAAATCCCAAGATTATAGATTTCCTTCCAAACTGCATTCCCTACATGGTTTAGAGCACAGTTGAGAAAGAAATTGCCCTCCATATTTTGATTGACGTGAAAAACACTGTGAAAATAGTTTGGAACTTGATCTCTTCGAGGAAAGGACAATAATCAAACTGCAGCCTTTCGCCCGCAGCCTTTCTCTTGCACTTACTCAGAACTGTTCCAGGAAAAGAAATTCACAGGGAATTCTCTTATCATATATCACTTCTAGAAGGCGAGAGAGAGAGAGAGCATTCTCACGAAAATTATTCCCAAACTTCCAAATAGAAGGAGAAAAGATGATTTAATGAACCTCCACACAAAACCGCTTCGCTTCACGGAATAAAATCAAAGTGAGTCAGTCCAAAGGAGCTGGAAGCCTTGAATATCCAGATTCGTTAAAAAAAAAAAAAAATTCTCAGATTCGCCCTTCTTGCCGCACACCACCTAAGTTTTCACTTAAGCTCTAGTCCTATGGGTCTGGTTTTGCACAACGCGGTAGAAAGATTTTATTATTTCAGTTTATGAGTCCATCTGCACAGCCCCGTTCAACAGGAGGGATCTAAGAATACCAAGCACTTTGTTCTCATCCACTTTATTTGACCATGTATTGCCACAGCACTAAAATTCCCCCACCCTTTACAATCAGCTCTTTCTAAAAGGAATTCCAGGCTACTACAGACCAGCCGCCTCGCACTACTCTTGAAGATGCCCAAATATGTCTGATTATCTTGAAATGAAAGCCCGCTTCCTCCCTTTCTGGAACACACTTGCAACCTACAACTTTCAAATAATCGAGTCACGCTCAGGCACACTTTCAAACAGAAACTAAGATTTCTCAAGAAATAGTTTGGTAGGATGTCGAAAGTGATTTCTAAAAACACACCCACCAGTACACGCATTTTCCCGTTATTAGTTTTATAAGAAACAGATCATGCTAGGTACCTTCTGTCTTAGCAAATATCAGATCAGTTATGTTAACCCAACTGTTGCTCAATGCCCGTGCTCTTTCCACCTCTGACCTTATTTCCTGGAAGCTCAAGCAGTCCAGTCGTAAATACTGGTAGCAGAAAGAAATGTAAATAACTTTGGTTAAAAATCATCGCTTTTCGGCTTCTTACCAACCTACAAAGTTATTGTTGTTAAAAGCAAAACCTCTTTAAATCTCTCATAATAAAATGTGTGAGCAGAGACTGGTACAGTCAGCTCGCCTACTGACACTGGTCTCTGGCCGTCAGGTAGAACCCCCATCGCACCCCTAAACAAAAGGCTATGCTCATCAAAGTTGCCGGTGGTCCCTGAATATCTGTCTCTATGTGATCTCTCCTCTCGTCCCAACTCTAAAAACAAAACTTGAAATCTCATCCTGTTTGTCTTCCGGGAACATCTGCAGGGCAGCGAAGCTCAGTCTGGCTCTGAGAATTTGCATGGTTTCTTGGCTTTTACAGTCTTGCATCTCCAGCTACCTTGGCCAGGAATGTGGACTGAAACCCGGAGAAAGTCCCCAGACTCTCTGGAAGAGATGAAAAGAAAGCCCTCTGTGCCTTACCTCGTAGGCTGAAACTTCTTCCTAGGACTAAGTCGGAAAGGAAGGACTGGTTTCTGTAAGCAGGAGCACAGCAAGAGGGCAGGCAGGCAGGCAGCCTCATACACACGGCTCTATTCAATAAAACTCCAGACCGCCCTTCCTTAGCCCCTCCCAGAAGTCCGTGCTAAGTGAACACACATCCCCTATGTTTACAGTCTGCAGTCGGTGGTATGCATTGTCTTGTAGGTTTTTCTAATAGGCAGCCAGTGACGCCACCTCAGCAGAGGTGGATGCAGCCTGCCTGTGGAGGTGCCTGTCATTCCCGAGGCATGCTCAGGAAATCACTCATCAGAAAAACCAAGACCTAAAAAGCTCTGAGACTCTGCGCTGGCTGCCAAAACCAGCCTGCTCCATGCCCTTTTTTGGTTATCCTTAGCAGGGCCTCTGGAAGTGAATCCATTGTCAGGAACAATCATAAGAAATGTTAATCTTGGAGAAGGAGGCTGTCTTGTAGAACACAAATGGGACGTTAAAAGGAAAGCACAGTCTATGAAACTGAAAACAGTCCATAGTTTATTGGGTGAGGGTGGGGACGGCTTTTTAATTGAGGGGCCCTTAATAGAGTATTTCTTTTAAAAGTAGTTGTAAATACAAAATGAAATTAAATTGTTATATAATTTTAAAGCCGGCAATGGCCAGGACCCAGGTCTGGTGAACCGACTAAATTCTAATCCGAAAGGAGGCACAGCTCCCTAAAATTTGTCTCCATGTGCTATAAAAACAAATGACAACGACAACACCAACAAAAAGGTCATTTTTAGCAGGTAACGTTTGCCAGGATAAGCGTGGCACCAGACACTCAGTGAGGTAGGCTCCTACAGGCTTGGCTGTCCTTACCGGTTTTCCACATCACCAACTCTCCCCCTCACCTTCATTTCCTCAGATCTGGCAATGGGGAGATAGTGCTAGAATGTATGCACAACAGAGAGGGTGTGAAGAGATCCAGCACCTGTTTGGGGGCTGGTGTAGACAAATGCGTATGCCCACGGAGATGTTCTCGTGACTTCTCGATAGTACTCGGACCCACTCTTCACACAGCAGGATGTGTGCTACGAGAGGGTCGGAAGTGGGACATGCTGAATTATAATGAAGTTAACTGGCCCACATGTGCATACAGTCTATGGCCTTGTACTTTTCAATACAGAATTCACTAGGTCAGTACTCAAGCATTTACTGTTTGTTGGGCTTGGGGCTGGGTGCTCGATTTATGCCTCATTATTTCTTTGTATTTGGAGACTATTCCGTCACTGACCGAGAAGAGCTAAAATATTTTCCTTGGCTAATTACAAGTCCAGAAGCTTGGTCTTCAAAAGCCGAGGTTTTACTGTATAAGCCTTTCCTTACTTATGAAGAAATGAGATCTATTAGGAAAAAGTCCCTGCCCGTTGTGCCTCATTCAGAAGAATGAGAAGTGATTGGTCCACGTGTGGTGTTCTTCAGCCTTCCAGCATGAACAAGTTACCCAGAGGCATCTATAGCAACTGCACACTCACCAGTCTCCTCTTCCCGACTGCTACTGCAGCACAGCCTAAAAAAAGCGACAGTGAAGGCTGCCAGGCAGAGGGAGAGGTGAGCTGCAGGCATCCCAGGTTAGAACTTTCCCAGAGAGGCAGAATAATGGTCACTGGGAATAGGACAGTCAATGCCACATTTCAGGTACACTGTGGCTCAATCAGGCATGTGTGGAGCACCACCATGTATAAAACTGATGCTATGGGAAAATGTTTTCCAATCTTAAATAAATGCTTTCGAAATAACTCTGAGAACATAGTTTTCTGCTGGGGATGTTGCATATCTAGACAGGTCATAAAGATAGAATACTGTATCAGACTATGTGCTTCATAGTCTGATAAACTACTCAGCTTGAGGACATCGTAGGACAGACATCAATGAGCTCTGAAAAGAACTCAATTAGTGATGTCTGGGTGAAGATGTGACCTGTGTCCAGAAGTGTTTGGGGACCCATGCCTCCAGGCAGTAGGGTCCATAACTCAGTGAGGCCTGTTTTAACGTGATGTTTTCCATGGCCACTGTTGATTATATCCTAAGTGGCTTTCTCCCCGCTTGCATGAATATCGTCCTTTAGTTAAACAGCATCGGGGCATAATTTGCAATTTATGAATAAAATAAGTACCAGCTTCCTAGAGGAAAGAAAAGTGCTACAAATGGGGAAAATATATCAGCAGGAAACATGGAAAGGACATGCATTTGATATGGTTTTTAGAAGATAAATGGCTAAATATTTTGGGGTTGTGTCTTTAAAAAAAAGAAGTATGTTTCCCTAGATAAATTCTAAATACGTCATATGTGGAATGTAGTGGATGAGCAAACATTCGGTCTATTTCATGTATTCGAAAATAGACTTATTGTGGAGGAAATATATAGTTGAAAGAATAATTTAGCAAATTTTATGTATACACCTTAATAAAGAAACATTATTTTTCATTGCCTTTTTTACATTTTTTTTAAATTAAGCAGAAGTAAAAAAGAAAGGACAGGGAATAAATAGAAAGAAAAAGATAAATGTTGCCAGTTTCTGCCATGGGAAACTTTACTTTCGCAGCCCTTACTTTTTCCAGAAGTCATTTGTAAACAACACTAAAAATACACAGGATTTATATAGGAAGTTTCTGTGGAATATATTTCCCATTTGGATCATCCCAGATAAAGAACAACTTGTCCGGCATAGGCTGTATCTACCTAACCAACCACAACAAATCTAAAGAGACATTTGAAACATCTGGATGACTCGTGTTTTTTCAGTTCCATCTGAATATCTGTAATCATGTAGATCACTAGTGAACAATTATATTTTGCTTGCGTGTCAATCTGGGAAAAGTAAAGGCAGGCCATACTTTTTCATTCAAAATTTAAATCACTTCATTTAGTTCCATGAAAAATACACATTCTTCCAGATTAAAATATCTACTTTGTTGAATAGAACAAATATTTTGAACATTTTAAAAGGCAGCAGAACACCTTGTATATACACCCTCCCACACACACACACACACAACTTCTTTACTCAACTAAAGTATTCCCAGAAATTCAAGTTTCTAAAACAATAAATTCAGATTGGTGGAATATTGATACTGAAATTGGATAACAAAGACAGTATAAAAGAGAGAGAGAGAGAGAGAGAGAGAGAATTAGACTAAGTGTACTTATGAGCCTAGATGAATTGAGCCTATATGAGCCTATATTAAATCCAACTGTAAAAAAAAAAAAAGAAAACAATATAAGGCTAATGCAGAGATGGTCAAAATCTGGAAATCTATTGACATATTTATTATATGATATTAACGATTTAAAAATTAAAAAATAAGTAGAAAAAAGAAAAGAGAAAAATATCATCTTAATAGATAAAGAATAATACTTGATAAAATTAATAATCACTTATAGAAAAAAGAGCCCTTAAAAAACTAGCAATATAAAATAATAATGCATGTCAACTGCAATTGAAAAAAAAAACTAGCAAATAGAATCTTTATAAACATAACGACATAGACTTACCAGAAATCTACAGTAAAAATCATGCTTAATGATGAAATGTTAAAAATATTCTCATTATAATCATTGAAAAGACAAGAATGATTTTCTCTTCTACAATTAAAATTGGGTGGGGCATTCTAGCCAAGACAAAGGAAAAGAAAAAAGAAATAAGAGCTATTGGAACTAGAAAGAAAAACAAATGTCTTTATTTGCTATGATGTGATTATGAGAAAAAACAAATATATTAGAACTAATAAGAGTTTAGCAAGATTATTGGAATCAAGACCAATACATAAAAATCTTGAGTTCCTGTAACCAGCCATCTCTAATTATAAAATATAATGAAAAATATACTATTCATATTAATAACAAAAGTATACATTACCTGGGAGTAAATGTAATAAAAAATATGCAAGGAATTATAAAACTGGACTTAAGGATATAAAAGGCTTGCATAAATGGTAAAACATATCACTTTTTGAACAGCAAACCTCAAAATTATAGATATAAACTCTCCTCAAATTAACCTATACATTTATTATTCCAGCTAAAATCCCTAAATGATGTTTTTTGTGGAACTTGACAAAACAATCTTAAAATTCATATTGAAAAGTAAAGATCTAAAAATAACTACTGAGATTACTGAGATTTTTATAGAGCAATTCTAATTAAGGTATGTGTTATTGGCCCAGGAATAGACAAATAGACTCATAAATAGAGTAGAAAGCCTAGAAACAGTCCCAGGCATATGTAGAAACTTCTAAAATAACAGCAGAGGCATACAGATCAGAGAGAAAGAGCAGACTATTTTATTAACAGAAAGGTTATAATCGATTATGTGGAAACAATAAAATTAGATTCAAAATTCCCACCTCACCAAAAGAAATAGGTTATGTGAAAAACAAAACTTGACTATAATTAGGAAAAACTGTATGTGAATATTTTTAGGATTCTTAAATCATAAAAAATAGAACTTACAAATGAAAAGACTAAAAATTTTGAGGATATAGTTAAACTTGACAGATCAAATGCATGACACGCATTTATTTCTGCTCCTTGCCCAAACCACACGATAATGATAATAAAGAAATTAAAATAATAATAATAAATGAAATGAATGAATGAATGAATGAATCCAACCAGGCAAAGAGTGCTGGAAAGGAGTCAATGCAGAGTGCAGATGTAAGCCAAATTTTGGCATACGGAAAATTGACGCATGGTTGGTAATTGACTTAACAGAGATGAGAAACTGAACTTTGGCCTTGTGGAGTAGAAGGCTGGGTGGGGACAAGAAAGACATCAAATCGAGCCTCGAGCCTCGGAACTAGGAAACACTCATAATTTAGAAGCCCCGGGAAACTCTGAATACGAGGGATGGAGCTGAAACGAGGTTTGGCTGAAAAATCTGAGTAAGGAACTGTTAAAAGTCTCTATATTGTTCCCATTCCCTGCAAAACAAACAAACAAACAAACAAAAACCACACATACACAACCAGGTCAATGCCCCTCTCTCAACCAGACGGAACAGACAGAAATCAGAAGCACATTCTCTAAAGCGAACTGATGGCCTCAAAATGTCAGGCAAATCAGTGAACAGGCAAGAGGCTGTGTACTGAAAACAAACTTTTAAATGAAAGGGTACTCAATGAATATGGAAAGTCCCCAGTCTTCTCACTCTGTGGAGTTCCTAGTACACTAATGGTCAGGTTTAAACTCTGCAGAAAGGAAATCAGAAGATTCCACTCCAGGGAAACTAGCATACCCACAGAATAAAGATCTAACAGCACAATTGAGGGACCCCTGAAATGTCTGTCCATTGCCCAAGACCCATTAGTTATACATGGGAACTCCCAATCATCTGTTTAGCACCTCACTCTTAAATATGAACATTGAGTTAAGGGAAGACTCTGAAAGAAAGATAAGAACTATGGGAAGTTCAGAGGAAAAAGAGGCAGGGTAAGAATTGGAATACTTCAAGAAAACTGTAATACCATGTAACTTGAAGAAAACCATAATTGCTATTCTCAGGGAGATAAGAGAAGATACTGCAGCTATAAAACAAGAGAAAGATGCTTTAAAAAGGCACTTTCAGAGAACAGGTAAGAACTCTTAAGTGAAAAAAATATTATAACAGAAATGTATAAAAATTCAATTCAAGAAATAGAAGACAAAGTTTAGAAGAAAATCTTCCCCAAAAGTAGGAGAAATAGACAAGATGAAAAAGATAAACACACTAGAGGATTAAAAAAAAAAAATTCTGACATCTGAATGTTCCAGAAAAAGGACAGAGAAAATTGCTGGAAGGAAATTATCAAAGAAATAACACAGTACAGTTTCTCAAAACTAAGCAGCAAGATTCCAGATTCAGAGGGTCCACCGGGCACCTGGCACGGTGAATAAAAACATATTTCATTCTGAAGTTATCAAGTTCTTGAGATTATATGCTCCATCCAAAGGAAAAGAAAATTGGGGTTGAAATTAGAAACTAAGAAGGAAGACAAAGATCTGAAAATAGAGGAGACAAACCTATGAAAAAGGTGATGGGTGGTCCCATGACGATGTTAAAAGGAAATTTCAGGACAACAGCTGGTCAAAAAAGCAACCAGTAGAGACTGGAGTGGAGGATGCCGAGAAGGATGTTTTAAGGAAAGGTCAAGTAGAGAGACTATGTGGTGTGTTCTTGGGGAAAGCATTTGTGATAAGCACACAGAAAATAATGTAAGATTGAGGCCATTATGATTTCAGGAAAAAAAAATGTTTGTACAAGAAAGGAAAAGTGATCATTGCACAGTCGATAGTTCAACTGTAAGAAAAATTTACACCATGAATTAATGTAAACACTGCATATTTATTTCACCAAAATAATAGAGTTAGATTCAGAGGATAATGGGCAAGAACATGTCAGTAGGATGATGATGACTAAGAGAGCTAAACCTTCATTATGTTTAGCAGGAAATCAATAGTTAATGTCTACTATTGAAATTTTAATAAATAGTAGAATTAGCATATTATTTAGGAATATGAAAATAAATACCTCCTCAATTAGTTTATTTTTATTCAGTGAATAGACACCTTAGACACCTACTGTCTATCACATGCTGAAGCTCATTTTGGATGTCATGAATAAAATACATTTTCATGGTGGGAGACAGATGAATACATTAACCAATACATAAACATATGATGTCAGGCAGTGGAAAGTACTATAAAGAAAAAATAAGAAAGAGCGAAGGAATAGAGTAAATCAGGGAAGTCCTCTCTGAAGAAGTTTTTCAATAGAGAAATGAATACGGTGAAGAAGGAAGCAGAAAGAATACATGAAGGGCATTCCCACACAGCAAGAATTGCAAGTGTCTATTAAAGGAATAACAAAGTCCAGAGTAATTGGAGAGGAGGGATCGCCAATGGCCAAATCAGATCATCCAGAGCCTTGGAGCCAACCATAGGCTGGGTTGTGTTCTACGTCAAGTGGAAAGTCACTGGAAGATGTTGAGCCGAGAGGAAAAAAATCACTCAGGCTGCCCTGTATGGAACAGGCAGTGAGATTGCAAGCAAGAAGCAGGAGGAAGCTACCGTCTCCTCATAGCCAAGGGGTGCTGGCTTGGACTAGGGCAGCTGTGGTCAGGAAAGTATTGAATTTTGGATACATCAGGACTCACTGATGGTTTGGATGAAGGATGTGAGAAAGAAGAGAGGAATCAAGGATGCCTCCTTTTATGGCCTAGGATAACTGAGTGAACGATAGTGTCATTTAAAAAATGGGGACCACTGAGAGAGGCATAGATTTGCAAGAAGGAGTGGGATTTATATTAGACATATTTTAGGCATATTAAGAAGACTAAAGGCATCCAAGTGGAAGTGTGGATTGGTAGTGTGATATGCAAATCTGGTATTTAAGGCAGAGAATGAGGCCTGAGATACACCTTTGAGAGCCATGTGTTTTTAGATAGTATTTTAAACCAGGAATAAGTTACCTGGGAGGAGGGTGCACGCTGTGAAGAGGAGAGGTGTGGGAACCGGCACCTCAACACTTAAAGCCCCCAAAAGGAGACTGAGGAGGTGAGAGTCACTGCTTAGGTGGAGGGTCAGTTATAGGAATGGGCGAGGTGGATGATGACCACTTTTTAAAAAAGTCACATGGCGGTATCTGACGTTAAAAATAATGTAGTTTGTAATAGATTGGATTACCATAGCCACTTCCTCTTTCAATGGGATTAAACAATCACATTCTTTGCTGTATGTCTTTGCAATGCTCTCAGTAGGTGGACTTGACCTGTGATTTGATTTGACCAATAGGATGTGGCCGGAAGCAATGATGTGCCTGTGAGGAGTGGAGGCTTTAAAAGTCACCTTGTATTTAGATTTTACCCTTGAGTGTCTGCCTTTTGTCATGATCACAGACTGCCTCACTGAGTGGATTGAATGGCTTACCTCCTCACCACACCCCTCCCCCCCAAAATACGTTCATTCAGAACCTGTAAAAGTGACTATTTGGAAATGGGGGTCTTCGCAGATGTAATTAAGTTTAGGATCTGGACATGCGATCATACGGGATGATCGAGGTGGGCCCTAAGGCCAATGACAAGTCTCCTTAGAAGAAAAAGGCGGAGGGAGATTCGAGACACACAAGACACAGAGAAGGGGACGTGAAGACAGAGGCAGCAATCGGAGTGATGTATCTACAGCCAAGGAATGTGAAGGGTTGCCAGTGACCACCAGACGCTGGGAGAGAGGCTCCCTCAGAGCCTCCAGAGGAAGCCAACAACCCCGTCAACACCTTAATGTTGGACTTCTGGCCTCCAGCACTGCGGGAGAATAGATTTCTGTTGTTTTAAGCCACCCGGTTTGTGGTGATTTGTTACAGCAGTGCAGAAAATGTTGTGGCTGCTCTTCATTTTGAGTTCCAGAATGCAAAGACACAGAGAGCTGGACTGGGCCAGCGAGCCGAGCCAGGATGAGCACGACGCTACTGACCCAGGCCTCATACAAAAGGAGTAAGAAAGAAACGTTTGCTGTGGGAAGCCACTGAGATTTTGGAGCTTTTTTTTTTTAACCAAGAAAAAGCTAACTAATTATATATATGTGTATATATATATATATATATATATATAAAGTAAGAATTATATAAAGAAATTTAGGTAAAGACAATCTGGTTACTTCAAGATGTAAAAACTTTTGTTCAACAAAAGCCACCTTATACAAAGTAGAAAAAAAACAAAAAAACAAGCCAAGAGAAAATGCGCAATGTATAAAGCAAAGGATTAGAATGTAGGAGGGCAAAAAAAATGCCTAAAAATCAATTGAGGGAGAGAGCGGAGAGGCCAATAAAAAAATGGGCTAGGATATAGTAATCCACAGAAGAAAAAATATGAGGGCGAAAAACCTTGAAATGATGCTCAACCTCATTAGCAGTACCAGAAAAATGCAAGTTAAAACACTGGCACTAGTTCACAGCCAACAAATTGGTACAGAAGAAGACATTTAACCTTGTAAAATAAATGTTGTTGACAGTATGCAGAAAGAAATTCTTATACATTTCGGATAAGAAAGTAAACTGGTGCATTCACTTCGTAGGTAATTCGGCAATATCTAGTAGATGTTAGCGTCTGCATTCCTTATCCAGCAATCCCACCATCGGGTATAACTCTCACACCTTACCAAGGAGACTGTAAAAAGGCAGCTCATTAGAGTATTGCCTATAATAGAAATACTAATGGCAAAAATCCCAATGGCGATCCTCAGGGAAGGGGCTATGCAAACTATGGTACAGGATGGAATACTATAAGGTGCTAAAATGAATAAACTAGATGCACTTGGATGTCAAAAATACACTGTGTGAACAAACGGCAAGTTGCAGTGGAGATGATTCCGTCCGTTCACGTGAATTATTGACGGGTTCATGCAGACGCAGACTAGAACTACACAAATTCAACACAGACGTGCCGGTTAGAAGGCAGAGAGAATGGTGCGGGTCACAAAAATCAAGGAACTTGAAATTTATCTGCAATATGTAACAGAAGGTCTGAAGTAACTATGACAGCATTGTTACATTAGTTACTTTTGCAGAACAGGTACATAGGATTGTATTATCCTTACACATTTTTTTTTTTTTTTAAGAAACTGCTATACACATGAGAGTTCGCTTCCCGCGGCACTAGTATCTGGTCACCTATGTGACCCTGGGAAAGGCCACTGCCCTTCTTCGTCCTCAGACCAGCAGTGCAGCTCACGCAGGGCCAGCTTGTCTTGCAGGGAGAGAGGACCTGCCTTGAACTTGAAGTCCTCAACTGAGGCAGACATTTGTATTCAGGCTTTGACACCACAGGACACACAATGATTCTTTAAGGGTTCGCATCTTAAGATACGGCCTGCCTTAGTGCCTTCGTGCCCATTGCTTTGTGAGCAGGGTGCATGTGACGTGAGAGACTGCACTGATCCATTTCGGGGGAGCACAGAAGGAAGAAGTGGGGGCTGACCTCTTGGGGCCCAGGGTGGAAGAGAGAGGCATTGGTTGTCTGGGATAAGGATGAGGACCTGACAAAATGGAAAGACGGTGTGATCAGAGAAGACCCAGAGTGGAAGAAGGAGCATCTGAGACAAATGTAACCTTCTCCCACTTGCACTGGACAGGACTGGCCAGTTCCCTCAGGCTCCCTACAGGAAATCGCTGTCTCCTTATTTCTGGAGCTGGTGGGGTGGGGGATGTTAACTGGATACCTCTGTGGTTTCCACTCTTCTCATTTATTCATTTCTGTGGGATTTGCTCCACCCTCATGGAGAACAAAAAGGTTGCATCCACGAGAAATTCCTCTTAGTCTCAATAGGTATCTGAGTCATCACAGCTATAAGTGGATTCTTCTTAGTTTCATTCATTCATTCATTCAGCCAACCTTTGAGCATCTATTACCTGCAAGACTTTAGAGTTAGGCTCTGTGCCTTTTATAACCTTGTAAAAACACCACGTCTGCCTTTAAAGAACTGTCCTTCTAACGGGGAAGCTCAGACACATGCACAAATGGACTCGCAGATGGCAGATGCTAAGATAGACCCCCCTTGCTCTGAGTTTACCCAGCTAGTGTGTTTTCTCATTGGCCCATGCTTAAGGAAGGCTGTCTGAAATCCAACCAAGACCATGTGGTGAGACCCTCCCCACCAGAAAAGATATCCTTCACTCATTTCAGGAAAAAAAAAAAAAGCCAATCTCATAATTGGCTTTGCATTGCAGGCATATTTGTGAGGGGTGCAAATAAGAAAACATTTAAAATATTTGATCTATTTGGGGTGAGGTTCTGTAGCTTTGGCCTAACCGAATGTCATCTGAGAGGCAGTGATTTCTCTTGGGGGCAGACTATTTTTAAGATCCAAAAAAAAAAAAAAGAAAGAAAGAAAGAAAAGAAAAAAGAAAAAAAGAAAACATATTTTCAAAGAGATAGCTGAGTCTGGTGATATATAGGGAAAGACAGCTATTAGGAACAAGCAAAGTAACTGTGTAACGTACATGCAACTAACCACTGATCTATGCCAGAGGTTTGATCACAGTGTGTCACAGACAGCACGTGTGAGAGAGACCTGAGATGGCTTTGCAGCTTCATGCCTCCTCTTTCCAAGTCTTCCCTTGGGCCTGCTGGGTTCATCTGACCTCATGCTCCCTCCTTCTCTCCTCCTCCTCCATTGGTCACGGCCCTCTGTCTACAAACATGTCTCAGGCTCAGGGGAGAAATACCTTTGACCAACTCTTGTTTCTTTTAGCTTCTCTCTTCTCTCTCTCTCTCTCTCTCTCTCTCTCTTCTCTCTCTCTCTCTCTCTCTCTCTCTCTTTTTTGTGTCATATTTCTCCAAGTGATTAGTCGATGACTGAACCTGTCCCCCTTCATTTTCCATGATCTCGCTTCTTCTTGGATCCTGGACATTTCCACTTCAGCCCCTGTTCCTCTTCTGAGCAGTTCTGTTGAGATCCTTGGGCCGCTAGCTTTTTCGCAGTCTTCTCCAAGCTTCTTAGCCCCTGGTGCTTCTTATGCGTCTTGGTGGCTCCTGCCCGGCTGCCTCACCTCTTTCATTCTTCCACTTGTTCTTTCTTTTCCCTCAGCGTGGACATCACTCAGTGCCCAAGGCTGATCTCTTCCTTAGAGACCAATAGTACTGATTTACTGGGCAGATCTCAGAATTAAGTGAGATAAAATATATATGAAGTTGCTTTGTGAATGAAACGCTCATTTATTTATTTATGGGACAAATATTTATGAAGTTCCTTTCCCACGTCAAAACTTTTCTCCATCTTGGGGATACAACGACGCTGCGTACAACACGGCCACCCCGCTCCCCATAAAAAGCCTAAGAGAATGTTTCTGAGAGGCAGACACATGTAATCCCATGAGTGCAGTAAAGTAGGGCAGGTGTTGCCATCAAAATCCTGTATGGTGAGGGTCACTTTGGGAAACCGAGGACAGAGAAGTCATTTTTATCTTAGTGGGGTTTATAAAGAGTCTTATTTATTCTCATGTTTTCGACAATTTCCTCTTCTGATATGACGAGTGAATACACATATTTTAGCCCTGAACTTTTGCTTTCGTCATGAATTCCCTTGCTCGGAAATCTTCAGTATTGTCTTACTTACTACCAATTGGAGAAAGTCAAAATGAGGCTTAGCTTTTTATCTAAGCCCTCTTCTTGCCACTCTTATGACTCTCAGCACAAACCTGCCCCCTCTTCCACTCCGACCATGGACAGCACCTCCTGCCTCAGTGACTTCAGTCCTGTGGCTTCCTCCTCTCACATTTACCCGAGGCCTTTTCAGCGGTTCCAGCTCCAGACGCCCCTGAAAACCTTCCCTAAAAACTCAGCCCTCGCCAATAATCTTTCTTGGACTCTCTGCTGAAACTGCTGTCAGGCCTGCTCATTTGCTATTCATCAATTACTACTTGAATGATTTGATTTGATTTAGATATAAACATCCTATTTCCCCAACTAATCATCAATTAGTTATTTTATTAAAAGTTAATTAGTTATAATTAGCAAATGTTTCTTAAGTGCCTGCTAAGCATCGTCAAATCTATTATTTCCTAGTGACATAGTGGTAAACAAGACAGAACTCTAAAAAATAGGGGCCATATCTTAAAATCATCAGCCATATATTATACCCAGTTCTCTCTCTTTTCATATCTCTTTTGGATCAGAATTAAAAGATACAAGCAAACAAAAGATTAAGATATCTCAATGAGAACTATTTATGTTCAACTATTTACAGACCCAGTACCAAAGCTGAGTACGTAAGTCAGCGCTTGGGGACTGACGAGTGTGGGTTTGGGTCTAGGCCACGAACTCTGGAGTCTGATTGTCACTATCCTAATCCAGTGGTGTAAGTGGCTGGGGGAGGGGAGCCAAGGACTACAGTCCTACACGCTCATGAGTATCAGACGTATGTCAAACAGAACTAATTATCCACGTACGGACTTTTGGGGACACTTGGTTCACATGATTCTTCTGGAAATCAGGGAAGTCATAGCCACAAAAACAAAAACAAAAAAATGGGTATAGCCAGAATTGATTCAGAAACTGGAGTGACAACTTACTAACTTAAAGTGGGAAATACATCCTGAGACAGAAAACAAACGAGACAGCCATTTGAACCAAGGCTCCTGTCCAGAGGGCAGTGCCCTCAGTACACAGAAGAGGTGGTAGGGTTTTGACTCAAAGCCCAAGGGGCTGGTCAATTTGGAGGGATGATTCCCACAATCTGCGGTGGCTGATACATTGCTCTTCTTTAGGAATATGTCTGACTGAAGAATTAAACCCCATTGCTGGGGGAACTTCCTTTCCTGAAAGAATACTGAAGGAATACTGGTATGTCCTTCTTTCTAAAACTCTAAAATACCACTTTTTTTTTTTTTGCCTGTCAGTCATCTATCTATGTTGCCTTCTTTCAAGGACTAGATCTTAAGTTTATTATTTTGAATCGAACATCTCCTGGTAGTCTATATGAATCTATGTCCTTAAAAATGATCTCCTTAGACTACCTCTATGTCTCTTTCTTACTCCATTGAACGTACAACTTCAGGGAAGTTTTCATTTAAATCAATTATTCACAGCCCCATCTCTCTATCCCAGCACCTGGTGTGATGCCTAATACAAAATCTTAGAGAATGAACTAATGCATTTTAGAGAATTTCAACTTCCTGATGTCATTCCCACATCTGGGGGTTCTTCTTATGGTGGGAACTGTTAGCTAGCAGAGCTTTCAGTAACTCTCCCATTCTAGCCCTCTAATACTCCCATCCCCCAAAGAAAACCAATGCTCAAGTTCAAGGAGACTGATTGGGCAACTTCTTCTAGGGGTTAGGGGCTAACGCTTTAAGGCAGATCTATTTGGGGTCAGATGCTCTGCCTTGATCAGGCACCTTCTTCACATACTTCCCTTTGTTTTTCTGGCTGGCGGGCTTTGTACTAGCCTTTCCTCCTTGAAGTGAAAAAATCTGAGATGTAACTATAGATTCAATTGTAGTCTGGGCAAGTTCACTTGGGGGATACCCTGGATTTGGGGACAAGGCTTCAGCTAATAGGCGAAATGAGCCTTTGCCCAACCCTAGACTCTGCATTTATTTTGCTTGGGAAAGTCATGGAGAAGGGTGCCTAATGGTAGGGGTCCAGTTTGGGAGTTCCCAGGTTCCTGCTAAATACCATCCCTTCAAGACAGTTTGCAAGCTGCAAAGACCATGTTGTAAATATTTCAAAAATAATAATAAGTTAAAAATATAAATAATAACAAATATCGTCTGTATACATACATGTTATATATTAATTAATTTCATATAAACTATGTATTAATTTATTTAATACACAATTTATTCATTCATTTCACACAGTAATATATTACTCTATTAATTTAATACATCTATTAATAAATGTAATGCTTTAATAATTATAATTATTTAAAGACATAATTTAATACATTAAATATATTGCTTTATAGAATCAATAACTTTACTATTATGTCTTAACTTATTTATTTAGCACTTTTATTCCAAATAACTGTGCCATCTATATTATCATCATTTTTCTCTTATACATGCCCATTAAGTTAGTTGGCAAATGTTATAATGCTCACATACAGGAAGCAAAGATAGTTTAAGAACCTTCCTTCAGACAACAGAAGAAAAAGTAGAGATTACAAGTTAAGCAACCTTAATAAGACATTTAATCTCTCTGAGTTTTAGCTTTCTCATTTATAAAACAGCTGCCTCAAAGAGTTGATATGAAGTTCAAATAGATTAATAAATGTAAACATGTTAAGAAGTACTTAGCTCTGAGTGATTATCATAATCAGCACAGAACTGAGATAAAACCCAAGTGGCCTCCTGACTGCCAGTTTTATGTTTTTTTAACTTTAGATTAGTCGACTGCAAATTTTCTGTCTAGATCTTGAATCTTGACTGATTATAGAACAGTGGTTTCAGCAGCCACAGAACTTTTTCTGATACTTGTCATTCCAAAGAAATTGGTGAGATTCCACTGTGCACAGAAAGGAAAACACTAAAGCTTTTCTCAAATGTTGGAATGAGAGATCTTTTGGAAAACTGGGTTGCGGCGGGGAGCGGGGTGGAGAGAAGCAAAAATAAAACTTGTTGATGTTGTTGTTTCCATAACATCCTCTTATTTCACTTCTCTGCACTGTAGGCAACCACTGTGTTCTGCTTATTTTGCATATTTTCTATTGCATGTCTTCTTCCCAGGTTTATAAGTATTGCCTGGTATGCATGCATTTTTAATTTATATAAATGATATTGTGTTATATACCATTCTGTGTCTATGCTTTTAAGATTAAAAAAAAAAACAGCACTTGCTTTAAAAGGATCTTCAATTCTTTAATTCTTTGAGATTCAAAGAGATACTCTAATAGGTAAAGCTTCAGACAGTGTGCAAGTTATGGTAAAAATATTTTGGAATCAAGGGAAAGCACCCTTTAGCATTCTCAATTCCCTCTCTTTTGCCTTTAACTTGCAGCATACCCCACTGCCATTACCTTGTTTAGCTCGTCAGCATGGCTCATCTGGTTTTCTGCAAGAAATCGCTCTCCCTGTTTACTCCGGCTCCTCATTCCCAACCCTCATCCTCAATCCATTCTTCTTCTGCAACCAGAACTATACAAACAGGATCATGCCGCCTCCCTGTTGAAAGCCCTGCTTTGGTTTCCCATCAGCACAACAAGCACATGGCTGCTCGGGTCCTTCATATGTGCCGTTCCCATTCTCCTGCAAATTTCTGCGTGACTCCCCACTTGCACTTTAGATCTCCTCTGAATGCCACCATATATCAAAGAGGCCTCATGACTGCATGAGATGAGAACCATCCCACGACACTGCCTCTCCCCCATCCTGAGTTATTTTTCTTGGCCTTTATCACCACTGGACGTATTATATATTCAACTTGACTGCTTGTTCATTGACTTTCCTCCAATGTCCATTAGACAACAAATTCATTGAGGGCACATTCTTTGTCTGTTTTATTTGTTGCTTTATCTCCAGCACTGTTTCTTGGTACATAGTAGATGCTCGACAAAATTTGTCGATTTAACAAATGGATAAAATTCAGTCATCTAGAAAAGATAACAAAGCCACCCCTAATAATCTAGCTCCTGCTCATCTTTCCAGTAGCATCTTGGCCACTATGCACACATGCCATACCCTTCACTCTGTGCTCGGCCAGATTGAACTTTTTTCATTTCCTTCAATGTGCTTTGCTCCCTCTTGTCTGAGGTGTCCACACATGCTGTCCTCTCTGCCTTGACCACTGTTCCCCGACATCTGTGTCCAGCTAGCTCCTTCCTCCAGGAAGCCTTTCTGATCACCTGTATCTGAGTGTCATATTCCTCCTAGCCCACAACACAGTGAACTTCCAATAAAATTGCAATTACCTCTCTACGTATCAGTACCCATCCTCCACTTTGAGCTTCTTGAAGACAGGGAACAGATCTATTTTGTTATCATTATCTCTGCAAGGCCCAGTACAGTGCCTCAATAAATATTTAAGGAATTATTGGTCTCTCACCAGTGTGTCTGTAGACTCTAAGTTGCTGGAGGGTATAACTTATAGGTTTACTTAACTCTCAGTGGTTCTACATAACTATTATGGTGAGGCACATAATGCTGAAGCACAATGCATTGGCTAGAAAGATCTACAGAATCTCCGAGGTATTATTACTTTACATTCAGAAATAGCCACATGAGGATGTGCCTGATTCAGTGTCCCATGGGGTTTTTTTTCTTTAAACAACTCTTGATTTGGGGAATTTCCATGTGACATCAGTTTCATCTGTGTGAAAGGCTCTAAGGCTGGAAGAGAAGGGAATAGAAGAGGGTACTGAGCTGAGTGCCAGATAGTCTTCTGGATCTTGTGGGTTATTTTAAGTATATATTTCCAGGAAGGGAACATCAAGCTCTTTGTGAACTGAGTTTTCTCACATGTCAACATGAGAACAGCAATAAAGGCAGTCTCCTTCCCAGCATCCCTTTGAGGAATAATAATAAATGTGATAAGAAACTGTTTCACAAAATAAAACACAGACTTTGAAGTTAAAAGAAGCCAGCTAGAAGTCCACATGTAACTGGAAATTGTTCCACATTTTAACCATTCTATCAGTCTAATAGGTGGTAGTCAGTAACCTTGCCACACTCCAATTCTTATAAGTAATTATACAACACATGCACACACACAATTGGTGCTATGAAAATTTTACAGAAAGAAGAAATAACTTCATGTGTTTATAAATATATTTGGATTCTTATCACAAATGATCAGATTATTTAAAGATTAAATATATATTCCTTAATATTCATTTATTCACTATTAATATGATTAACATGATTACATATATATAATCAAGTCAAATCAACAAGGCAATCATTCTAGTTCAAAATGAGATGGTTAGACTAAGAGCTCTCTAAGGCATTTTCAGTCATAAAAATTGATGAGTCTAGGGGTTTTGACTTTGACTTTGCATTCTCTCACACATGCTTTAAGAAAGAATGGAGTTGCACATGATAGTCGAATAAACCAGTATTACTAAAAAATACCAGCATGTGAAATATACTCATAGGGAATTTCTGGGTGGGCAACTGTAGACTAGGCTTGCTATACTGAACAGAATCTCTGTGCCACTAGTTTGACTTTAGATGCAAACCTCCACTGTCACCAAATTGACACTCATACATCGTCAACAGTACTACAGCTGTGTAAGTGAGCAAGTTATCATCCTACGCAGCCATTCTTTAACCGTTTTTACTGTGCTCCATATTTTAAAAATCGTCACAAAGTAGGCAATTCAAACTCCTTGAAGAAAAGCTCTGATAAGAACTCAGATCTGGAAACTGCTAGAAGTCCCTGGGCTAATTTCATGAGGAATCTTTGTAGTATGTGGAGTGAGGTCTTTAAGAGACACAGAGCTACCGAGTCTAGGAGTCTATCAGCCAGAATACAGCTGATAGCAGGGTGGTCAGAGGTTGGCTCTTTCTGATTAGAAAACTACTGACAAAGAATGGGGTGGGGTGGAAGAGGGGGAGCACTGGGCACTGCACAACTCCAGAGGGGAACATTCACATTCTAGTCTATGTAGACAGTGCTTTCTGGAGAGAAGGGAGGATAAATAAGCATAGTCTTCATTCAGTTGGTTTATATGGAAAGCAAATATGGCCAATAAGAGTTTCACTTCAGGTAGTTTCTTTGTTTGTTTGTTTTTTTTTGTTTTATCAACAACCAAATAACTAAGTCTGGGTTTAAATAAATCTCAAAGTAAAAAATTAAGCGAAAGCAAAGATTTCTGGCAAAAAAAAAAAAAAAAGCCAGATTCCTGCCAATGTCTAATATTATATGTCTTAAAGCAATGAGAGCAAAATAAGCACTCTGAATGAAAGCAAATTAGTAAAATGCCTAGGAAAAAAGAAAGCATAAATGATCTTGCTTTTAATACTAAGTCTTGTACTAGCCTTCATTTATCTGGCAAATTTTATTCAGTGCCCACTATTTGTCAGACTGTGCTATCCAGATGCATCCCGCATTTAAGGTTCTTATGGTCCCATAGAAAAATCTCGCATGTTTATATAATTTGGAGCTCTTGTTGCAAGTGATCAATTCATTTAAAGTTTAAAAAATACACTAATTAATTTTTATTAATTTACTATGTATGTGGTTAAATCAAATTAAGAGTTTTTCAGTCAAGCATAATTTTTCAGGAAGAAATAAAACAAGTCAACCGCTTAACTGGGCACCAGGATCTTATGTCTAAGAATCATATAAGATCCACTAGTTCTAATTATATATTTATAACAGTATCTAGAGGGGGGTCTTCAATGTGGGGTCTTTATAAAGAGGACAAGCAAATTGTTGAGACTGCTGAGCCTCCTTTCAGAAGTGAGAACTCCATATAATTTATAATACACTGTTTATTACAATATCAAATTATATACTACAGATTATAGTCAATATAGACTGGTTTTTATTTCAATCTCAAATATTCACTTATTAATAGATAGTAATAACACTTGAATAGTGTAGCTAAATAAATAATTTCTCCAAATATTATTTTAATCATAACAGGATACAGTGCCCAAAAATGGACTCATAAGTATAGAAAAAAAAATAGTATATAATAAAGGTAGTATTTTAGATAAGGAGAAGGGATGTCTATGCAATAACTTATTGAGACTACTGGTTATCCACAAGGAGAAAATTAATGTTTTAAATCCCTATTTCATATCATTCACTAATAATTTTCAAATATATTAAAGATATAAGCACAAAAGCAATCAAAGAAAGTACAAAGAACTGTTTCATCACCTTGGGTAGGAAATATTATTTTAAACAAGACTGAAAAGGCAAAGAACACAAAGGAAAAGACCAATAGATATGACTAAAAAAATAAATAAACGACTTCACCACTATGAAAAATAACACAAGCCAAGTTAGAAGACAAGAGACAGATTAAGGATAAAATATTTACATAAGTCATCAGAAACGAAAAGTAAGAGCTGCCAGGTGTGGCTGCACAGGCTGCGATCTGCACATCAGCAAGGGAGCCATTCAAGAAAACTATAAGGTTAATGATACCCCTGAAGTTGCCCTAATCAAAGTCCATAATATTAAAAAATCTATAATATAAAAAACACTTCTATATCAGTAAGAAGAAAAGATCAATAAGCCATCTAATGGAAAAGCGGGCAAAATATGTGAAAAGTGAACTCATGGAGGAGGAAATTCAAGGAACAGTAAGCATATACAAAGATGTTCAATCTTGCTCGCAATTAAAGAAATGAAAATTAAAATAATAATGAAACAGTGTGCCACCATTCTAATAATGAAAAAACATTTCATGCCAATAAAGAAATACCATTTTGAATTGACAAAATTTAAAATATTAGTGTTGGCTAGTATATGGTGAAATGGTATTCTCTTGCACTCCTAGGTAAAGTGTGAATGTGACAATAACTATTTAAATTAAAAATGAATATACCCTATGACCTATCAATCTTACTTCTCCTGATCTATCCTAAAGAAAACTTTACAGGCGCATGAACGCTATTTGTTGTAGAATTGTTTGTAATCATAGAAACTGGAAACAACTTAATTGTACTTAGAGTTTAGTAGCTGAGTAGAATGAGATAAGTCTAAATGCAGTGAAATAAAAGATCTGCATTATGTACTGTTGAGGGAAAGACGTTTCATAATGACACATATGGTATAATACCATATATAAAACACTCTCATATACACATGAATCAATATCGTAGATATGTATTTTTTGTATGTAAAAGGGTTAGAAGGACTATACCTCTGTTAACAAAGGCACATCTAGGAGGCGACTAGGATTAGGCATAGAGGTCAATAGTGGATGCCAGTTTACTTTCAATGTTTGAATTTTGAAAATAAGAATATATGTATTATTTTACTGATAGGTATTTGGGTTTTTGTGAATATGCACTTCCATTCTGTGCTTGTATCTTGAGACAAAAATTCACAAAGAAGATAATGTCACAGAGTTTCTCCTCCCGTTCTTCCCTTTATGGTGTCCCTCCTTCCCGCATCTCAGGCCCCTGCTCAGGAACCTAGCTCTTATTCACCTAGACTTCTTCTCTCTCCCTCTGTAACAATTTCCCTGCTCAGGATTCAAACGCTGGCTGGTCTGATCCAGAATTGTACTGCTGATGTCTCACCCCAAAAGAAGACTAGTGTCTAGAAGGATAAGCCTGGAAGTCACACGCTTAACAAATATATTCAGCGCCTACCTAGGGAGAGGTCCCCAGACTTCTACTCTGACTGAGAGAGCTGAGCCTGACCCTTGTCCCAAGTCAGTGCAGCTCGAGGAGATTGCAAAGGCAGCTGCAAATTCAGAAGGCCAGAATTTGCAACAGAGTGGACAAGCACTCAGAAGGAAAATACAGACTTTGTGAGTCAAAGGAGTCCGAGGAGGGACTGGCAGGCACCTGGGGATCAGAAGCATGACATAATCAATAGGTACAAAACAATCTATAGTCAAGGGCCAATGCTACAAGTGGGAGAATAAAGAGCATGGAGGAGAAGGGGCAATGACAGTGGGGAAGAGCCCCCATTGTGGCCCTGTTTTGCATCCCTGAAAATGGACTTTGCCATAGTTCTATTGAGGCGGGAGCCACTCCCAGGGCGGGCCGGTGCTTCTCACTTGACATGCTTGTAAAAAACTAGCATTGCCCAGGCTTCGCCACAGTCCAATTAAACTGGCATTTCATGGGTAGAGCCAGAGATTATTACTTTAGTAATTTTTTTATCTCAAAGAATTAAGATACCTCCTCTCATTTTTTTCTTACATGAGAGCTCAGGCTCCAGGTTCATAAAGTCATCACAATTTCTGGATCCTTGGACTAAAAGTTCTCTTCAGACCTGAGTCTTCCCCAGACCGACTCCCAATCCCACCCCAACCTCCAACAGAGTTTGCAGAATGGACCCAACATAACACTCCATTATTTACTTTCTCTCTGAAAATAATATACTCGAGTTTGAGAAGTATTTTTGTGATAGTTGGTGCAAAGACTGCATTTATAGCCCCATATGACATAAGTCAGGCTCAGAATTCATTGGTGGAAATGTCAAGTTTCATAATTACTCGGTAGTGGTTATGCGTTCTTGACATAGTTATCTTTTAGAGCCTGAACTCTGTACATGCATGGACGTATACTAAATTCCCACTCTTGATCCCTTTTCTCTGGCTCTTAGAAGTAGATATGAAGGAATCACTGTAGGAAATATAGTTTTACTTTTATAATTTGGATGGTTTGGGGTAGCCAAGAGAAGAAGCCAAAATTTTGCATGCTGATATAAATTGGAAATCATTTGACTGGTTATTGTGACTAAATGACAGATTTCTTTGGCATTATGCAGATAGCTTTATTTTCTGACAGGCTCAAGATGCCCTACTTAACCTACATAAAATTACCATTCTGCCTTAGTCGCATATACAAGATGGATTACCAAGCTTTTGAAAGCTTTTTCCTTAAGCTCTCAGGTCTGCTCCTCCAATTCCTCTGCCACTTGAAGATCTGCATTAACTTGCTCTTGGAAATCTCCTCCCATCATGTCTTAAGTCTAAAATGCTGCATGAATGACATTATCTGAAAAGAAACTATGAGGCCTTGGGCAAGGAATCAAAGGACTCCACAGCATAGATGATGGACTTATAATTTTTTTCTACCAACAGTAAGGGCTTTGGAAGAGAAAGAAAGACCTGGGAGTTGAATGTCCCAATAAAGACATGATAATGAGAAATGAGACTTAAAAGACAAAATTATGGTTTTAGGTATTGAGATGAATGATGGATTCTTGGCCAGGAAAGATATTTGATCAGAGACTAGATGACATGACTGAAAAACTTTAAAGAAAGAAGGAAAGGGAGATAATTACCTTGAAACCTATGAAAGTGGTATGAGAAAATGAATAAGAGAAGGGGAGGTGCCTAGTGTTTTATACGTCAAAAATAGTGGAGGAGAGATGGGAGATGGGAATAATACTTATAGCTTCAAAATCTTTATACTAATAAGGCTATCGTTGATTGTGTACTATCAAACTTCACTTCTGAACTTAAGGACACCCCTATAAAGTAGGTGCTATTCCTATTTCCACTTTGCTGATGGAGAAAATGAGGCTTACAGAAGCTAAGTAACTTGTATAAGGACAGACACAGCTGACGAATAGGAAAGCAAGGATTTAGACGTGAGCAATCCACTCTGGAGCCCACACTGAGTTATCCTGTCTCTCCAACCTGCCCAGTGCATCTTGTAAACGAAGGAAGCTTGAGATTATACTATCATGTGATTTTTGAGACACAGGAGGAAGGGACTTTAGGTTATAACACAGAGATGGAAGAGCATGTCCTATTCCCAAACAACAGGCCTATAATAAGAGGAGACTGAATGGGGTCAAGAAGGTATTTACCGGAGTCACCTGCCAGTGGAAATGCTGGAGAGAACAGGTGAGTTAGAAAAGAAAGCAAATGACTTGTTTTGGAACTTTGCTATGGGCCACTTGGTCAGAGGAGAAAATTAATTATACATTTCTGACAGATGAAACTAGTATAGGAGTAAGTTCCAGAACTGATCATTGAATTTGCATCATAGATAGTGGTAGACATGTTCTTGACTTGTCTTTACCTTTTTTCTTTTAATAATTAGGAATGAAAGGATAAGTATAATCATGCATATGCATGCCTTAGACTTTAAGGAAGGCAGAATTTTTAAAGCCTAGGGAGGAAAGACAATGGAAAGGCCACCCACACCATTCTACCGGAAAAGAACCAGGCGCGTTCCCACGGCGCCCTAGGAGGGCGTGTCAGCTACTAGGGAGCCGTCTCTGAGCTCCAGATCCATCCTTTCCTATTCTGCTCTGCGGTGCTGGGGCTGGGGCGCTGGGCAGCACATTTCTGCTTCGATGGCCGGCTCCCCCGTTCGGCTCCGCCAATCGGGGACACGAGGAAGAGACCGCTGGGCTGAATGGAGGAAGCGGAGGGCGCGCTTGGTGTCAGCGAGCCAGTCTTAGGCCATCCCAGAAACAGCGGTTCCTTCCTGAAGCCGCTGCTGGATCGAGTCGGCGGTTTTCCCAACACTGTCGTCGGAAATCTAGGCCTCCTGAAGGCGCTCCTCCCCGCGTGGGGACATCGACCGACACCAGCCGACGGTCTCTCCTCCTCAGAAATCTGAATTTCGGCTCTGTGCAGGGCGCTCCCTTAAGTTTCTCAGTTTTAAGAACCCCAAACTCTTCATTTTGTTCTTTCGGTCCTAGGGTGATAGCCGCTTCCCGTTGTGGCTTCCTCCATGCATCTTAGAGTTCTCCTTTTATCCTTTCACGGACCTTGTTAACGGTTCTACATCTCATTAACAGTTTTTATATATTAAATTCTGTCTGTTCAAGTAACTAATAACTCCTGAATGGACCCCAACTGACAGGAAAAGCACTGGGAATCTTGAAGCCCTAAACAAGCAGAAAATAGCGCGCGCACACACACACACACACACACACACACACACACACACACACACACACACACACAATGCCCAAAGCATTGAAAAGGAATTTCCTGATTAAGAGGGGACCAAGGAAAGGCCAAACATTGGAGAGGCTGGGAAAGTGGTGAGCGTCACGTATTGGAGGATTTGGAACCTAGGCTGGATCATCGATGGGCAGAAATGTGGCAGACGGAGCCAGCCATAGGCTAAAGGGGTGTTCACTCAGGTGGCTGTTGGGCCACAGGTCCTGACAGACGGCACCTAGCATGATCCCACAGTGCCTCGTCCTCTCACGTTTCCAGAACTCTTGCCTTGGGGTTTCTGAAAAGGTCGTCTTCATGCTTCTATTTCTTCCTCATACTTCTAGTTCCAGGGACATGTACCTACTGCTTCCCTTCTAGAGGGCCATTCTTCACTGCAAACCCGTTCGCTAAGGAGGCCTGAGAGTCAGCTCTTCCTGTGAGATCAAGAACCTCGTGCTCTCACCAGGACTCTGGAAACCCATGTCTGTTCTCTAAACTAAATTACAGAAATGTAGTGTTCACCCTTGAACCTTGGCACCTCAGAAACCTGTGTATTTCCTTGGCATCACGGAACCTTCCTGCCGTCTTGTGGAACTTTGAAAAGCCTCCCTCTGGGGTTGGCTAACCAGAATTCCTTCGCAGTGTTAGCATGACCATCTGGGTCCCTGGCTGCGGGTACATCTTGACCTTCTGCATCCAGAAATCCCTTGAGGCTAGATCCATTTCAACATCTTTATCTTACTCTTTGGCCTTGTCCCTTGAAAGCCCTATTCCTTCCTTGCTCTGTACCCTTGTGTCACTTCCATCATTGCTTCCAGGACGACAGGTATTTCTTTATATTTGTGAAGAAAAATAAAGCCTCTTTTTTTTTTTTTAATTTCTCCAGCCTCATTAGACTAATCACCAAATCTTCAGACATTATTTCTCATCAGTTTCTTTCTGTCCCAAAAGTCCCACCCGGCGAAATATCTAAATGACAGAATCCAAGCTCTGAGCCCTGAAGGTACCATTGCTGGAGATTCCAGCTCAATTAAGCTCTTCTCACCGACCGCCCAAGGCTCTCTCCAGTCATCCTGAAATCGTAGCAGTTGCTTCATCCGACCCACACAAGCATGACAGATAACACTATACACCGCAAACGGAGAAATAAATTCCACCATCACCACAACAGAAAGGTTTCCAAAGTCTTCCAAAACCCTTGGACACTGAGAAAAAAAAAAAGGTCAGGCATGGAATTCATTCCTTCCCAACGGTCTTTCTTCTCATTCTTCTCCCACGTGTTCTTTGCCTCCTCATTGCTTAGTCAGACCACATCGGACCCGTATCACAGAGACCGATCAGGAGATAAAAAGGCATTAACTCCTAGGACACTCACAGGAGACAAAGTCTATTTGAAATCGCCATTGCTAAGGGCTAGCAAAACAACAACAATCCCCATCTTTAAAAACGTAACCAGGGAAAATGTATCAGAGAGGATAGGTCTAAGGAGAGCTGAGTGGCAATTGCCCTGGAATTTAGGCGAAGTTCACCCCTCTTGCATATGTTTTGATTTAAAATCGTTACCTTTTGTTACAGCTTAGCTCTCAGCTCCCAAATCTTTCTGCTTTCAATTCTTCAGAAAAGGCACCCCTGAGTACAGTGTGAAGGCGCACGTTAATCGGAGTTCTTAAAAACATCTTGCTATTTTCAACTAAATCCAGTAGCGGAATGCAGGCTTCTCTGGCCCCACCCGATTTCTCCCACCCAGATAATTTTCTTTTTTTGTCCAGCAAAGTGTCATCTGTTCCCAAGAAAGAGAAAATTAAAACAGAGAAAAATGTTACTTAAACTATTACACTCCCAACTGCTCAGTCAATTCTGACTGTTTAAGACACTTAAGATTAAGTTTTGATGGCTAAAATCAGGGAGGTATTTATGTGACTAACATAGAAAATGGGAGTTGAAACTCGTAAGAATATTGAGGTTGCAGGTTACTGCTGTGCAGTAGGTCTGGCTTTGGTGTATTTACTGTATTCATAAACATACACCTGTCCTGTGCCTTTTAGCACAGTGCCTACGAGGTACTGTGCTAAATAATGTGAAAGTACAAAGTAAGACATGTCAGAGATCTTGCCTTCCAGGAGCTTAAAAATCAGATGCAATAAGCAGAAGGAGTAAGCTGTGAACATACATTGCTCTGAGATGTGGCACAATGAAATCGGTGCCGTAAAGAAGAAAGAGTTCTATGCGCGTCCAGAAAAAGGTGTGTGTAGTGCTGGGGTGGGAGGGCACTTCTTTTCTCCAGGGAAGGCTGCCTAGAGGAAGAGCCATTTCAACTGCCCTTTCAAGAGCAAAGGGAAAAGGACCGTCCAAGTTTTAGGAAGGACAGGCACAGAGGGACGTGTCAAGGGAAGGGAGACGCTCCTTTGAAGAAAGACACAGATGGTTACAGTGACCAGGAGGACTCGGAGATGTTTCCTGAAGAAGCTTGTTCTAAGGAACTTATTTGGATTAGCTTACTTCGATTTTGTCTAGTTTCAGAGTAATTCAGGTAATGTCTGCAGATAATAGGTGAACCTCCTGTGCTTTCAGTATGTCCAACATTTCTTACATAAAATTGTATAATCAATCTTGCTCCCCCCCCTTCTCTCTCTCTCTCTCTTCCTCTCTCTCTCTCTCTGTGTCACACACACACACACACACACACACACACACACACACACACACACATTTCCTAATAGAAGAGAACAGAATAAATATTTAAAGCCAACTCTAAAGAGGCAGAGCCTCTGATTTTCCCCATTCAATAACTGACCTGAACTCTGAGCTACACATTCGCTCCCATCAGAAACATCTGGATGCAGTTCCTGGTCTTGCTTCCTGGGAATGAGGTCAAAGATTCCAGGCCTCAGAGCAGGCTTGAATAATACTTCCTCAGCCACTTTCCTTTGCCTAGAAAGTGACAGCTCTGCATAACACTACCACTGCCTGCTTTAATAGAACATTTCTCATTACTTGAGGTAATGAACTGCTACTAGAGAAAAAGTTTCCCATCGGCCAAGGGCTTAACCATGGGTCCTTTTTCTTTCATTTTCCCTCCTTGACCTTCCCCTCGTTAAAATATAAACCGAGGCATATTACATTTTTAGGAGTTTATTTGAGTAAAAACTGATTCGGACCGGCAGTACCAAACCGGAAGTGGTTAGGAATGGTCCACCAGCAGGAGCTGGGGAAAGACTTTATAGACAAGATGTGGAAGCAAATCAAGATGATTTGATTGGCTATAGCTTTAAGTAGTTGCCTTATTTGGGAAAGCCTAGCTGGCTGTTTGTGATTGGTTGTCCTTAGGTTTTGATCTCTTAACCTTGAAGCACTGCAGACTTAGGTTTTGGTTGGCTTATGTAGGCTACTAAGGCATTAAAGCCACCTCAGTCTAGTGGCCTCTGTATTTAACACCCTCGAGCGTGGGTGCTGCAAGAAAAGAGGGGCCCAGTGTTTTCTAGACCTTAGCTTATTTTTTAAATGATGGCAAACAACTGATCTGATCGGCCATTTTTTGTTGAGGTTATGAGAGAACTGCATTGAAGAAATTAACCAACTACTTGAAAATCCGATAAAATATTCAATTTTATGGACGTTAGTTTTTCTGCCCAAGGGAACAAGCGATTTCTTCCAGGCCACTGCATAAGTGAATTAGATTCGAGTCCTATATTTGTGAGAAACTCTGTAAATAAGGTCATACAACTCTCAAAAGGTGATTCAGAGAAGGCGAAGAGAAATTGCACTGCCACAGACTGTAGTAGGGTGCAGATATTTTTAAAAATCACTCGAGCTTTCTTGATCAGTTTCAAGCTAATAACTTCCAGCACATGCTGCTTGTTCCTTGTTCGTTAATAAAATGCTGACTTGAGTGATTGTGCAGACAGAGAACATCTCCATTTGGAAAGAGCGGACCAACAAAACAGCAAAATCATTTCACCAGGCATCAAAGAAGCTAAGTATTTGCTGGGATCTCAGGAAGGGAAATGAACTCCAATCCGTACTCCCCTTAGATTTGCATGGGATTGCCCAGAGCTGAAAAACTTCAAAGTATAATAAAACTGTGGCTCAATTTTAGAACATGAAGCATTTGGAGTAACTAATTTGGCGAATGTTTATGTTTTGGTGCATAGTTGAACTGTTTATCAGACCTTCAGGAATTCTTTGTTTTTCATTTCTGTGCTTTTATTTCCTCTCCTATCTCCTCTCCCCTCACTAGAAGCAAAACAACCTCTGGCAATGAGAGTTAAAGATGCTTCTCCATACAGGCACCAAGCCAGGACCAAGGGGGCTGATCCCAAACCACTGCCAACTGCGCTCCGAGCAGTAATTTTCCTTCCCCCTTGGTCTCTTCTGGGAAGTGTCGGGAAATGTAGAAGTCTCTAATGCCTCCCTGGGAGAGAAACAGAAATCTTTCCCCTGATGAGCATATCAATGCCTTCTCCCACACACACACAGGTACCACCAAAGACCTTTAATTAACATGACTTGGAAAGGTTGCTGCGGGGGGCTGGCCTTTATGTCTGCACAAATGGGCAGAGAGGTGGGTAGAAGGGTTCTCAAGAACTTCCAGAGTTCCCCAAAATGGCACTCTTTCCACTACCAACACTCCTCACCCTTCACTGTCTGGGCCGCACCATCTCTCTTCAGTCCTGACCTTAAAGAAATAGAAAACTGTGCGGGGAGAAGATGCCCATTCAAAAAAGAAAAGAAAAAGGTAGACAACCTACTATTTCTACCTCTAGTGGACCAGGGGTGAGGGAGGCTTCTGGACAGCTTCTGCTGAAAATCATGCTGAAATGGTGTGGGCGTTTGTAAGGGTCGGAGGATCTACTACCTCATTTCAGCTCCAGGCTGACCTCTGCTCTCAAGGAGACCTGTGGTGACAAGTTCCCCTATCATATTCCTCACCTCCCAGGTCTGGAGGGTACTGAACCACACCAGAGATCCCAGGTGGGTGCAGACCAGCCCTTGCAAGAAGAGCCTCACTGCGCCCAGGCTCCACAGCCCACACTGATTCGAGCACATTCCAGAACATTCCACGGCTGGGAGGCCAGGAGCCCGGAATGTCTGGAACCCATAGAGGGAAGGTGCCCCAGCATGCTCCCCCCACCCCGACCACATTTTCCCAAAGATCTCAAAGCATTCTCCGAAGGTGACCTCATCTTCTAATAGGTGTTTATTTCTACTCTCATTCCTACGGTTAGTGATGACTCCCTTTCACATGAATGTTCTTTGATACTTTTATGTAACTTTTCTCATGGTAAGAACATCACATTGGGCACCAAAAGCTTGACTGCTAGTTACCCAATTACTAATTAGATATCACAGAAACTCCTTTCCAGCACACAGGGCTGTGAAACTGAACAATGAAGCAGCAAGAAAGTGACCTTTCCAGTTTCTCCTTTTGAGGGAAAAATACATAATGTGGAACCAGGCATACATTATACATATTCGTGTGTGTGTGTGTGTGTGTGTGTGCGCACGTGTGATAGTGCTATCCTTATCTGTGGACTGAAGAGAACACTTGCTTTACAAGGTTCTCTCTTGAGACGTTGCTGCAGTGCCTGAAACATAATAGGCACTTAACAACTGTTTGTTGATAAATACATGGAATAAATAAATACATGGTGGATGAACAAATGTAGACTTTCTGGGTTTGTTTTCTCATTCTAAACTTGCCATGCTTAATTCACAAGGCAGTTCAGAGGGTTAAAGAACATCAAGTTTAAAAAAAAAACAAATATAATATCATATGTCAATTATAACTCAATAAAAAATAAAATGCTTTTGAAAACTAAAACTTACCTATTATTCATGTGACTATTAGTGCAGGTGCCCAGGTGTGTCAGAACCTCATGAGTGTGTTTATCTTCTTATATACAACGGCCACTAGACAATTTCCCAGTACTAATCGGGGAGGAGCTCTGCTTTCTACACTTCGGTTTCTATGTGCCAATCTCCTCTCCTCCATTAAAATTACTGAACATGAATTGAGTGCTCGAGGCTGTGGAGTTCCACGGCTTGATCAGATAGACAGCATACGGGTTAGGAGCACCAGTCCTGGAGTCAAATTGCTTGAGTCTGTGCCCTGATTCCACAATTCACTAGGGGATTTAACCCTACTACGCTTTAATTCACTTGTAAAATGAGGACATTGGTAGAAAATGAGGACACCAGTGTCCTATCTGTAAAATGGGGACATTGATAGAATGCCATGAAAGTTAAATATGAAAATACATGTAAAACTATTTAGAGAACTGTCTTGCACATGGGAAGAATTCCATCAATGTTACCTCTAACCATTGTTGATACTATTTTATTATTATTATTATTATTATTATTTTATTATTATTATTATCCCTTGATTAATGGAACTTGCAGTCTGGCGAAAGGGGCAGGCTACAGTACAAAGATGGACGAGTGGCACAAGCACTGAAAAGGTCACCAGCAGTATGCTACGGATGCAGAGTCAGGAGACATCTTGATTCACCATCCTCATCACCTCCTCCATGTAGTCTCTTGGTCTGTCACTGTTCCAACATACACAGAATTTAAAATAATACCCCAGATTTCATCTGGGGGTGAGGGGCAGAGCCTAACGTGTCTCGTGATGGTTACACAATACTTCCATCAGTGTGGTTCAGGCTGTGGAGCCATATCACACTGCTGGCTCAAATTGAGCTTTTGCTCAAAAAAGACCCCCGGGGCCTTTTTACCTCGGCTGCTGCCAAGTTACATGTTCTCCATCCTGTATTCCTATAATTCATTTTTGGACCCCAAAACAAGACTTTGCATTTATCCTCATTACATTTCATGTTGTTGGTTTTGGCCCAGCATCGCAGTGTGTCAGGATAATTCTGAACCCCGATTCTGTCAGCTATCTTATATCTTATTTCTGTCCCCTCCAGACTTGTGTCACTAGTCCATTGGATCAGCATACCTACTACACCTCCATGCAAGACACTGCTAAAATTGTTGACCAAAATAAGACTACGAGAATCGTCCAAAATTTCAATTGCCGAACCCTCTGCGGACTTAAATATGACCATTAACCATTTGGGGTGTGGTTGTTTAAGCAGCTTTGAATTCACTGAGAGATATAATATTTTCTTCAAAGTGCCTTGTCAAATGCCTTGCTGATACCAAGATACATTGGTTCTGTAACATTGTTGAATATCATTTAAAATTTTTACATTTCAGAAAGTGCTGGTACCTCCTTAAAATTTGATGCGAATATCGATGTCAACATACATCATATCAATAAAGAACGTAGGGGTTATAGTTTAATAGACTACTGAAGAATAAAGTTATACCATTTAATTATTACTCGTATTTAGGCTTTAAAGGGTACATTGTTAGGGCATGCTATCTGCTGTTAAAAATTTTTTAAAAAGAGTGTTTCAAATCTCAATGACTTAAGACAAAGACAAGAGAAGATTATTTCTTACTCACATGAGTCACATGGAGTGTCCCTGATTGACAGGCTGCCTTTCATGAGTCATTCAGGAAATCTAATTTCTTATATCTTGTGGCTTCACCCTTCTCTTAGTCCTTGGCATTCTCTGCATTCAATAGCTAAAGGAAGAAAAGAAGAAACTATTACATGTTTTTATTATCTGTTTCTGTGTTGCAGGCCTGGACGTAGTGCACATCACCTCTGCATATTTTGCTGGCTATTCAGTCATATGACTACCTTTACCTATATGGAGGCTGTAAAATGCAGTCTAAATATGCTTTTAGCAAAAAAACAAAATGAGTGTAATGAACAGCAAGTCTGGTTCTAAAATGGACAGTAAACATAATTTAGGTGAGACTTACAATGTTATTTCAGGTCAAGTATTCAGTTAAACCTGCTGGTAGGGTTTAATGGATCAAAAATTATAAGAGTTGGGTTCAAATTCAAGTCCATCATTTCTTGGGGGTAATATAACTTTGGATAAGTCACAGAACTATAAGATTGCTAGGTCCATTGCTGAATCCCCAGCCATAGCCCAGTGTCTGAGACATAGTTGACGCAATAAATATTCGTTATTTGTTCAATTGTTGAATGAATAAATGAATTACCTTTCTGGACTCATTTCCTTATTTCTAAATTTGCCCTACATACCCTACAGGTTGTTGTAAATATCAACTGGACTATGGTTATAAAAATGCTTTGAAAACTAAAAGTCATTGTGAAACATATAGAGTGTAATTATAACTCAGGTTAAGATTGGCATTTGTGCCCACTGTGTCACAGTCTGTGGACCTCCTCTGCATAATTTTCTCTTATTGAACACGGCAGAACACAGGTGAGCCCCTAAAACCATTAACAGTAAAGCTCTGCCCCACTTATATTTCTTCTGTGACTTGAAGTTCAAGCACCAATGACTCCTCCCTCGTTAAATTTAAGAGGGAAGCCTTGAGAGTCTGTTGAGACTAAGACATGTGCTAAGACTTAGGGTCCTACAAGAACTAATACAACTCATACTAAAATAGACCTTTTAAAAACTGGTCCTACAGTTGGGGATCCATTCGATAGTTTTATGTAACTGGTAGTAGTATCTGCACGATTTGTTAATAAAACCATTCAACAGAAAAATTAAAAATCTTCACTAAAACCAATCAAAAATGTATTTATTTGGAAGCCAGATTATATATAGATGACCTTAAATGCAAAGACAAGAAATTTAGACTTTATTCAATAGGCAATGTGGGGGCCATTAACAGTTGTTAAGCCAAGAAATCAAATGGACAAAGTGGTGTTTTGGAAAACTGTATTTGAGATAACTCAGAGGAAAATGTATTAGATGGCTACTGCACTGGTCTTAGCATAAATACATGAGGCCTTGATATATGAGTACGGGGGAAGAAAACATAAAGCATAGATAGATGAAATGACTTCTAATTCTGATGATATGGCAGGCTAACATAATCTTAAGACTCTTCCTTTAAGTATTGGATTGCAGGCTAAAATACAACAAAAAAAATATTTTTAAAGCAAAATTAAGATCACAGGAAAGAAGAGGAAATCACAGGAGGAGGAGGAATGAAACCAAATAAATTAGCATGTAAGCTGATGCTCCATCTGTCCTTAAAATTGTAGTAAGTCACAGATCTTCATAACCTTTAAAATTTGGGTTTTAATGACCACAAGAGATAATGACTTGAACCTGCATAAGGTGGGGGTGGAAATAAGACTCCCACATGAAGCCAGGATCCTTGTAGGTCTGAACCATCAGGGAGAATACTGACCTCCACCCCACCCGCAAAAAAAAAAAAAGTTTCAACCAGCACAGCAAAATGACATGAAAAATCATTTGTCTCCCATTGTGGGAAAAAAGTCTTTCCTGAGAATTTGAAACCCTGGACCTGGTCTACACATGAATTTGGTTTTTAAAATTGCCCTGCTGAAATGCCAGAAACTTTGAAGCCAAGAAATTAATGTAAAAACTGGTCCCTAGCTAGCCATATTTCGGGAGTGCCTAGTAGAAGCAATTCCAAAAACACTCTAGAGAGATATTTTACAATCCAGAATACAGGTAATTTCACAAAAATCAGCAAACCCTACGCAAGATAAGCTCACAATAAAGAAATTATGAAACACTGAAGGGACAAATCCATCATGGGCAAAAGTCAGTAGAAATTACAGACAACAGAATTCCCCCCACCACCTCTTACCTCCCAAGGAATGGAGCTACTAAAACAATCTGAAAGATAATACAAAATGAGCATATTTAGAATGATTAAAGAAAAGAAATCCACAAGAAAAACACAGGATGCCATTACCAAAAAAGGAAGAAGGGAGGAAGAGAGGGAGGGAGGAAAGAAGAAAGGGAGGGAAGGAGGGAGAAAGGAAGGGAAAACAAAGAAGGAAGGAAGGAAGGAAGGAAGGAAGGAAGGAAGGAAGGAAGGAAGGAAGGAAGGAAGGAAGAAGGAAGAGAGACAAAGTAAAGAAAGAAAGGAGAGAGAAAAGAATGGCAAAATTTTTAAAGAACCAAAAAGGGAGTCTAGAAAAAAATAGTTATTGAAGTTAAAAACTCAAAGGATGGGCTAAAGAGTAGATTAGACATATCTGAAGAAGAATTCGAGAAGGAGAAGACCAAGCTAAAGGAACATACCAGAATGCAGCTCAGAGAAATAATAAGATGGAAAATTTAAAAGGGAAGTTAAGATAGAAAAGGCAGCATGAGAAGATTCAATTAAGTCAAAGGGATTTCTAGAAATGAAGGAAAGAGAATGAGGCTGAGGCAATATTGGAAAAGGTAATGGTAAGAATTTTCTAATTTGATGACAATCACTAATCTTCACAGCACAAAGAATCCTGAGCAGCAGATATAACCATGTGTCAGGGACTATCTTCTTTGTGATGTACCCTACTATCAAACACCACTTGTGTTGGTTCTCTGGGGATTTGAGGCCATAGTTGTCATTAGCTAAAACAGATGCTGTTGTCCAGGTGATACATCGTTTAGCTTTGTTCTTTAAGAGGTGGAGAAGGACACACATTTTGTCTATCTATTGGAAAACACATGATTTCTGTTTGAAGTGACTGAGGCCGGAAAGGAAAGAGAGCGAGCCTGTTGTTCAGAAGCTCCACTTCGTAAGGGTCAGTCTGGGAGGATGTAGAATGTGAAGTTGCACAGGGAGGGAGCCACGGGTATGCACCCATAAGTGTCCCTTTTTCTGTAGCTCTACTCTCTCATGCACACATGTATATGTACAAAGAGTTTTGAATATGTTCACGTGCTGTCCTCTTTGCTGGCTCACATTCTAAACTAGAATTTGAGCTCATCATGGGCTTTCACTGACCTTACGCCTCCATCAGGAGATATTTGGACTTCATCCTGTCCAGATATAACACAGTGATTACTCTCTCTGTTTAAAAGAGATGTTTGGTTTGGTTTTTGATGTTGGCGCTGATGGTTTTTAAGTAGAAAGGGGCCTCTGCCTTCACTACTTTTTCTCCAATAGGCGTGTAAAAGAGAAGGACTCACATTCCTATTTCTCCATGGAAGGCACCGTATGTGAAAAGCATTGAGGGCCAAAACCCCCTGGAAAAGATGCTTTTAAAGGTACTATTCCATATCTGGCCATTCCGCTCCTTCTGGGGTTTTGGCATGAGTAGGTCTTGTGGATTTCTGGTCAGTGTCTTGGTGGATTTTTTTCCTTTCAGTAGTAACACCATCAGTTTTCCAAAGGGTGCTCACCAGTGCCCCAAGACTTCTCCTCTGAAACCCCTCATAACATGGACCCCAGCTGTGCCATCAGGAGCCACAGGTACTATAGCTCTTTTAGGCACTGAGCAGTTTCCAGGTTTGCAAGCAGCACTTCCCTAGCCTAGAAGCTCAGTCTCCCCTCCATGTACGCACTGCCTGACATGGGCAGCAGTGCTGAGCCCACGAACACTGTCTTGTCTCAAATGGCATTCCCTTATTTTTCAGTGGTTTCCTCTGAGGGGCTTGTTGTACGTCTTTCCCTCCTAGCGGTGTTTAATCGTGGGTAACCATGACATTTTACAAAAGTCCCAACTACAACTTTAAAGTCCCTTATGGCAACAGGATGATATTTAAAGCAAGCCCAGGAGCAATCCTAGGGACCTGATAATACTCGGAATAAGTATATAAATTTATTTCTGCTGAAAGCATCAAGCTCCATTTAGAGCAAGAACAAGTGAGAGAGCGAGTGAGAGAGAGAACGTGAAGGGAAGAGGAAAAAAATACCATTCCTTTAGCAGTGTTTGACTGTTATCCAAATAAGTGTGCTGCATGATACACACACACTCACCAGAGTATATGCATATATGGTATTACCACCCAAGTTTAAGTTCCAAGGTTTACTTCAATATTTCACCCATCTGAACATAGTTATTCAAATATACTGAATGGTGTTTGTTAATACGCAGTGAGTTTTTCCATCAAGACCTTTCCAAATAGACTAATGTGTCTAAATTTTGAATTACGTGCTTTGATGAGGTGATGCATCAATATTAAGGCACTTCAAAGAGATACACTTGCACCGCATCTACTTGACACCAAATATCTTGATGAAAATTGAAAACAGTGACTCTCAGACACTAATTTTCTCCATATCCAGATGGTTGGCATTATACAGAGTGTCTGGGTGGTACAAAATGATTCACTCTTGAAAAATAAAATGAATACATTTCTTCATGAATTTTGAAAAGAAAGCAAAATCCGGCAACTTTGATGTGATTTTAAGAAATAACTTTATAGAAAGCATTGTTTTACTGGTGATTATCTTTGGATACTAAGAGGAACAAGAAGTGTGCCCATTTTCTTTCTGAGCCTCTCCTCATGCTATGCAGGTTCAAGAATAATCTGTTTTCCTGTGTAATAACCAACTAGCCCCTGTAAGTCTCTGATACTGTCACTGTTGCATTTTAATAGCCTTTCAATTTAATATAATTTGTTAATATAAATAACTTCACATAATATGTTCTATGTATGATATTTTACATTACTATAGTCCATCAAACTTAAAACATACACATTTTGTGATATAAATTATGTGTCATATAATTACTATATAACATATATGTAATATATAATTTAGCAGACATTATTAAGCACTCAGTATGTGTATCACATAAAAAGAGGTACAAAATGTAAAAAGATGCATACCATATAGTCCTTGACTTCATGAAATCTACAATTTTCTTAGAGAGGGTTCGAATTCTACATTTCTAGGAGAGATGTTTGTCCCTAAACACTGCTGGGCTCTTGTCCCCTTCCTCATTCCTCCAGGCAGAGGAGTGCGGTACCTGGAGGTAATTTCAGAGACCTGACTGGGAAGTGCTGCTCAGCCTCACCTTCTCTGTGAGACTGTGTGTCCAAACCTGCCTGTGGCTGGAGTCTGTCAGATTCTGGGGTTTCGTGTATTAGGAAGCCTATTGTCACAGCACAACAAAGCACCTTTCTTCAGAGCCAGTTGCATCAATAACAAAATATTGTTTTGATCTTATTTTCCACTCCTTCCTCTCACGCCTTTGGTTCAGGGCTCAGGTGGAGAGGAGAAGGATGGAATTTATTGAGGTCTCCTCCAGTCCCCAATAGGGCAAGACAGGTAGCAGGGAATTATAACACAAAACACACTTTGATCAGTGTGGTGTGAGTTTCGAGTGGAGGAGATCATTAGCAAAGGTGAACTCACTTCAGTCAAGAGAATTGCAAAGAGTGGGGTCATCTGTGCCTAGGGCCCATGCTGCTTTAGAACTTCCTGTTATAAATACATATACATATAGTATACAGCATATAGCATATACTATATCGCATATTATTTATGTTTAGTACATGATCTATGTACAGTACATAATTTAATCACTAACTTTAGTTATCAATAAATCTATAATACAGTTATTGATCAAGTGATTTTGAGTTAGAGTTTTTTGTTACTTACTGTTGAATGTAAAAAATTAGCATATGATTGTGTGATGGTGGCCAAGGTAAAGGAATGATGGGGGGAAAACACTCATGAGAAATAGAATTGGAGAGGTAGTTTGGGGCCAAAGGGAGAGGGCACCAAACGTGCTGTGTGAATTTGGGTCTTTATGCTTTAGGGCAGCCATTGGAAGTGTCTGAGCAGGTAAAAGGTCCAGGTTAGACGTGTGCTCCATTGATATAGTAGCAACGTGTCCGAACATAAGGTGCAGGTCAGGAGGGTAAGACTGGAAGCAGGGAGACCAGTTAAGAAATCAGAGCATGAAATAAGATCGTTAGGAAGTAGTCAGATCTTGAATTAGAGGGTATCAGTGGAAATAAACACACAAAAACAAACAAAAAATGTTTTCAACAAAATTGGCAGTATTTGACAACTAAGCAGAGGTAGGACAAAAAAGAAGAATTAAAAATTCTATTAACAGAGGGGGAAAAAAAATGGTGTGGATGATAGAGGCTCTATCATCCCTCTGGCAACCAAATCAAAGTGGTGACAGAAACAAGGAGCAAAGAGCCAGAAAAATGCCTGGGATCTAGAAGAACAAGACATACGACTAGTGAGAAAGTCCAAGAAATCACCCTGCAACAGCAGAAGGTAGGACGGGCTGAGGACGCGGGGCTGCCCAGTCCCTGGTGGCTGAGTGAGACGGAGGCTGCGCTGGCAGATGCTTCTTAAAGCAGCCGTGTCCGCAAGAGGATTTTCGCAGTAAAGACCTGCTCGCTCTGAGCACCAGTGCCAATTTGGCTGCACGCAGGGGGCACCAGGGACTTACAAGGAGACGCTGTCTGAGTGAGGGCCAAGGCAAGACTCGCTCTGTACAGAAGTGCTGGCGGTGTCCGTTGTTCCTTGTTGAGCTGTCCCCTTGCCCAGGGCATAGACTTAGAGCCATTATAGCCCAGATGTCATCAAACTGGATAACAGAGATGCTCTGCCTAGAGGAATCCCTGAAACGCTGCCTCCCCAACTCATGGGCCCCACCTAAGCCACATCCAGCTATAGCCTCAGCCAGTCAGGTGCTCCTTGCTGAGCAGCACCTAGACTCACACTGGAGGGAGCTGGCCTCAGTTTCTGGTGTGGCCTTTTGAGGCAGCTGTAAGCACCACATCTGTGGATTGCTTGCTAAATCTTAACAGGTGGCTCCAGAGGGTAGACTTGGGCTAAATTTGGCCTGCAACTGAACCCCTCTCAGGACTTGCCACTAGACACCTACTTCACAAATCCACACAAATAAGACCAGGAGACTTAGGCTTTGCTTAGTACACAGAAACAGACACGGAAAGGCAGCCAAAATGGGAAGACAAAGCAGAAATCGTATAAGAGAACAGAATGGGGATCCAGAAATAATGGAGTCAAGTAATCTAACAGATGCAGAGTTCAAAACACTGGTTATAAAGATGCTCAATGAACTTTTGGGAAGTATAGATAAATTCAGGGAGAACTTCAACAAGAGATAAAGTGAATAAAGAAGAGATCAAGTGACCTGTATAGAGAGAGGAAAGCCAAGGACACTCAATCAGAATGGCAAGAAAAAAAGATACCAAGACTATAAAAATAATCTAAGGAACATATGGGACACTATTAAAGGTCAAAATATCCATCTGAAGGAAAACAAGATGTTGAACAGCTATTCGAAGAAATGATGATGGAACACTTCCCTAACCTGGTGAAGGAAATGGACATACAATCCCAGGAAGCTCAAAGAACCCCCAAAATCAGGATCCAAAGAGCTCACATAATGACACGTCATAATTAAAATGCCAAAGGTTAAATACAAAGAAAGAATATTAAAAGCAGCAAGAGAAAAGCAGATAGTTACCTACAAGGAAACACTCAAGACTGGCAGCTGATTTCTCAAAAGAAACTATGCAGGACAGAAGGCTTGGCATAAAATATTTGACATAATGAAAACCCAGGATCTACAACCAAGAATACTTTATCCAGCAAAGCTATCATTTATTGTTGAAGGACAGATAAAGAGATTCTCAGACAAAAATAAGCTCAATGAATTTATCACCACTAAGCCAGAATTACAGGAAATGTTAGAGGGACTTCTTTAAGAAGAAAAAACATGTATCAAAAAAAAAAAAAGGAATAAAGAGTGGTAACAACTACATTCCTATCAATAAGTACCTCAAATGGGAAGAATTAAGTCCTCCAACTAAAAGATAGAGTGGACGAAAGATAAGAAAACAAGATACCTACATGCTGACTACCAGAGACTCACTTCAGATTAAAAGACACACACAGACTAAAAGAAAGGGATGGAAAAAGATACTGCTCTGATGGACCTAGAAGGTATTTAAGTCAGATAGAGAGAGATAAATGCTATATGATTTCACTTATATGCGGAATCTAAGGAATAAAAAGAACAAACTAATCAAAAACAGACTCACAAATAAGACAATTTGGTGATGGACAGAGGGGAGGGGTGTTTGGGGAACTGGGAGAATGGCGTGAAATAGCTGATGGATGGTCACGGGGATGGGAGCATGTCATAGGGACGTTCAGGGGAGGGAGGGAGCAATTTGGGGGATTGTTTTATGAACTATATAGATGTCTAACCAATGTACTGTATACTTGAAACTAATTTAAATTGTAAAAAATTCTGTTAATGTCTTGAGCTAATGCAATTAGAAAGATCTTGATGTACAGAATTTGGAAGAAATAAATGTTCAAGAGAGAAAAGGATGAATTTGGTGTTGAGCCCATTAAGATCAACACACTAGCAGGACAGATGGATGGCAACTCCCAGCAAGGATGTGGTAAAGCCAAAGTGGGGCCAAGAGACTTAGAAATAGAGAGCAGATTGCAGAAATGAGTCACGAAGAAGGAAGAATTAAAGTCATGAGACCGAACGAGTTTACCAGGAGAACACATAGAAGAACATATGGAGAAGAGGGTCAAGGGCAGATTCTTAGGGAAAACTTATATTTGAAGCTGGAAAAGAAGAGGAAGTGGAGGAGGCATAGGGATAAGGGAGAATAAGAGAAGTATATTTATTATCAGGGAAGACAAAGGAGTGAGAATTTCTCAGGAGTGGGGGATGGTTAGGAGTGGGAAAAGAGGGTCAATCACATACCGTGATTAAGCAAAATGAGAATAAAACTAAGCACTGCATTTGGTAATGGGCTGGCTATTGACCTTTAAAATATTATTATGGGGCGGTAAGAGCTGGCGCTAGGCTGCAGGATTAAGAAGGGAGTGGGTAGTATCAGAAACAAAGCCATTGACAAAGGTGACTCTTTACAGAAGTTTTGTGATGCAGAGAAAGAGTGGAACATTTGCTTTAGGGGATTAGCAGACTGGAGGGAAATGGTTTTATATGTGTGTTTGTGGGTTCGGTTTTCTTTAGGTGGTTGGCTGCTTGGGGTAGGAGAGACTTAAGCATGATGACAGTCAGGGAGCAAGATTCAGTGAGGGCATAGCATAAGAGAGAGTCCATGACATGATCAGAGGAAAGCTTCAGGGAGGTATAAGGAGCTCTAGTCAAGAGACTTGTATGGCAGGTTAACAGTGGAGGAGGAGGTTGTCAAAGGAAGGGATAGAAGATGGAGAAGTAGAATCAGAACCAGAGAAGTCCAGGGTGGGCAGAATGGATGAGGGAAGGCCAATGAGGTAGACCAAATCCTGGAGTGACAGTGGATGAGTAGTGAGGTAGGAGAGGTGGGTGGGGGTTGCTTTTTTTTTTTCAGGTCTGTGCAATCTAAACCTGGAAGTCTCCCCACTCTAGCATTACTTTCATGCCCTCTCCCACTGTCCCCGTATAAAATCTTATGACTCATGAAGCCAAGTTTATGTTAATCCTAAAATTGCCTTCTACATTGCTATTTTATAAATCGTGTTGTTCCTAGTTATGATATTAACCACCATTTTATTTATTTTTTTTAATTCTAAAAGATGAATAGGCTAAAAAAAATGTATAATAAACTAATCCACACTGCTGGTTTCTGTGTTTCTTCATAAGACAGGATGCCAGATAGAAGACATTTTTGAGATCTAATCTGTTATCAGCCTAAGTGCCACAAGTCTGGGTTTTTAAAAAAGCTTAAATCACACGCAATGCTCGCATTACTACTTGTATTCCTGCTGATAATACCTGACACTCTTTTGATGATGAAAGAATTGGGAAGTGGGAGTCACTGCATGATGGTTTGACAGATGCTTTCCTGTTTTTCTCCACAATTCCCTGGTCCGGGTGGGAAAACTGAAGGATTGCTCAGTGCCGTTTTGTTTTAGTTCTCTTTACTTATCTTCTAATGTTTCTGGTGGTTTGATTTATATCTCCAGCCAGACACTATGGATGCTGTGAGAGAGAGAGAGGAAGGGAGGGAAGAAGACAGGGACAGAGAGACAGAGAATTGGGATGGAATCCGAATCCTGGTTTGGATTCTGGCCTTTTCTGTGAAAGGGGCAGCACCCCAGAGCGCAAACTCATAATTCACTTCAGAGCTAGTAAATTCCCCCAGCAGAAGCAGAAGCAGAAGCACAGCATCTCCATGGCTTCAAGTCTGTGAATATTTCTGCTTGCATGGTGCTTTGAGAATCGCTCTCTCGAGCTAAAGTACTCTGGGGCTTAGAGGCCATGGAGCCCACCATCCAGGGGCTCACTCCCTCTGCAGGACTCCAGACATCCCTTCCTCTAGATTTAGCAATGGTACCAACAACTTTCATTCCTTCTCCTGGGAGCTTGCCTTGCTGATATGCACGTTTCCAAGGCAGCAAATCATTTTCCATATCTCCGTAGGTATCATATCACACAGCTCCCCTTAATGTTGTCCCCTTTCCCACCTTGTCCCTGGACCACAAGGAGGCAGAGTCTGCCAGTTCTGTTAAGTATGAAAGGACTCCTTCGGAGCCAGTCTGCACAAGACAGCTGAAGTCCACCAGCCAGGGAGAAGGAAGCCCTTGGCCAAGGGGTGCTTGGTGCTATGAAAGCTCTCCAGATCTTTCCGACGTCCCCTTGCAGAGTTCCCACATGGACACAGGCCTGCCCTCCATGGCTTTGTGCCAATCCTGGACCAGGGCTCCCCTCTTCCTTTAATCATCACTTAGCTGCCCTGTGTCCTGTTCCTGTCTCCTAGGCGAGAGGCAGCAAAGGACAGAGGCTAAACAGGTGGCTGTTGGAGACTGACTCAGGGTTCGCATCCCAGCTCTGCCATTTACTAGCTGAGTGACCTTGGGCAACTTAATTGACTTCTCTGTCCCTCGCTTTCTTCATCTATAGAAAAGGAGTAATGATAATACCCCTGTGTGAGGCATTTGTGGGGAACAGTTAAATTGTGTATGAAGCACTCTGTGGTGCCAAATAAGTGTTAGTTATTACCTGAAAAATTCCTCAAAGGCATTAAAAATGTAGTGAATCTTGTATTTAATGAGAGCCTAATGGAAGTGGTCCAAGGAATGAACGTCAAAGGATAGAATTATTGGGACAACATAGAGATCTTCCCATCACTCCTAAATCATACCAATGCAGCCATCCAAAATACTGGTCCTTCTGGTCAGATATTCCCTTATCTAATGCTTCCTTTCAGTCACGGAGAATGGGGTGATTGCTTAAGAATTGTCAGGTCAAAGAATTAATCCAAGAAGCAAGTTGGTCAGTACTAAAACAGAGCCAAAGTCATTCTCTCCAGTAAACATTACAGCACAAAGGAAAGAAAAGTCCTTTTTACTCCCCGTCATTCTTTTTTTTTAGATTTAATTTTCCCCCTCCTGAATATGAAGGTTGGTAGCTAGTAGGATGACCATAAAATAACTAATGTTAGTAAAAGAAATTACCAAAAATAGGAAGTTAACACAGATTTAGATGATTTACTTCCCAGTGATCATTCATAAATCTCAAATATGTCTGACTAAAATTCATTCATTAAGAATGAAAAGTAAAGACAGACTTAGATTAGTGACAAAGTTGGGTCCTGAAGAGTAGCAAATGAGTCACCAATGCTAAGACCTTTCACTAGCACTCACAGCTCCCTAACATCGGCAGACTCTGAACTCATGGAATGGACCTCTGTCGATTATTATTATCCATTATATTAACCCTTATATTATTATTCAACTTTTTAGGTTCTGTACTCTCTTCCAGTTGTGAGAAGATTTCTTTCCCTAAATACCTTGATATGAGGCAAATGTACTTCCCATCATGAAAGCTGAAGACGCCTTCTCCCAGCGTCCCTTGCAGTTGGGGCTCAGAGTATGACTGAGGCTCTGCCGGTCAGATGCAACCATTGAAGCTGTCCTTGCCTGGTGGTGCAAGGGAGAGCCCAGGACACCCCTTTCTGGTGGTTGGCAGCGGCAGTGTCAACAATGCGGAGTTTCTAGTGGCAGCCGTGGCTGAGGAACAGCAGCTGCACATGACTCCAGAGGGCAAGTTGTGGCGTCCAGCATGATCCTCACTAACTCGGCTCCAGAGCAAGATTTTGGCTGTGGTCCTGGTTGCTGCCAGGCCTCATTTGTTCCTGCTCAGTGTCTAAGCCTGGTTCTGAAGTCTGTGAAATACACAATATCCTTTTATTAAATACTTTTTCTGCTTAAATCAACTACATCTGTTTCAGTTGTTTGTAACTCTAAAATCCTGACTAATACAACTGGTGAGACAAGTTTTTTTTTTTTTTTTTTTTTTTTTTTTTACTATCATGGCTGAGACTGCCAGCTGTCCGCCAATGTTCTCCATTTCATGTTTTGGTGATAGAACTCTGGATTTTAGCTGTATCCACAGCAGCGGCAGGTCCTGATCTTACAAAAGAAACGGTATATGCTAATTCTATCCTATTGGTCTTTTCTGGGTCAGTTCAATTCATTGATGTTTCTCTTCATTATGTGTTGCATTTTCCAGCCTTTTCTTTCTTTCTTTCTTTCTTTTTCTTTCTTTCTTTCTTTCTTTTTCTTTCTTTCTTTCTTTCTTTCTTTCTTTCTTTCTTTTTCTTTCTTTTTCTTCTTTTTTTTTTTTTTGCATGCCTGGTAATTTTTGGTTAGATGTTAAACCCTGTGAATTGTGTCTTGTTAGGTGCTGAATAATTCTGTATTCCCATAAATATCCTTGAGTTTTACTATAGAACGCAGTTAAATTACTTGGTGTATTAGTCTCCTGATGCTGCTGTAACAGATTATCTCAAACTTAGTGGCTTAAAACAATAGATATCTATTCATTTACAGTTTTGGGTCCAGAAGTCTAAAACCAAGGTGTCCACAGGGCATCTCCAGAGGCTACAGGAGAGAATCTATTTCTTGCCTCTTCCAGCTTCTTGTGGCATCAGGCATTCCTCGGCCGCATCACTCCACTCTCTGCCTGTCTTCACATCGGCTTCTCCTCTCTGTGCGTTTAGCGTCCCTCTGCTTCTCTCTTATAAGGACACTTGTGATGGCATTTAGGTTTCACCTGGATAACCCAAAAGGTTCTCTTCACCTCAAAATCCTTAACGTAATCACACCTGAAATGATCCTTTTTCCAAATAAGGCAACATTTATTGGTCCCAGAAATGAGGACTTGATGTCTTTGGGCCCCCATTCATCTCACTACCTTTGGAAACAATTTGATCCTTTAGGTCGTGTTTTAAGCTTTGTTAGGTGGGACCAGAGCAGTGTTTTAATCTAGGGCCCATTTTGCCGCACACGAAGGCAAAACCCTCTGAGAATTCTCCCTGATGCCCTGTGAATTAGAGGGTTTTCTATCCTGGCTAGTGGAAAGAAGAGCTATTCTTGATTCTGCGTGAGCTCTAGAGAATTCTCCTTCTAATATTCCCAGGTGATTCTTTTCCAGGCCTCGGCTAGTTTCTTCACACAGATGTCGTCATCAGTGCTCAAAGGAGACCCAGGGGTGGGGGAACCATCTGTAGATCCCAGGGGCTCTGTGTCGCATCTCTTCTCCAGCACTCTGCCCTGTGCACCCTAACGACCTGGGCTTCCGGGGATGAAACTCCCAGCCCCACTTTCTCAACATTGGATTTCCCATCCTGCACCATGGCCTGGGATGACTATAGGGCTTACCTCAGTTTCTCAGGGATCATTGTCCTTCATTGCCTGATTTCCAATATCTTGAAAACCATTTTTTCACATTTTGACTTTTGGTTCTTATTGTTTTAAGTGAAAGGATAGATCCAGTTCTTATTATTCCATCCTAGCTGGAAGGACAAAGCAGTTGTTGTTGTTTTTTTTTTTAATGGATATTATGACCAAGTGTGCCCTCCCCTTCCTATTTCTCCCCTCTTGCTGACTGGAATATGGATGTGATGGCAAGATGTGCAGCAGCCATAATGGACTGTGAGGTAAGTCCTGGTTATGGAGGTTAACAGAAAAAATAAGATAGAAGGATGCCAGCCCTGCACTGCCAATGCAGACTTTTGCAAAGAGAGAGATACATTTCTACTTTGTTTGTGCCATTATATTTTTAGATCTTTGGTTCTGAATGTAGCTGGTATCCAATTAATATGAAGGTTATTTATAAAACATCATAGTGTCATCTGTTTTTGCCCTTTCTTACAGAGTGAATTGAAAAATGATCTAGTTTTTAATTGAATGCAGCATATGGGCCCCAACAGCAGTCTGTGGTCACATCCTCCTCAACAATTTAAAAATAACTTCCCATGAGAATAAATGCATATATATCTCTGTGTGTGTGTGTGTGTGTGTGCGTGTGCGCACATGCGTGTGGGTGGGTGTTGCATAAATCAACCAACACCATTACTTACTTTTATTTCTAACAAAGAATATTTGCTTAATAGCCTTTTATGTCATCTAATTGCTAGTCCAAGGGCCTAAATCTGGCTCATCACCTGTTTTTGTACAGCCCACAAGGTAAAAATGGTTTTGACATTTTTAAATAGTAGGGAAAAAAAATCACAAGAATTTTTTTGACAAGTGGAAATTATATGAAATTCAAATTTTAGTATCCATATATAAAATTTTATTGGGACACAGTCACACTCCTCCACTTACGTGCTGTCTGTGGCTATGCCCATACTTTGGTGGCAGAGACCGTATGGCATGCAAGTCTTAATATATTTACTATCCAGTTCCTGCAGAAAAAGTATGCCAACCTCTATTTTAGTCCTAAGAACACTTCTTTAAGCTCTGACTCTACCACTTAAACAGGCATTTGGATGACATTGTTATGTAACATAAAGAGGATCTTCACTTAACAGCACCAGCAAAGGATTTAGAAAACAAAACAAAACAAAACACAAAAAACAAAAACCAGGGCCATCAGCATCAAATTCACTCACAAAGCTCTGGAACTTGTAAATAATACAAGATTTACCGGCACAGTCAATAGCCATTGGCACGGCTTTCCCCAGGTATTTTAGGCCACCATGCAGAACACAACCTAACTAAGGTTTTCCACTCACTCAGCCCACCAGATTTGGGATTAGACTATTCTTGAGGTTTCCCCTCACCTCCACCTCCAGAAAATAAGAGAAGGGGGAACTTGCATTTTTAAAAAAATTCTCTTTATAAATAATGTATTGGAATATTTCAAATCCTCATAATTCAAATTGACCAATAATGCAACCATGTTATAATAATAAATGTGCCTTTCTCTTTCACATAGAGAATTATCTTGCTTCTGCCTCATGCTTTATTCTACTGGCCAAAAACTTTGGGAGAACCGTTGACTAATGAGAGAGGAAACGCTCACTTTAGTGTTGATTTAAGTGGGACCCTAAGTGAAAAAACCCTAAACCGTATGACCTCTCAGGCTCTGTTCATGTTTAAGAGAGGAGTAACATTTGTCAAGCACCAACTGTTAGGAATCAGGGTACTGCAGAATCACGGGGTGATGTTAACATATGTGGTCTGGAACTGAGGAATAGCTGAATCCTGTTCTAAATCACCCACTTTCGAAAGCCTCCCTGAGAGAGATAAGTGTACAAATTATAAAACCAGACCAAGTAACACTTTGTTCTCAGCAGGGTTCAGATCCCACATGCAATAAAAAATTTAGGGAGCCAGCTGAGCCCACAGAAGCTTCCTTTGTTCCATAGGAGAGAGGTCTGAAGAGGTCTGTCTCTGTCGATTTCTCCACCAAGGTCCAAAACTACTAGGGTAAGGTAAGGCTCCACCCAGCAAAAGAAAGACTTGCTTTGAGGCCATTGAGGAGCTAGCCTGGGCTCTCTACACGAGTGCCCAAGTCAGGCCAGCGGCCACAGCGTTGGTGTCTGATGAATGAGAACGAGGTGACAGGTCTTCCCAATTCTGAGGCGCAAGCCCTGGGCCACCGAATCTCATCATCCTCAGGGGTGGAAGAGAAAAGGGAGTCCCAAGGGAGAGGGAGCTGATTGAACCTGTGTCTGCAACTTCTTAATCAAAGGGAGCTGACTGCGGCTTCACAAACGAAGAGGCAGCAGAAGCCAGCCCCCTGGATGGGCACTCGGCCTTTATCTTAGGACACTGATGTCCTCCCACTGGTGCGGTGGCTGGTCAACGTCCTTAAAGCTAACTGGCCATGTCAGAGGAGGGGAGGGAGGTGGAGCGTTGAGCTCCCCCTGGAGGCAGGGCCCACGACAGAGCAGAAGCTGTTCAAGTTCACCCTCATAACATTCCTCTGAGGTGCTCCCACCGCATACATTGAACGCCAAGAAACCTGAGGCTCACAGAGGCTGAGGATTTGGGGAAACGGTGTGGCACAGCAGAAAAATCACGGGCTTTGGAGTCAAACAAACCGAGGGTGACTTAGCCAGCTAACGACTATACGATTTAGCCAAGCTACTTCAAGACATATTGTAAAGTGAAATCTCATGGCACATACAAAACTAGCACTAAGTGTAGGTGGCATATAGTAGTGGGGGCGAGTTTAGTTATTTTCCTGTCTTTGTCCTAGATCACCGATTCATCCAGCAAGTAGAGGAGCCGAGGTTCAAAATCCTTGTCTTCCTGATTCAGAGCCCCAGGCGCTTTCCCTTCTGTGGGGCCTTCTTCTCTGCTTCCCAAGAATAAGATCTTGGTCCCTTTCAAAGGGCTTTCCCAGTTAAGCTGGCTAATATCTTCATATCTAAGAAATGAGGAGATGGTTTCCCAACAACCCCTTTTTAGGGCTGGAGTCCTACCTCTCCCCCACAGCCTCTTTACTCACTTCCAGGCAAATATAAACCTTCCTTGGTATGGGACTGGAACTCAGAAGGCTGGCCAGCCTTGCCCTTCCTTTCCCAGTGTTTTTTAAGCTCATGAGGGGAACCCTCGAAGGGGATCCCTCTGGGCAGCAGAGTCCACCCCTTTTATGGACAGATTCTCTTGCTGCTGCATAGCAAAGCCTGAGCACATTTTTTTGGCATGCGAAAGGCCACGGATCTCTTTGTCCACAAGGCAAACATACTTTGAATTCACAACAGCAGCTCAGTTTTAAAAGGTTTCTGATCCCAGTGAATACCTCCTCTATCCAGACTTTTTTTCCTCAGACTTAATAAAGAGTAAGGTACCAAAGCCCCAAAGGATCCCCTATTTACAAAATGATTTGTTCGACTGGTTACCTTTAAACTAGGGTGCCTCCACCTCAGCACCAATGAAATTTTGTAGCACCATCCTACTCCATGCCGCCCCCAGGTTGTAATAATCAAAAAGTCTCCAGACCTGATCACATGCCCTCTAGGAGGCAAATTGTACCCACTTGAGAAACACTGCTTAAACAGACCTGGTGTGGAAATGGGTTTTGAGCCTACAGTTTTTAACTTTCTCTTCCATACTGGACACCTCCAGTAATCAATGAGCCCCGGTATGGATGGACTGAAAGGAGCTGAGAGCGGTGGTGTATAGTACAGTAGAGGGTGGTTTATCATCTTATTTCTAACTTAGTTAACACCAGGACAGAGGACCAGGGCAGGGCCCTAAGCCAAACCGACCCTAAACAATCCCTAAGGTGAACAAAGCTTTTCTGAAATCTTAACATCTCAGGCGAAGAGGCAGAAACGGCATAGGAACTTCAAAGTGTCATAAATGCGCTTCACGTGTGATTTCAGTTCATCCCTGTTACAATTAGACAAAATATAGGTGTTTATCTTTTTACAGAGGGACCCAAAACATGAAAAGGTCAAGTAATTTGTCTAAGACCAGTCAGCTAATAACTGGTAGAGGTGGGCATAATACTCAGATGTGGATGGGGGTGATAGTTAATATCAGAGATCAACTGGTGTTCGGGTTTGGCCAAGGATTTGAACACATCAGGTATTTAATCCTATGGTTTGGGTTGTAGATGGTAAAACTGGGAAAGGCCAATTTAGCCATTTTTTTCCATACTTTCGGGTGAGGCAGCCCAGACACAGGATCCATCTTTTCAATCAAATACTACGCCTTATTCTTACAACCGCTCTTAGTCACTCAAATTCCCTCTTCCCTTGGCTATTTGAATCCTGGTGCTCCTGGAGCCACCAGGACCCCAGACAGTTGCTAGTTCTCAGCCTGATCTCTCTAGATCCTGCACAGCCGGATTCTCTGACATTAGCCCTCCTCTGGAAATTCAGCCCCAGTGGTTGTCTGCAACTCTGATGCCCTACATTCAAAGAGAAGTCAACCTGCCCTGTTATTACCCTATAGAAAAAGTGCGCCCTCCCCAAATGATGCTGTGGATTAGTGAAGTAAAAGTGTAAAAAATGAAAGGGAAAGGAGGCTAGAGATGGAATAAAAGTGGTAAAAAAGTAAGGAAAACAAAATCCTGCACAATACACAGTGTGGAGTTGGAAAGAACAGACTACTAAAATCAGAAAGATTAAGGGAAGAAAAATAAAGAGGAAGAGAGTTGTTAAAAGATAAGAAATAAGGAGATGGAGAGAAACGTAATTGGAAGAAAGAGACAATAGAATCTGCTCCAAAGCCATCTTTGTGGCTGTCGACTTCTGGCTAGCTTTTAATCTGAACACTTAACCTGTGAGCAAATGGCAAGACGTGTGCACAACTCATATGGTAAAACTTCCACTTATTAGAACCTATTAAATGAGCCAGAATGGTTTAGCTCTACTCTATTTTCAGGAGAAAGATGGAAACAATCAAAGTAAAAAGCTACTGTTAAAAATTCAAAGGCAAAACCCCACGGGAGAGCCTGAGCATAGGTTCACACGTACTTTTAGGAGCCAGATGGAACTTGTCACCACCAGTACTGAGTTACTTTTCCATAAATCACACTGGACAAATGGTCCCATTATTAGAAAATCTTACCTATGTGATCGAAATATTCTTCGAGCAACTGACCCCAAATCCACAAAAATACAGTTATTACCATTTTTGATCACTGACAATTACTCCTATAGCAATGCTGTAAGGTGAGGACAATTGTCCCTGTATATGGGAACAGAGACACTGCAGCCAAGAAAGATTGAGTAACCTGCCCAGGGTCACACAGCTAGTCACTGGGATTGGCTCTAGACCCCTCAGTCTTTCCCCTAAGCCACGCCCATCACACACACACACACACACACACTGCCATCTGGTTGTAGTCAATGCACAGTTTTTGCTACAGTGAAACAGTAAACCCAGAAATTCAGTTTTGTTTTTTTTGTTTTTATCCACAAAGGCTGAAACAAAATCATGCTTTGTGCTCAATTCATAGGACTGTAGAATTCAAGAACTGGCAGGGATGCCAGGGTCGTGTGGTTCCCTTCCCTATTTTTGCACAGGAGCTAAACCAGGCTCAGTGAATTGAAAGGTCCAAAGTCACAGTGTTAGTCACTACAGTTAACTAGAAAATCAAATTAACTCAAAATCCCCATTCTTGAAAATACCCTGTCCCTGAGGACTTTCTCATGCCCTTGAAGGCACATTCTTCTCTCCCAGAGGGCTGCTTGGCTGCTCTCACGACAGCTGTGGGGGAGGTGGAAGTCTCCCAAATGCATCACTTGCCTCCCTCCAGTGGTGGGTGGCGGCACAGGAGGAGCCCCCAGGGTTGTTGGGGTACAGGTAGGGGAGGAGGCCCAGGAGGTCTATTAGGTAGACCGCAGCTTTGCTAAGACGCTATGTGGCAGAAACTAAATCAGCAGTTTCCAACTCTGCTTGATACTGTTACTTTTATAATCTATGGTTCCCTTTAAATATAGTGTAACATAACAGGCTTATAATTCAAAACACATTTGTACAAAATGTAAAATACATACTGTACAAGCCCATGAATATATAAGAAGCAATGTTCCCTTCAGGCCTCCTATTGAAAGCAGACAACACTTCTTCAAACAAGCTGACGTTTTGTGTCTGCTTGCTTTCACACTCTGCATTACCCACTCACTGTTGTTTTCCTATCAATCAACTGCTAAGTTTCACATGGGTCCTCTGGCTGGTATGCGAGTGCATGTCAAGCACTTGTTTTCTTTCAGGACAGACATTTCCCGCTGTGCTTTTCCTGGATTTGAACTATTTTTATTATTGACTTTATGTTGCCATGGAGACGGGGAGATCACAGATGTTAAGAGTTGAAATCTAGGGCCACAGGAGACATTTATCATTGTACTTGGTATGAAGTGGGCTCTTGTTCCCCGTTTCTGCAGGGGCTGGTGTTTATTTTATAAAGAAGTCACTAATGAGGACTCAAGCCTAATGAATAGTATGAAACTCTGCTTCACCTCGCTGGCACATGCTTTCGACAGCAGCGAGTTATCTTGCTGGAGACTAAGGTGGGGCTCATGAAAACACAGAGATTAACAGCTGTCTGTCAGTTTTCTCCCTGTGCAGGAGACAGAATGATGCATCAGAACAAGGGACCCATTCATCATTCTTTCTCAGCCCCCCAAAGAAGAGAACCTTTCCCAAATTATTTCAACCATGCTCCGCAAGGAAACAAAGAACCTGGGGGCTCCCCAGGATGCCGCCATCATCACTGATGAAGGTTTGCAGAATGTCAGTGAACAAAGTGTGAGCCTGAACCAAATGAAATATGGTGGACAATACTAGGGCTACGTGCTAAAACCATACCGTGGAGGTTAAAAACAAACAAAAAAAAAACCCTATGATTTTCAAGGTTCTGTGTAGCTCAAAGTACAACTGGATTGGAACAGAGATAAAGACAAGGAAACAAAAACCTGCTGCAGGTATCTTTTGTTATTGATTCTGAACATGTTGGCTTATGAGCCAGTACCTAATAGAATTCATTCCCCTAGAGCTAACCAAAGTAACTGATGGTTGCTGTCACTCTGTCATACCGGATCGGGTCCTTAACAGTTCCCTTCTGCACACATGCAAAGCCAGTGATGCCTAAACAAAACAAATATATAAAGATGGAACAATGACAAAGCCTGACCCCAGCAAAACAACCCAGTGCTTTGAAAACTCTTTCCTAGTTGCTGGTGCTTTATCTGTAGTTGTGAGCAAGGTAACAAGGTTACTTTGATTTCTCAAGTGGGCTCTTTCAGGTTATTAAAACTAAAGTGGTCCTTAGTGGTGACACTATTCTGACATTGTAATAATGAACACATGACATTACACATTTGTCAAAACCCACAGAATTATACAACACAAGAGTGAACCCTGATGTAAACTATGGACTTTAATTAATGATAGTGTATCAATACTGGTTCATCAGTTCTAATACTAAGAGAAACTGTGTGTGTGTGTGTGTGTGTGTGTGTGTGTGTGTGTGTGTGTGTTAGGGGAAAGGGTATATGAAAACTCTGTACCTTCTGCTCAGTTTTTCTATAAACCTGAAACTATTACAAAAAAAGTCTATTATATATATATTTTCAAAACTACAGTGGTTTAATGTTGTTATTTTGAGAGATAAGGTGGTAACGGAGTTTCTTTACCAACAAGAATAAAAACAAACAAACAAATACCAATGATTTATCTCATTTGGCATTGATCTTCAGTGTGAAAAAGTAAATTCTAGGATTCATTATTCATATCATTCATATAAAACATGAAAGTGTACAATGTAAATACTGTTTCTTAGTAAAATTGATGATGATATGGCACTACTCAATGGAGTTCTAAAAGGAGCTATCATCTTATTACTAATAGCTAGTACACATCTAGTCAACATATAGGGAACACTAAATTAATTTCAGCAATTATTTTAAAATAGACTGTTCTTTATGAATTTTTCCCCCTGACATTGTCTTCATACTGTCCACACAGCTAGCTTGTATTTTTGACAATTTCTTTGAGGGTGTGTTAAAACCGATCTAAACACCTAAAAATTTTTTCTGTCATGCGCATGTCAAAAGTTTTAGAAAGTAAATCTTTCTCATTTTTTTTTCTGCATGAACTTATAATACAAAGACATGCAAAGCAGAGTCTGTCCACTAGATCTATAAAGATTTCACAAAATTGCACCTTTGAATTAATTTGTCAAGCTCATTGGGTGATACCTCTTGCATTCTGCACCATATTCTCATCAGAAAACAGTAACGGTTAAATTTTTTAGTAGCCACTTGCATTGTCAGTAAAAGAACATTTAACAGTATTTTCCCTGATGGAACATTCCATTCTCTCTCATAGAGTGCACCTACTTTGAATGATTCCGCATGCGAATTTTCATTGTCAGATTTAATTTTAGTTTGTTTTCCGTCTTCTAGGAACGGTCATCTTAAGACTGTATGAGGTAAGATGTCAATAGCTTTATTTCTATTCTCACTATACTCTGCTTCAAAATACCATTGTAACTTGGCAGGCATCGTAGAACTCTTTTGCAAATTTTTATTGCATGAAGTATATCCAGTAACTTTTAGCACCATAAAAGGTGACAAAGAATTATTACCACTCTTCTTGTCTTTGCATGACTTTATGAGAGGGTGTTCCACGCATGGCCTTTGTTTTCTGGGCAGGTGCCCCATTCTGGTCAGACTCATCAATATTATCTTGATATATTTCTTATTATAAGCATAATTATTTCATCCCACTCAGGGAGAGATAAACATAAACTCTCTCTCACACACACGTACACATGTGTGTGCGTATGACATGAATAAATAGAAGGTCAGAGCATAGAAAATTTAATTCATTAAAACTGCTATTATATGATACTATCGTAATGCAATGCATTACATATTCACGTGGTATTGTACAAGCGATTTCCACCCCATGAGGAAAGCACATGCTAAACATATGCTCCCAAGCCGTGCCCAGCATTTGATGGAGCATGGTCACTCCTGTGTTAATGGAGAGGACACACTAGGAATAATTTACCCTAGGGAATGTGCACAGGCCTTGAATTCAGAAACAGATCGGGGCACAGCTACGAGCTCTGTTCAAAGGCACATCTATCTATAATACAGACACAGAGACATCAAGAGACTTGCTGTTTCCAGGTCTGAACTAAACCGAGCTCGCCATGCAGTACAAGTCCCTGTAGTTAAGATCTGGTGCACGTCAAATTAGAGCGTGTGTTTATTTTTATAAGTTTTTTTTTTTTTTTTTTTAAGACTTGAAGTATAGCTGTGGAAAAACGAAGCTGGAGTTCTATACCTGTGGAATCTTTGCAGGAAGGCGTCGCCTCGCTCCACTAATAACATATGACAAGGCAAGAATGGAACAGAGCAAAACAAGCAGGAAAATGAAGCCCCTTCCCTCACTGAGCAAACATGAATCTGCAGCTTCGTGCAGAGAGAAGAAATTGTCTGAGAGCAGGAGCAGCATGAATGGAATGTGAGCTTCTCTACAGAATTTTCTGTGAGTGAGAAGCAGACAGAGACTGGAAGAAGAGGGACCGCTCAGGACAGGAATGACTCTGCCAGAAGGCGGGGGTGTGGGGTGGTCCGCCAGGAGATGTAGGAAGCCATTGAATATCCATCTTCCTGGTTGTGGTCCCATGTAACTGGGCGGGAATCTCTTCCTCTCCTCCAAACCAACACTCCCCAGTTCGAGACATGTTTTCTCTCCGCTGATTGGAGTCATCTGAAACCCTCCACTGCCACTTCTTTTCTTTACTTCATTAGCTTCAGTGTGTATCTTCCAAACCCTAGGCTAGGCTAGGACGAGCAGGCCAGGGCAGGACTGCACCCTGGCCCTGTGGAGCGCAGCCACCTACCAGTTTGTGTTCTCCACCCAGTGCAGGGCGAGGTCTTCGACCCCTGGAACACTAGTGGGCTTGTCTGTGCGGGCCAGGGCGCCCTCACCTTGTGGCTCATGCTGCTTTGCGGGCCCAACATCATCCTCCAGGTGCATCAAGAGCGCATCCCTGAGGCAGTGGGAGCAGGCGAGCTGACCTCACTGTGCTATGGGCTGAGCCCCTGCTTTACTGCGACTCCAATGCCGGCCGGACCTGTGTCTGCAACACCCACGCCCAACGCTGCTTCCTGGCCTGGGGGACAGACGACGGTGAGATCGGAGTGCCGCTGTGCTCAGTCTCTTGGCTGGGCAGTGGCCGCGACACCAGGCGCCCGCGCCTAGGGGCCTGGGAGCTGGGCCAGACTGAGACGCAAGGGCTCGGTTGCCTGTCCTAGCTCCGCGCTCATGGAGCGAGCTGACCCTGGACGCAGATAGCGCGAGCGCCGTCTTCCACGACAGCATGGACGTGGGCGTGGTAGGCACCACGGTGCGCACGCACACTCTGGTGTGTCAGCTGGGCTGAGGGCACCAGCACCCGCCTCATCAGCAGCCACAGGAGCAAGGTGACCCCTCAAGGTGGTCTTCAGCCCCAGTGAGCCCCGTGCAGAGATGACGCAGGTGTGAGGGTGTGGTCCTTGGCCAGCATGGAACTGGTGATCCAGTTCCAGGTGCGGAACCAGAGTTGCCGCTGCCTGGCTCGGAGTCCTACTTCTCGTGGACACCCAGAGCAGCAACACGTGGCAGCGGCTTGTAGTGATGGCACACGCGCGCCTCAACTTCTCCCAAACCACAATGGAGCTCAAGATGCACCCCCATCCTGCTGCTCTGACCGCCATTGTCTTCTCTGCTGATGGTCAGACTATCCTCTGTAGAGACAAGGATGGGCTTGTGGCTGTGAGCCGCCCCGCACGGGGATGACCTTCTGTGTACTGAGTGACCACCGGGGTGCCCGGATCTGCACCATCCAGAGCACAAACAAGGAGTATAAAGTGTTTGGTTTGAGGTGGAGGGCATGGCCTTGGGGTTGGCTGCCAGTAGGGACCAGCAGTTTTTCGTTGTTTTTCATTGTCCCTCTATGGTTTGTGTTTATAACTCTGTAAATTGCTTTTCTATTTAAAATAGTCTTAAGTATATTTCCATCTAATCTCTTATAACCATCCCTAAAATTAACTCTTTTTTTGCTAGTCAGTTGGTTTAAAGATTTGTCAAGTCTAAATTAGGGTGACAATTTATAACACTTCTTTTCAATTTCCAAAGATCATTAATTTACCTCTATATTGGGTCATAGAAAACAATGGGCACACTTCAACTAACCTATTCATTTCTTTCTACTTCCCAAACACAATACAAATAATAGCTCTCATGTTTTACGAGTCTTCTGTATTCCAGAAAAAAAATGTTGAATGTTTGACATGCATGTGTTATCTTATTCAATATTCACTGCACTGCAGCACTGTGTGGGTGTTGTTAGGCCTGGTTTTTCAATGAGGCATCTGAGGTTCAGTGAAGCACTCCTCAATAATTAAAAGCATAATATTATTTTCATAATTACTTGAAAATGTCCCCATTGCACTTGTCATATACTGTAATGTGGCTTTGGGGTTTGGCGGATGTGAGTTTGAATCCTAGCCCTGCCACTTGCTTTGGTGGGACTCGGGGCAGCTTGCTTCTACTCTCCTAGGACTGTTTCCTTCGGGAGCAGGATGTGCCAGTGGCGGGCAGACATTCCCACTGGTGAGTATCGAGGGAATAAGAAGGTGCTACTGTAGAAGGCCTAGTTCAGCATCAACTCCTTCCCTTTCTGGGGTTCTCTGGGAAGGTTAAGTTCATAAACTCCCGTCTCAAGACCTCCAAGAAGCCTCTTCCTGAAAGTTGGGGTTTGGTTATGACTCCCTGGGAAGCTCGAATCCTAAGAGGACATGAACTTCTCATGCTTCCTGAAATATTTTCAAGAATGAATTTCCATGGCTCACCTCAAATGAGACACATTGGCCAGGAGCTTCTGTGGATCTTTAATGTTAAATAGCAATAGGTTTAGCACTTCTACCTGCTTATTAGCAAAGGGGTCTCTTTCCTGGTGAGCTGGTGAGTTACCTGTGCATTATGTGTGCATCCCAGGCTCCTGGACCCTTGGCAGCATTCAAAGTATTACCCTACAGTTTTTACTAGGGCGACTCAGGAAAATTTAGCCATTATTTGCCAAAAAAAAAAAAAAAAAAAAAAAGGTGTTGAATGAATTCACAGAAAGATTTAGCAAACAGCTCTTGGAAGTCTGCAATCTTCCCTCAGAAAGATCCATGTAGAAACATTACTCCTATATGTTCTTGGTTGTAAGTATTTCAAAGTCTTAGCACACAGAATGTCAAATTTGTCTATCAGCTGTGCAAATAATACTACCGATTATTTTTCCATTTAGAACGACACATTTCCTAATTTATACATGCCCCAAATCAAGTTGTTCCTGCCTTATACAGCATCTTGGCTGCTCCCTGGGGTGACCTCAAGTGAGTCAATTGCAAAGAAGGCTGATTTTTTATTTGCAGTTTGTTCTCAGTCCTTGACCTCAGAGAAACTGCTTTTGTAAACAGTTAGGATTCTGCTAGGGGGCAGCTGCTTCTGCAACAAGCCAGTCCTAGGCACCTTCTGTCCTGCTCTGTGTGGCCTGTGAAGGGTAAAGGTCTCCTTTCTCAAAAAGCCTGTCTCTCACCATAGTAACTCCTGAGACCACGCATATAGCAGCAAATTAACACATTGGGGGTGGGGGGCAATAGGCAAAAGAAAATCAAATTCACTTCTGCCCAAGGCCTTGAGAATTTTCTAGCTATTTCTCATCCACCTTCTTCCTATGCTTACTTGTTAGCTCCCTAAACACTGGTGACTTAGAAGAAAGAGTGATGCTGTCATCAAACTCTGTTTCTCTACATTGAACAACTTCTGTCTAAAAGGAAGTAGAGAGAAAAGAAATAGCTGATCCTTGTTTGTAAGCAAGGGGATGAACCACATCAGTGGTTCTAAAACTTAAGCCTAAAAAATCATCTGAGGCTCTGCTTAAACTGCTGATTACTGGGCCCCGTTCCCAGTGATTCTGGTTCATTAGTTCCAAATCCCCAACAAAGGACCTCCAGACTAGTTACCGGGTAACGCTGGTGATCAATTAGTCTACCCCAGCTGATACATCCTGAGGTTTTATTCTTCATCCATGCCCTTTATTCCTGGCCTGGGGCCAAATTGCCAGTCTTCAGCAAACCCTTATCCTGTCACCACCTCACTGTCCTTTGATATAAGCTGGGTTTCCTGGTCAAATTTCTGACCACACACTCTTCCTCAATAACAACTCAAAGTTCCCGTGTTCTTCTTCCTCTCTCATCAGAAGCACCGCCAAAGCAAAGCAAAGAGATGCAAGAGAAGCTGGTTTTCAGCTGAGTGAAAAGGAGAGGCTCTTTGATCCATCTTTCTCCCACTACTGCCTGCTCCCCTGACCCTTCTCCTCTTCTAATTGGCACATTGGTAATTTCTTACATTTTTTAATAAACAGAAGCACTACAGGCTGAGCAGAACCTTCAAGGGGTTCTGGTCCCACCTCCTTATTTTCCAGATAAGGAAACTAAAGGAGAGACTTACCCTTTAAGGGATTTGTTCAAGGTCACACAGCCGGTAGAGGCAATGGTGAGATTCAAATTCAGAGAGTCGGGCTCCAGCACTTACACTTGTAACTAGCATGTCCTATAGTGCATAGATTTGATGAGAAAGCTGTGCCAAGAATGGAAGAGAGACTGATATAACTATGTTAGAAAAATACATGTGGAGTTCAGGGTGAGGCTATCCTTATTTTATTTTTGTAATTTTGTTCTTCTGTCAGTTTGTGGGTGAAAAAGAGGCAAAGCCACATGTTGTCTTGACTATTCAGAAGCATCAATTATTCCAGAGATGGGATAAAACACAGATTGCTGGACTATCTGGCCTCCATCACTTCATTTCTTCCCATAACTCACAAGAGAAGGTAGGCAGCGTCGGGGGCAGGACAGGGGGCCCTGTCTGCTCCAGCAGCCTGAAATTCTACTTTCTACTTCCAATTCCGCCTCCTCCTACCTACATTGGGCACAAGACTTCTCGACTCTGGGCCCCATTTCTTCATCTGTAAATTGGGAAGAGGATTGTTCAAGGTGATTGCTGAGGCTACTTCTAGTTCTAAGATGGGATGTGTGTCCGACTGATGAGCTGGCAGGGGTATTTTTTGTAGTTCTCTGTGAAGCTGAGGTTGATGGTAAGTTTCTTGGTCACTTGCATTTTTATTGACTGGTCTGGTTTTGTGTAAATTCACATATCTGCCCTCATGAATGAGGAGAATCTTTTCAGCCTTTGTAACTCCCCTCAGCACCTAGAGCAGTGTTTTGCCAATGGCAGGTGTTAGTAAATATTGCAGGGCCAGAGCCAGCTGGGGACCCCCAAGAATCTTAATAAGGCTGCCCCTCTGTAGAGATCCTCTCATCTCATTCCTATGTAAGAAGCCACTCTGGAATTTAGGGGGCAAAAGAATTCAACAAACATATCCGAGTGACCCCATGACCCTGTCATCTCACGGTGACTAGACAAGAAGATAGCCTATCTTCCTGACACTTGTGAGGCTGCTCCTCCCAGCCTCTACAGATATCTGGCTGGAGGCAAAGTATCGGTCATCTTGCTTCTTGCTTGGGTTGTGTGGGATGCCTCAGGGTTTCCTTGATAAAACAAAAGTGTTCAATCTCTTAAAGAGATCCCCTGTCTCTACCCTTCAAAGGAAAGGATAGTTCCTACTTCTGCTGTGCCTTCATTAAGCTAATGCCCACATAAAATTCTGCTTCAGCAAACACCACTGTAAATATGCAAGTTTTCTCTGTCTTCATATGGTGGACAAAGTGACAAGCTCTCTGAGGCCTCTTTTGTAAGGGCACTAATCCAATTCAGGAGGGTTCCACTCTCATGACCTAATCACCTCCCACAGGCCCCACATCCAAATACTATCACATTCTGCAACAGGATTTAACATATAAATGGGGGAAACACAAACATTTAGTATGGGGCAAGAGTCATTTAGTTTAACAAACCAATTATATTCTTCTTTTAGATAGAACACGTCTCTTTTTCACAAAGTAACCAGTTGATGGTGTTTACAAGAAAAGATGTAGATCAGAGTTCAGTGTAACTGTGTCTGACCTCAGGTCTCTCTTGGTCTCCAGAAAGCAGTAATTCCTTTTAATTCTTCTTTTATCTCTTTTCACACTCCAAATCCTGCTAAAATACCTAGAATCCCAAATAATTCAACAATACTCTTGTGTCTGGGTGTTACAGTGCTTTCTTTCCTCTGCTGAGAGGCTGGGCACAAAGCCTTTTAAATTTCTTATTCCTTTGAGACTATGCAATGATGTCAGGTTGTGAATTGTTTACACCTTCCACCAAAACAGCCAACAAACAAAAGTTGAAGTTGGCTCATTTCTCGTTGTATGAATTGCGCCCCTGAAAGAGGAAGGAATTCTGCCTCCAGACTGCCTTCGGATTCAAGCTACAACATCAGCTCTTGGCATTTCCAGCCCGCCAGCCTGTCCTGCAAATTTGGACTTGCGCATCCCTACAATCATGTAAATTCATTCCTTAAAATAAATCTCTCCATTTCTGTCCCTGTATACGTATGTATAATTTTAGTTCTGTTTCTTTGGAGAAACAGACCAATGTACTATATGCTTATTAAGAGTTCATTACATTACAGACTTAATAGCAAGAAAAAGAATATGGCAAATGGAGCTAAAGGCTGGACAGGAAAAGAAAAATGGCTGAAAATATGTGGGTACGTAGACAGTGATTGAATGACTAGGAAAGAAACTACATGCCACTTAAAAAAATATATAATGATTTCTCCATTTATTATGCACCTGGGTACCATATGTGCATAGAAATATTTTAATGTAACTGGATATCCTTAAATTTTAGAGATTCCCATGTAAATATCAAACTTTAAAGTAGAATGGGATTAAGATATTAAAAAAGGATTTAGGCCAACATACAGCACACACAATAAAGTATATTTATATTTTATAGGGGATTTTCTGGACTCGTTAGAATCTTCTGGGACTAGATTAAGTCCCTGGGATTCCGAAACCCTTAGGAGTTCTCAAACTATTTTCAGTATTTTTTAAAGTCACACTGAAGACCTTCCTCTGCCTGCTAAGCCTGCATAGGCTCATTAAATTGTCAAATTTTGTTTGCTTTGGGCTGGAGTTCTATTATATCCAGTGTGATGACATTGCTTATCCTTTCCTGCTCAATAACTGTATTTGGTAATTGCACATATCTTTGATTAAATTTTTTTAAATGGAAACATTGCTCAACTAATTAACAAATATGAAATTTATTAGCAAAATCTTTTGAGACAAAGCGGGCCCAAGAGGTAGAGACAAGGAAAGAGTTAAAGAAAGGAGTTTCTGGTAATGAAAAGGTAGGGATCTTTCAATTGGATGACTGCTGAGCTCCTTCAAGGCCCAAGAGCTTAGTGGAGTCGGCCCAGTAGCTCATTAACCGCTGGGCTTATGGCAGCCAAATGATAAGTGCCTTGGGGTTGCATCTTTGCTTGGACTCATGTTCACACACAGGGGGCACTAGCAAGATAGCTCAGAGAAGCCACCTCAGCAGGCCAGGGTCCAGGTGGAAGGCAGTGCCCTGGAATAGCAACTGTTGCTCATTAAGTCTTGACTGTGGGAGGTTGAAAGCGAAAACCCTCAGCCCAGACCGCCTAACTTTGAGTCTCAGTTCTGTCCCTCACAGAACAAATGACTGTGACCTATTTGTGCCTTAGTTTTTTCATTGGTAAGATAATGATGATCTTATTTTTTAAAATAACATTTTTTCATGGTATTGAAACTTTATATTAAAAAGTCCCTCACAGAACAAATGGCTGTGACCTATTTGTGCCTTAGTTTTTTCATTGGTAAGATAATGATGATCTTATTTTTTAAAATAACATTTTTTCATGGTATTGAAACTTTATATTAAAAAGTCCACCAGATTAACAGACTTAAAAAAATATCACATGATCATTTCAAAAATCACATGATCATTTGCAGAAAAAGAATTTGGCAAAATCCAACACCTATTCACAATAAAAACTCTTGGTAAACTGGGAATAGAGGGGAACTTTCTCAATTACTAGAGACAATCTACAAAAATCCTACAACTAACATTATACTTAATGTTGAGAAATTCAAAGCATTCCCACTAAGGGCAGGTAAAAGCAAAGATGTCCCCTCCCACCATTCTTTTTTAAATATCCTAAATAAATGGAGAGATAATCCATGTTAATGGATAGAAAGATTCAACATTGTCAAGATGTCAGTTCTTCCCAACTTGATCCAAGGATCCAATGCTATCCCAATCAAAATTCCAGCATTATTTTACATATATCAACATAGCGATTTAACATTTATATGGAAAGGCAAACAACCCAGAACCGTTAATGCAACATTGAAAGGGAAAAACAAAGTTGGAGGGCTGATGCTACCTGACCTCAAGACTTACTATAAGGCCAAAGTAATCAAGACGTGTGGTATTGGCGAAAGAAGAAACAAATAGATCAATGAAACAGAACAGAGAGCGCAGAATTAGGGGATAAATACAGCCAACTGATATTTGACAAAGGAGCAAAGGCAATACAATGTAGCAAAGACAATCTCTTCAACAAGTGGTGCCAGAACAACGGACATCCGAATGCCAAAAAAAATGAATCTAGATACAGACCTTACATCCTTCACAAAAATTAACTCAAAATGGGTCACAGACCTGAATGTAAAACACAAAATTATAAAACTCATAGAAGATAATATAGGAGGAAACTAACATGAACTTGGGCATGGTCATACCTCTTTAGACACAATATCAAAGGCACAGTCCATGAAAGAAATAATTGATAAGCTAAACTTTATTACAATTTAAAACTTCTGCTCTGTGACAGACAATGCCAAAGAATTAGAAGATAAGCCACATATTAGGAGAAAAATATTTGCAAAAGATGCATCTGATAAAGGACTGTTATCTAAAATATGCAAAGATCTCTTTAAAATTTAAAAAAAAAATAAAAAAAAAAACCTGATTAAGAAATAGGCCAAACAAAGATCTTAAGAGACACCTCACCAAGAAAGATATACACATGGCAAAGAAGTGTATGAAAAGATGCTTCACATCGTATATCATTAGGAAAATGCAAATTAAAACAGGATACTACTTTCTACCCATTCGATTGGCCCAAATCCAGCACACTGATAACAGCAGATGCCAGGAGAATGTGAAGCAACAGGAACTCTCATGCATCACTGGTGGAATGTAAAGTGACACAGCTACTTGAGAAGACAGTTTGTGGTTTCTTACAAAACTAAACAGACCTTACCGCACGATCTAGAAACTGTGCTCCTTGATATGTACCCAAAGGAGTTGAAGACTTATTTCTATGTCAAAACCTGCAGAGATGTTAACAGCAGCTTCATTCATAATTGCCCAAACTTGGAGGCAACCAAGATGCCCTTCAGTAGGTGAACGGATAAATAAACTGTGGTACATCCAGACACGTAATATTATTCAACAATAAAAATAAGCTATCAAGTCATGAAAAGATATGGAGGACACTTAAATGAATATCACTAAGTGACAAAAAAAATCTGAAAGAGCTACATACTGTATGATTCTAGCTCAAGGACATTCCAGAAAACTATAGAGACAATAACAAAGATCTGTGGTCGCAAAGGTTGGGGATGGACAGGAAAGACGAGTGGCAGAGCTCAGGGGATTTTTAGGGTAATGAAACTACCCTGTATGATATTATACTGAAGCATATATGTCATTCTACATTTGTCCAGATTCACAGAATGTACAACACCAAGAATGAACCCTAAGGTACTATAGACTTTGGGTGACTATGACGTGTCAACTTTAGTTTCATCCTTCGTAACAAATGTACCTTGCCGTGGAGTGATGTTGATAACGAGGAGGCTGCGCATTGTGGGGTCAGGGAAGTATATATGGGAAATCTTTGCACATTCCACTCGATTTTGTTGTGAACCTAAAACTACTCTAAAAAAAATAGTCTTTTAAAAGAAAAACCACCTAGTGGGCCGAATAAAGGGACATCTAAGGGTCCTTCCTGAGGTAGGACCAGCGTCCATGAGGAAACAAGCCTCTCCCATCAGATTCTGTCCCAGCAGAAGCAGAGGCGCTATGCACACTGGGTCCAGGGCCTCGCTGCCAGCCACATCTCCTGGTATTATTTCCGTTTAGATACTGCCTCCCTGTTAAATTTCCACCCTTGACACAATCCCTGCTGCCTGCAGGAGCAGCTGGAATTCTTTCTGCCGGGTGTATTTTGTCTGATCATGCTTGGTCACTGTGGAGGTGAACACAGCACTAAAAGGTTCTCTGTGTTTTGGGGAGCCCTGAAAACCTGGGGCCAGGCAGGTGGGCTCCAAGCAGTATTCTCAGAAACCGCAACAAAGGGATGGTTTTTAAAAAGCCTGGTCACTCTTAGTTACCAGGGCTTTTGTTCTGGACAGAGAGATCTATGTATGTGCCTTTGTTACACAACAATAACAGAGCCAGCACACCTCAGTCAACCTCTCTGTGCCTCAATTTACCCATCTGTTATAAATAAACTCTACTCTGTAGGAACAATGTCATTTACATAGCGGGGAGAGAGGGGCGGGGAGGAAAATGAAATACAAATGAAGGGCTTCTTTTTCCTTATTTTACTCGATAGCCAAAATGTCAATGGCAGGCCATTTCTTAAACTCAGCTAAAAAAAAAACAAAACCAAAACAAAACACAAAAAACAATACAACACCGACAACAAATAAAACCTCAGCTGACAGAGGAAAACCAGTGAGATGATGTTAGCAGGGCCTAGGACCAGGCTAGACAAAAACAACTGATGTGGTTCTACCTTGGTCCCTTCACAAATAGTACTCACTGGGAGCTGCTCCTCAAGGCCAGGCCTCCTGGGTCATCCTGGGCGTCAGATGGAAATGATTTGGGCACATCCGGTATGGCCTGAATTTGATCCTTTGGGTAAGATCTGAAAAAAAGGAGGAGAAGAAAGAAGACAAACTGATTCCCTGAAAAACTATGCATATTGAAAGCTTGATATTCAATGCTCACCCCTTAGAGCTGTATTCTTAACTCTGGGTTTGTAAGACACAACATGTTTTTTCCCCTAATCCTTTCCAAAAATGCATTCCATAAATTGTTAACATCCCTGCCAATGGCCCCAGTAAACTCACATACCAGCTTTAAAGTCAACCCCTTTTAAACCAATGCATCAGTCCTTGAGTTAAGGGGATATTATTTCCAGATTCCTATAGCTGTTAGCTTCTTTTTAAAGTTGCGAATGATCGTGGTTTTTGGTGCTGTTAATTTTTAGAGGGAAATAGATACGGTGGCAGCAATGCATGTTTACAGTAGCTGTACATCTTCCAAGGCCCCTAGCTCACTCTGAGATACCCTGACACCAAGAAGTTCCCATATATGTTATTGCTATTATTATTTTCTTTATAATAAAGTGAAATCTGGTATTTAACACCTGGGGTCCAGAGCCAAACTGCCTAGCTTTGAAGCCCAACTATATCACCTGTAGCTTCATGGCCTTGAGCAACTTGCTTCACTACTCCGTGCCTCAGTTTCCTTATCTATACGATGAGAATGATAACAGTACCTACTCCGTACACTAATATATATAAAGCAGTTAAGCAGGGCTTGCACAGAAGTTCCACACAAGTGCCAGTTACTATTACACAATTTTTCTAGGCAGGACTCTTGGCCATCAGGGACAGCTCTAATGACTCGACTTCCAACACGGAAAATGTCTAGAAGGACCTAGTTAAAACACATGCAGAGAAACCAGGGAAACTGCCTAGTGACTTTTGGCCCCTGGGTCGCAAAGGTTGATAGAGGAGAAAGTCACAGATGATATGGATCAGGGAGGGCAGCATAGTCTGTCAGGCCCCACCCCCCATCTTAGAGCCTCTCCTTGAAAATAGAGGCCAGACTTGGTGGCAGTTCCTAGGTCTCCCAGTCTCTCAGCCCCCGACCAAGCTCTTCCCATTGCCCGGTGCTGCTCTCCTAAGTGAGAGCTGTCATTCTGGGCACAGGCCCTCGCCACCTAAGGGCTGCATTCCCACAACACTCGGGTCATTGTTCTCCCTCTGAGTTTTCCCTGCTCTGATCCCTTACATTTCTTCACCAGAATAGTTGTGTTTCAAATACAGTTTTCTCTCACAGTATTTCAATGTTTAAAAATCTACAGTGCTTCTTCTCTCCTGTATGTGATGTGGCTTTGAATGTGCCTCTGTTTTTCACGGAGACTTCAAAAACAAGTATCATTACTTCTGTATGTCTGTATCTATATTTATATCTCTGTCTATCATCCCTCCAAGGCTACGTGGTGAGTTAGCACGTTCAGGACAAGAGCGTAGCTCTTCTGTCTGTTTTCTCTGCACCCAATAGAAGTAGGGTATAGACAGATGATGCCTCCGCTCAGGGGCCACAGAAGGTATGCTATTCTGACTACATACACCATCTGCGACACGTAATAGCAACATCAAAGGCAAAAGTTATTATCAAGCACCAATGGGATGGCTGAGACGGAAAAGAACAGGTAGACTAGCGAGAAGGGGCCGTATTGGAAGCCAGGAGATTATGTGATTGTTCGTGTAACACATAGAAGCTGTTCTTAATAAAACAGTTATTAATAAAAACTCCTAGACCCTCCATGTCTTCTGGCAGCCCATGCAGCTAAGAGATTATTCACCTTTTCGGGAACCTGAAGGCTCACTCGCAGCAGCCTCCTCTGGCTCCCTTGCACGACCCCTGAGCAGAATGAGGCTCGTGGACTATGTGCCTTATTCTAAAACAGGATTACTGGATTCTCAAAGCCTGTCTGTGAGGCGCCTCCAGGAGAAGCTACTTTTTTTTTTTTTTAATAAACTCAAGGAGATTTTAGCCATCATCTGAGCCAGTGCAGTTCAAACTGCTGCGGGAGGAAGCCAGGAGCTAACTAGGCAGGGTTCTGCAACCCCCTCGTCCACTTCTGGTGGGCAGCTCTGCTTTCATAAAGAAAAGTCCCAATTTAGAAAGAAGAAAACTGTGATCTAGAGCACTGCCGGAGGCAAGCCTCAGAGAGGAAGCAGCTGGCCACCGGCCATTCAGCCAGCTGATGGCAGAGCCTGGCATAGAACCCAAACCTTGGTCTCCCAGTGCCCAGGCCCTTTGCATCTCACCATGCTGTGCCACCAACTGTCTTATATACATACATATTCCAAATAATGCTCTTTAAAAAGCGTTAAGAAAGACAGCACCCAAATCTCCATAAAACATAACAAGGTTATCTATCACCAGCAGCCCAGTGAGACAAAGTGTCTTCACGCTCAGCTTGAAAGTGTGCCATTCTCTCGCCTCCGATTCAACCGAAGGGAAACGAGGGTGACATTTTAGTACATCAGCTGGTCAGTAACTTTGTTTTCCATGTCTTTTTTTCAACATACATCTCTCTTTGGCTTTAGCACCCCGTTCCTCTGCTGAAACGGAGAAAAGGGGTTCAACTTACTACTTTTTTTTTCATTGTGAATGAGCATCCTCAGTATACTCTGTTCCTTAGTGGTATTTGCTTTAAAATTTTTATCTCTAATGATTTCACAAAGATTTATATCCCTTATTAAAGGAATTTCAGGCATCTATGATGGAAGAAGAGGAAGGCACTTTTTCTTAGTAGTTGGGAAGATCTTGTGATCATATTAGGTATTCATTCAAGGACCCCTTAAGGCGGCCTAAGAGCACATTATATTTTGATTTTTCAAAGACAGAAACCGCCACCTAGTCATCTGGATCTGTGAGTAGACTTGAAGCATCTCTGGACGATTTTTCAACCACAGGCTACCCCAAAAGCCCTCGCCTACATCTGCCAGAATTCTGCCTGGTAGGAAGAGATACATAGGTAGCTATGGGGCCCTCTTCCCCCGCCCCCACTCCTAGTCCACAGAAAACCCTAACTTTCCCCTGCCTCTGCCAACTCCCCTGTGGTCTCAAGTGTTCCAGGAAATGAGGAGTCATTCTTTATTTCTTGCTTCATAAGGGGAGGGCGCCATGTGACTCCCTGTGGAAGGGAGCAGCTGGGGTGGGAAGCCTGCAGGGGTCCTGGCTTAGGATGCCTAGGGGAGGAGCCAGTTCTGTCCCTTGCCCCTCAGCATCCCCAGCCTGGAGACAGGCTGGACTTGGCACAGCTCCACAGCACAGCGCCCCCTTTATCCTCCCCATGCATCCCCCCTCCACTGAGCTCTTCCCTCTCTCTGCTCCCGGGCTCCTCCTTGCATTCCTTCTATCTTCTGGCATTTTTTTCATGTTGTTTTACTTTGTGTTTAATAATAGCTCTGCATTTTCTTCTTTATCTGAAATCAAGAATCATGCTTGTATCATGCATTCACTTTGGGAATAAAATTTATGGCAACACTGGCCATTGGATTAATTGCTTTTCATTAGCTTCAAATTTCTTAATGATAACAAATTGTTTGCCTGTGCAAGAAACAGTTCCATCCTGTTCTCCAAACTTACTAGCCTTCAATTGCAACCAGAAACTGGAAGTCTTAGGTTGCTTTTTGTATCAGGGTCTGGGCGTACCAAGAGCGGGGGAGAGGTGGGTAATTCTAGATGTTTAGACTTCAAAGTCCAGATGATGGTCCATAGGCCAAATAAAAAAAAATAAATCTAACTTTTCTAAGCCATAGACTGTTCTGTATCTCAGTTCTTAAAACTGTAAAGTGAAGCAAGAAAGACAAGATATGTACATTTAATAACAAGTTTACTTTAAAATAAGTTTCGAAAAACATATACTTTATATAATGAATGGGGTTTCAAAAGCAAGCAAGAGAGAGTATACCCACCAAAAGGGAGTGGCAGAATATAAATCCCTGTGGAAAATTTGTGCCTTTTTGCGGTTGGAGTCATTTGGTCAAGAAATGATGAAATTACAAATTTCTGAAAAGGGTGTGTGCGTTGGAGTTACTGAGGTCCAGGTCTCTCAGCATGATATTCGGGCAAGGCCAGCATCTAACTCCAATGAAGAATAAAGAGGAGGAAGCGGTCACGACTAGCATTCTTTCCCACCACAGCAGCACCTCCCTGGTCTAATATTCCATCAGTCCCTTCATCTCATGAACTTGGACTCAAGCCCTCTCAGCAGCAAGTCTGTGCGCCCATCATTCCCTGCGAGATAATTCGTCTTTTAACTCTGTATGAGAATGGCGGGTAAAAAGTGAATTGCACTGCCTTTGCCCATACTCCAGCTATTGATTTCAGTCTGTTCGATAATTAGGATCAACTTCAAACTAACACGTAGACAGAGAGGGAAGTAGAGCCAGAAGAACCAAGTGGTCCAGACCCATCTGTACTTTTTGCCCATAAACACAGTGGCTCACTTATTCAGTCATCCAACAAACATTTATTGAGCACCAAATGCATTAAGATGGAAGCTAAGTTGCGCTTGAAAAAGTTTATTTTTCTATCTTCCCTGTTACCTACAACCATTTAGTAACCCCAAATTCCTTTGCTATAGTTAATCTGCTTCCTCCTAGGGCAGTGCTATTAAAAGTATGGTCCAAGGATGGGCAGCATCAGCTCACCTGGGAACATATTGGGAATTTAAATTCTTAGTCCCCACTTCAGAGCTATTTAACCAGTATCTTTGGTGGGGTACCCACGAATCTGTTTTACCAAGCTTTTTGGGGGGGATTCCTCTTTTTTTTTTATTTTTTTCCATTGCAGCTAAATACACACAACATAAACATACCATCTTAACCATTTTTAAGTGTACAGTTCAAAGGTATTAAATACATTTATAATGTTGTATTACCATCACCACCATCCATCTCCAGAATTCTTTTCAGCTTGCAAAACTGAAACTTTGTACCCATTAAATATAACTCCCATTCTCCCCTTCCCCTAGCCCCCAGCAACCACCATTCTACTTTCTTTCTCATTGATTTGACTACTCTAAATATCTCCTATAAGTGGAATCATACAGTATCCATTTTTTTGTGCATAGCTTATTTCACTTAGTAAAATATCTTCAAGTTTATCCATGTTGTAGCATATGTCAGAATTTCCTCTTTAAGTATGAATAATATTGCAATGTATAGATAGACCACATTTCGCTTATCCATTCATCTGCCAGTGGATACTTGGGTTGCTGTCATGTTTTAGCTATTTTGAATAATGCTGCTATGAACATGAGTGTATAGATATCTCTTCAAGATCTATTTTTAATTATATTGGTATATATACAGTAGTTGAATTGCTGAATCATATGGTAATCTTATTTTTAATGTTTTAAAAATCATCATGCTGTTTCCACATCTGCCATTTTACATTCCCACCAAGAGTTCTAATTTTTCCACATCCTCACCAACACTTGTTATTTTCTGCTTTTTGGGTTTTGTTTTGTTTTGTTTTTAGGTAGTAGTTTCCCTAAAGTGTGTGAGGTGGTGTGTTATTTTACATTCCCCTAATGATCAATGATATTGAGCATCATTTCGTGTGCTTGTTGGCCATTTTGTATAACTCCTTTGAATAAATGTTTATTCAAATCCTTTGTCCATTTTTGAGTTGAATTGTTTTTGTTGTTGAGTTTTAAGTGTTCTCTACATATTCTGGATTTTAATCCCTTATCAGATGTACGATATATAAATAACATTTCCTACTCTGTGGGTTGTCTTTTTACACTATTGATATTGTCTTTTGATACATAAAATTTTTAAAGTTTCACAAAGTCTAATTTGTCTATTTTTTCTATTGTTGCCTGTGCCTTTGGTATTCGAAAAAATCATTGCTAAATCCAGTGTCATGAAACTTTATTCTAAGAGTTGAGGTTTTATATTAGGTCTTTGGTCCATTCTGAGTTAATTTTACATATGGTGTTAGGTGAGGGTCCAGCTTCATTCTTTTGCACGTACATATCCAACCAGAGATTCTTGTACACACTTAGGCTTGAGAAGCCTTGGTCTTGAGCACTGTCCTTATTTATATGGTCAAAGCTAGGTCTCTGGCATGTTTTTGTGCCAGCTTGAAGGAAGGGAGAAGAGAAAGTAAATGTAAGGCAGAAATTTTCTTTCAAGGATGTGAGCTAGGAAGCCAAACTTTTCACTTTTGTTCACATTCAGTTAGTGAGAACTTAGAAACATGGCCACTCTAGCTGCAAGGGAGGCTGGGAAAATCAGTTTCTGGCTGGCAGGCAGGCTATGTTCTTATCTAAAAAGTTTTATTATAGAAAGAGAGAATGTCTCTTAGTGGGCATCTAGCAGCCTTTGACACTCCTATCATGTGCTAGGCATGGTACTAGTGGGAGGAGATAATTCTCTCAAACATGCAGTCTGGCCTAATAAGATTGTTCCTTCCTGGTGCAATGATTGAATAGCACGGCTTGAGTGTAGGATGGTCCCTTAAAACTAGAGTATCTTAGATATGCAGATCTTTCATCTTTTAAAAATGAAATTAATGTCATTAATTGTATTAATCATATTAATGGTATTAATGATATGAACATTCACATCCTAAAAAGGCCACCAACGACATTGCTCTAGAGGAGGATTGGCAAACTCTCACCTATGGACCACATCAGGCCCCTGCCTATTTTTGTAAATAAAGTTTTATTGGAATACAGCCACACCCATTCATTTTCATATAGTCCATGGCTGCTCTTGCACTATGACAGCAGAGTTGAATAGCTTTGACAGTTTGTATGGCCCACAGGGATGACAATATTTACTAGCTACCCTTTCAGAGGACAAGTTTGCCAAGCCTTTCTCTGGAGTGAGGTTCACAAATATTCTTGGGGGTGATGCTTGGTAAAGGTATTTTACTTGGTCTTGGCTGATCCAAGGAAACGCCAAGGTTAGGCTCCCTCATCACCAAGGGAGAAGAAAGAAGTAGAGTAAGGAAACTATTCTAGGGACTGAATGGTGATTTAAACTTTCTTCTGTGGCCAAGCACTTATGCTAGACATTTAGATATATTATCCTATTTAACCACAAAATTCCACAAGGTAGGAATCACAACTGAGACAAGCTGAGCCCCTTGCTTCTCTTTTGTTTTTAACTGATCACAAGACATGCCCATATAGATAATCTATTGATACCTCAAGCACAACATATTCAAAGTGAAACTCATTGTCTGTTTCCCTAAACCAGCTCCTCTCTTTTTTAGGACTTATTTCAGTGATTGCTTATTGCTAGCAAATTCTAGAATTGTGGCACTTATGAATCAGTGCCCTATTAATTAAGGTAATGCTGGTCATTCCTGTTTAAAACCTACCTTAGGCTGTTTGGGTCTTCATGTTTACTCAGACTCCTTCTAATCCGCTTCCAAGTCCTGCTAAATTCATTCACCTCTCTGTCCTCCCATCATTCCATCACAATCCTTAAAGTCCAGCTCCAATGATACCTCCATCACGAAATCTTTTGTGAACCCTGTGAATGAACACCAACAGCGTTTTATTGTTCCCACTTCATGACACTATGATATCCCTCCTAGAACTATAGCTAATGATAATTTTGAGTTAAGCTCCATAATGAGTGGGCTCCTTGAGGAACAGGAGCTTGCCTTCATATTAGTGCTGAACCCAAATTATATCCTAAGGTCTTTGCCTATAGTGTGCTGAGTCCTTTCACCTACATTGACATCTGTAAGAATTTACCAGCAAGCGAAAGCCCAAAGCAGAGCTATGCATAGATTAAGAGATGTTGATTTCCTCCTAATTATGTTCTTCACAGGAGATATTTGATTGCTTATTCCCTACAATCACGCATAAGTCCATCTGGCCAGGGCTACTTGATAGTTGCCTTTAAGTGATGCAACAAATTTTAACAGAGGGGACCTTCCCCTTGAATTTTAAGAATATATATGATAACTGGAGGAGATAAAAATATATTAGCAGAATCACTGGCTAAGCTGAAGTCATAATTACACTATTGCTTTGCCCCAAACAAAACAATATAGTTGATGCATACATTTTAGGCCCAACTTTTTTATTTATTAGCAGTTCGACACTTGGCAATTTCCTCTCCTTGGAACATGGGGATGATATACCTGTTCCTCCGGCCTTAAAGAATTGTTGTGAGAAGAGTAAAGTAAGATAAGATACGTGAAAAGTTTAGTGAGCTAATATCAGTTAGTTTTCACCGCTGATACCCTAAAACATAGTGGCTTATTAAAACAATTTATTTAGCGTATGATTTTGTGAGTTGACCATACTGTTTAGTCTGGACCAGCATGGTTGATCATTGCTAGGCTCACTCATGAATCCATGGTCAAATGACAAGTTGGCTAGTGTGTGGGCAATCTAGGATGGCCTCAATCACATGTCTGGTGACTGTCAAGCTGCAAGTCTGGGTAACAGTAGTGACTAGGCTACGTGTATCTCATCATCATATGGTAGGGCTTCTTCATACGGCAGCCTCGGGGGTTTAAGAGAAGGCAAGTTGTACTGTGCACATGTTTTTCAAATCTCTGCTTGTGTCACATTTCTTGATATCACATTGCTGAGTCCAGAATCAGGTGGTAGGGTTTTTCAAAATTCCATAGCAAGGGAGCATGGATGGATGAATACAGGGGAGAACTGATGGCCATTTTTGCAATCTGTGTGTGCTGAGAAATTGGGATAGCTAGCAGCAATGAATGTTCTAGCACTCAGTGCCCAAATCACCCCTGGGAGCTGCTGTGTCTGTGCCCAATGGCGGGGGCATTGGGGTCCTTGCTGAAGCCATCCCACACTGTGCTTTGGGTTTTATTCTCAGACGAGTGGCCTTCTAAGCTTAACTGCCTGGCTTTCCCAAAGAGTCTGTGAAGTACTTGATGTCCTTTAATAAAATTTTTTTTTTTTTTTTTTTTTTTTTTTTTTTTTGCTTAAACAATCTAGAGTGGTGTCTACTGTTTCCAACTAAGAATCCTGAAACTGATAGTTTTCTGAGGCTGGAGCTCTGTGGCTTTAAATACCTATGCAGAAGAAAGCACAATTTTTGTTTTATTTATTTATTTATTTTTGCAAATAAAATGTTTAATTCACCTTCTGTTATGTGCATATACATATAATCCAGTTAGGCTTTGATACACAAGCTCTGGACTCTCCAAGTATCAAAGTAGATGGGTTGAGAAAAGAAAAAAAAGTGAACTCCATTTCTCTCACTTAGAAAGACATTTAAATTTCTGTGAAAAAAATCTAAGCTCTCTAGCTCCACTCAGAGTCATGTTGAGCTTATGTGGCACTATATTAGTTTGTAAGAAAATGAAAATGAAAGTTGGTCACTATAGCTTCATTAGACAATCTTACTCTTTGGCCAATTTTAGGTGGATATCTCAATTAAAAAATTTATTTTCAAGCTAAAAACAGTATGGAATAATGATCAAGAGCACGGGCTGTGCAGTAGATAGGCCTGGATTTGAATTCTGCTGCAGCTATATACTGGCTCTGTGACTTTGGGCCTGTAAGTCAGTTTTTCTGTGCCTCTCTGTAAGATGAGGATAATAAAAATGCTCGCTTCATAGTGATGCTGTCAGGATTTTACAAGATCTAAGACCTGGCTTAATTTGCCTTTAGAGAATGACCCTTGGGAGTAATTCATTATACCTGTATGATAAAATTTAAAATCAATATTTTTAAATATAGTACTTTCGCATGATTTTGACAGTCATAAAAATCGTCATCATCACTTTCCTTTCATTGTGATGCCAGTCACAACATCGTTTCCAGAAGTGGTGTATTTAGAAGTATAGAAGCTCTCTCTCTCTCTCTCTGTCTCTCTCTGTCTGTCTCTCTCTCTCATTGAGGTAAAAAGTATATAACATTAAATTTAACTTATTCACATTGTTGTGCAACAGATCTCCAGAAATTTTTCATCTTGCACAACCCAAACTCTATATCCTTTAAACCTTAATTCTCCTCCCCCAAGCCCTTAGCGACAACCTTTCCAATTTCTGCTTTTATGATTTTGACTACTTTAATACCTCATATAAGTGGAAACATACAATATTTGTCATTTTGTGACTGGATTATTTCACTTAATGACCTTGAGGTTAATCCATGCTGTATGTGCCAGGATTTCCTTCTTTTCAAAGGCTGCATAATATCCCATTGTATGTATATACCACATTTTGTTTCTACAGTCATCTGTCAATGAACATTTGGGTTGCTTCCATCTCTTGGCTTTTGTGAATAATGCTGCAATAGATGGGTATGTAAATATCTCTTCAAGATCCTGGTTTGAATTCTTTTGAATATATACCTAGGAGTGAGATTGCTGGATCATATGGTAATTCTATTTTTAATATTTGAGGAATCTCTGTGCTGTTTACCATAATGGCTGCACTATTTTCGTTCCCATCAATAGTGACAACGATCCCAATTTCTCTGCATCCTTGTTAACACTTCTTATTTTTTGCCATTTGATAGTAGACATTCTAATGGATATGAGATGATATCTCATTATAGTTTTGACTTACATTTCTCTTATAATTAGTAATGTGGAACATCTTTTTATGTGTTTGTTGGCCATTTGTGAATCTTTTTTGGAGAATTGTCTATTTAAGTCCTTTGCCCACTTTTTAATTGGGTTATTTGGTTTTTGTTGTTGAGTTGTAAAAGTTCCTTATATATTTATAAACTTATCATATATATTATTTCCAAATATTTCCTCTGCTTCTTACTATGATGATTGTTTCCTTTGAAGTACAGAAAGTTTTTTTTTTTTTTTAGTTTGATATAGTCCCATTTGTCTATGTTTGTTTTTGTTGTCTATGCCTTTGGTGTTATTCCCAAGAAATCGTTGCCAAATTCAGAGTCCTGAAGCTTTTCACCTGTTTTCTTCTAGGAGTTTTATAGTTTTAGGTCTTATTGTTAGGTTTTTAACCCATTTTGAGTTAGTTTTTATATATATAGTTTAAGATGAGAGTCCAACTTTCCTCTTTTGCATGTGGATAGCCAGTTTTTCCAACACCATTTGTTGAATGACCATCCTTTTCCCACTGGGTAGTCTTGGCACCCTTGTCAAAAATCATTTGGTCATATATGCAACGGTTTACTTCTGAGCTATTTTGTTCCATTTGTTTATATATAGGTTTTTAAGTCAGTCCCACACTGTCTTGATTGCTGTTGCTTTGGAGTATGTTTTGAAATCAGGAAGAATGAGGTCTCTGACTTTGCTCTTCTTTTTCAAGATCATTTTGGCTATTCAGGTCCCTTGAAATTCATTTTATGATACTTTTTTTCTACTTCTGCAAGAGTGCAGTTATTTTTCAATATTTTAGTAAATGAGATTATTTAAATATTCTTTTCCAGATTGGCCATTGTTGGTATATAGAAACACATTTGATTTTTGTGTTAATTTTGTATCATAAAACTTGGTTGAAATCATTTAATTTTAACAGTTTTTTGGAATCTTTAGGATTTTCTATGTATAAGATCATGTAACCTTTCACATTTGGGTACTTTATTCCTTTTTTGGTAATAATACTGGCCTCACAGAAAGAATTTCGAAGTATTCCCTCATCTTCAATTTTTGGAAGAGTTTAAGAAGGATTGCTATTAATTCTGCTTTAAATGTTTGGTAGAATTCTCCAGTGAAGCCATCTGGTCCTAGACTTTTCTTTGTTAGGATGCTGTTGATTACTGCTTTAATCTCCTTACCAGTTATAGGTCTGTTCAGATTTTTTAAAATTATTATTATTCAGTGCTAGTAAATTGTATGTTTCTAGGAATGTATCCGTTTCTTCAAGGTTATCCAATTTGTGGCATATAATTGTTCATAATAGTCTATTATAATTTTTTATTTCTGTGACATAAGTTGTAATGTCCCTCTTTCAGTTCTAGTATTAGTTATCAGTATCATTCCTTTTTTTCTTAGTTATTGTAGCTAAGAGATTGTTAATTTTGTTGATCTTTTCAAAAAACTAACTCTTGGTTTTGTTTTTCTATAGTTTTGTATTCTCTATTTATCCCTTCTCTAATCTTTATTACTTCCTTCTTTCTATCAACTTTTGGGTTAGTTTGTTCTTCTTTTTCTAGTTACTTGAGATATTACTTAGGTGGATTTGAGATCCTTTTAATATAATCATTTGCTACTATAAACTTTTTTCTTAGTACTGCTTTCACTGTATTGCAAACATTTTGATATTTTGTGTTCTTATTTTATCTCCAAATATTATCTAAATCCCCTTGTGATTTCTCCTTTGACTCATTATTTAAGAGTGAAATTTTTATGTCCACATTTTAGTGGATTTTTGTTTTATTTGTTATTGATTTCTAGTTTTTAGTCCATATAGTAGAAGATATTTAATGTTTTTAACCTTAAATTTGTTGAGACTTGTTTGTGTGCTTAACATGCTGGAGTATGCTTCATGTGCACCTGAATAGAATTGTATTCTGCTGTTTTTGGATGGAGTGTTCTGTATATGTCTATTAGGTTCAGTTAATCCAACTGTGTTGCTTGAGTCCTCTGCTTCCTTATTTATCTTCTACCTGGTTGTTCTATCCCTAACTGAAGGAGAGTTATTAAAGGCTCCTACTATTATTGTATTGCTGTCCATTTCTCTCTTCAGGTCTGTCCATAATGCATATATTTGGGACCTTATCTCTTTTAAAATCAATAGGATTTGAAAATCTCATAGGGATTATATTGCACAGTAGTGGAATATATGCTTTGGGGAAATTGTATACTCAAATGGCTGAAGCTCTTTGGTGGCAATGAAGGCTTGGGCTACTAGACCACTCTTCTGCTTAGAAGACCTTCCATATCTTCCACATCTCACTGTGACCTGATCTGGCTTCTTTCTACTTCTTCAATCCAGCTCATGACTTTCATAATAATCCTAGATGTCTGGTGGCTTTCAGTCATATAAAATGGTTTTACATATTTTAAAAATATTTTTTTGTTATGAGGTATATTTGTCAAGGTCTATAAAATATAAAACATTGCATATAACTTTGTTAACTTAATTGATATTTCTCCATATTTGGACAAATAGTATTATGTGGGTCCTTATGTGCTCTTGTACTGGACCTCACAGACATTCGAGATGGATCTGGAGGGAAGTTATCTGAACAGAATTATTATAGAAAAGCATTGAAAACATTTATTTTTTCCCCTTTGGGATATTTAAATTCTATTCTAATTATGTAATAGTATTTCTCCATATAATAAGATTGTTTGAAGCCTATGAAACACGGAGAAATGCTTATGATAAAGAATACAAAATGGAATATAAACTAAGGATATATCTACTTGGAAAAAATATATAGAAAGAAAGAAATGATAGTTCTCAGGGTGATAGGTTTAAGGAATCTTCTCTACTTACTTTCAAATTCCAAAGTATTTTATACCTACATTTAACTTATAATTTGAATGAAGAGCAAGAATATAACTCGTTAATAACCTGTCTCCACACATGATAGCAGCTATGAATAACTGCTTTGAGCTCAGGCTACTGGGCCTTGTTTGCCTTCCTGTCCACCAGCAGAAGGGGGTCCATCGGTGCTTCATAGTGAGAAGACAGCCAGAGGGCACCGTGTGGATCAAAATCAAATATCTACTAAACAAGAAATATTTTAAAGGCTAAATTGCAAAGTGGACAGTTTAGTACTCAAAGGGGATAAATCTGTGAAATTCTGGAGAGTTACTTTGCATGACCTTGTCTGGCACTCAGCTTAATGAGGCAGACAGAGGACTAAATGCATTCAATTCTTTTGCCATTGATAAGAAGAGACAAGGGAACAAGTGAGATCCAGCATAGGTAAGTCACAGGGTTCTGGGGGAGCGTGAGAGTCCTGAGACATGAGCAGATACTAGGCAGGCAATGAAAAGAGGGCAAGGCAGGGCCAGTGATGAGGGGAGACACATGCAAAGGCAGAGCTTTAAAAGAGTGCTGGTGGCCCTGAAAGTTCTGTGTGGTCACCTGACAAATCTTCGGAGGGGGCAGGAGAAGAGTAAAAGTGCAGGAAGGGAGATCAACTAGAAGACTGTTGAAATCTTTAAAGAGAGAAAAGATGAGGGTGTGACTTAAGACCTCAGTGGTGAAGAGAGAGAGGAGATGAATTTGAAAGAGGTATGAAGAAAGAGGGTCAACAGGACTCAATAACTAATCAGAAGTAAAGCCAAGGCTGATAGCCAGGATGATGGCTGGGTGTCTGAGTTCATCAGTAGGGGCAATGTGCCACTCAAGTCTTCAGAAACCAAAGACTTGGTATTAGTTCATATTTTAGATTTAAAACGGTCTGCCTCTTTCCCAGGTTACAATCCTATGGGGATCCATGATAATTTATATTTACATTTTATGTTTACACAGGCTGAACTTATTTGTAGTTACATAATTAGAGAAAAAAAATCCCACAATCAATTCAAGGCCTTTTTAGGCCTTTTGTAAATAGCCAGAGCTAGGCTTGCTGTCCAATCCAGGGGCATTTATGAATAAATACTGACCCCCAGTGTCTAAGTTAAGAAATAAAAGATTAGAAAATAGCAAGACTCCTGGGAGAGAGTACCTGGAATTCTAGCTACAAATAACATTCCTGTAATTCAATTCAGACCACTGGGGTACTTTAGAAATAAAAACACTGACTAGCTAACTGATGGCTGGTGGCTGCCTGGAGAACTCTTAACGAATGTTCTTCTGAACAACTGTCAGAATGGATTAAGTGGCCTCAGTCATGGGTACACAGCTATGTGATGGCCTTTGCCCTCTCCACTTCAAGGTTTAGGTTCAACTACTCCAAAGAGTCTTCTCACTAAAAGGGTAGATTTATTGCAATAAATATGACGATATAAACTCCAGCTCTGTCTGATTCTCCAAGTAGGTCAACGTTACATCAGATGCAGTTTCCTCCCATAGGGATGCAGGGCAGTGTGGTTGGCGGACATTCCCTTTTCGATAGCTGTGTGGTTAGATTAAATTCATGAAAAATTCTTGAGTAAACTCTCTGCAGCAAAATAACCTCTTCAGTTGGAGTTGCTTCATTGAGCGAAAGTAATGAAGCCAATAGCTCCTTCAGTTGCTGTCAGCCAGCATCTATTTTCTACAGACTGGAAAGTAGGAACTGGTTCTTTGAAGACATGCTTATGTCATATTCGGGGCTACGCGAAGTTTTTTTTAAAAACTAGGCTTTGCGGGGAAGTAAGTAAACAGGTTGAACAATGAAGCTGTCTTGAAAAAGTAGAGCTTCCTTCACCAAAACAAGATCTTTCTTTGTATCAACCTGGTTTTTAAAGTGAGACGAGAATTAAGGCAGACGTGGCCAACCACAGCATAAATAAAAGGCAAATCTTTAACGTGAAGTTTTCATTACAGCCCACTGACCCTCAGCAGTCTTGTAGAAGGATGCATGGAGAAGCACTAGAAACCATGGCTGCTTCAGTCACATGGATTTAAGCTCAGCAATGACACTAAGCAGAGACATACAAGGGACACTTACGAGGTGGTTGCAACAGGGAGCTGAAATTCAAGAAAACAGAGGCCCAGAGATTAGTAGATTTTAGGAGCCAAATGATGGCATTAGGAAGGACTGCCACCCTAAGGCACTAAAGGAGATTAAAATGGAAGGTTTTACATCAGGAGCAAGAAATTCCATTACTATTTGTTCAGCTACAAGGCAATAGCAATCATAATTCTGTTTCTGAGTTTTTGTATCAGCAACAAGGTAATTGTTGGTCTGATGCATAACTGTAGCCCCAAACAGCAGAAATAAGATTAACGTGCAACCTGTTTCTTGAAAAACAGACTTAAGCTTTCCCCTTACCTAACAAAGACTGAGATTTCAAGAAGAACAGAAGTACAAAAACCAGTCACCTTTATCTAGTCACTGCATAAAGAAAGATAAGTTTTGGTGACTGTACTTAATACAAAGTTGTTTTGGTCCATTTTTTCATTAATAATTTTTTCTCCTGTCATTATTCTTCCTGGTTTTATTACTGAAAAATTTCAAACCTACAGAAAAGCTGGAAAAATAGTACACTAATATATCACAAACTCTTTCCTCAATTCATCAGTTACATTTACTATATTTGCTACTTTTAAATATATGGGTACATTGTGTTGGCTGAACCATTGAATGTAAGTTGCAGACATCATGACATCTCACCCTTAAACTTTCAGTCCCCAGAATGTCCTTCACAACTTTTCCTTAAAATATCTAAGTCAGGTTCAAATAATGAAGCCCTAAGCCCAAGTGTGATGAAATTTGGAGGTGGGGCCTTTGGGAGGTAACCAGGTTTAGATGAGGTCAATGAGGTTGGATCCCTCACGATGAGATTAGTGCCCTAATAACAGAAAGAGACAGAGTCCCTCCTGCTTTCTCCATCTTGTGAGGATACAGCAGCAATAAGATGTCTGTATCAAAACTGCCTCAACAGAAAGGGCCCTCATCAGGCACCAAATCTACCAACACCTTGATCTGGACTTCCCAGTCTCCAGAACTATGAGAAATTAATGTCTGTTGTTTAAGCCACCTAGCCTGTGGTATTTTGTTATAACAGCCTGAGCAGACTAAGATAAATGTTCTATAATCCATTATTATCCTTCTTTTCTTTAATCTCAAATTGTTCCAAATTTGGCATTTGAAGCCAATTTTTGTGTCCCATCAGTCTTTGGGGATTTTCTTTTTTCTGACATAAGATGTTATAAGCTTACATTATACTTTATCAGCCCCAAATCTAGAACCAACCAACATCCCTGGTTTTTATGGCACAGTATTTAGAAGCAAGATCAAGGGAACCATGTGTGCTCATTATTACTAGGTTTTCACTGCTAGGTCCTATTGGAAGACAGAGCCAGACCTGGGCATAGTTGGTTGGGAAGGGAGGGGAGGTATTGGGAAGAAGCACACACACACACACACACACACACACACTCACTCACTCACTCACTCACTCATACAAATATCTCCAGTTCAAAACCAATAAAACAGGGTTCTTCTTTAACTCCCTCCATTTCTAACCTCTCCTCTTCCACAGAGAGTAACCTAATTCATAAGAACATCAATGAATCTGATCATTTTTTAAAGCTACAAAATTGTTTCAGGATTACATATTTAAATAGTCTCAGGAACATTTTCATCTTTAAACACTTGAATTTAACATCGGTCATCAAATCATTCCACATTATCCTGCAGAAGCTGGACATTAACAGACTAACAATCCTCTAAACAACAACTAGAGCTAATACTGACTACATACAAATCATGACTTGAACTGAACAACTTAGCAATGGCTGCCATTTGGTTCGTCTAGAGTAACAAAGAAGACAAAGTTCAGAATGGATGAATGATACCTTCTATTTTAACTCATCAAAGACTATTTAAGCCATTTTCCTTTTCAAAATCTACCCTGTTTGATGTTTGGCATTTGTTTCTAAATAATCCAGTGGGATAGGGGGAAGAGAGTGAAGAGATAGCTTATCTTTAAAAAAATTGTCAAAGGAAGTTATATTTTTTTGACAAGTTAAGGTCCCAATGTCTTAAAGACTAAACTACATAGCTAGACTATCCTCCAATAAATAAAAATTTACCAGTTGTGAGAAAACAGTCACTTTAATCCTATCATTTTGCCAAATAATTGTCATTAGAGGGATACCAAAGGATTACAATATTCTTTTATTTTGGATGTTTCTATTCCCCTTGGAATCAGCGGTTTAAATTCCCCTCATAGTCCAATGTGAAAAGCCTCAGGCTACCGCCTGACACAGCATCTGCCACTGCTAGATCTGCTGTGAGTCAACGCATGATCTAACAAAATTAATGCTGTCCTAAAAGTGAGACCAAAACTTGCAAAAATCCAATTATGCAAAACACAAAAACAGGAAACATGATCAGAGTCTGTAACATTGAGGCAATTTTGATGTATATCTGAGGGAAGAAAATATGAAAGGGTAAGAGGGAAGTTAAACTTTGAAGAGACTTCTCTTGTAAGAGCGTCAGAATGAATTAAAAGTGACACTGGGGTAATGTCTGTCTAGTTAGTGTTTCCCCTACCTCATTTTGTTAAAAACAGTAAGAGACTAGGAATATAAGAACTATATACAACAGAAATGGGGGAAGATACCTGACCTCTGACTTCTCTCTTTCCTGGTGGTGGCAATATGACCAGGAAGATTTCTGCTTTTGGCCACCAAGGTGGCCAACTGCTGCCCAATGGTGATGGGCTTTAACTGGCTCACACACTGACCAAAAAAAAGCATTTTTACCCCTAAAAGCTACAGTGTATGGGGGAGGCTTCTCAGGCTAGAAGACAAGCACTGCCATTGATATATATATACACACATACACACACATATACACTAACTGCATTTTAATAAAAATGGTCATAATGTAAGATGAGAAATAATCTGCAAATTTGGGGCAAAAGAATCTGGTTGAGCTTTGCAACAGCCAGATCACATTAAGAAATCTTCCTTGCACATCTTACCAAGGAAAAATGTGTGACATAAAGTATTTCAACCTAGGATGCTTTGTTAATTCAGTGCTTGAGTTAGTACTAGATGATGCAAGAACCCTATTTTCTGAGGCAGAACTTCTGCTCTTGGAGAAAAACAAATTCTCAGTATAGTGGGTACAATACAGATCTCAGATACTTAAAAATTAAAACTCGAGGAGCAGCATCTTGTGACTGCCCTCACCTTGCCACACCGGACCCTCACTGGGACAATCATTTCAACCTGGGCAGAGAAAACATGTACAGCTAGCTTCAGGGCAAGCCCAACCTGGCAACAGGATGAGCTACTCTCTCCAAGGACTAAATTTCTGACATTTCTTTAAAATACAACTTTTAAAAATCCTCATTTTTTTTTTTCCAGTCCTAGCTTGACATAGAACAGAAGGATATCAAGATTAGGATGTGAGTTAGGCAACCTTCAAGATTCCTACATCAAAAATTATGAATACTTTGTAAGCCATGCAAAGTAAACAGGTTCACTAGGCAGTCTAAAATTGAAGTGCTGGAGTTGTTAAAAATAATTCTACGTGACGTTTTCATGAATGTCTCTTCATTTATTTCAGCCAAGATCTCAAAAACAATAGAACGAAAATACTAGAAAGTATCCAAAAATTATTCCTACCTTAGGAAGCCTGCAAGACTCCAAAGTGACAGGGTGTGAATGTAGCTCTGTGTGCAGAAGCACATCGTGTGCCAGGGGGACCTTGGAAGTGGACATCTACATGTGGGACAAAGGAAGATTTCAATTCTAGCATCTTGTGTTAAGATATGGTCACCACTGGGGCTGGACAATTCAGAGGCCCATTCCAGAGATGAAGCTGTTCAGAAATGGACTGCGTTGCAGCCTAACCATAGGATTGGAATTCTAGGAACATCTAGCAGGTAGTTAACAATGATCTACGAATTCTAAACAGTGTCGTCTGGTTAAGCGACAGGATTAAAAAGGACAAAAGTCACCAGTAGTTGGTCAGAAACTTAGAGGTCCTCATTTCCAAGACCCTCAGGTACCACAGATGTGGCCAGCTGTGAGCAGACCAGGTTCATCTCTTTTTTCGACCACCTTCATTAGCCAGTACTCTACAAGTCTTGATTTAAGGATTAAATGGAGACCAAGCAGTCAGGGTTTTAGAATTAGTTTCCGTCTAATGTCAGTTTTACTATAAAATGTATACAAATAAGCTAATCCACCAATGGAAAGCCATAAAAAAAATGCTAAATATCTAAAAAAAGAGAAAAAATCTATAATAGCTATTACGGCTGCAAAATTTTTACATGACTTTATCATGTAAATGTTACTTGTTTTAAAATAAGGCAATAGCTTAAAGAAAACATTATTTACATACCCACACTATCTATACTATGGAAAACAGTATTATTAAGATTGATAAGCAATCATTCTATCCATGGTCCACCCTGGTCACTCTGTGCAAATACTATAATCTTCTGCCCTCAGCAGATGAACAGCTGTCTGTGACAAGCTGCCATATATCACTTCCCCTGCTCATGCAAATAAAATTATACCCACTAGATTATACCTCTCCCTGACCCCAACTTTCAATTTATAGAGAATTAGGAGTGTCTATTGGTTGAAAAAAGTGCAACTCTTTGAGTGTTCTAGGCAGATGTGAGCAGACCTATTCAGAGGCCTTTATCTAATATTTACAAATCATGTGAGATGCTTGGGGATATCACTTTTGGTCACAGAGCTTTATTTTAAAACCAATTTTAAGTACCAAGGATTAAGATTCAAAAAACAAAACAGAACAAAAAGAGAACACGAGCTACAGGTGCCTACGTGCTGCTAATTCCAGCTGCCAAAGAGGCATCCCACCAAACGTCAAACAAAGGGCGTCTCTGGGCCAGAGACAAGGCAAAGGGCCTTCCTTGCTGTTTGTTGTTGACTGTCTTAGAGGAAACTGTCTGTGGCTTTCCCATTTAATGGGCCTCCTGTCTTACTTATCAAAACATCCCTTTTCCTAGAGAAAAAGACTAGTATAAATACTTAAGTATAGTGTATTCTTTCCTATCATCCTTTTCCTATCATCCCAGAAAGTCTTAGTAAATATAAAAGTGAACTACTTATTGGAGTAAGTAGTACCTGTCAGTGGTGACTTGCCTGAATACCTTAAACTTTACCTCTACTTATCACTCTGCCATCACAGAAACTTAGGACATGGATTAAGCCCCACTAGTTACTAGTTTAATGACTAATTCAAATAGGGCTAGCAGGAGAGCTAACCCATAAGGCTTATGACATAAGCACTCAAGCATCCTAAAGTCTTTGTCTGGGCCAACATAAGTTATCTAGTTACCTATACACACTTTACCCCACAGCCCAACTCAGAAAAAATAAGGAAGAATTGGGAGAGAGGGAGGATGGGAGGGAGGGAAGGAGGAAGGGAAGAAGGGAGAGAATGAGAGAAGAGATCAGCACCTATAACACACTTCATGCCACCTCACTTCTTTTTTTGCAGCTATTCCTAGCCAGTACTTGGGAAAGACTTTATTTTTCAGCTTTTTTCACTTTTCCTTGATCGTCTACTTTCTTAATGGCTGCTTGGATGGCCTCCTGGTCACCCAGGAACTGGTGAGGCCCAACAGCATGCAGGTTCCCATCCAGCTCCAGGAGGATGGGGACACCAGTAGGAAGAGTAATGTTGATAATGTCTTCATCTGAGATACCTGCGGGTCAAGAGAGGAAGGAACAAGGCATTAAAGACCACCCAGGAGGAAGTTCTGTTTAATTGTTTAACTGCACATTTACTTAGTCCCGTATTAACTGCATGTCTGGAACCATGCCAGATACTGTGAGGCGTTCCAGCTACAGTTCCTGGGAGCCAAGAACTTCTCAGAAGTTAAAACAAAACAAAACAAAAAAACAAAACAATAAAGCTAAGACAGAAATGCACATCACATTAAATCTTAGGGCAGTAAATACCTTCGGCGGCAATCTGTTCCTAGCTGTTTCTTACCTAAATCTTAAAAGAATGAAGATTATTCTCTCCATGCCCATATTTGTGTTACTAATTTTCCACAGGAACCAATCTTGAAAAATCTGAAGGTGAACCAGGAAGGTTTTCTGGGTTCTCCCCTTCCCCTTTTATATGTTGTCCTCAGGCTGGCTAAAATTAACCTCTGAATCTAGTTCAATAGATTAGAATGCAGCTAGTGTTCCAACACTGAGTCAGCCTGGAATGCCCTGGGCTAAATGCGGTCAGGAGAACTGCTTCCCCAGCTGCTAGGAATCCCAGTCAGGGGAATCAAGAAAGGGTTGCACCTCATGCTTTGTAAACAGGCCTCACCCTCCTCTGTCCTTTATCCCAACTGATACGAAGGGAAGGCATGTGTAATGGACAAGTCACCTTCAATTCTTTCTAAAATAAGCTGAATTACATACAAGTAGTTTAACTTTGACCTAAAGAGTTAGAGTTGGAGTAAGTATTGTAGTAGTAGCAGTGGAAGTGACAACATTTGTATTATTATAACTACTTTTAACAATAAGCAGATAACATGTACTGAGTACATTCTACATGCCAGCTACTCTTTATGTGTATTAACTCATTTAATCATTGTTGCAATCCTATGGGGATACGAGCTATTATTTTTGCATGTTACAAGTTCTGGCACAAAGAAGTTAAGCAAACAACTCAAGATCACACAGATAGTAAGTAACGGTGCCTGTATTCAAACCCAGGTATCTGTAACTACTGTAGAATGTAATGCCTTCAAGTTCTTCTGAGTTCAAAATGGGCAAAGAGAAGGGAAGAGGAAAGAGGTGAAATTCTAATAAAGAACTACCTGAGTGGCTGGGATCCAGTGCTATGATTCTGTGACTTTTGGCTTGTGCTATAGGTATGACCCATTGGTTAATTAAAATGACAAAGTACATTGAACTAACTGCTAATAACTTTTTCTGTCATCATCACCTCCCCAGTAAAGGTGAACCCCTGAACTCTCCTTGGAACTTGCTCCAGCTAGGTCCTATCTATTAATGTAGAACAGAACCATATGGCAGGATGTAGAAGTCTATCTATGTCACAAAGGTGTCTTTTCAAAATAGATCATTTGAAATTTTGAGTAGTTTCGGTTGCCTTTTAATTTGTCTAACTCCATTTCTAGACGCAGAAATGCTCCTTAAGAACTCTTACACACAAACTATACATAAACAGCTATGAAACAATGGGAAGTACACTGCGCATCTCCTTCTCTCTCCCTTAATACACTAACTATATAACTTTAGGCAAGTAACCTCTCTAAGCTTCCATGCCCTCTGTCAAATTAAAAAAGAAACACATACTCTTCCTCTACCACCATTACAAAGAATGTAGGGTAGGAGGAATGGACTTAAGAGGGAACATACATGAAAAAGTATAGCATAGCAAAGTGTTTCTTTTTTCCCTACTAGGAATTCTATTTGAGGTAGAAGATTTAAAGGGTAGGCTACTAAAACATTTCTCTGCCCTGCTAAGCCCCCATCTCTACACTGCAATTCTACATGAGATTACCACCCCAAACTAAAGCTGGCAAGAACAGATCAATTCAGACCAGACAGCAAGCTAGCTCTTTAACGGGGAGGATTCTAACATCCTCTGACTCCATCGGGTCAGATCCGTCAGCTGGATGTGCAGCAGCTGCCACGTGCATCCCCTGGAGACAGAAGGAGCAGAATTCAACCGCATGTGGTTTAGAGCCCGGTGACTGCTGAGGCTTTAGAACCCAGTCGTTCTCACCCCAGATCCAGGGGAAGCTCCGAAGGTCCCTAGGCCTAACTCACTCAACTAACCAGTAACTGAGGACCTATCATATGCATAGTACTCTAGGGAAGGACATTTGTGACCTGGGCCAGGATTTTACCTCCATTGAACTATTTCATCATTTATAAAACAAGTGAGGATAGTCTCTTCTGGCAAAAAAGTTCCTCTATTTTATTCTGAATGGTTAAGAAAAGCAGAGGTACTTTAGAGGCACAAGAAATGGGTATATTGACTAGTATTTACATTCACCTATTGCACAAGGACCATGTTTTATTTGTCTCCAGAGTCTGTAATCATTGGAGAGAAAGATGGATTTTATAGATTTGTTCAATTAATCTCAATTAAGTTCACCGTAAAAATCAATTTGGTAGGAGAAAACTATTTAGCAAAAATGACGACGTTTGACTAATGTTTACTGAGAGAAAATTATGAGTGTACACATCTATTGGCATCTCAGATTCACTGCTTACAGATTGTGCACCTTTACAACATCACCAACTATTAAACTTTACAAATGTTTTCAGACCCAGGACTTTATTTTAAAATGACTAAGCTTCCACTTTTATTCAACATTGTACTGGAAGTTTTAGCCAGGGCAACCAGGAAAGAAAAAGAAATAAAAGGCATCCAGATCAGAAAGAAGGAAGTAAAACTATGTCCATTTTCGGATGACTCAATCCCACTAAAAAACTATTCAAACTAATAAACAAGGTCAGCAAAGTTGTAGGAGATAGGATTAATATTTTAAAAAATTAATTGTACTCCTATACAGTAGAATTCCATTTACGATGGCAACAAAAATAAGAATATACTTAAGAAAAAGTTTAACCAAAGTACAAAACTTATACTTGGACAACTACAAAACATCATTGAAAGAAATTTAAAGAAGAACTAAATATATGTAAAGACAACCCATGTTCATGGATCAAAAATTTAATATTATTAAGATGTCAATATTCACCAAATTAACATACAGATTCAACATAATCTCTATCAAAATCTCAGCTGATTTTATTGTGGAAATTGACAAACCAATCTTAAAATTCATATGGAGATTCAAGGCACTCAGAATATCTTGAGAAAGAAGAACATAGTTGAGAGACTCATACTTCCTGATTTCAAAACTCACTATAAAGCTATAGTAATCAAGACAGTGTGATATTTGCATGTGGTATGAGGTACCTACACAGTATAAACATAAAGATCAATAGAACTGAAAATTCTAAATAAACTCTCATATTTTTGATCAACTGATTTTCAGCAAGTGTGCCAAGACAATTAAATAAAAATATATACTTTTCGACAAATGGTATTGAGATTAACTGTATATTCACTTGCCAAAGAATAAGGTTGGACCCCTACATCATATCATATACAAAAATTAACTCAAAATGGATCAAAGATTTAGATGTAAGAGCTAAAACTTCGAAATTTGTAGAAGAACACATAGAAATAAAACTTTATGACCTTGAATTAGGCAACGGTTTCTTACATTTGACACCAAAAGCACAAGCAATAAAAAAAAAAAAGATAAACTGCGCATATAAAATTTTTAAATGTTTGTGCTTCAAAGGACGTCATTCAAGAAAGTGAAAAGATAACTCATAGAATGGGAGAAAGTTTTTGTAACTCACATATCTGATAAGAGACTTGTATCTAGATAGAGCACATAGAGAATTATTACACTTCAATAATAAAAAAGACAAATGACCAAATTTAAAAATGGGCCAAAGATCTGAACAGACATTTCTCAAAAAAGATATACAAATGGCCAGCAAGCACATAAAAAGATGCTAAACATCATTAGCCATCAGAGAAATGCAAATCAAAACCATAATATGATATAACTTCATACCCACTAGGATGGCCACAATAAAAAAGTCAGATTACAAAAAAAAAAAGAAAAAAAGAAAAAAAAGAAAAAAAAAAAAGCAAGTGCTAGTGAGGATAGAGAAAAACTGGAATCCTAATATATTGTAAAAAATTTATAAAATGCTATGGACTTTTTGGAAATCAGTCTGGTAATTCCTCAAATAGTTAAGCAAAGGGTTACCATGTGACTAAGAAATTTCATTCTTAGGTATGTACCCAAAAGAAATAAAAATATGTGTCCACACAAAACTTGGACATGAACCTTCATAGCAGCATTATTCATAATAGCCCCAAAGTGGAAACAGTCTAAATGTCCATCAACTGATGAATGGATAAATTAAATGTGGTATATCCATACAGTGGAATATCATTTGGCAATAAAAAGGAATGATGTGCTGATACACGCTAAACATTGATGAACCTTGAAAACATTATTCTAAGTGAAAGAAACCAGGCATAAAGGACTAATGTATGACTCCATTTATGTAAAATGTCCAGAATAGGCAAATCTATAGTGACATAAATAGATTAGTGGTTGCCTAGGGCTAGAGGAAATGAGGGGACTGGGAAGTGACAACTAGATATAGGGTTTCTTTTGATAGTAATAAAAGCGTTCTAAAATCAACTGTGGTGATGGACAGACAATTCTGTGAATATACTGAAACTCACTGAACTGCATACTTTACAAAGGTGACCTGTATGCTATGTGAATTTTATCTCAATAGGCTGTTAAAAAAAAAAAGATACTAAACAAATCCAGAGAAGTTAAACAAAACTGCTCAAGCCCAAAATTGTTAAGGTAGTATAATCAGACCTGGGTTGTTTTTTATTTGTTTGTTTTGTTTGTTTTTTTTAAATTCCCAAATCTCAGGACTTTAACTCTTGTCATCTGCCTCATCTACAGCACAAGGAGAGAGAACGTTTACCTGCAGGCACTGCCCTTGGGAAGGGCTGCGTGCTAACTGGACACCAGCACTCAGTGCTCTCATGTTTTCAAGACTAGAAAACGACATGAACAGATCTGCTTGATCCCCTTGAAACAGCTAACAAACTACAAAGATAATGAGCCAGGTGCTGGGGTTGAAGTCTAAGGCCTCAGAAAAGAGTTTTCGTTTGACCATGGCCTCCGCTCTAACCAGGTCTAGGAAGTCTTCTCTTTAACAGCACCACTCTCAAACTCATGCCTACAGCTTAGATGTGCAGTACCAACTCAAAGCCCACTAAACAAAGGCCATGAGAACAATAATAGTTCACCTACGAAGGAAGGCGAACTCAACAAAAATAGAAACATTTCCAATAAAGTTGACATTCCACTTAAGTGACTACTCAAGCCATTCACACAGCAAGCTAATTACTTACAAATATTTAAAATACTTAGACTGGTTAATAATCAGTCAATAGACTTAAATTTTAAAATAGCGAATTAGGACAAACCACAGTGAAGCCATTACTCATTGCTCAATTTTAGCATAAGTCACATTCTTTGTCCTAAGGAAGTTAAGCAAGCAGAACTCTTAAGGCTAGAATAATGCATCTGCACTGGATTAAACCAAACTGAATCAATACTATATTATGTAACATTATGTTACAAACTCATTAACTGGAACGTCATATGAAAGTTAAAACTTGTGGCTAGGTATCACATCTTTTGTCTGATAACTGGCTTAGATTTTTTTGTATAGTGTCCAGGAGTGTTTTGAAGGAAACATCACAGAGTTCCACCCTGCATCAACCCCTCTCCATCACTCCTCCTCTGTAGCTGCTCACTTATGAACCCCCAACCATTGCCTTTAATTCCTGAATCTTCATGTAGAAGCATCTAGGAGTTAACTGCAATCAATTTAAATGACTGGGCTATTTTTCAAGTAAGAAATAATGAAAATTTAGTAGTAAGTCAAAGGGGTACCAACTCAAGGCCAATACGGGGAGAAATTCGAACAACTTCATTTTCTGCATACAGGACTGGCTTCAAAAAGTCTAAACTGTACCTACGAGCAGCCCCCTCCCCCAAGTCACTGTATCAGGAACAGGAACCACAGTTATTAAGATCACTGTATATACACTACGGCACTCATACCCTGCCTTCTGTTAGAGGTGGCTGTGCAAATGCTCATCTCTCCCACCAGGATTATAAGTTCCTTGAGACAGGGACCATGTTTTATCTGTCCCTGTGTCACTCATGCTCTTGGAACAGTGCCTTTGGGAAGGGCTGCATGTTAACTGGAATTTAGTAAGAATTTAGTAAGCATTTGTTCGACTGTAAGAACTGCTATTATGTGTTGGATGCTAGGATCCAGAAATTATTTAGCTACATGATCCACTAGGACAACTGTATGTATTAGATGGATCTACTTTTTTCATATAAACCAAAGGTATAAGGAATAAAATGTTAAGTAAAATCTCTAATGCATAAAACTTATATATGAAAGCATTCTAAGGACTCTGTCAGAAGTATTGTATTGGCTGAGTTTCAGAAAGAGATCCAAATGAAAACATAAGCTCCTCAAAAGTAAGGAATTTGAGGGTCTAATTCTAGGTACTGTATCCTTACACCAAGAGTACCTGGTTTAATAAACCTTCCACACAGCTGAAATCAATGAATCTGAACTCTTTGGGCTTTCAAATCAAATCTTGTCTTCTGTTGAAACCTTGATTAAAATCTATGCTCCCTTCATTATCTTACCAAGAAAAAAAGAGAGTGTTGAAAAGGTTGAACAAAAGCTTGTTTGAATTTACTGCTAACAAACGATTCAAATTAAATTGGTCTTCTGTGTATTTTCTTTGGTTTTCTCTGAACCATTTGCTCAAAATGTTTGAATATCAGTATATAGGAGAAAAGATGTTCGGGGAGACAGATGTGTTACAGGACAAGATAAAACCCTACTTTTACAATGCATATTTTGGGGGATTAGAAAACGAGGGAAATGGTTTTGATCAAAACACTCAACTGTGAGGTGCTACCCATGCCTCACTTCCCTCTCCCAATTGATTAAGTCACAATTCAAACCTCATTGATGGCTGATTTGTGATAAGAGTTCTGTATTCTTCTATTGCCAAAATAAGAGTCAACACAAGAGATTCTACATTGTATAGATGGTCTACCTATTTGCAATATAATTCTTTAAGGTTTCAGTGCTATATATGTACAGCTTAAAGAATGGCTGGGGAACAACTGGAAATGGGTTATTTGAATATAGTAACATGATGATGAAGAATAACAGTTTCTAATTAAGAACAAGGCGGAGAGAAGAATCCATTTTACATCTAATTTTATAGTTATATAGCTTAGAAATTTTAAAAATAAAGGTTTCCAGAGATCGATTATACTTATAATAGGAGATAGCTTAACCATACCAACTAGACTAGTATTTTTTTCACAGAAGAGAGGACTGAACTTGCTGCTTCTGAAAATATCACACTAAAATGCCAAAGGTGACTGACTTGTCTGTCTCTGTCCCCACAGCGAGTCCCAGCTGACCTTTCCTCCCTGATTCTCTGATTTCATCTCACCACTTCTTTGCCTTGTTATGTGTGCAGCTGCACGCAATTCTTCTGAGATCAAATCTGCCTTTCATGAGCCTCTTGCACGCCACTCTGATTCCAAACTTGAAACTGCCTAGTCCTGTGCTTGAACCCAGACTAAACAATCCACTTCCGCTGGCAAGATGCGGACGGCATCCAATGCTTCAGTTCAGAGCCTGGCTTTTCCTTCAGTGTGGGCCAGCAGGAAACAAACAGGAAGTGACTATGCCAACCACAGAGAAAAAAACACACGCCTGTCTGGAACGCTCAAGAACAGGATGCTTTTAGATACTAAGCCTGGGTTAGGAGCTTTCAGGGTGGTGTTCTGTGAGGAGTTTTTCTGAACCAGTCAGAGGTGGGTGCTGCTTCAATCTGGACTTGTTAGGACAGCACAGGTAACTGTTTACACTGCTAAAAATCAGTAAAGCAGTCCCTTAAGTAGGGATTTTCTTACTATCTAATATTTCAAATGTCTGTTTTAAGTCTTTCTTCTGAAAGTATTAAGAACTATTAACAAGTTAAAAGTAAAGCAATCTCAAAATTATATATAAGAGCAGAGATATTCTATAAATAAGCCATTTGATGGGGTAGAGGCCATCCTGATCAGGCAAGAAGTCTACCCACCCTAGGCACGTGGTTCCTGTGTTGCAATTCTTGTATAAGAGTGATACCTAGTTCCAAATCACTTGCCTCGAGTGCCTTTCTGCTGACTCCAGGAGGTCATGTTGACCTACTCCTAGACTAGGTGGTAAAAGGTAAAAAGATAGATGGAAGGCCCAGTTAAGAAAAGGACTCAGAATTCAGTGACAAATGAGAAGAAATAGTTTGGGGCCAGAAAAACATTTACTAAAGGAGCTCACAGCCTCTTAGTACAAAACTTCATTGTCCAGAAACTTGTTATGAAGAAGGAAGAAAGATTTTAAAAGGTAACTCCCAATAGCTACTGAAGTCTCAAGAAAGAATAACAATGCCTTCCAGGTTAGTTTTCAAAGGTATAGGTAGGTGCACATAGCATATAGCACATTTACTTCTACTAATTGGTAAACTAGTCTATTATTGTAAAATAAGGTAAGGTCTCAATTAGAGCAATGGCCATTTCACTGGATAAAAGCAGGTCATTTTAAATTAAGCTATAATTTACATGGAGTAAAATTCACCCTTTTTGGTGTATAAGAGTTCTATCATCACCCCAAATTTCCTTGTGCTCCTTTGCATTCTACTCTTCTCCACTGATCTGTTTCTGACCAAATAGTCTCACTTTTTCCTGAATGGCATATAAATGGAATTCCACAAGTGGCGTAGTGGCTTTCTAAAAAAAAACAACAACAAAAATTTTCTCACAATTCTAGAGGTATCAAGGGTGTTTTTCTCTAAGGCCTCTCTCCTTGACTTATAGATGGTTGTCATCCACCTGTACCTTCACATTGTCTTCCCTCTGTATGTGTCTTTGTCCAAATATCCTCTTCTTATATGGATACTAGTCATATTGGATTAGAGCCTACCCTACTGGCCTCATTTACCTTAATTACCTCTTTAAAAGACTCTATTTCCAAATACAATCACATTCTGAGGTATCGAGGGTTAGGACTTCAACATATAAAATTTCCACTACATAGTTTTCTGAGCCTAGTTTCTATTACTTAGCATAATACAATTGAGAGTCATTCATGACGCTGGGTGTATCAGTAGTTCACTACTTCTATTAAAGCAGTTGCTCTGAGCTTAATAATCAATGATTGATCAAATGAAATAAAAAAGATGACCTAGATACACTAAACAGCAGAGTAAAACACAGTATTGAACCATAGCTTTCCAGTGAGTTCAGAGCCTTGTTCTTGTTCCTACATTAAACAAGATATGTATGTATAATGCTTAGAACTGTGCATGGCATACAATATGCACTCAAAACAAGGGCCATCTTGTATAGCTGTAGTAGGGAACACCATTCGCAGACTACAATGTAAATGCCATTCACAGACTACAACATTAGGGTAATAGCAGTAATTTAACTCAAGTAGTTTCATCAAAATACCATTTTATGGTTTATATCCCCAAGATGCTCTTGATTCATTTTTTATAACATTGTATTCCAAATAAAAAATAGACCAAAGGAAGGGCTCCTTTTCCAAAAATATTCAAAACAAAAAAGCCCAGGTAGTCATCGTGTGCAGAGACTCAGTGAACTGGATTTGGGCAGAGTGCGCAACCCCATCTAATTTTCATGCTCATGGCCAAGTCATCTGAGGTCTGTCTGGGTTTCATTTTCCTTCAACAGCACCTGTGTTGTTTCCCACAAATAGAAGAAGTATCAGTCAGGATTTGACTGCCTACAGAATAATGTCACAGCACCAGATAGTTAAGAAACAAAAGAATGTCTTAAGAATTAACAGTCTCCATTGAGGAGGTATATACAATCTAGAGTAAATGAGTAACACTAGAATACTCTTATTAGAAAGATCTTAAGGTGCTTTGAGGTTTCAAGGTCAACCAATATTCTGATTAGTTATTTGGGTCATCATTCTTCCTACCCCAAAGTTACAGTCTTTAAACAATAAGAAAGTGTTTTGCCCTTATGGGCATACAGAATCTGGTCACGCCCATTTCAAGGATTCATTCTTAATATTAATGAAAGCTAACATCCTTAGAGTAAGGTGACCATGTAATTTATCTTCTGAGCTGGGCACTTTTGAAAGTGAAAGGAGATGCTATTAATAATTGCACTAAGATAACAGGTATTAACCAGAAAGCAGGGGGTACGGTCATAGAACTTTACATTAAAAATAATTGGCAATTAGAGGCCAATTTTATGATATGTTTTTAACATAACACAAAAAATTGGTAAGTATTCCTTCTTATAAGACAAAAATGTATATTTCCCCACTAAAGTACTTAATTTTTGGAGTCTTAAGAGTTAGCATCTAAATTCAATGAAATGTTTTCTTATAGGCTGGGAATTTATCAAGTACCACATGAAACCTGTAACTTGAGCTCTTGAAAGTTACATATGGCAAGATAAGAGGTCTAATGTTGATATTTCTATTCCCGTGAGCATATACATTCAGAATAAATTTTAAAGGGGCTGAAATCTCACTAAATTAACAGGAATGACATGGAAGAAATAGCGCACACTATTTCTTCTGATCTTGGGAAAGTCACTTATGTTTAATTCCTACAACTGTGACATAATTTACTTGGATTTTACTCTTTAATATATACTACAAGAGAAATTCCATTAGTGGAAAATGGCATTCAGAGAACTCCTAAAATAAGAACTAGCTAATTTATGAAGTATTCCTAAAATCTACTCCAGTGTTTTTCATGCACATGAAATAATTTCTTCCATGTTAGGCATGGGAGCAAGAAGTCACTATAGAGAATTATAGGAATATCAAAGAGCTCCATGAATCTTAACAATAGCACCACCAGGGGGTACTATAGGCCCAAAAGGAACACCATTCACAGACTGAATGTTCTACCCAGGATGTGTGAGCCAACCTAATGTCTCCTTATGCCTCCCTATGGACAAACCTCAATCCCTACATGCACTCCATTTGTCTCCCCAGTTATGGTCTTGTGCCTAATGGCATATTCTGTTTTTTCAGTCAATTTTTCCCCCCTGAATGTCTGCCATTCCCCCTGGTCATCAATCCTACCATTTATTTCCATTCTCTATGGCCACTGTATACACCTCCCTTCTTCCCTGCAGACATCGGCTGCCCCTACACCTTTTTCCACTTTCACACACTTCCTACTCAGCTCTCCTCATACAACTTAGGTCTTCCAGCATGAACACCACTATTTTAAATCAATTATTCTCCAAAAATAAAATATTTTCTATAAAGCCTGTGTATAGTGATAGGGATAGGAATTATAATTTAAGGTTGCTTCAATTTCATTTATCTCTGAAAGGTAATTTAGTTCTACCTTAATCCAACTTAAAAAAAAAAAAAAAAAAAGACCTTTCAGAAGAAAGCTTAAATGAAGGACTAAAGCCTGCTAATTTCTCAGCGAACCTGTAAATCCATTTCTGCCCCAATTGTCAAGTTGCATTTCAATTTTTTCCTTCTTCTATACTCCCCATCCACACATTTCTACTGTTACTACTTTTGTATATTTGCCCTAAACCATTGTTTCCTAGGCCAGTGTCAAATCCTTTGATCTTTCGATCCCGTTGATTAAATTATTATTGTTGCAGTTTCATAATGAGATAATTCATATACTATTCAATTCGCCCACTTCAAGTGTACAATTCAATGGCTTTTAAGTACATTCAGAGTTGTGCAGCCATCACCACAATTAATTTTAGAACCTTTCCACCACCCTAACAGGAAACCCTGTACCTATTCTGGATACTTCATGTAAATAGAATCCTTTGCAACTGACTTCTTTCGTTGTAACAATGGCCCCAACATTCACCCATATTATAACATGTATCAGTACTTTATTTTTATTGCTGATTAATATTCCATTGTATGGAATTTAATTTACCCAATCATTAGTTGATGGGCATTTGGTTTGCCTCCATGTTTTGGCTATTATGAATAGTACTGCTATAAAGGTTTCTCTGCACAAGTTTTTGTGTGAATGTACATTTTCATTTCTCTTTTGGCATTTCTATGGGTTGAACTGTACTCCCCCCCAAAAAATAAAGATATTTTGAGGTCCTAAACTTCAGTACCTCATAATGTGACCTTATTTGGAAACAGAGTTTTTATAGAGGTTATCAAGTTCACATAAGGTCATTGGGGTGGGCCCTAGTCCAGTATTATCGGTGTCCTTACAAAAAGGGAGCAATTTGGATAAGAAATAGACACACACAGGGAGAACGCCAAGCGAAGATGGGTGGTTCCAGTGATGGGTCTACAAACCAAGGAACCAAAGACTTCTGGAAAAAAACAGAAACTATGAGAGGCAAGAAAGGATTCTCTCCTAGAGCTCTTAAGGACAGCATGGCCTGACCAAAACCTTGATTTAGAACTTCTAGCCCCCTGAACTGTGAAAAAATTAGTATCTGTTGCTTTAAGTCACCCAGTTTTTGGTACTTTATTATAGTAGCTAATACAGGTACTAATTCAGGTACATACCTATAGTTGGAATTGCTGTACCACATGGTAACTCTATATTTACCCAATGAAGAACTGCCAGATTGCTTTCCAAAGCAACTACGCCATTTGATTGTTTTTCAATAAATTATTAATGGTTTCAAAACCTCCCTCAACTATTGAAAGTAAACTTCTTTATGAGTAGACTGGCCTTCCACAGGTAATTCTCCCTGTACCCCCACCATGGTGACAGTCTTCTTAACCACCATGTGTTTTTCCTATTTCCTTCGAAAGAAGAATAGTAACACATAGTTCAATCATCGGTGCACTGATAGGAGGGGGCATCTAGAATGAGCTATGGTTGGGGTAACAGAATAATCTTACAGAAATGTAAACCTGAAGATAGAAGAGTAAATGGTAATAACGTCAGGAAATTGTTTTTAAAGGGAAGAAAAGAGGATCCTGAAAGAGATGATAACATTTCCTTTAGAGAAGGGAGTATGGCCACAAAGTGATCTAAATCCCATCTCTGGAAAGAATTGGCATGTGAGAAAGAATATATCTTCTGACAGAAACTTTGAAATTCTGAATTTCAAACAATAGAGTACTATGGTCCAATAATGATGAAGTTATACATCACTTAATCAAATATCTGACTATTCTGAACAAGGAAGAATTGCACCCTTTATATTGTTGAGTAAATAAGATACATACACATACACACACAAACAGATCGAGCGCCATGTCTAGCCCATAAAGTTTTTAATAGCCAATAAAGTCTGTAGATTTTAGATTTCTGCATGACTAATGGATGCAGGTTATATGAGTAATGATTTGGCTCTTGGCCAATGTTATAAAAATTAGAGGTAAAAACACATGCTAAAAAGTTTACAATACAATCTCATAAAAGTCACTTCATTTTGTTACCAATAACCTATTTTCACTTACTTCACATACAAGGTCAACCTCTTCATTTTTCACAGCCTCATACAGAAAAGTAAAGCAGAATGAAAAAAGGAATGTTCGAGAAATGCATTCTAACATCGGTAGGCTAACTGCTGACAGTGATGATATACAGGAAAACACCAGACAGAGCGGATCATTCAAAAAGCAGATAGTCTGAGATTATTTAGTGGAGGGAGAAAGGGGATGAGAAATCCCCTAAAAATGTCACAGTGCAGTCACTGATGCCCAAAACTGGTGAGTTTGAGTCCTCAAAAGAGTTCATTTAGTTCACATTACTTAAGAGAAAGGCAATACAATACATTTTAGAATGCATTTAGAATGCAACATCAAGCTGAATTGAGGCTACTGATTCTCTCCAATAAGCCACCTTTTTATTTTCCTCCCTCCTAACTTTCTCTCAATCAGTGACTAAACCTAGTCTGGAAAGGACTAGAGCAAAAGAATTGTTCAGGACACCTAGGTCTGAAAGCAATAATTGTTTAAAGTTGGAAGAACATGAGAGAATTTTACTTATCTTGAAAGACTCAAATAAATAAATTTACTTAAATATCATTTCTACAGAAATACCTTCCCTCTCTAGCCTCCTTTCATCTTACTACAATAAAAACCAAATAATCCTTTGCATCAGAGGTTCTCAAAATGGAGAACCCCAAGCAGCAGTATCAGCATCACCTGAAACTTTCTTAGAAATGCAAATTCACAGGCTAGAACCCCAGGCCTACAAATTCAGAAACTCCAAGGGCAGGGCCAGCAACCTGCAGTAGGCCAGGCTCTCCTTCCAGGTGATTCTGATGCTTGCTAAAGTCTGAGAACCACTGCTCCCGATGACATGAATATAAAAGGCAAAGAATGTTTTATTTATAGAGCAAAAAGACTGAAGTGACAAAAGGGAATAGGCAAGGAAAGTCTATTACGTAAATTGTGCATTACTAGCTTGGAACCGTGTCCTTTCTAGACCAAGGCCCAACTATCACATTTAGTGACCTCTAATAAGTCGCTAAAGACAGTACGCACCTTCCAGATGTTTCAGAAGTGCCCTACAGCTATTTCCATGAGCAGATATCAGAATGGTTTTGCCACTTAAAACTTCAGGAGCAATCCTTTCCCTCCAAAACGGGAGGAGTCCTCTCCAGAACATCCTTTAAGCTTTCCGATCGTGGCAGTTGATCCACAGGTACGTCGCACACTTTATACCTCCGGTCATTGTAGATTTCGTGGTAGTAAGGATGAGACTCATCGATGGGTGGCGGGGTCACATTGTAGCTTCTTCTCCAGAGCCTCACTTGTTCTTCACCATGATTCAAGGCCATTTTCTCTCTATTGAGACCGATCAGGGCTCCATAGTGACGCTCATTCAGACGCCAGGAGCTTTCCACGGGAACCCATTCCTGCCCCAGCTCTTCCAGGATCAGCCAGGCTGTGTGGATGGACCGATTAAGGATGGATGTGAATACAAGATCACACTCAAAGTTTAGTGCTCTGAGTTGCTTCCCACAGTTCCTAGCTTCCTCCAATCCTTCGCTGTTAAGTTTCTGATCCACCCAGCTACAAAATCGATTCTCTTTATTCCAAGCACCCTCTCCATGTCTTAACATAATCAGTTTGTATTTGGACATACTGATGGCTAAGTGTCCCTCGCGCCTTCAAACAGGCCAATGTTCAATGACAGAAATACATCTAGAAAGAGAAGAAACAAAAAGAGTAAGTTATATTCCTCATTTAATTGACTACCTGGGAATGGAAGCACAACTTTACAACACTCAGTTTCTAAAAATAAACTAGGATAATTCCTTTGAACAGTTTTGACATCAGACATCCGGCAACTCATACACTATGGCATATACAGGCCTATTCTACAGATAACTAATTACAGGGAACCTAATTGGCTTAAATTTTCTGATGGCTAGATAGCATGTTAATTGTATGATGTAAAATAGCAGAACACTTCATTCTAATGGCATGCTGCATTTCCACCAGATCAAAAGGCAGTTTATGCTTTCAGAAAAGAGGATTTAACAGAGTTGTAGGTGTCTACAAGGATGACTAGTAGCTGGGAACTCCCAGCTCTTAGCTTAGCAGCTGACTCTAGACTGAAAGCATTCTTCTTACTTTCATTTCTCTAGTGGAAAAAGAAATATTTACCAGTCTCACCTATTATAGAAGTTATTAAACAGGTTAATTCAATGAACCACCACATTTATCTGATGTGTAAATCACTGATTGGTGGCAACTAGCTCTTCAATTGCCACACGAAAAGTAGGAAATCTAGGTTGAAGACACAGCAACAACACAGGTCACACCTCATACGAGAAAACCTGAGGTTCAACATTCAAACAACATTAAAAGTCGTTTAAAGCGACATTAACATGGAACATGGTACTCACCTAAAGAGTCTCTCCCCTGCCTCAATACAGAGCTTTTGGCAGGAATAAATCCAAATGTAAAGCAAGCTATCAAATGCAGGCAGCTGAGAGATGCTGCCTGTAGACACAGATTAGCAGGAGCAGGTCTGTAGGAGTAAGAGGGAACTCGGTGATAAGGAGGTCCTGTCTCCTCCTCCCCACCCTTCAGCGAGCCTACACACGCCAGCCACATCTCAGTAGGAAAAGAATCTAATGCAGTAGAACAGGCAACCCTAAAGTGTGATGAATGTGTCAAGTTGAACAGCCGGTCCAAAGACTTGCTGGGCCCACTCTGTCCCCCAGAGAATGTGCTGCCGGGCCTCATCGGCCTGCCTTCATGCGCCTTGCAGTGGACGCACCTGCACTGACAAATGCTGTTCAGTTTACATGCCCAGCGCTCTCCACCTCCACCCCAGTGTTTTCTGCTCTGAGGAGTAAAGATTATATGTACATCGGGGCCTGGTCTTCTGCCAATCTTGGCAACTTCCATTTTCTGTCCCACTTAAACTGTGATTCAGTTATACAACAATCAGTGAGAAAGTTAATTGGAATCTAGATCTAGTTTTGTCCTTTCTTTAGTAATTCCTAGAGATTCTGAAGGGGGGAAAAAGGCTTTAAAATAAGGTTTCATATTTCAGTGAAAGGCAAACAGAGGACATGAGGAAGGAAGCAGATTGAGGTGATTTGCAAGTAGCTGAAAGGCTCCAGCAGATAGGTTTATGATTTCCCTTTCTCGTCAAGCACCAGTTTCGAAGCTTTAGTGCATGGGGAGCAGGGAAGCACGAGATCACTCCAAGAGCCTGAGCTCAGGGCTCAGGTGAAGCCGATGCCTCTACCCTCAGCCCAGAGGGACAAAAGGGTAGCAGGGGAACAGAAAATGGATGAAGGCGTCTGGGCAGTGTTTGGCTAGGTGATTACTGGTGCCCAGAAACAGAATAATAAGCTTTAGGGCAACTCACTGGAACAAACTCCTTCTAAAGCACTGGGACAGATCAAATAATGAACTCACATGGAGGAGTGTGAGTGTGTGCGCGTGCGTGATTTACAAAAGAAACATATTTTATATTGTTTCTATAAAGAGCCCCACCCGCCAAGTAGTAGAAACTTCAGGCCCATCAGAAACTGAATCTGCCCCTTTATAACATTTATCGTCTCGGTGTTTTTGTTTGTTTGTTTGTTTGTTTGTTTGTTTTTGCGGGCGGGGGGGCAGGGGTGTTGAGGAGAGAAATGGAGAAAAGGGAAGCTATCAACTGTTTCTTTACTTTGTCTTGTCAAGTAAGAAGCCTCCTTACACTAATGAGCCATTTTCTTCAACTGGAGAGGGGTATGATGGACAAATTTTGTAGACAGAAGCATTTCTCCATCATATTTTGATTATGAATTCTACCAACAAAACAAAAAATGTAGCAATAACATCATGAACACTCAGGCTTTGCAGTATTTCAATCTGCTACATTTGCTTACTTTGTTTAATGAATAAAACAATTTCTCTGTTTTCCCCCTCAAACATATATATACTGGAGCACGGCCACAAAACCATACAAATATGAATCCATCACTCACTCTGGTGTACAGGGGATGAATACAGAGTAAGGTCCCAAGCTAGTGCATCTAGCTCAGGCAAACAAAAAGTCACTTCCCTCTCTCCTCCTTGCTGCTATCAACTGACTTTTCCCATTTAATTAACTTCTGAATATATACAAACGTGCCGTTGAGGTTGAAAATTGGCAATCTTTAAGATTTTCATCATCGTGAGAGCTGGTATACCAAGCGTTTACCAACAAATACACAGCACTCGACAGCTTGGTTTTAAGTTGAAGGTGTGGGCTGCAAACTCACATGTCCCACTGGCCAGACAGATGTGTGAAGAGCAGCGATGCAGGGCTAAGCGATGGTGGGAACAGTGGTGAACTGCACAGAACACACACGCTTCTCTGATGGATGCCACTCTTGTGTAAATGGATGAAGTTCTTGTATAACCTGGTCTCACTGACCTACAGCTACCATTCTTAGAACTTTTCTGGAGAACAGAAAGAAGATGGCTTGCTAAAACTGAAGACTGGAGAGAATGCAAGACTTATTGCCAGACCATAGAAAGCCTATGAATGCCACTTTGTTTTTAGTGTAAATAAATGTCTTTTAAAAAATAAAAATGACCATGTTAGCTCGTAAAAGTTCACATAAAAAATAAAAGGACATGTGGCTACTACTTAGCTCCAGTCCATTTCCCTGTGAGACTAAAGAAGTGGGGTTCCCAAATTTTCCAATTTTCAAAAACATTGGAAATGTGCATTTTTATATGACATATGATATAAATACTGGTGACTATTTTGAATACATTTTTAAAATGTGAGCGAAACAAGATATGTCTGCAGCCAAGATTGAGTCTGCTAGTGTGTGACCTGGCAACATATGACTGAGGAGGCCACCATGCCCAGATGGTCAGACCCCAAGCTTCCAGGCTCAAACCTCAGCTTTCCTCTGTTATTGTCCAATACACTCTTTCAAAGGACAGACCCTCTAATCCCCATATGTGTTGGATTTCCTTGTCCCTGACCCTCCGTCACCAAACCCTTTGCCACAGCCTTGCAAAGTCCCAGCTCTGTAATCAAACTCCTACTCAACTTTGGACTCTTCCTGGAATGCTTCCTCCAGCTCTGAGCTGTAACCACACAGAAAAGAAACTAAATCCAAAACTACCCCCCAGGTGTCTACTTCTCTCTTGAGTCGGTAGTGTTTGTGCTCCCTATTCTGGGAGAGGAGTAGGTGACAAGGCAGGCTCCTACTCCTTTTTCATGGGTCTTCCTGATGAAATGCCTCTACCCCATCATCTTTTTTTAGACGGGAGAACTTTGATTTTGAGAGTCTTGCTATTTTTAATTGTAGCTCTCTTTCCCTCATTTATTAGCTATAAACTTCCTGTAAACTGAGCACCTTATTTAAAACCCTTAATTATTTCCTGTTGATCTTAGGATGAAGTTCAAAATCCTTAATGTGACCTGCAAGGCTGTGGTTTTTTCTATTATTTCTTTGAGCATGCCATGTTCTTTCTTGCCTTAGGACCTCTGTACATACTGTATCCTATACAGAATCCTCATGCAGCCCATCATTCCTTCCCCTCCACTGTCACTTCACTGCCATCCTATTTTAGGTAATCTCTAGTCATCCCTTCGATCAATCAAAATATAATGCAATCCACATATATACTTTAAAACTTTCTAAAAGCCACTTTAAAAAATAAAAAATAGGCAAAATTAATTTTAATAAATTTTATTTAACTCTATAGGCTCAAAATATAATCATTCCAACATATGATCTCTATAAAATTCTTAATGAGGTATTTTATATTCTTTTTTCATAGTAAATCTTTGAAGTCAGGTGTGTATTTTATCCATAAAGCACATCTTAATTTGGACTAGCCACATTTCAAGGGCCCAATAGCCATATGTGACCAGTGGCTACTATGTTGAACAGTGTGGCTTTAACGCTTAGCTTAAATGTTATTTTCTCTAAGCCAGTGGTTCTCAAACTTTCATGTGCGTCAGAATCACCAGCAGAACTGGTTAAAACAGACTGCTGGGCACCCCACTTCTACAGCCTGACTGAGTAGGTCTGGAGGTGGGGGTGGGCCTGAAATTTGCATTTCTAGCAAGCTCCTGGTGATGCTGATACTGCTGGTTCGAGGACCATGCTTTGAGAACCTCTGATCAAGGAAGACTTCTCTCACATATTGGGATGTAGTCAGGCCTGTCTATATACTCTCTTATAGCACTCCACTTTACAACACTGGGTGCAGTTGTGATGGGTCGCTTGTGACATATAGCTTGTTCAACGTCTATGTGTCCTGTAGACTGTAAGCTGCATTGTGGCAGCTGTTCTGACTTATTGCCATAGAACCTAGCATGACACCTGAAACATACCTAGGTACTTAGTAGGTACGTTGACTGAATCAAAGTCAGTTAGACAAAAATGATTATATTATGCTAACAATGCTAAGGTTTAACAGTTTTAGTGGTAACTGCAAAAGTACAGTCAGTTGGCAGGCTTGTGATGTTAGAAAGCTTTACTCAAGAATCCCAATGTATTTAATGGCAAAGCTAGCACCAAGAAAATCACCCATTACTTCTTGTACCCGTTTACAGTTTAGTGTGTTCATGAATGGCTATAGCCTTCACAGAGAAAAGAGAGACTGAATAACTTGTTCAGAAATAAAGAGCCACTTATTGGCAACTCTAGGTCTTCTTCCCCCAAGACCTAAGTTCTTCCTGCCTCGCCACTAAAGACTTTAGAGTCTTGGTTTGAGGATCTAGACTCACTTCGCTTCGCTTCACAGGAGCATCTCCAGTCACGACTTGTCTTTCCAAACCCAGGCAGCATTTCGTAAAATGAATACAAACAAGGTGACTATAAAGGAGGGTTCTTGAGAAAATCCTCAAGGCACACAGTCAAGTTGGGCAACAGTCACCCCAACATACAAAGAGGTATATACTAAGAAGATACACTCTCCAACCTCAAATTAAAAATTGTTGTTTTTAAAAATCAGGCTTTGTTTTTTGTAAAACTCTTCACCTTGGAGTTGGTTCTTAGGTTTCTCATTATCACTCAACAAAGGTTACCAACACTTGAAATAAGCACTAATTTTAGTCAATTTTACTTTATACCAAAAAAAAAGGGCCACACAGGTCACCGAATTATCATACCCCAGGCTTTCTTCCTTTTTAAAGTATAGTATAACTTAAAAAAAAATTACTGGAAAAATGTACTTTTATATGACTGCATCTCATCTTCCGACCCCTCTGCTTTGCTGCTTTTCCTTCCTTTTAGCCATGACTTTTCTAATCTAAACATTTAACTTGTGCCCACTCTACTGAAATGGTCTCAAAAGACTGCTGATTAGTTATTTCTTACTAAATGGAGACCATCTTCTCTCAGAACTCACACTCTAAAGCTGTCTCCTTCCATCAAGGACAAAATTCCTTAAGAGTTCGGTGCTGCATTTCCACCAGCTTGTCTAATATTTGGTCTTGGGTCCCTGTGTTTTCCTGCTCACCAGTAATAATACTATGATGATGCAAATATCATATGATGTCGTAGCAGAAAACATTTACGGAGCCCTCACCATGTGTTTGGGGACTATTTGAATCCTCGACCACCATTCGATAGAGAAGGTACTATGATTATGCCCATTTTACAGATGCAGAAGCTTAGGAGGAGAGGTTACCTTGCCCAAGGTGACACAGATTGTGACTGGCAAACTTGGAGTTCAGTCACAGGCTGGACCCCAAAGCCCAGAGTTATGCCTTGAAACACTCTGCTACATGGCCACATTGGTACTCAAGGCTATGTCCTGGATCCTTGGAAACTCAACTTTCCTCACTACTAAATCATATTAAAACAAATGATTTATAAATTGACAGCCCCAAATACTCACAAGCGTCCCCAGTCTGGTCAATTAATTCTTCGAATATGTGTTGCAAACCCCATTTGAGCATGACACAATGTTAGGCCTGTGAATAATATAGAATATAACAAGGACTGTGTCTTCAAGGAACTGGTGAGGAAGTGATGTGTGTGTGTTTATGTGTGTGTGTCTGTGTACACTAAAGCAGAGAGTAATCCACACCATGTAGACAGCACTTCATTCATTAGGGATGTGTAAGAGAAAGATTATGTCTGAGTAAGGCTTCATAGACATGGCACTATTTAAGCTGGATTTGGAAAGATGTTTAAGATTTAGATTTATAAAAAAAGGAAAAAGAATTCTAGCCTAAGGGAACAGTGAGTAGAAGCAAGGAAATAAGTGCATATGTTAAATGGTGACCCAGTCAAACTGACTGGAGTATAGGTAGTGTGAACACATGTCCTGATTTGCCTAGGACGGTCTTGCTTTAGGCCTATTTCCCCAACATAAGTATTATAGAGTCCCTCTCACAGTTGAATGTCCCATTTGGAAAATTACATGATCACCCTAAGTATAGGTTATAACAAGGAAGTAGGAGGAGACTAGCCTAGAAAGATAAGACTGAATAGTGTCCCCACAATGGCCTTGTGCTAAAGACTGTATGTTTTTCTATAAATATTGGGATATCATTAAGGTTTAATAACATGTATATTAAGAGGATCAGGCATCATTTACAAATACAGAGAGAGATGGGGAAAACCAGGGATATGAATATGTGCGAGCCTTGTGCAATAATTCTGGTAACATATAATAAAGACCTGCACCAAGATAATGGCTGTTGAATTGTGATGGAGATGAAAGTGAAAGACACTACAGCTTAGCTCAGGTGTTGGCAGCTTTTCCATTAAAAAATCAAATAGTAATTTTTTAGGTTTTGTGGGCTACACGGTCTCTGTTGCAGTTACTCAATTCTGCCATTGCAGCTGAAAGCAGATATAGACAATGCATAAATGTATAAATAAGGCTGTGTTCCAATAAAACCTTATGTATGAACACTGAAATTAGAACTTCACGTAATTTTCATGCACAGGAAATGTTATTCTATGATTTATTTTAACGGTTAAAAAATGTAAAAACCATTCACTGTGGGTTGTACAAAAGCAAGTAGCAGGCCTGAAGCCCTTACTTTGCCAACGCATGGCCTAGCAGGATACCATACTCAGATCTACTGATCTCATCAACATTTTGACTCTTTAAGCACCTATCATGGGATAATCCCCACATTATTAAATCCCCTGATTTTATTCTTGGCCAGAACAGCAAGTACCTTGAGTCCTGGAATCTCATTCATAATTGTTTTTATTCCTCACAGAATACAATAATGAGAACATTTAAATCAGTCTGAGTAGTTTACTTTTGCTTAACTGAATTATTTAATAATGGGGTTCAAGATAAAACTACAGGGAAAATATTATACATCTTGTTAACCAAACTTCCAAAGGATAATCTGTCATTTTGACATACTTAACTTCTATTAGACATCTTCATAAATCATCACGGTGCCCACACTTCAGGTGAGTGTATATTTGCTCAAGAATAGGTGCTACGCAACTGCCTTGGCAATAAAGAAACAAACAGGTGATTCAAAGGAAACGCACTTTGCAGGTAACATATTTTCAAATATCCTTTGCCATAAACTTACATATTCATATCTAACTTGGCTATAGAGCAAAAAATAGTCTTTCCATAAATACCACCATAAAACTGAAGTTATGTTTCAATATTAGTACCTTTTCGGCAAGGCAGGGATGGAGAGGGTAGGTAGATAAGGGACTGGTGCACATGCAAGGCATTGCATTTACTGAGGTTCCTTCTATACTTCCAGAATCTGCAGGTAGTTTCAGTGAATGTAGCATAACAATCTTGCTGCTGCCTCCTACTCCTGCCCCACATAATTTCACACACCCCTCTCCCATAACTAAGGCTTGTCCTGTCTCCAAATTAATGCTCCTGGGTTATTGCTTCCTCCCTTCCTAAGGTGTTTGAAAAGTAATAGTGTCTAATAGTCTAGTATGACAACTCATGAGCAGCTGAGGAAAATTACAGGATAAAGACCAGCCTAAAAATTAAGTTTGTTTTCTGTTCCCAAAAATTGAGTAAGAAATGTAATCACTGATATACTGTTGAAGTAATATAAAATAAGGGTTACAGAGCCAGAGTTGCTTTGAACTTAAATATTAAAAATTCGAATGCTACCCTAGATCACTCAGATATTTTCTCTGGTCCAAATTCTTACTGCATAATTCTTAACCCCCATTCATTACAGAAGATGGGCCGGCTAGATTGGAGAAGAGAAAAAAAGAGAGGTTAACCATATTTCTGATAAATTAAAAAGAGACAGTTCTTAAGGGAAATGAAATCTGGAGCTCAGTTCCCTAGACCATTAACAAAATATGCCTTTCCCACAAATCAAGCTCAATATTAAAACTTCAAATGTGACTGTACTTAAAAGTACCTAAGTGACCTACCAACTATTCCTTTTCCTAAAGCTTTATAGGAACTTTTCCATTTGTATTTGCTTTGTAAGAATACCTCTTTACCAGGAACAACTGCTATCACAGGTGCTTTTTAGGTGCTATAGCCCTGTCATTCCAACTTTACATCTACTGACAAACAGCCCCTACTGATCACTTGTTACAAGGGAAGCAAACCATAGTAGGTAGACCGCTATGGACTAGATACACCTATGGAATGAGATGTGTGCTTGCCTGAGCATGCTGCTTGTTCCAGCCTGAATGGCATCCACAGATATGTGCAGCACCAACTCATGACACCTCCTTCTTACCTCTGGTTACTTATTCTCCCATATTAGTAGCTCCTGTCAACACAAACTAGTCCCACCAAATCCCAAAAATCTGAAGTAAGAAACCTGGAATCAGTCCCAGCTCTGCTACTTATTGACAGTGTGATCTTGACCAAGTTATTTCAATTCCCAAACGATGAGAATAATGAAATTACTCTTCTCGAGGGGCTATTATGAAGATTAATGAGATTACAGTGACATCCCTACAAAGGAGTGAGAGGTAGTCTGGATTGCATGGAGCAAACTTTGACTGACACGTGAATACTGGCACAAACCTCAGGCCCCGGAGGTGATCCTACCTTGCTGATGGCATTAGGAGAAGCAAAAGCTGAGAATAACGTAAAATGAGGGTGGAAGTAAAGAGAAAAATCTTAAATTAGGTAGTGGAAGGAGGAACAAAACCAAATGGTATGTGGGGGGGGGGGAGCAGTTGATGGTAAGATACTGTCCTAGAAGCATACCAAATACTAAGCAATATTCTACAATTTGAATGCTTCAGTGTAATAGCTAACATTTAATTTACATTTTATAAAGTTTTTTTTCCATATTTGTGGCCCAGTTTCAGTGAAAGCTTTTGTTATTAAATAATTCTTTTAGTCCTATTTCCTGATATAAACGTCCCCTCACGCCAGATTTCATTCCAAGGATGTTCAAAAGACCTATCAGTTTGAACATTTGTGAGTTTTCTGTTCTCTGGGCACCGCACACACACAGATGAAGGCATGGCTGAATTTAGTATCAGTCATTATTTAAAATAAAAGATGCCACTTAATTTCAACCAACCGTAGAAAGCAAAAGAGGAAGAAAGATTGAAAGATCCACCCAAACACTAACAGTGGTTGCTTCTGAGTGATGGAATGAAAAATGACATTTTCTAGCACATTATACTTTTTTGTACAATGACCATTCGGTACAATGACCAAATTTTCTACCACGATTCATTTGGTTTGGTTTAAATGTGGACACAAAAGAACAGGTACTCCCCTTGCAACTGGGAACTTCTCATTTGCTAACAGATTTGTACAGAATTCACTGCAATGAGATTTTGTTTATGTACTCGTGGTGGAAAACGTCTAATCACCGTTATTTTAAAACAGACTTTTAACACAGGCGTGGACCTCAGACATAATCTAATGCAACATCTGCTTTTTAAAGATGTGAAAATTAAGGGCGAGGGATTTGGAATGATTTGTTTAAGACCACACAAATAGCAACAGCTTGAAAACTAAAATCTAGGTGCCGACTTGCACCTCAGAGCTACTTCCACTACTCCATTTGTTTGAGTTATGATTCTCTAAAGTCCACCACCATTTGAGGAGCATCTTGGTGTGTGAGGTGCTACAAGAAAACAAAGATGGAGAAAACCTACTACTCCATGGCCTCAGGGGAGACAAATTGTTTTAAAATAAAGGACACATTGACTGTGTTCTGCTTTTATTATAAAACCTTAGCAGCTACTGGTGAAAGACAGCATTTTATTTATTTTTCTTTCCCCAAAAAGTCTGCATTCAGGCAGTTAACATTCTAGTACCACTCAACAATCTATAAATCCTCCATAATTTGGAAGGGAGGCGGTAGAGGAATGGGAGTTATAATAAGTTAGCTAACAACTAATTACTCTTCAAAACTTAACTGTGAACTTTACTTCCATTAAGCATTTCAGGGCCCTTCTCTAGTTCCACAGCCCCCATACCTTTGAAAGGAGAAGAAATACATTTACTTTTTCGATTTTGGGTGCTTGCAAGGACCTGTGATTTAGCTCTAAAGTTGAGCGCCCCATGAAACCGCTGCAGATATTGACCTCCTTCTCCTTTCACGGTGTTCACGTTTTTCTCTATCTACTTCGACTTCGAGGGGGCCACGTCTGCCATCTCCCTAAACAGAGTGGCACGGCCCTGGAAACGCGTAGAGCTTCCTTCCAGGAGCCTTACGAGCGAAGGGGCTCTGCCACACGCTCCCGAGACGTCCAGGAGAGATGAGTCCATCACTCCCTTCAACTCCTCTTTATTCTTGCCGTCAAGACAGCACTCCCAAGGCGAGTCCTCCTGTCAGCTGACTGATCTATGACTCCCAGAGAGGCTCATTCTGAGAAAGGGACAGCAGAGAGAGACCTGGGGGATACGTGACGGTTGGCACTTGAGGGGCAGACGAGCGAGCGCCAGATTCAAAGACTAAACCCGGGGGATAAAGAAGTGGCCCTCCCGCACTTCACAATAAACTACCACCTCATTTTAAAATGAAACTGTTCTCAACAGCAATATTCTAAAACAAAACCACTCACCTGCAAAGAGGTCACCAGCAGCAGCCGGTCCTCAGAGATGTGGAGGAGGCAGCGCCACCTAGGACTCATCACTGCCGCCGGCATCGACTCTCTTTTCTAGCCCGGGCGCCAGAGGGGCAGGTCCTAGCGCTCTGCCTATTGGAGAGTCGATCTGTCACTCATTGACAGCCCCGCCTTACTCCCAGGAACAGGTGGAGGTCTTTTCCGTTTCCCATTCCCTGGGGTAAAGAATGAGGCTATGATTGGCTCTCTCTGGAGATGAGCACACATCCAGACCAGTAAGAAGCTGGCTTCGACGCCTGTGGGGGTTAGGCCTAGCCGGAAAATAAAGCCGCGAGCATAGTCCTCACAATTAAAACACCTCATACTTGGGGATCTCTTAAGCGGCTGAGGTGCTAAAAAGTGTTTCGCTTTATGAGGAAGCTATCTGCCGATGTAGACGAAGTGTCGGCGCAATTTGGGAAGTGATGAGTTGATGCCTTCTTGCACTCGTGGAAAACTTCCATCCGGGATGAAGGTGGGCAATTCTCACAGAATAAAGTTTCTGCTTTCCTCGGGTTTTGTTTTAAATCGTGATTAAAGACCTTAAAGTGCTCGATTTATGGTCAGCAACTCATCCGTGCGTTCTGTTAGTACCTTTGTAGGGATCCTCCTTAAACAATTTCATGACACTTTTTTGGCTAGGAGAGAAAAGTGGTAAATGGAATGCACTAAAAGCTTATAGAACAGATGAGGGGAGAGAGGATGGAGTGGAATGAGAAAGAGAAATACAAATTTGGAAGTCACAATTACTGAACAAGAGAAACTTAGAAAAATACCCGAAGCCTATCAGCTTCTAAGCAGGCCTGAACTACCACATAGGCTTTGAAGCATAAATGTCAGAATTTTTTTTTTTTTGAGTTGATGAGAAAGATAAGAGTGCTTTGTTTGCCTGACCACATGGAAATTCCCCTTCTTGATTTCTAGAAGCTATCTTACCTAGAGTTTAGTATCCTCTTTGGAGTATTTCCTATTTCATCCAGCATAGCTAGTCCAGTAGATTGGTGCTTGCCAGGCAGGGCCTCAGAATCGTTAAATGTAAATTTGAAAGGATAACCTTTCCTTTGTGTTTAAGTCTGTGACACTGTATATGGAATTCATTAAGACTTAAGTATTTGTAGTTAGTTCAGTACCCATTTATCCTTCTTACAGGGACAGCCATTCTCAAGTGTCAGAGCCTTAGAGCATTTTGACCTTTCTGGATACTTAATCCGCACTTAGGGCAGTTGCTCATTGGCTGTAGTTTTACTATTGTTATGAATAACCATGGAATGCTCGCTCGTCAGTTAATAATATCAGACATCACCTGCCTTTGAGAATCTCATTGTGCAGGTGAGAAATCTGAAATTAAAGAGATTTATTCAAAATTATATAGTGGGTTGGGGGGCAGAGCTGGGACCAGGGTCCAAGGTTGCTAATTGATAATTCTAGGAAAATGCTTTCACTTATTTACTTATTTATTTATTTATTTATTTATTTATTTTTATTTTTCCCCACTCCTCCAAAAAAAAAAAATTTTTTTTAAGTCAAGATTACTGTTTAAATTTAACTTCCATTAAGACCAGTTGTGAGGATTTGATTCTGATATAGCAAGCAGTATAGATACTATGAAAATAACTCAGTGTCTCAGTTCACTATTTTACTTCAAATAACTCTTGATATAGTCCCACTTCCATCCAAACAAGAAGTGAAACACAGTAATTTCTGATAGCCACATTGTCTCTTTGTCTTTCTTTTATGTGAGTGTATTGAAAAATCAATATTAACACATACGGTACTTCAAGGATTAGTAACAGATTGCCTTATTCAGGATCTGGAATAAAATGCTATTCATGATAGCATACAACCTGACCAAAATAATTTCATGGTTATTTACACAGGACCCCTAGCCTTTGCAGGTAGAGTTGAGTTGATCCGCCAAGCATCAAAACATCATCTGCTGACGTAAGCTATTGTGCCTTTTTCTTCCCTAGCAGAGCCATTGGCTCTCTCCCTCCAGCAAAGTTCGTTGGTCCTCTTGTCAACTTACATCATGATCTGGTTGTTTGCTGCTAGTATCTAGTCTCCCACTGCACCCTACCTTCCTTCTTCAGGGTCAGATTAAAATCTGCCACTCATAATCTAGTGTAATAGGCCCATGTTTGCTTCCACTGTTGCCCTACTAATGACAGGGCCCCTTTATTGAAACCAAAAATCGGAAATGCTCTTATGGATCAGCCATGAAGACTCAGTTTAAAGCCATCTGTCCTTTCATTTCACATGTTCAAACATAGAATCCTCACCTTACAGAGTAGTGTGAAGAGTAATGGAGGCAGTTTTGAAATAGATTTGCAGTCTCTGAAGATTCAGTGTTTGACCTCAGCCTGTGTCTTTATCTGTGAAATAAGAATAATACCTAAGTGGGCAATGTGAAAATTAAATGAGTTAATGCCACTTATACATGGCTCATGGAAAGCATTCAGTAAATGGTAGTTTTTCTTAACAGTTACAGAAATGATAAATGTAGAGTGTTGTAACTACTTATAAGTACTCCTTTAAGAACTCAAGAAAGTCTGGGCCTTTGCTTTCCTCTCCTTTCCTGGATGACTACAGAGGTTATAGGACAGGAATTTCCTCAGTTACTTTGCTGCTACCCAGAGAGGCAACTGTCAGGAAGTGAATGCCAGAGAGATACAGACCCAGTGGCAGGGCCAGGAGCCTCTGATATCACGAAGTCTGAATTATGTGAAATTCCCTACTCTGAGTCTTAACATTGAGCGTCCTGGGACAGGAAAAGAGCCAGGTTGATTTTCCGCCCTCCCCCCCTTAATTCTGGGGGAAAAATTAAATAACTCTTTGGAGTGTGGGACCAGGTTAAAAAAGGAAGAAACTTGCAGAAAATCAAGAGGTATTTTCCCATTTTACAGATTCTTTACCCTACTGCTTAGGGAAAAAAGCACATTTCCTTAAAGTTTGTTTTTTGTTTTTTGTGGAAGTGAACAAAGCAGTCAGACTTTCTGCCCTGTGGAGTTTGTTTTTCAGATGCTATATTTTATTATTATAACAAGATTAACAAATATTGCACTTATCGTATAAGGTTTAGAAAAGACAAAATTTAAATATCTATAATCCTACCACTCAAAATTTACTAACAATTTTTATTTCCTACTATTTTTCCCTTTCAATCAATTATTTTAAAAAGACTGAAATCCACAGTATATATATGCTCTTTTGCAGGAATATTTACTTAATTTATAATGAACATTTCCCTATATCATTTAATAGTCTTCAATACGTAATTCCATCATGTGAGCATGCCCTCTGGTATTATGTCTCACAATTCAACCAATCTCCTAATCTTTTGTATTGAGTTTTTTTCATTATCTTGGAAAGATTCAGGTATTTAAATGGGCTTTCTCTTTCCTTAAATGACAGGGTTCTCTGGGAATGTCTGTTGAACCCAGGTACTGCCTGTGGGCTGGCCAGCCCTTCTTTACTGAGGCTGATAAAGTAACCAGGAATTCTTTTTCTGTGCCCTGGTATTACAGAACTAAGCAAGGTGAAGCCAGGTAAGTCTAAAGCCCCTGAAAGTTTGAAGGTTGCCCTTTTTTAACTCCTGCTTCCCTCAGCATTTCCTTTTCTTTAATCCGAAGAAAAGGTAAGGTTAAGTGAGAGAAAATAAGTGGAGGGGTTGGAATTGGGGCTCCATTAATAAAACCTAACAAAACTCCTGGTATATGTATCTCCCTTTTACAGATGAGGAAGGTAGGGGTAGAGAGAGAATTGGTCCAAGCCTGCACAGCTAGTTAGAGAACTAGAGTTGGACTGCAAGTCTTGGCTCTGAAATTTGAACTCTGTCCATTATGCTTCCCACTGTTCCTAAAACTGAATCTCCTGACTGTCCAAGAATTTCTTCTGCCTTGAGTTTTCTGAATTGGCTCACTCTTTGCCAAAAGGATATATCCTCATTTTTTGATGAAGAATCAGGTGAGTTAGCTTTTTCCCCCATATTGTATTTGCTAATTTTCTTACAAAAGTGACTGTATATACATTCAAAGTCATAAAAGGAAGTTCTATAAACCCTGCAGCAATTTAACAACATTACACATAGTTTGTTTTGGGGACTTATGAAGTATGACTATATACATATGTAGCAATTGGCCTATTTTTCTAGGTTGGCTCATAATCTGGTTCTAAAGGAAGTTCTAAAGAAAGCTTTTCGGAATTGTTTAGAGCCGTGACGCATCACTGAAATGGTGTATAACCTCCCAATATGATACTTTGAAGGCAGTAACGCTTATTTGGAAAGCAATTTCTGGAATGTTTTGTTAAAATCTCTTTACACAACATAATCAAAGTCAATTTCACTTAAGTTTCAAAATGTGTTTTCTCCATCCCCCTCCTACCCCACACACCTTTGCCCAAGCTATAGTCACCTCTTGTCTAGATTTTCTCAGTAGATTCCTAACAAATTTTTCTAAATCTACTTTTGCTTTCTTTTGGGTAACCAGAGTGATATTGGCAGAATATTTTTGCACTTTGTCACAGCTAACCCCAACTCCCACCGCCCCCCCCCCTTCCACCTAGCTTAAAACACTGCATTGGTTTTTTATCGCTCCTAACATTGGCCTCCCTTCTTCCTCTCTATGGCTAGTAGGCCTTTGTACATGCATTTTCCCTACCTCGAATGCTTTTCTCTCCCAAGTTAAAACACAGAACAAGAATCCAAGTTTCCTAACTTTCTATGCAAGTGTACTACTGAGGACTAATAATTATCTAACAGGGTGAAAATGTGATTCAGAGGTTCAAAAAAAAAAAATACAGTAATGGGCAAGAATGTGAACCTTGGAGCCAGTCTGCCTGGGTTTCAAATCTGGCTCTGTTCTCTACTAACCATGTGATCTTGGACAACTTGCCTAATATCCTTGCCTCATTTCTTCATTGTATAATGAACATAGTAATGAGACCTTATAAAGTTATATTATTTGAATAAGTTGACACATGGAAAGACCTCAACAAATTTTAACATAATGAAGTCTCAATGATAGTTTTTCTGGAGAAAAACAGGTACAGCAAGCAACTGGGAGGCCCTCCTAGAGCAGGGAAAGTCTGGTCCTAGCAGATAAGGTTTCAGAGGCTGTACTGTGTAGGGAAAGACATGTGATTGCGCAGTCAAAACAAGTGCCAGGCCACAGATGCTAGTGAGCTGAGATAACATGAAGCCTAAGGGCTTTAAAAATATATGGAGGGGAAAAATTTTAAATCTAAAGTAGTATTTAAAAAAATCACAACAGCAGACAAAAGACAATCTATTTACAAATAAAATCATCTTAAGTGTCTAAACTAAGCCCTGTTATGTAAAACATCTTTTCCTTGCACCATAAGTATTTTCTAGGCTACCTGGTATCTCAGAATTTTTTAACATGCTCTTTGTGACTCTGAAAGCTGTTTCTATAGCTAGTTCTAAGTGCTATGTTAGGTCCAGAGAGATGCTGCTTTACCTATAGCTTTGTGACTCCAACATGAGCGAGACAAAGCTCTTCATTTCCCTCTTGATTCTCACAGAATCGTTATTAAATAAATTTAGAAAATAGCTACACTGGCTTCATTTATTAGTGAGTTTTCAATTAAAGAATAATGAATGACATTAAGTACTTTGTTAACAGCCTTGTAACCATCAGTTGCTACCAGCAACTGAATGTTGGTCTTTTTGTGCCAGTTGAGTATTCTAACTAGTCTCTGACATCTCTTTCTGTGGGGTGTCAGATAAGAAAAATAGGGACAACAGGATGTAAAAATTAGCAAGAAAGTTTGCTTGCATCTGTGGTGGTCTGTAGACCAGTACGGTTTATAAGATGAGTAATGGCAAAGTCTCAGATGCTTGTTGATTCTTGGTGAGAGACGTGCTGAAACTCCAGTTGCTGCAGTCGTGATCACTTAATGACAGCTGAAACAGAGAACTGCAGTGCCAAATGACTTAACATTTCTTCACCTTTGAAACTTTAAGGAAGTATGAAAAGGTCAGACATCTATATTTGCCAAAACTTCCCTTCTGTTAAAAATTATTTTTAAGACCAATAATAACCTGTTTTCTCAGCTCCAAGCCTAACTATATTAGGCAAAATGTTAATAATAGACCAACTAACTTTTAGCAAATATTGTGAAAATATTATATTTATCTCCCAAAAAGATAAACTTAGCAAATTTTATATATAATGTGTATATATATATACATAGAGAGAGAGAGAGAGAGAGAGTCTTCTCAGTCTAGACTCATATATTTCCTTATGCTTTGTTGCATCTCTACCTTTTCAAAAAAAATGGGGGAAGAAGAAAGAAAAAAAAGGAAAAGAAAAAATGAGAAAACAAGTAAAACCTTCAGAAATATACAGGTTCTGATCTCAACCAGCAAATCAAACCAAAATGTAACCAATTATTCATTGAACGTCTCCTAATATTTAGGAAGTGAATTAACAATACTTAGTGACTACGGTAAACTGTGCCAGGAGCAAGAGATGTAGATAAATGACATCACCCTTGACCTCAAGGAACATGGCCCAGTAGGAGAGAGACCAACTTGTGAACTATTAATAACAGTTCAACAAATGTAAGTGCAAGTGAAATTATCGAGGACTCACAGGGTGTTTTGGTGGAAGAGGGGACTTAAGTGTGTGGGGCAGGGCCTGGGATGAGAAGAAGTTGGAAGGGAAGGATGTGAGTTTAGATACATAATGGAAGAAGTGAAGTCTGAGCAATGGTAAAAAAAAAAAAAAAAAAAGTCGAATTCCAATAAGAATCCAAAATTGGATCGTGGTGATAGTTGAACAATTGTATGAAACTCACTACTGCTATTAAATTGTATGCTAAAAATGGGTAATATTTATGGTATGTAAATTATACTTTAAAAAATGATTTTTTAAAAAGAGAATACTGGCTTTAGAGACAGACATATATGGACAGATTCCTGGCTCTGCAATTTACTAGTTGTGCCGTCTTGGTCAAGTTAGTTTACCTCTCTGACCTTCAGGGTCCTCGTATGTCAAACAGGCATAATGCTACATAGCTCAGGGCTTTAAGGGAGGATTAAATGAGGCAGTGTATGTAAAATGCCTGCTCTTTATCATGTTCAGCAAGTAATAGTTTCCTCCCTTTCCCTAGGATGTTTAGAGTGTTTAATTCTCCTGCTGTCCACTGGACAGCTCTGTTTGCTATCTTCTTTCTTTCTCTAGAACTTGACTGATTATTCTCCCATTCTCTTCTTCCCTTCCTTGCTAAGCACCTTCCTCTTCCCCATCTTTCCAGTGGTATTTCTCTGTGCTTTTGCACGTGCTGTTCTTTCGGCCACATTGCGTTTCTTATCCTTCTTCACTTACTCATTTTTTCATTTTTTTTTAAGGATTTTAAAATTATATCCTATTTCAAACATACAAGAAGAATAGAGAATGATATATAAACAATAAGCATCCACTGCTCAGCTTTATCACATCTTAACATCCTACCATATTCAGAATTTTTCATGTAGATTAGATTACTTTTTTGCTTGTTTTTTGAGATGAGTTGTGCAGGTGAGGTAGAGACTAGAATCAAAATACATTAATTTCTAGGGTGATCTACATATTAGATTATATAAGTCAATCAGTTTTTAAATTCTAGATTTACTTTGTTTAGCAAAATTTTCATTTTTGTTAACAGTGATCTGTATGTTTTTTTTTTTTTCACTTCCAATCATAACACCTTCAATAAAGGAGTGTAATTTTCCATAAGTTCATTGGCTGGTGGAAGTGGGGACAAATGTAGAGCTAAGAGCGCTATTATATCTTACTGACACTTTCTCTGTATCACATCCCCTAATACAGTAGGCTTTCATTCATGATTTCGGTTTTGAAACAGAAAGTTATTATGGTCATTCCATCTAAAATGACCCAAGGAGCCTGCTAACAGTATGTTAATTAGTAACTTCTTTTGGAAAGACTGACAAAATTAAATAAAAGTCACAATAGCACTGTAGGGCTTTTTCAGATTGTGTGTGTCCCATTTTTTTGTTGTTGTTAATAAAGTAAAATATCTGCTGAACAATAAGAAAATCCTTGTCATCCTTGTCTTTAGTCAGAGTTTTGTACTTTCTTGTTAGGACTTATATAGCCATTGTAGTAGGTGGCAAAAGGGAAGAGATGGAGGGAGGGAGGGAGGGAAGGAAGAAAGGAAGGAAGGAACGAATGAAAAAAAAAGAGAAAAGAAAAAAGAAAGAGCATTCCAGTATATAATGTCTTAAGATCTGAGTAGTAGTTTGGATTCTATATCTGTTTGGCTTTGACAAGGCACTGAACTTCTCAGAGCCTCAGTTTCACACCCTATAAATGGGGGGAAAATGCATTCTGTCCTGTGTACTTCACAGTGTTATTGTGACAGAATGAAACGTTTATACCTATAGAATAGTACTTCAAAAGAGTAATAAAGTGTTCTAAAATATAAAAGAAAAAGAAGGCTAATACTCAAATTACCTTGCTTCCTAATGCCAGAAACCTTGTATACCTCTGTATCTGTGTATAATTTCACATTCAGTGACTATTTAACTTACATCCTGCTCACTAACATGCAAGGAGGAAAGCAGATCTTTGCTTATGCTTTTCAAGAAGTTGTTTGCTCTTCTGATGAAATTCTTAGTAGAGTGGCTCAACCAGAGCATTTCCGAGGTCTCAGGCTGCGGGACTCAGGGCGCGTCTCACTTGGGAAGAGCAGTGTCGCTGTGCTCTCTGGTGGCCAGAGGAAAAAGCACATATGAAGGGGTTGGCAGTCAGGCCTCAGTTTTCAGCAAGTAGAATCGTAAGTATTATAAGGTAAAGGCTGCTGTGCCTTCCAAGGTGCCAGGCTCTGTGCTCACTTTTCCATTTTCACTCTTTAATTCTCATAGCAGTCCTGAGAGAGATTTCATACTATCCCCGTTTTACAGATGAGACTATTAGGTCTCAGAGTTGCAGTAAATGAAGGGAGGTAGGAAAGTAGACAAAGTCAGAGCACACTGAGTCTTCACCCCTTTAAAACCTCCCCCACATCGGCCGAGCAGATCTATCTTTTAGAATTTCAGATCCCAGCCTAACCCACCTCACACATATCTTTCTTTCCGTCTTAACTTCGTTTATAACCTTTGCTATTTATATATGTCAGAGACACTTTGATTCCGATACACAAATCAGCTTTTTCCTGGTCTCTAACTAGAGCCTGTGTTTCTTGCTTACTCCTCCTGAGCAGTATTCATCCTCAACCACTGAGATGACTTGAAATATTACAAAAAAAAGTGTCCTAATACTGAAAATTATTTTCTAAAAATACACAATAGAGGATTTAATTCATAGAAAATATGTGCTTCTTTCAGAAAACAAGGTTATGTGTGAAGTCATCAGTTCTGTAAAAGGGAAAGAAGAAAAACAATGAGTTCAAAGAGACCTTCCCCCCCCCTTTTTCGTGTGCAATGCCATGCTACGTTCTTGAACAGTTCATACTGAACAATTCATTTCGACTCACTTTAGTGCATAGCGTGGGGTAATAATATGCAAGTGTGGCCTGGAGTCAGGAGGCTTTGGGTCTGCTTCCACAATCTATTACACTAGCTGTGTGACCTCAGGATAAATTGCTTAAAACTGTAATCCAAGTTATTTGTCTCTAAATTTTAAATATTACACTGCATGCCCTTTAAAGATCTTTTCACCGTAGCAGTTTTGGACTTCAGGGAATAGATAAGTGCTTACTTATTCTATGTTGGGACCCTGGGCATATGGAAGAAATCTAGTCCTGTTCTCAAGTAGCATATCATTTCATGAAAACATGAGTTATGTTAAGTGGTTAGGTATGACAGTATTTTTCTTTTTTCACTATTTAAGGTGAACTTGGTTGAGACCATTTTCGCACCATATCTATTCCGCTGTTCCTCTTTCTAGCCCTCAGAGAAAGGAGCGTGGTACAATCGTGGTACAAGAAACCAGATCCCATTATTCAGCACATCTACATAGCTTCTTAATTACTTTTTCCTTCTTTCTTCTTCCAAAGTTGTAATCTTAGCTGATATAGGTTAAACTATTTCTTACGCTTTCACTGCTAGGATTATGGTGGACTACATAGAATGACTCTCCCACTACACTATGACTAAACCTGGATAAATTTTAAATAAAACGTTATTACATTGCTGACATACAAGAAATAAAGGCTATTCCAATTTGCTAAAAATGTAAAAAATGAAAACAACTGAAACTAGAATGAACTGCTTAAATAAATGTAAAGGCTAGGATTACCTTGAGTGGGGTGGGAGAATGTCAAACTGGGATTAGAAGGTTAAGCTTTAGGCTTTCTGCAAAATGGAGAGTGAGACTTCCATTAAGCCAGGGTCTTTTAAGGGAACTACAGGGGCCCCAAATCAATAGTCCCCCCCCCAGATCCATGAAGAAACAAATATAAATCCCCAGTTGAGGCCTTCTGATTTGCAAAGGAATACCATCACATTTTAATTCTTGAGAATTTAGATACTGAAAATTTCAGATAGAGTGTATAAAATAATTATGATTCAACCGGTTTAAGAAATTAAGGATGGAATAAAAACTGAAAAAGAATCAGAAGGTAAATCTAATTTAAAATGCCAAGCATAGTTGAAAAAGAACCAATTTGAACATTTATAAATAAAATGTACTTATTGACATGAATAACTCAGTGGATAAATGAAACAGCAGAATATATGTAGATGAAGAGAGAATTAAATCTGAAGGAAATACTCAAATTGTAATACATAGAGACAAGGTGGTAAATATGAAACAGGTTAAGCTACATGGAGGATATAATGAGTATAAGATACTAATTGGAGTTCAAGAAAAATAGAACAAAGGCAATATTTGAAGAATCAAAGGGTTAAAACTTCCCAAAACTGTTGAAAGAACCTAAGTCCGCAGATAGAAATAAGAGTCCATGGTAGAATAGATAAGTGTGTGTGTGTGTGTGTGTGTGTGTGTGTGTGTGTGTGTGTGTGTGTGTAATATCTATTTTCCAAACACTTTTGAAGATGTCACTGTGTTCCAGGATTGTAATCTCCATGGGGCAAAAGAATATTTCTACTAGTGCACTGGAAACCTTTCGAACAACTCTGTATTTGTATAATGTTCTGTGAATTTCAAGGGTAAAGTTCTCTTGAGTTATTCAAAGTGGATACAGCTAGTGGAAAGTATTTTATAGCCATGACATTGCAGAATAGTCCATTCCAATTTGAAGAAATCAGAAGACATGAGTGTTGGTCTTATCCCTTTTTTCTTTGGACGAGTGACTTCATTGCTTCTGGTTTCAATTCCTTCATATGTTAAATTAAAGGGAACTTTACATTTTCCTAAAAAAGAAATCCGTAATTCATTCTAACAAGTCTACCACAAAGACCTCTAATTTCACACCCATACACATGGCATTGTATTAAGATGTAGGAAATGTAATGTAGACTCCTGTGAAACCCACAGCATCGGCATTAATCTGTTTGAAAATAGAGGTGATTTACTGAGCATATTTCTACGTATTTTCAGACATATAATTCTTAATTTATAAGACATAAGGTTTGGTTTTTTTTTAATTAGTTGTTTACTGAGTGTGATGTAGTTTAATTCCTGAAACCTCAGGAACTTTACCAGGTTAAGAAAGGGGATTATACTGGTCTGAGCCTGTACCAATAAACTCGTCTATATTCCGTGGTAACTAAATGGCTCATGTTGAAATCTCTGTTCCAGTTGCTGCTAGGTTCCTCAAGGACCAATATTTGTTAAGTTATGTTTACACATGAGATATACACATCTGTTTTCCCACCACAATTACTCACTTATGTTAGCTAGTCATTGTAACCATGCTCTAGAGTGTGACTAAGAGATTTGGTATCTTCAGTCCACTCCTGTCTGGGAAGATGCCTATGAAATGAAAGAGTAGAAAAGACACTCTCCACCCAGCCATACTGAACTTTTTTTAGTTCCATGAAAGTCTTTTTTCTTATTGTGATTTTTAAAACCTTTGTGTATGTGTGTGTGAAAAATTTCAAACATAAACAATAGTATAATGAAGCCCAATTTTCACTCAACTTCAGCTATTAATATCCTACAATTCTTGTTTCAACTATACTACCTACTTCCCAGCCCCTCCATTTGAATATCATTATTTTTACAGTTTTTAAGGTAAAATTTAAATACATTGAAATGTGCAAGTCATAATTGAACAATTTTGACAGCTAGATACACCTCACCAGATTTCCATTTCATGAGAAGGGGTTCTCTTCTTTTCCCAGGTGACTCAACCCCAAAAGCAACCACTGATTTTTTTCACTTAAATTAGTTTTGCCTATTCTAGAACTTCATATAAGTGGAAATATTTGATTTTTATATACCCTTTCATGTCCACTTCTTTTCCCAACATTATGTTTGTGACATTCAGTCATGTTGTTGCATGTATCAGTACGTTAATTCATCCTTTTTATTGCTGAGTGGTAATAAACCAAAACTTGTTTACCCATCTTCTTGTTGATGGACATTTGGGTCATTTTCAGTTTGAGGCTATTATGAATAAAGCTGCTATGAACATTCTTATGCAAGACCTTTTGTGGACATATATTTTCTTGTATCTTGGCTAATAACCTAGGATTGCAATTGATGAACCGTAAGGAAAGTATATGCTTAGCTTTATAAGAAACTACAACACTCCGCCGAAGTGATTATATCATTTACCTCTCCCACCAGCACTATAGATGAGTTCTAATTGTTCTCCATTCTCATTAATACTCGGTACTGTCAGTCTTAAATTTTGGGGTGTGAAGTAGTATCTTAATTTGGTGTTAATTTGCATTTCCCTAATGACTAATAATGTTGAGCATGTTTTCCTGAACTTACTACTTTGGCCTACTGTCTTTTTCGAATGAGGTTCCCTTGCCTGGAACACTCACTACCACCCTCACCTAGTTAACTACTTCTCATTTTGTCCTCTCTTTATCGAAAGGAATCCTGCCTTCAGTAAAGTTAGGGGTTGAGGAAATCAGCCTAAAAGCTACATGAGAACCAGTTTTCTAGAATCAACATTAACCATCGTCTTTTCATAGCACCCTGGAATCTTAGGGCATGAGAAACTCTCCTTTCCTACCCACCTCCATTTCCCAACTTAGGACATACAAACAACCCAGGCCTTAGCTACTCGTCCAGTTTGATGTTAAGACGCACAAAAAGCTTGTAAGACTGGAACTTAAGCAGAGACAGGGCCATACCATAAAATCTAAAGGGAAAGTACTATGTGGAAGTTTTATTCAAGCACAGTAAGCACCTCGAGAGGCTTCAGTATTTCCCTTTGAAGGGATGATCCCGTGGCTTTCAAGCCTGCAGAGAAACAAAATGATGAACATTTACAGCATGAAAAAGAAATATTATTTCCTCGGAAAATAGACACCGAGTTCCCATTGATTAGAAACATTGCATTCTCTTGCTGGCTGTGCTTTGTAAAACTTCTCTCCTGACCCATCCCAACGTCTTATGAAAAGATAAGGAGAAATTTTTCTCAGGCCTCCCTGAGCCTATCCTTCAGTGACTGGGGTTTGAGAAGCGTGCAAGGATCCTGTGTGGGAAGAAATAGGTCTGCTATCAGAAGGATTACAGCTTATGCTTTTCCGTATTTTGCCACCCTCAGTTGCTGGCCTTTCGGTTTCCTCCCATTAAGAGGACGCTTTAGTAGTATGTTTATAATCAGTTATGCCTTGCTTTTGGTGCACTGCCCCCATCCTCTTGCCACTCAGCTTTCCTCTACATGTGGACAGCTATTGCCAATGCCTGCATCCTTTTGCCTTTCTCTCACCACAGGAGATGCTGGGTGCTAGGTGGGCTGGAAGTGCCAGGGAGTTACCGTCCCTAGGAACAGCCCTCAAACTAATGACAGATGGGAGTTAGTGACTAAATTCTCCATCTTTCTCATCCTTTGGGCAGGACAACTCTTGGGTGTGCTTCGCACCATCTCCCAGAGTTGCACGGTAGACATGAGCCCCAGTTCCCCCCAACAATAGCATACTCATGACCTCAGCCTCTGCTGGCTTCTTTCTCTTCCCTGGACCACTGTCCTAATGCCTAGCAATACTTCCTGATATCACATTCCAAATAAATTGCTAGCTTCAATCCTAGTCTCAGGCTATGTTCTGGAGAAACCCAATCTAGGCTAGTTTAACGTCAAGCAAACTTGCCAATAAAATAGGATGAATATATTGTTACTTAATCTTCTGATACTCTAAATGCTTCACTTCACACGTAGTATTCTTAAAGACCTAGAATTCACTTCCTTTGAGTTTACCTGATATTATCCCTGAAACATTGTTAGAGGATTCTTCTCAGGAGAAGATCTAGTTTAAGGAGTAATCTCCAAACCAAGGAAGTATTTCTCACATATTTGAGTTCAGATGGTGGTTAGTCGGCTACTTGATTTTTCAAAGCAAATTGGTATAATGTATAATATTGTTTCCCAGCATATTAAGATGCTCTGATTATAATAAAAGATATCCTCAACATATCGATGTTTGGTTTTACTCATTTACCTTGGCCCATTGTGGGAAACAAAAGTGGAAAGCAAGAGTCATTTTGTTGAAGTTAGAGAAATGGCTAATGCTGGTGTGTATATAGGCACGTTTGTATGTGTGGACACAGGAGTCCAGCATTCTTTGCCCTGCACACTCTCTTCTAAAAACATTAACACAACAGCAATGAAGATATTCTGGTATGTTGGGTTTATACGCATATCATAGGCTTATGAGCTTGGTAAATAGCTCCACATAATATTTGTCTAGGTCAAGAATCAGAGGAGTATTACAAAATTGAAACAATGTCAGGGTTCTGTATCTCAAGTTGCTAGAAATCTTCTGGAACCAAGATATATTTTCCTCTGTCCAGTAAAATATTTCTTCTTAAACCGTAGGCTTAGTTCCATAACCTTCCTCTAAATATTATCTTCCAGATAATTTAATGTTAGTTTCACTTTTTTTAAAATAAAAAAATAAAACAATGTAATTATTACTTGATAAAGATGGAACATTATTATAGTTTTATGTTCAATTTGAATTCAGTATATTCTGTGATTTATATGGGTAAACAAACCTTCTAGTTCCACAGGTTTTTCTCATGATACTTTTAGAGAAATCCTTGAGGTCAGCATAGTGCAATGCAAAAATATCTACTGGTCCAAGTCACAGATTCTCTAATTTTACATCTTTTTGTTAATTAAAAATGAAAGACCTTGTACACTTTCTGTAACCGATATCCTTGGACACATGGCATCTCCCCCCTCCCATGTTTTCTTTCCTGAGGAAACGGGGGCAAACGTTAATAAACATCTATTCTGGTTAGTCATTGGTTCTCCCCAGATCCGTTCACTCTTCTCTGCTATGTTCTTTGTTCTGGGTGGCTGACATCTATGGACTATGTCACCCTCTGGCCAGTGTGAGGTACTAGCAGGAGGTCAGAACGTAGGAGGAGAGAGATGTGGGAGTATTTACTCCCACTCACTCTGTATCCGCTGTGATTCTGTCAATGGCCTTATCAGCAACACTACAGCTATCATTGGTCAGTCACTCTTGACTAGCTCTCAACCAGGCTCTAGTAATAGGGTCCTGGGACTGGATTTTAAGAATAAATTGGTTTAAATGGATAGTGAAGAAAGAAAATTCACCAGAAGACAGACAAAGAGTGTGGGTAAAGTTTTGAAATAACAAAGAACATGAATAGGTAGGAGGTAGTGAGAAGACCACCTTGGCCAAAATGAGGACGTGGTCACAGGTTAGGTGGAATGGAGATTGTTGTGCTAGATTACGAGAGTCTTAAAAGGGAAAGGAAGTTAGATGTTCTGTGGTGGATGTTAGAAGCTGTTAGGATTTCTTGGTGAGGAGATTATTTAGGGCGAACATCTTCAGTTGTCACAACAGGCTCATTTTCGTTGTGACGCTTGGCCAGCTTTTGACTTGGAAATAATAATAATCGTGATGGATGAAAGAGAAGATGATTCATGTGTATTTTGACTCCTTTACAAATTCAATTTTAGCCTGAATCATAGAAAGAATCTGTAGCTTTTCCCATGGTTTTTGTTGGCAGCAGCTCTATGTTCCCATGGGAACATATGTACTTACCTACCCAAACTCTCCTCTTATATTTGCCCTTAGCTTGTGTTCACTTGGACATTTTTATCTTTTCTATCAAGTCTTTTTTTCTTCTACAATTGAGAATTCATTCTGAATTTTTTCAGATACATAAAACTCTAGGTATAACTCCAAACAAAACATGATGAAAGGAGGCATTTGGATAGACCATGGAATAATCACATCACATTGAATAGCATCTGCTGTCAACACTTCAGCTTTCTGCAGTGACCACCAGATGGAGGAAATATGGCTCAGTGTGCTTCTTCAGTGATTAATTCTGGGAAGCCTTTTCTTAGCTCTAATCAAAATAGGAGGAACCTACTTTCCAGTCCTGGGGGTGACATTGCCCTTTTCATCTCCAGGAAAACAGTTTTCTGATCCTAATGCAAAGCAGCAAACACTTATCTAACACCGTAATTTTGCACTGACTCTACTCAAACAGGACACACTAATTTTATGTTACTTTGTTTCTTTGCCAAATTTTAATGGCATGAAATCCAAAATAGGTGAAGTTAAATAATAGCAGTTTGTGTTTTTGAGAAACTTTGGTTACGGTAGATTTTCTAAGATAGTGCTTTCCTTAATTTATATAAAAAGCATGTATTGAGTTAGCTTCTAGACTAAGTACTGGTGATTCAGACATGAACAACACTTCCTCTGGAGTGTTTTGGGTAACATAGATACAGTAAAAATAAGCTATAATAAAATGTTATAAGTCATTTAACAGAGGTGCACAAGCTCTGTGGGAATGTAGACGAAAACATCATTGATTTCTGTGGTTTCCGGGAGGCTTCCACAGAGCAGAAGGTATTTGGGCAAATCTCGAAGAATAAGCAGGACTCCCTCGGAGGAGTGAGAGCACATAAGGCAGAGAACAGAATGAATTAATGCACCAAAACATCAAAGTGCAGTGCTGGCTGTTATTTCTTTTCATTCCAGGTGAGACAATCAGGAATCCAGGGAGAGGAAGGTGTCTGGAAGGCTGACCTCCTTAAGTATTGACTTCTCAGCTCAGACCTGCTGCAAGCAGAAATTTCAGGATTGCAAAACCAAGCTGGTTAAATCATAAGGTTAGACTTCCTGGTGAGCAAAATATTTGCAAATACTTTCATAGAAATGGACAATGGACTCAAAATAACTGCAGGTTTTCCAGACTATCAGGAAACATGGTGTCTGGGGAAGGACCCATATTCTCTTAGAGGGAGCTTAAGGGAAATGCCCGAGGTTGCAGGAACTACCAGTGGTCCCAGCCTCCTTCCCTCGTCCCAAGATGCTTCACGTTGTTTTCCTGACCATGCACTTTTCACTTTACTAAAATATGAATTCATTCCCTGCATCAGTTTCCAGGGCTGTTAACAAATTAGCACGAATTAGGTGGCTTCAAACAAAAATTTATTCTCCTACAGTTCAGTAGGCCAGAAGTCTGAAATCGAGGTGTGGGCAGGATTGGTTCCTTCTGGAGATTCTGAGAATCTGTCACCTGCCTCTCTCCCAGCTGCCAGTGGTTGCCAGCAATCGTTGACTCCAATATCTGCTTCACACTGCTTTCTTCTCTGTGTCCGATGTGTTTCAAATCTCCCTGTCCCCTCTTTCTTAAGGATACCAGTCATTAGATTTGGGGTCCTCCCTAAACCCAAAATAATCTCATCCCAGAAGATCCTTAACTTAATTACATCTTCAAAGACCCTGTTTTCAAATAATGTCACATTCACAGATTCCAGGAGTTAGAACTTAAACATGTCCTTTTGGGGAACGTATTCACCCTTCCTTTCATTGCCCGCATCTGGTGGCTTATGCTGTGGTGTCTTCTGAGCACTTGTAAATGGGCTGTTTGGCCTTGTCCAGAAACTGGGTACTGGGACAGAAAGACACAGTATCTTAACTCCTGTTGACCAAGAGTAAAATAAAGGTCCAATTTATCCACCTTCAGGTCTCCAAGAGTTTTGTTACGAGAATCCTTGACCAGAGGCTCATCAAAGGGTGTGAGCTCTACCTGCAAAATGTCTAGTGTAAGACATTTTTACTAGAGAAAGATGGGGCTATCTCAAACTTTTTTTTGCTTTTTACAGTCCCTGTGGTTTTATGGACTCAGCTTTAACTAGAACAGGTTGTTTATAATCCTAACAGTTAAATGGCATGTTGGGTTCAGATTCCTTAGCTAATCAGTGGCTGCGGGGTCCACCAGCGTCAAGAAGCTCCGAGAGGAAAACCAGTTCACAACACTTATTGTGGGTAAAGGGGTTATCCTGTTGGTTCCTGCTAACTCCCAAGTAAGTTTTCGCAGAGCAATACTTTCAAAATGGATTGAGTAAAGCAACTTCTGCTTTCCTTTCATCTCTTTTGTTTATAACATAGTCTCAGGACTCTTGGAATTCAGGGTGCCTTTCACAAGAAATTTTTATTTCCCATTTAATTACTATATAAAGTATTCCTGAAGCAAAATTACATGTTGGGGACTATAAATAAAATATACTCAACCTTAGTTAAATCTACTCTCCCTTACTCCGGGCCTGTTCTCGAGCAGCTGCACGTAGCTGGAGAAGGACTCAACCATGCCGACTGCTCGCGCTTTAAATTTATGATCTCTAAGCTGAAGTGGGCCCTTGGTGCTACTTGACTATCCTTCTCCACTTCTCTTATCTATTCCCAATCCTGAATGATTATTTCATGCCTTCTTCTCTGTCTTCAATCCTCCAACAGCTCCTTCTTCCCGGTCCTCAAATATCAGCTGAATTTCTTGCTTCTGCAAAAAATAGTGCAATTTAGAAAAGAATTTCCACACAGCCCACTACCTATCTACATCTGTGGCCATATACCCTCTTTGCCTTCTCTCTGTTGCTATCAGTGAATGTCTGCGCCCTAAGGGAGCCCCTTCCAGTTGTGCACAAGATCCCATGCCCAATCATTTACTAAGGATATCACTTCTGTAATTGTCCTTCTTTTATCTGTATCATCAGTTTTTCCCTCTTGACTGAGTCAGTCCCATAACATACAAACATATTGCAACATTTCCCATCTTAACCATGTACACACATCTCTCTTTTGACCTTTACATCTCCCTCTAGCTGCCTTGCAATTTCTCTGCAACATAACTATTTGAAAAAGTTTTCTATACAAACTGTCTCTGGTTTCTCTACTCTTTTGAACTCATTTCCTATCCTAAACCAAAATTGATCCTGTCAAGGTCACCAAGGGCCCCCCAATTTGCTAAGAAATCCCATGATCAATTCTTGATCCTCATCTTATTTTTTCTGCAGCATATGACACAGTTAATCTCTTCCTCCTGCTTGGAGCACTTTTTTCACATGGCTTCAAGGTATTTAATCTCTCTATTTCATTGGCCTCTCCTCAGTCTCCTTTGTTATTCCTTCTCATTTCCTTGACCTCTAAATGTTGGAATATGATAGAGACGCCTTCTCTTTCTAACCTCACTCACTCTTTGGCTGATGCTGGATCATCTCATCCACTGGGTGCCCTACCAAATCCCTTCATGACTCACCTCTACACACAGAGACTGCTCACTGCCCTTGATTATAACTCTCTGCCCAAGGGTCTTTTATTGGCCCAAGGAGCAGTGGACTCTCCTTTGGAAAAGGTGAAAATGCTGGAGAGTTAATGCTCCTAGAGTAGCCTTCAATCAAAGATGGACGGCAGTTTGATAGATAATTAACCTAGCTTTCTGGTCCCTTAGTTGGAATACCTTTAAGGCCTATTCTACACTTTCTCCCAGAATTCCACAGTAGGACTACATGTCAGTTGCCAACAGGGATAACTTACTTCATAATATACTTTTAGTGACTTCCTTCCTTTTCCTATTTCACTTCTCTACTAGTAATTCGTGGACCTTCCTCCCAAGTCAACTACTTGCACTCAAATTCTTGTCAGGGTCTGCTCCTAAAGGAACCCAAACTAAGACAAATACTATTTATATGCCAATGAATCCCATATGTATATCTCCAGCCCAGATACTTTCCAAATCATATATCTAATGACTCTCCACCACAGCTCTGCATGGATATCTTACTATCCATTTCAGACTTAATGTGTCTACAAGTGAGCCCCTAGTTTCTCTCTAAACTTGCACTTCTCAGGTTGAAGCCATTTTTTGGCTCCTCTCTTTCTTTCCTACCTACATATAACCCAACAACAAGATCTGTTGGCTCTATCTTCAATGTATGTTGAAAATCCTGCCTCTCCTCACCTACCTCTTGGGCCCTCGCCTAAGCTATGTTACCTTGATTATTAAAATAATTTCCAAACTGTTCTCTCTTTGTCTCTTGCCCTATTAAAGTCTATTTCCTCATAGCAGCCACAAGGATCTTTTAAAACCATAGTGAGATCATGTCCCTCTGCTGCTTGCCAATGACTTCATCTCAGAGCACTTCCAAAGTCCATAGCATGGTATATAAAGCCTTATATGCCCTACTGCCAGTCTTCCCTTCTGATCTCATCTGCTACCACTCTCCTACTCATTCTCTCTGTTGTAGGATCGTTGGTCCATGCACCTATAACACACTAAGCAGGCCACTTCCTAGGGCCTTTGCACTCTTTCCTGCAACCTGAAACATTCTTATTCTAATTAACTGCATGCTTTGCTTATTACTTTTTTTAAAGTCTCTACTGAAATGTCACCTTATTTAAAAGAGTCTTCTTGGTTGGCTATGAGCCTGTGTGTCCTCAGATGACTGCCTTACCTGTTTTCTCCTGCAGGCTGCTTTTCTCAGACTTTCTCAGACTTTTCTCATGCCAACATGAGACTGGAGAGTGGGATGAGGGAAAAGGAAGGAGAGCTATTTCCCCCTTTCTCAGGCTAGATCTCCAGGTAGCAGAAAATCTCTCCTATGGCTCTAGTTCCCTTTGAACTAGTTTCTAGCGTCTTCCAAGTAATCCAGCCTCTGGGATTTGGTGACATGATATATTTCCTTTGTCCTATCCTGGTAGCGGGTTCCAGCTATTGCTTATTTTGGGGTTCTTTATTGTTATTTATTTGGACCCGGGTCTTCCAATACCCATATAACCAATTCTTTCCATTAAATTTCTCTCTTTTAAATACTGAGACCTAGTTCTATTTTATTTACTGGATCCTAACTGACAACTTGTATCAGAAGGAAATTTGTAGTTTGTAATTTGAGGAGAGTCTGATAAAAGGACTATTTACATAGATGTTGGTTTTGTTTGGGGAAAGCAACAAGGGATGATAGTGCAATAGTAACTCCAGGCCAATAACAGTTGAGAGCCATCACTTACCAACCCTCAGGCTAGAGGGTATAAGGCAGGGCTTCTCAATCTCTGCGGCTGTTGATTTTTGGGTCAAGATAATTCTTTGGGGGTGGGGGGGACTGTCCTGAAGATTTTAGGATATTTAGCAACATTCCTATTGTTTACCCAGTAGATGTCAGTAATATTCTACCCAGGTGATAAAACCAAAATTGTCTCCACATGTTGCCACATGTGCTCTGGGGCAAAATAGTCCAAGGCTGAAAACCATTAGGCAAGGGCAGCTGTTGGAAACCTAAGAGAGAAAGGCATAGGGATATGGCCATCCAACTAGCCAAATCTTCAGTAGAAAGACATAACCAAACCATTGCAATCCAGAAGGGAAAGGTCCAGTACAATAAATAACCAAAATGTACTCTTATCTTTCTCTGTGATTTCTTGCCAATGGCCGCACTGGCCAAACCCAACTGGAAGCCAGAGGGGAGAAAAGTCCGTTGTGTAATCCAAATATGTCAACCTTCTAGGGTAGATAAAGGTGAGGAACAAAAGATACCTAACATCCTACCCTGTATATTTTATGATAAATACTCCCTTCATCCTGCCTTTTATGTTCTCCATAACACTTATCGCCATTTGATATGCTACATATTTTCTTATTTATTGCCAATGCTCATTGCCCGGTACTCTGTAGATGTTCAATAAATGTTTTTCAAGCGAATGAATAAATGAATGATTGATGGAACCCAATAGTAGCAAGTAAATTCTGGATATATAGTAAAATCTTGCTTACTCTGCAAACAAAGTACAAATCACAGGGCTAAAGGGAAATATTTTGGTTTCAGAAAATAAAATGTACATAGCAAGTACATTAGTCACTTCTCCAGAGAAACAGAAACAACATGATGTATGTGTATATAAAGAGATTTATTTTAAGGAATGGGCTCACATGATTATGGAGGCATGGCAAATCCAAAATCTGATGGAGTGGGCCAGCAGATAGAAACTCAGGGAAGAGTTGTAGTTTGAGTCCAAAAGAAGTCTGCTGTCAGAATTCCTTCTTGCTAGAGGGAGGTCAGTCTTTTCCTGTAAGGCCTTTATCTTATTGGATGAGGTCCATGCACATTATAGAGGGTAATATGCTTAACTCAGAGTCCACCAATTTAAATGTTAATCTTATGTAAAAATCACCTTCATAGACACATATAGAATAATGTTTGACCAAATGTCTTGGCACTGTGGCCCAGCCAAGTTGACACATAAAATTAACCATCACAGCAAGATTATTATATATTAAATTAAATTAAATTTTGGGTTTATAATTCGAAGAAAGCAGACTGGACTCTTCAATCCTAACTCTTTATTTTTTCATAAGGTAGAAAAATTCATGCAGTGAACTGCTACTGTTAACCTAATTATGAAGACAGGTATATCCTTAGCCAACTATGTTTTATATTTTTATCGTTCATGTGATAAAGAACATCAGATAGGCCAAGTTATTAGATGATAAAATCAGAATCCGAAAACAATTTTGCTAAATGATGTGATAACTCAAATACAAAAAATTAAAGTTCAGTACAGATTCAAGTAAGATCTCGAATTAGGATAGCATACGGATTCCTCATATAATAGACTTCCAAATTTAACATTGTCTATGGGCAAGATTCTGAAGGATGTTTTTAAAGTGGCGTGTAATCACAAATTTTAGGAAGTTAAGCAGCACACTCTTAAACAATTAATCCAATAAGAAATCGCAATGAAATTAGGAAAATACTTCAAGATGAATGAAAATTAAAACACAATATACCAAAAACCTATAGGAGGTAGTGAAAGCAGTGTTCAGAGGGAAATTTATAGCAGTAAACATTAAAAAAGAAAGGCCTCAAATCAATAACCTAACTTTATACCTTAGAATTAGAAAAAGAAGAGTAAACTAAATCCAAAGCTAGCAAAAGGAAGGAGCTAATAAAGATTAGAGCAAAAATAAATAAAATAGAGAATATAAAAACAATAGAGAGAGCCGAAGAAACCAAAAGTTGGTTTTTTGAAAAGAGGAACAAACCTTTAGCTATACTGACCAATAAAAAAGAGAGGAGACAAAATAATGAACTCAAAATGGATCAATAACCTAAATATAAGAGTTAAGTTCATAAAATTTTGAGAAGAAAACATAAGCCTTCTTGACCTTATATTGGCTATGGATTTTCAGATATGATAATAAAAGCATAAGCAATAAAAGAAAAAATAGATAAATTGGACCTTATCAAATTTTAAAACTTTGTGTATCAAAGGATGTTTCAAGAAAATGAAAAGACAACCCACAGAATGGGAGTAGTTATTTGCAAATCACACAAATAACACGGTTCTAGTATGCAGAATATATAAAGAACTTTTATAACTCAACAACAAAAAGACTGCCCAATTTAAAAATAGGCAAAGGACTTGAATAGACATTTCTCCAAGGAAGATATACAAAAAGAAGACAAGCAGCACATGAGAAGATATTCACATCATTAGTCAGGAAATGCAAGTCAAAACCACAACAAAATACCACTTCACCCCGACTAGGATGGCTATAATTTAAAAATGTAAAATAATAAGTGTTTGTGAAGATGTGAGGAAACGGAATGCTCTTACAATACTTGTGGAAATGTCAAATGGTACAGTCACTGTGGAAAACAGTTTGGTGGTTCCTCAAAAATGAAACATAGAATTACCATATGAACCAGCAATTCCCGTCACAGGATATAGACCCCAAAGAACTGAAAACAGAGGCTCAAGAACATACCTGTGCATATATGTTCATAGTAGCACTGTTTACAATAGTGGAAAGGCAAAAACAATCCAACTGTCCATCGGCATATGACCAGTTAAACTAATTGCGGTATATTCATATAATGGAATATTATTCAGTCATACAAAAGAATGAAGTGCTGATACGTGATATAACGTGAATGTACCTCAAAAAATTTTGCTGAAAGAAGCTAGACACAAAGATCACATATTATATGATTTCATTTATATGAAATATCCAAAATAGGTAAATCCATAGAGTCAGAAATTAGATTGGTGGTTGCCAAGGACTGGAAGAAGGGGGAATGGGGAGTAACTGCTCAATGGGAAGGGGTTTTCTTCTAAGATAACCAAAATGTTGTGGAAGATGGAGATGATGTTTGTATAACATTGTGAGTAAACTAATTGCCACTGAATTGTTCATTTTGAAATGGTCAATTTTATGTTATACAAATTTCACCTCAATCTAAAAAAATTAGAGTAATAAAATTGCACAGGAACTTAAGAAGGTATCTCAACTTTATATAGATTTTTCTGATAAAAGGAAAAGTAATAAAAAGTATTAAATTATTTAATTATTGGTACTAATTAAAGTAAAACAATTTAGAAGAGGAAACCGTATGTTCATTAATATAAAAAGGCATATATGGATACTGGACTACAATAAATCATAAGTTCTGGAAATGCAGTATATTCTCCTGAAAAAACGTTTGAGTCTAAAATGTTGGAAAGTTAACAGAGACTCTACCTCTCATCAGTTACATAGCTTGCAGGTTGTTTTTGTTAAAAAAAAATAAATAAAAATAAAGAAACTGCAGGTTATATGTTTACTGTGATGTTTTCTGTTGCTATATTCTGCTGCTGAGGGGTATCTGTGATTTGATATTTTGGGCTTGGTCTAACATGTATACCAATGTACCAGATTTTTTTATTTCACTTATTTATTTAATAAGAATTTTGATACTGTTTACTTAATTTGCCAGAAATGGTTCTAAATGCTTTATTAAGTTATTCAATTTTCATACCAACCCTCTGATGTGGATTCTATTATTATCCCCATTTTACTGATAGAAAACTCGAGGCACAGTTTGGTGAGACAAATGGCCCGAGTTCACACAGTCAGTAATAGGGGGAGCCAGGACTCAAGCCCAGGGTCGATACTATTCATACTCTTAATCACAGTGCTGTGCTGCCTCTATGAAAAAAAAGGGGGGTACAGTTTAGAAAAATTTTTGTAAGGAAGAGGAATGGAGAGGGGAAAGGCACCCCAGATAGTGATAAATACAGTATTCGCACACAGCCATTCCGCAGTGGAGTTATTTTCATTTTAGACAGAGTTTCTGGACTGGAAGAGGGAATGAATTCAATATAAATTGTGCATGTGGACGAGGCATTTGGCAAGATCCCCTGTGATTTATTTTAGAAAATGTGTAATAATGTGAACTGGTTTCTAGATCAATTAGGTGAATTCATATCCAATTGAATGACCATACCCAAAGAATGGTACTTACTGAATTTCCTTTCCACCTGTTAGGAGACCTTTTGAGGGACGTCATAGGGCTTCGTACTGCCTCCTGTCCTGTTTAAACTTTTTAGCGATGTTTTTGATGAAAGACATCATTAGAAAATTAATTCCATTTGATAAAGATATGTAACCAATTTTTATAGGATGGAGATGGGACAGGCTAGTTAACGTGTTAAAGGCTAGAATGGAGAAAATTAATCTAACAAGGTGGAATTTTACAGACAGGAGAAGTCCTTTACTCAGGTCTAGAAAAGCAAAAAACAAAAACAAAACAAAAACAAAAAACAAAAAAAAACAAAAAAACCTTTCCAGAATCTGGGTGAAGAAGAGATGGCTAAACAACATTACATAGACAAAAAAGACGTAGGGCTTTCTGTTGGCTGGAAGCTAAATATGAGTCAACAGCAAGTTGTAGCTGCTTAACAAAACAAAACAAAAGCAAAACAAAACTCTAAAGAAACCTTAGCCTGGAAAAACAGAGTTGTAGTATTTAAGCCAAGGTGAAGGAACATTTTTGCTTCTCCTTCACTACTCAGCCCGTATCTGGGGAGCTGAGTACTGGTCCAGGTATTGCATCATAGAGGGACAGCCTCAAACCAGAGGGGTCCAGAAGGATGGGATGGGAAGGTACAAGGCTGAAACCATTTCATGCTCAATGTCTGCAGGAACTTAATGTCAGGGACTTAATGTCTCCAATTATCTGGGCGTGCTGGGGTGGAGGCAGTGTTCAAAGAGAGAGTTTGTAAGAGATAAATTACTTTGTACCACTCCCTTCTATAGAAAAACGGCAGAAAGGGAACTTAATATTGAGTGTCTACCCTGTGCCAGGAAGTAATAACTGCTTTAAATGTGTTGTTATATTACATCCCTGCACCAACTCTGAGACAGTTATTGATGTGTTTCTAATAACTTAGCAATATTCTAATAACTTTCTTCTTTTTGAAGATCAAATGAGGGAAAAGCATACACTTGTTAATGTAAACACAGTGTCTGATGTTAACTGTAAACTCCAGTATTCAATTTGAAGGTTAATGATCAACTTCACAGGCAAGGCCCCTTTGCTACCAGGATCCCACACGGTGGTGGACCCTACTCAGACCAGAATCAGACCGGGGCAGGGCAGGGAGTGGACTCCGAAGACAATGCCAAATCCAAGAGTGGTGCCTGGTAGCCTGAGAACTTTAGAGCCCTGCTTGCTGCCACGTCACTCTCATTCCAGTATGTTATCACTACTTCTAGTTGCTGCCCTTCTTCAGCAAGTCCTTGCCTGCTGGTTCTTTAAAAGAGACTTAATCCTACCACTCTATTTTAAAGTTTAGTTTCTAAACAAGAACTTGAAGATCATATTCAAGAAATTACTTGAAAAATACTAAGGAGAGGATTTGAATTTTAGTCAACCACTCATTGCCTCCATATGAAATATAAACCCTGCTCCATTGCATCCAGGACAAATATCTTTTTCTGACTGTTCTCCATTGCATTTCTACGTAGCTTCTTTGTTTCATCTGAATTTAAGTATCTCTGTTGTCACTGTCATGCCTTTTCCTGTTGTTCCCTCTACTTGGAAAGACTTCTTTATCTTTCAGAATCGTACTCAGCATTTCAAATTCCTTGAAATACTGTGTCCTTCATGAAACCTCTCACCAACAACCCCCATACCATGAATGAGTTTTTTTCTTTATTGAGCTCCAGGTACATGGCTAAGACCTTCGTATGGCACTTCTATTACTACTTCTCAGTCTCCAAGGCCAGTTCACATATTATGGTATGTAGATTTAACATATTTTATTCCCCTGGGTTTATAAAAACAAAATACCTAGTGGTTTCACATTGCATAATGACTCATTGTAACCCATTTTCTAAATGAAAAAAAAAAAAAAAACCAAGAAAGAAATAGAAGGTGGCAACACCATTTCACCCTTCAGCAATTCTGCAACTGGTTTTTTTGAAGCATCTGTAATTGGTAATGCACAATGAAGAAAAGGCTCCATTTTATTTTACCTTTACCTTCAAAAACTGTTGGCTCTCCTGTCCCTTAAAGATATCATGGACAGATCCAATAATTCTATTCATTCTTGGATTTTAAAAGTCTGATTTTTCAGGTATTAAAAGGTAAAACTAGCTTTTAGTCTTAATAAAAACGTCAAATTGCCATCAAATTCAAAGTGTTTCCCTGCTCTCAACTCAGAGCTGATTTTTGGTTCGAGAATTTACCTACCAGCGGAAGGAAGATACATGGTCAATTCTTTCACTCTCCTTGCTCTTTGCTTTCTCTTCCCCCAGCTTGTCCTGGTAAGGACACCTGGAGCCAGTCCTAATAAACTGCTGGAATATCTCTGTAAAGCTTGGAAAAAATGATGCCTACAGCAAGTTATAAACCATTCAAAATAGCATTTCAAGTGCCAAGCACAGTTTTATACCATGACATTTTGTGACATTTTGTTTTATTTTACCTCTTTTAGTTTATTTTACATTACCAATGCATATTCTTTATGTCAAAGCAAGACAAGTGGGCTTCAAATGTTGTACTTTTAAGTCACTGTAGAGTGTGGTTTATTTTGTTGTTAAATTATATGTTATGCAATGACACTATAACCGTGCCAAAATAATACAATATATGTTAACATTGCCAGATTAAGCTCTCATCACAATATTCCAAATACACAGGAAAGCAACAGGTAGAAAAAAAAGTTGGGAAATTTAAAATGGAATATCTTATTAAAGTGGAATTTCTTCACAAGAATTAAAATGTAAATGAAGCTACAACCAAAGTAAGTTTCCAAGCGGCTCATTTGTGAGCAAGCAAGTAAAGCCATTTAGCAGTTCTAAGTTAATTAAATTGTGTTTGACTAGAGAACCTGAAGAAATGTGGTTAGCCTTTCAGTAAAAACAGTTGGTAGAAGAGTTGGGAACCTTGGTAGCAACATCAACAGTTAGTTAAAACAAAAACAAAAATAAGGCTAATGGTTCTGAGTTGTTTTTTCTTGTACCTTAACAAGTTGACAGATCCTACTGACACTGTTAAGTTGTTATTTACTTGAGGTGTCGATGCCAAATTTAAAGTGACTGGAGAATTGGATTTTATGATAGTCTGTGTAGAACAACTGTGAGAATATATTTTTGGACAATTTGAGAAATTTTCTAATTCAGTACATCCTGAAGTAGAATCTGCTAATATGTGTTTAAACCCCTGGAGGCAGAAATTTGTGTGGAGCAGAAAAGGCTTAGTTGAACAAATTTGCAAAGTTCGTGTGAAAAATAAGAGATTAGAGCCTGTCATTCATCACATGATTCATCAGCAGATACTCTGCAGAAAATAGTCATGTGTTGCTTAATGATGGAGGTATGTTCTGAGAAATGTGTCATTAGGCAATTTCGTCATTGCGTGTACATCACAGAGTGCACTTACACACACCTAGATGGTATAGCCTACTACACACCTAGACCCTATGGTATAGGTTATTGCTTCTAGGCTATAAGCCTGTATAGCATGTTACTATACTGAATACTGTGGGCAATGGTGTTAAGTATTTGTGTATCTAAACATAGCTAAACATAAATAGGTACAGAAAAAATACGGCACAAAAGATAAAAAATGGTACATCTGTATAGGGCACTTACCATGAACGGACCGTGCAGGACTGGAAGTTACTCTGGGTGAGTCAGTGAGTGGTGAGTGGACGTGAAGGCCTAGGACATAACTGTGCTGTAGACTCGATACACACTGTACACTTAAGCTAAATTTGTAAAACAAGATTAAATCCAGCACAAGAGAAAATTATGCACCCAAGAGACATGGTAAGCATGGTATACTGTTTTACAGCAAACTTTGTATGTAAGTAGCAAGCGTCCACTCTAAAGTAATGATTTAAAATGTAGTATAGTAAATATGTAAACCAGGAACATAGTCATTTATGATCACGATCAAGTATTATGTACTATACACAATTGTGTGTGCTGTATACTTTTACACAACTGGCAGTGCACTAGGTTTTTTCCAGTTCCATTATAACATGTGCGGTTCGTTGTTATAGTTCACATGGCTATATTTAAAACTGTCGTGTGTTATTGAATCAATAACAAAAAAACAAGCATATTCACTTTGTGGATTTAAGCCTCTTCATTCTATGAATTTTTGTCAGCAGTAGATGCTGAATATCCTGAGTTGCCCTACTAAACAGCGGTTTGATGATTTAGTAATAGTAAAGTTTAATTATAATTTTTTTCTTTTTTAGCTCAAGGCTGAAATTGAAATTTTTCTGTACCAGAAGAACTACCCTCAACCACTATTATTTAACACTGAATGACTGGATTCTTTTTTTTCTAATTTTTAGGTGCAGTATAGTATTAAGAATTCTTATGTTTTAGAGCTATATACTGATTTATTTACAGACGAAAGAATATGGTGTTTGGGATTTGCTTCAAATAATCAGGAAAAGGAGTGGAAAGTAAAGGGGTGTAGATGAAATAATATTGGCCATAAAAAGATAAAAGCTGAATGATCCATACATTACACTCAATACACGATTCTTTACCATTTTTATATGCTTGAAATTACTATAAGAAGTTAGAAAAAAATAAACAATATCCGTTATCATAGTTGACAAAATAAGTCACCTGATAGATAGGTTGGCCTGCAAAGATGACTTACTCTTGCGAGTACTCATCAAAGTACTCAAAGCAGCAGTCAGCCCTTCAGGCAGCTGGGAGGCGGGGGTAGGGACAACTGTAGACTTTGGCTGTAGTGATAATGAGCCACATGAGAGCAGATCAGAAGGTCAGCAGAAATGAGTCAAGCAGATGATTTGGGGTGAGCTCTCAGTTGGCAGAAATGTAGAATCCACTGAGTAAGGAACGAAAAAATAACCTCTAGAAATCCTCTACCTTTGGAGAGTGGAAAAGGGAACCCTCTTTGCTGACTCAGAACACTATAATCAAGAACCAAGTTGCCCAGGAAACAGATATGCAGGAATCCTAAATGTTCTGGGGAAGTATGGGAAAGTAGAGAAATTAACTTACAAAAACTTGTACTAATGGGGGAAGAAGTGATGGAGTTTGGAGGGTACAGAGGGTACAAAGGATGTCACGCTGCCTAAAAGCAAGGGCTTGTTTTGTTTCATGAGCCACACATTCCTTGAAGAATCTAATTTTCTTTAATGAGAGAAAATAAACAGGTATTCACAAACATGAAATTTTGCATTTGATTTCAGGGAATCCCCAAAGCCTAAGATCCATAAACCCCAGATTCAGAACTCCTAGATGAAAATCTTGCTTATAGAAAGTTCACAGTGGAGAATAAATGGCACGGAAGGTAAGGAGGGCATTGCTGAGTGTGATACGCTCAGTGCTGGCGACAAGCACGTAGCACCATTTGAGTTGTCTTCCTGCCTTCAGAAGATATACATGAAACTGTAAAGTACCAGGTGTGGGGAGATTTGCCCAGTGGAGAGGTGTTGGAGCAGTCGAAAGTTGAAAACAGCTTTTGCTAAAAGCTTAGTATTCGAAACTATCTCTCATGTAAAACGATAGGTCAGCCAATTCACGGTTGTCATCTCCACTCTATTTCCTACAATCGCCATAGTGATTTTTCAACATTCCCATCAATTCAACCAAAATTCTATAGATAATGTGTCAGAAAGCGTGGGAGATAAAAATACGATTGAAACATGGGCCATAACGCAGAGACTCCCCTCTCTGAGGGGGAGTGCAGATAGCCATTGCCACAACCAGGCCCTGAATTCTTTGATCTTCAACTTCAATGTCTTCAAGTCCTTTGCAGCTGCACACAACCTCAGCCACTCCTCTGGTCCTATCATCATTGGTACTCCGCCAGCATCATTTCTTTTTTTTTTTTTTTAAACCCCCATGAACTCCAGGCTCTGTGAATGCTCATTATCTAAGTAGTCAGCTCTGTCTTGGTTTCATTTGCCTCCTTCCTAGCCTAGATACCAGGGACCTTTGAAGTGATCAAGGACCACTAGGTGACAGCTGAGTATCCACTTGATTGTCCACCACTTGGACGCAAAGTCAGGTATGGTAATATTTATAATGAGAGCCTCAAGTTTGAAGGGGGCAGGCAGTCGTGGTCTTAAACAAGGGGTAGAGAATATAGGGAGATGAGTCAGCTAGGGACAAGATCTTGAGCTCATGTAGGCTAGACCTAAGCAGTGGGGGAGAGAACAGAATGCTCCCATAGTCGTTAAGACCATTTCAAACCCATACATGAGTGGTGTTCCCACTTTGAAACAGTCCCTGCACTACTGCTCCGAAGCATTTTCTACTTCAGGGTTAGTTACTTAATGACAACAAGACTCCTGAAGTCCTTTGCTCTTAACCACCTTGCTAATCCCCAGGGCCAGATCAAGTCAATCCTTTTGTCCCTCTTCTGGGCAGCTCGGTGCTCCTGCAGAAAGTTGCAGTCGACACACTGCCTCAACTCTAAAACCGTAATATGTAACCTTGGTGGTGAGCTCAAGGCTGCTCAACTTTCCTCTCTTCCTCCTTAGTTAATTCTTTGGGGGCATTGCTCATAGACACAGTTCTGAGACTTCTCTATTTCCTGAAACCCTTTACTGCACTTCAGCTCCCCACCCAGAGCAGGTGACCTCACATGCTTCTTTATCTGGAGAACTGGACCATCCATCCAGTCCTCCTCTGCAGCTCCTGTAGACAGAGCATAAGACCCACAGAGTCTTCCATGGTACATTGCTAGATTGGATGGGAAAGAGCAGAAATCCCACCTCTTCAATGGAAAGTAATAAAAACAGATATGCTATATCTCACCTTACTCCTCTGAAAGATACGTTACTTTAGTCAGCTTGGGTGTATGGCAGCCTGGGTAGCTTAAATAACAGGCCTTTCATTCTCACAATTCTGGAGGGTGGAAGTCCAGGAACAAGTGCCAGCCAGCTGGTTCCTGGTGAGCATCATCCTTCTGGCTTGCAGACAGACACCTTCTCAATATATCTTTACATGGCCTTTCCTGAGGCGTGCATACAAAGAGAGAAAGAGATTGCTCTTCTCTTCTTACAAGGCCACTAATCTCATCATGAGGGCCTCACTCTCATGACCTAATCGAACCCCCATGGTCTCATCTCCAGTTGAGGTTTAGGATCTCAGCATATGAATTAGGGGAGGTGGGGTACACAAGCATTTAGTCCAGAACAGTGACAAATGTTGATAACTGGAGTGTTTCTTAACTCATAGGAAGAAGCCTCGGATGGCGGCATTTACACGTCACCTGCGAAGACAGTGCTTTCAGATTACCTACTAAAAATTAATAAAATAGCTTAAAGTATATTTTATTCTATCAAATTTTAAGATCTTGTTCTAGTCAGTGGTCCCTGATTCATTTATTCAGTCATTTGGCTAATAAATATTGACTAGGCCAAGACTCCTAACCATAACACCTGTTGCCCAATACAGATGTGATGATGGTGCACTTTTGTGCCAATAAAGAATATCAAAGAAGGAATCATTTATCCAGAATTTCTCAGAATCTTCCTCCAGCACTGTGGAAAGAGAATCCACTCCCCTCATTGGCCGACAAGCGTATGTCAGCCTGCTCAGCCATGAGCTCATCTGAAACATTGAGTACCTCAGGCTTAATGTTTTTATTATACTCACTCCTCGTATACTCACTCTTCATAGTTTTCAAAGGCTTTCTATCTCACGAAGAGGTGGCATATAACCAGCAGATATATATATGTCCTAGTCTGCTTCATGGGCATGTACCTCAGAACAGCGATGTAAACTGGAATTCTACCACGTTCATTAGTTTCTTATGAACTAGATTATTATGGATCATGCCCCCAGACCAGTCCTGAAAGAACTAACAAAAATAGATTTCTAATTTTGCAACACCGGAGACTGGACATTGGCCTCGGAATACCTCGCCCATGTATAAAGGTAAAAACATAGTCATCGTAAATTCTATTAGTTTAATATAATTTATCGAATGATTCACTATTAATATTAAATGGGATACACTAATTTATTAATAAATTATATTATAACAAATAAATTTAATTTAGAGTGTATTGATTAATTGGCAATATTTACCCCCAGACAATTGTGTGTAACATAGGAAAATATAAACAGCTTGTATCAAATACTTTGGAGCTTTCCACCAGGAATAGATTTAAGACCTGTTCTGTGTGGTCACAGAATATAAAATTGAGATCTACAGGTGGAAGATATAGGAAGGCACAATTTAAGCTTAGCATAAATGAGGGCGGTCTAAACAAGATTTTTCTAAATATTGGAAGAAGTGAGTTCTGGTTATTAGAAGTGGTTGGGCAGTAGCCATCCTGTGATACTGAAGATCCAAAGAGCCTCAGTGCCTCCAAGATACCACCAACCTTGACAGTCTGTGATTTCCAGCCTGGCTGGTAGAGGCTGAACCCTTCAAGTCAGCACTATCACTTCTGCCACAGCCCGAAGTACCCAGTTTCCAGTGGGGCCGTCTCAGCTGCCAGACCTGGCTTACCCCCTTCACAAGAATGGCATGGTTCCAGGAAGACAGGACTGCTCACGTATCAGACCTTACAAGACTTACAGCTGTGAGTGTGCTGCTTTCCATCCAGTAGAGTTGCAAAAGATGATGTTGCAAGGCTAGTAATTATGGTGATGCAAGTGTTTAAATAACTAAACTCCTCATCTGGGTACTGGGCTCCCAGCTTAGAGGTAGAACTGAGTTAAGATCCAAAGCATTAGAAGACAATTACAACAGGAATTTCTGCTTTAGAATATTACTTATTTAGAAAGAAATCAAGCCAAGTTGAAAGACAAGAGCTGCATCCTTCACGTATTGGAAGCAGAGGAAAAGGAGGTGTAGAGAGATTTATTTTTCTGAGATCATTTTTTTTTTTTTATCTCAGGCAGAAATTAAGGAAATGGATTCAGGAGTTCTAGGGCTTTTAGGACTAGCTCCAAATTGTTGCCAGGAGGTAGAGCATGGGGCCTGCATAACCTGAGAGGCAGGCAAAAGAGAGGGAACCTTATTTTGATAGATATGGAAATATTCATAGTTTAAGGAGAGTTGTGGTTTCTAACTCAATTTACTAACTTGTTTATGTTTCTGGACTTTTAAGAAAATACTTGGGTCTACAGCCATGCTGTCCTGAACAAGCCTGATCCTGTCTGATCTCAGAAGCTAAGCAGGGTGGGGCCTGGCTAGTTCTTGGATGGGAGACTGACTACCTAAGAAGACCAGGGGCTGTAGGCATAAAAAATAAAAACTAAAAAATAAGGGATTGTAAGCTGACAAGCTCCTTGCAATCGTGAGGTCAACCATGAAGGGAAGGGAAGGGAAACAGGAAAGAAAAGAGAAAAGAAAATACTTGGTATTTGATTTCTTCTGAAGCATATGTATGAGTGCATTGCGTTTTACAGCAACTAACACCAGTAAAAGAGGTTGTTAAGAGAAGGAATGAGCTGGGACTTGTGGATGTTTTTGAGTTTCAGAAGTCTACCCCTTCTATGATGCCACAGCCCCTTTGCCTTGGGGGGAGAGTGACAACAATACGCCTTGTGCCGACGGAAGGCCGAAGCACCAAACCCCAAAGACAGGCTGAGGAAAACACATGTGGGAAGTCATGGTGTGGCGAACTCGGCCAACCACCTCACGATGATCAGTGTGTCTGGATGTGGCGTGCACCGCGCAGAGAGCCGACTGGTGCCGAAGGCAACGGAGCTGCTCAGAAAGCAGAACCTTGCCACCTCTTTCCAGTGACGTCCAGAGACTGGGGTCTGTAATGTTACCAAGACAAGAATAAAATGTTTCAAAAGTAACAGTGATTTTTTTTTTTACAGAAACAAAGCCATAGTCCCTGTGTATTTATTGAGTGCTGAATTCTAGGAGAAATATGTAAAAATAATCAGTAAATATTAATTGCTTTTAAAATTTAAAAAAAAAACTATAAATCCTGCTTATCGCTCTATAAAAGAAGGCTAGTATCTTTCTATAACCACAAGGAGTGGACTGGGGACCTTGACAAAACTCTTGGCATTTCTGTATACTTTTCAAAATGTTACTTACCTTTTTAATACATTTGTACAAACAACTGTTCTCTTGTCCCTCTGAGCCTCAGCTTTCCATTTTGATGTGTAAGTTTGTCTGACAAGTACTCAGACCAATTTTATAACTTAACACAGATTCAATTGTATTTCCTCCCAGTCAGCAATTTTTCCATTTTCACAAAGTGATATCCTAAAGAGAGTAGACTCTTTCATTCTGTTTATTTTTTTAATATTCAAAATAAAACAAAATGAATTTTAAAAAAGAATGTGAAATTTTCCCCTGAAATCATTTCTTTTAGGGAATCTAGTTTGCCTTTCTTGTTTTCTGGATTAACTAATTAATTTTTTTTTTCATTTTGAAATAGTTTAAGGAATAATTGTAGAAATAGTACAGAGTGTTTTTTCTGAGTATTCTAAGAGTAATTTGCTGACATGATACCCCATCACTCTTGAATACTTAGTGTGTAATTCTTATAAACAAGGACTTATACCTTAATTACATTACAACCATTAGAATGAGGAAATTCACTATAACACATTAATATCATCTAATTTCAAACCCCATTCAAGTTTTACTGGTTGTCCCAATATATCTTTTATAGCAAAAGGATCCAGTTGAAATCACACATTACATTTATTTATTATGTCTCTCTGTATTCATCTGGAATCTGTATTCCAGTCTTTCTCTGATTTTCATGACTTTGTTTCAAATGTTACAGAACACTCACTTTATCAAATGTCTTTCAATGATGGGACTGTCTGTGCTTATATTCAAGTTATGCATCTTTAGCAGGAATTTCACAGATGTGATACCAGGTTCTTCTCATCGCATCCTATTAGGTGGTATATCATTTTAATTTGTCACATTACTGGTAATATTAAATTGATCACTTGATTAAGGCGGAGTGGTAGACAGAATTTTAGGATGTTGCTGTGACCTTGGCCCATGGTGTTACTCCCATGATTATGCTGTCTGTTATATGGCAAAGGGGAGATTATCAGGTGGGCTGGTCATATCAGACCTTTGAAAGCAGAGAATTTTCTCTGGCCGGTAGCAGAAGAGAAAGTTGGAGAAATCTAAAGTGTGACAGGGATTCACTCCAGGGAAGCCTGCCTACCTTGTGGAGAGGGAGAAGACCTGTGGCAAAGAACTGTGAAAGGCCTCCAGGATGAGGTCTCTGGCTGAGAGCCAGCAAGAAAATGGGGACCTCAATTCTATAGCTGCAAAGAACCGAATTCTGCCAACAACAAGAACAAGTGTGGAAGATAGATTCTTCCCCAGAGCCTCCAGATTAGAGCCCGGCCTGGCCAAAATCTTGATTGCTGCCTTGGGAGACCGCGAACAGAGAATCCAGCTGAACCCTGGACTTCTGACTTACAAACTGTGAGATCATAGCATTTGTTGATTCAAGCCATTAAGTTTGCAGTAATTTGTTACACAGCAACAGAATACTTATACAGAAGTACCTGCCAGGTACTCCACTGTAAAGTAACTATTTTCTCTTAGTAACTATCTAAGACAGCTCAGGCTGCTGTAACAAATTACCATGAACTGGGTGGCTTAAACAACAAATATTTATTTCTCACAGTTCTGGAGGCCAGAAGTCCAAGATCAAGGTGTCAGCAGATCTGGTGTCTGGTGAGGGCCCACTGCCCCGTTTGCAGACAGTCGTCTTCATGTTGTATCCCGATAGGGTGGAGAGTGGGGGATGGGGAGTGAGGGACAAGAGAAAGAGAGAGAGAGAGTGGGGGATGGGGAGTGAGGGGCAAGAGAAAGAGAGCAATCTCCTGTGTATTCTCATGAGGACACTAATCTCATCATGAGGCTCCACCCTCATGGCCCAATTACTTCCCAAAGGTCCTGCCTCCAAACCATCACGTTGAATATTAGGATTTCAACAAATGAACGGGGGTGGGGGAGACAAACATTCAGTAATTGGTAAGCAATTTGTGAACAGGTACTTTGAGGCAAGGCAAATATCCTGTCCCCTAGCAAAGGTTTACCTACTCACTCGTTTAAGTATCCATTGATGTTATTGGATGGACTGTTTATCAAGATGATTGCCAAAATCGTTATTTTTTAATTCCATCATTTCTAGTGCTTTTTTTTTTTTTTAATCTTTTTCCCACAATCAGTCAATACTCCCCTTAGTGGTCGCCTGATGAATCTATGTCTTGGATTATGTACACTGCTGAAAGTCATTCTTTATTGTAGATAGATATTGGAAGGATATTCTTTTTATCATTTATTACTTTCAAAGAGAGGGCGTTTCTCATCCCTTGCTTCCTTGTCTTCCATAGTAATACTTAAAAGAAACTCCTGGGGCTCAAATTCCCAGTTCTAGGGTTTCTCGGTGGCCATTACAAGCATTGTCCTTGCCAAAGAAAGCCTGCAAACAGCCGCGAATGTGTTATCCCCTGAGTACTAATATGAAAAGTAGTAAGTAGAGGCTGCCCTGCTGCCCTCTCCCTGCTTTCGGACCAAGAAGCTATCTTTGCCAAACTGACTTACTGGGGGCAGGGGTGGCTCTGAAGAGTCACGCATCCTAGTCTTAAAGGAGATTCACTACCTCCTCCCACAGAGCCATGACCTGGAAATCTAAAGTGAGGCGTCACGCGCCGTGATTTAGGTTCCCGTGCCGGCTTTCCCGCTGTCACTGGGGTCTATCGCTTAGCCTTTCTGAGCCTCAGTCATATGAAAAATGACAACACCGTGGTGGTTCTCAGCAGACAGAAGGGGAGCGCCTCTCAGAAGAGCCTGGAATGCCTTTACGGAACACATATTCTTTCTCATTCCTTGTGGGGGAAAAAATATTCTAGGGTCATCTTAAGACACCCACCACCCAATAATACTGCAGGACCGCGAATGCCCCTACTAATTCTAACATAGAGTCTCAAGCACTAGCTCTGCAATAGTAACCTGTGTTAAAGATGTTACAGAATGAACCGACCATGCATTTCAGACGGCAGCAGGGGGAAGCACATACCTATGTGCATAGCACAAAACTGGCCCTCAGGTAGTGTTTCCTGGGGAAAAACAACCAGCTTTAATGAAGTCGACTTGTGCATATAACATTAAAATCCATTTATAACAATCTAGAACTCAAGCTCAGATCCAGAGCTAGGCCAAGGCAGCGTTCAGAAGGAAAGTTTTGTCTGTGAACGCTCACCCTTTCCCGGTATGCGTCCCCGTTTTGCTTCTCGAAGTAAGGTTGGGGGACTGGCAGCATCGGCCTGACATATGTCAAAAATGCAGAATTTCGGGCCCCAATCTCAGACCCACTGAGTCGGAATCTACATTTTCACAAGATTCCCAGATGATTCATGTCCACATTGAAGTTTGAAAAACACTAGTGTAACTGCCTAACTACACCCACGTGCAACCCAGAAACCCTCCCCGTTCCCTGTGCCTGACGTCTCCCATCCTCTCCCGCACACCCTAGCACTCCACAGAAGGTTCCTGCTGGTGTTGGGCTTAGAAAGGAGAGGGTGGTTCTTGTGGCCCAGAAATGCCTGGGTGACTTGGGGACCCCCCCCAACTGTGTTTCCAACCATCCAGCTGTATTTGTCTTTGGGTAACCACTGAGTGGGGGAACATGGAGACAAGATGCCCCCAAAAGAGATGAAAACCTATTAACATCGACAGCCCACAGTCGCAGAATTGGTTTGCATAAATGTAGAATATATGTATTTTCCAGTATAAAACTATGGCTTTACTTATTTGCATTTGGTGGTTGACTCCTTGAAAGAGTGAAAGAAATAAGCCGGCACCTGTCACCACAGGCCTCACGCCTCGGGCTTCTTCCTGGTTGCTCCATGCCCGCTTTGAAGAAGGATCTTTGTCTAGAATGACTCCTCTGCTGATCTTACTGTTGAAGAGAAAGCAAGCATCAAGCAAATTTCTCTTGGAGAGTGAGTGCTTGGCGGATTAGTCCAAGGATTTGTTTGTGTGCAGAATCAGGGATTCTGAGGAGTAGCTTCAGAATTATTTTAGCAAGAGAAGGCTGCCTTCCCCAGGACCCTCACGTGGGTCCGTGGAGATGGGTGCCGGGCCCCAGGGTTGTGTGAGTCCCTTAGGGAAGATCAGCTGTCACCGGGGAAGCTGACGGTGATGATGCGTGAATCTTGGCGTCAACCCGGAAAACCACACAGCCTTTCTGAAGGCGCCTTGAATGGAAGAAGCCCCTACAGGAGTGAGACACTCTGTGCTCAGATAACAGACAATGGAGGCAAATGCCTGCTGAGTGGATCCCCCATCCCCACCCTCATTCATTTTGGCCCTGCCTTTATTCTTGGCCTTAGTTTTCCTTCCTCCCTACCCCTATTTTTCCCCATAGGTGGAAGGAAACAGTACAAGACAGGAAGAAGCTCCCTGAGTTAAATCTCGAATTCCCTTTCTTAAGGAAGTCCATGCAGGAGAAGAGAAAGATCTGATCACCAGCCTGCTCCAGATCTAGGCTTGAAGGGATCCAAATTAGTGTATTTTCTAACTTTTTTCCTTGTCTTCTTCCTCCCTTTCCTCTCCATCCCTCTCCTCCCTCCCTTTTTCCTTCCTTCCTTCCTTCCTTCCTTCCTTCTTTCCTTCCTTCCTTCCTTCCTTCCTTCCTTCCTTCCTTCTTCCTTCCTTCCTTCCTTCCTTCCTTCCTTCTTCTCTGTCTCTTCATGCTCACACTGGGTCCTTTCTTGTTTTCCCTATGCTAAGAAACAATAATAATATAAACTCATGTATCAACATGGCCTGCCTTTATCTGTTTTTTTACCCCAATCCCTCTTCTCTCTATGACTCACCTCAGTTTCAGGTCTCCCAAACCCAGACCCAACCCCCAAGGGTGCTATGTGCTGGCTGGAAAATTACTGCTTAGCTCTTGCCATGGGAACATAGGCGATCACCTATAGGAACTTAACATTCTAACAATAAGCTTTCTGCTTCTGTAACCTCGCTTTCACACCCGACAGGTGGTGAATAGAAGGAAAATAGACCTTTGTGTTCAGACAGAATGAAGAATGGGGGTTGGGGCTTCGAAATGCTGTACCTCGACATTTCGGAGCTGTTTAATTTGGGGTCTGCATACCCCTGGCAGACCCAGCTGGCTGAATAAAGAGTGTGTTTCCTATAACTCACTGAGTTCTGATAGTTCGTGTGTCTTTTGGGGGCTGGTGGCTAGAACATTTGGAGGCCCCAGCGAGATCTCAGGGACAGGTACAGAGGGCAATGCTAAATCATGGTTCTGGGGAAGCTACTGACACTTGCAAACACAGCCGAAAATACGTCAGTAGCTTTAGAGGAAAATTGAAATTCTATTATATGGCGACAAATAGCATCAGAATTTACCTCCTACCAATAGTTCTTATAAAAGTCAAATGGAAAAATATCTGGGCTAGTCTGATGTGTATAAAATTTTCGTAGGGGGCACTTTTTTAGAAATCGTTAAAATGGAAAAATCACAGAATAGAGTTTAGAGAGATCCGTTTCCTGAGTCATCACCAGCAGACATAATTCCCAGTCTTGCATGATTAGGGGAAAGACTGGAGGGCGATGGAGCAGAAAGAGCAGGTTTGGGGGAGGACAGAGCATCATGGAGAGAGGTTGTTGGAACGAAACAGAACTTGCCTTCAAAGTTCTTCCAGCAAATTCCCTTTGGTTGTATTGGAAAATAACGTGTCTTTTTACCTGCCGATGAGGGCTGATCAAGTTATTAGGCATCCTTCATTGGTAGTACTTGAAGCTTTACTATTAAAGCTAATTTTTTGTGTGTGGATGTCTGCCTTTGAATTCACCCTTCTTCTAGAGTTTTGCTAAATGACCAGATTTAAACTTGCCACTTCAATAGAGTCTCGTGTTCTAAAAGTTTCTTACCTTCTGTGTGTGTTCTGGATCAAGCTCATGGATGCTTCCTAACCTGAAGAAATGCTGGATTTGGGAAGAAGGCTTGCTGAACCAAACCCACTGTGCACAGACTCTGCTCACACTAGGGCAGGGTGTGGAGATAGCCCGACAAGCGACACAAAGACAGGCCGGGCAACCCCAAATCTCGAGAAAATGTTCTGCAAGAAGATTGCATGCCATTTCTCTGACAGGTACCTTCCCAAGAGCAAAATACCCTAAAAGATACCCGCAGTCCATATGCTTCGTACAAATTAAGGACCAGGTATTGTCAACTCCCCAAAGAGCGGGACATTGGGCTTGGACAACAGGTAGACAAACATATTCTTCGGGCACTTAAAAAAAAAAAAAAAGAAAGAAAAGAAAAGCAACCAAAACTCCCTCCCAGGGTACTTATTTGTAGGACATCTTTTACCTTTGCTAAAAGCATTCGCATTTCCAGGCACCACAGTGGCTGGCGAGGTCTCTTGCAGCTGCGCAGGGATTGGGCCAGCAATCTGAGCGGAAAATTACAGGCCCTAACGGAGCACCAGGGCGAGTTCCAGAAGCCGCAGCCTGGGTGCGGGCGGGCCAATCAGAAGCCGCCTGCGCGTAGCGGCAGCCAATTGAAGACCCCGCTGCTTCCCGTCCCACCGGTACTTAAAGGCCGCATCTGCACGACGGCAGCGTGGTCCTTGCGCCGAGGTTTGCGGGCTTCAGCAGTCATGGTGGACCACATCGTGCTCCGCAACGGCGCCAAGATGCCCTTGGTGGGGCTGGGCACGTGGAAGGTAAGGCCCGTGGGGGGGTGGGGAGTGCGTCCCGCGCGGCTGTCTTCAGGCTTCGCACAGCCTGGGGCGGAAAGCGACCTGGAGCGACCCTCAGAGGGCGTCCTGCCTGCGAGGGGCCACACTCGCGCTTGCCCGGCCCGCGGCGGGCTCGGCTCCGCCCCTCTGGGAGCCGAGGCCGGGCAGGAAGGCGGGTCAGGCTCGGGCCTGAGCGCTGGGACCAGGGGACTTGCGTGAGGGGCTTGGGAGCGGCCCGCGGAAGGCCGCCCGTGTAGACACTTGGCGGATGGGGACCCCAGGCCCCACCTTGAATCCGAACCCAGCTGGAAAATCGCTAAAAGAGACCGAAGGGAATCGGGGAAGGAGGTGCCTCCCGAGCCCCCACTGCTCTGGCCCCGGGGAAAGAGACCCGTATAGCCCAGGAGGCGGAGCAGAAAGGGATGGGGGCCACTGAGCGCCAGCTTTCCTGTCCTCAGGGCACTTGTTGCGCCGCCCTTTGTCTTCCTTCTAAATAGTTTGTCCTTAATCGTTTCCATTTTTCTCTCTTGGGAAAGAGCATCTCAAGGAAGCCTGAGACTGCAGGTAATTCAATTAGGTGGCACGAGTTTACCCGGGCCGCATGCATTTTCATGTCCCCAGACGTGCAACGCTGAACCCCTTTAGCCAGGCATGGCTCTTGGGGGTGTTATGTGCGGGGTAGAATTCCACAGAGAATCTGGGCACAGGTGGTTACCACCAGTGGAAAACTCTTAGCAGACGTCGGTATTAAAATTGGCTCCAGAAACCTGCACACCACTGAAATCTCTAAACAGTGTCCCTCAGAAATGGGTAGGGATGAAATGGATAGCCTGCTTATCTGAAAATTAGAGGGCGGGCACAGAGGTAGTATGGGTACTGGGGCAAAACCCAATATTTTTAAGCCTCTTAGAGTTAGTTTCGGGTATTATCTATTACTTTCCACACTATGACCCAGGTTTCCCCAGAAACTTTGAATATGGGCCTGGGCATTGGATATTTACGCACAGACAAGAAAAGACCGTATTGTTTGCACCTTGACATAGTTAGAAATAGAACAGAGGACAGTTTTTACTTTTGCCTTAAAAACTGCAGTTGAAAATTAGTAAACATAACATGGAGAAGAAAAGGATCTAGAAGTTTCCTCACATGGAAAGTATTTCTTGGCCAAAGTTAACAGATTTTGTAAGTTTGTGTTTTCTCCCAAAGAATCCAGTGGTGGCTCTAAGGCTATAATATCAGTTATGACCATGATACCAAGTTGAATTCCATCTGCTGCAGATTATTCTCTTGGAATGGATGCACTTGTTCCCATGCTCTGTGTTCTGTCCCCTCACCCGTTCACAGTAGCTGATGCGCAGACAGCAGATGTCCACAGCTGCTAATGCCCCTGGGGAGTTCCCTTTCCATTCTTCCCTAACCCAGCTCTCCAGAGGAATGTGCCCTGTTCAGTCAACTGTCTGTTGCAGACATGTTTATCTTTCACATTTCTGGTCTGAGCAGGAGGTGGAGTAAGTGTCTATGTGGTCAACCTGTGAAGCTTGATGGCTATACAGGCACTTCCCTCTGCTCAACAGCCAGGCTCCCCATACCTGTCCTGGTTACCCAGATGTTTTGAGCACAGACAGCCATTGAGTTTCTGAGCAGCTCTGTCTACAAACCATATGGTTAGCTTCCAGGATTCTTATACGACGAGAATTGAAGCCCAGGCATTTGATGCATGAGGAACATTCTTGACTTTATGATAATCTCCCAGAACTGCTTTAAAAAAAAAAAGTGATTACTAATATCGGAATTCATGCATGGAAGGAGAAACTAAAGTGCAGGGGTTTACTGATTGAGCTCAGAAACCAAATGGGAATTGGGTTTCTCATTTGGGAAAAAAACAGTGCTTTTTGAAATATTTTAAGCCAGGGATCCCCAACCCCAAGCTGCGAACCGGCACCAGTCTGTGGTCTTAGGAACCCAGCCGCACAGCAGAAGGCTGGCGGCGGGCAAGCGAGCGAAGCTGCTGCTGTGTTTGCAGCCACTCAGCGCAAGCATCACCACCTCAGCACCACCTCAGGTCATCAGGCTTCAGATTCTCGTAAGAGCACTGGTCCCTTGTGCCAAAAAGGTTAGGGATCGCTGTTTTGAGCTGTTTGCAGGAAATGATCCCCTTCATTGTTCTGGGAACCTAATAGACTCAGATGAGGGGGGAATATTTTATGCAGCGGTTTGTAAATCAGCACGTGTGAAGACACGAGGAGCGAGATGGCTTTGGCACATGTTTTTAAGGGGCCCTGTGCTGCTAGGAAGCCTTTGTCAGATTCCCATAAAATGAAGCAACATGGCATTTCCCTCTTTCTGTCTGAGAGCAAGTAGTTTAGAATGTGCTTCAGAAGCTCTCCTTGGCTTTACGTAGCTGGCATAGGGGCAGGAGCTTCAGCGAGAGCCGGTAGGCTCACACTGGCCTTCATGTGGGTTGTGTGCAGACTGTGTGTTTTGTTTTGTTTTGGGTTTTAACTCCATGCCTTCTGTTACCTTTCAGTCCCCTCCAGGCAAGGTGGGGAAGCTGTGAAGGTAGCGATTGACTGTGGGTACCGCCACATTGATGGCGCTCATGTGTACCAGAACGAGGAGGAGGTGGGGATGGCCATCCAGGAGAAGCTGAAGGAGCAGGTGGTGAAGCGTGAGGACCTCTTCATTGTCAGCAAGGTGCAGTTCTGCAGGGGAGCCTGGGGGGTAGAGGTGTCGTTCATGTTTATCCATTGGGGGCATCAGCTCAGGAGCCAAGGTCATACTCTGGGGCTTCATTATACAGCTACAGTTATCACTTGGCAGGTGATTCTTCCAGGGGAAAATGTGTTGACTCTAGACCGTGGAGGGCTCCAGAGCTTGCCCATTCGCGGCTGTCAGGTGGAAGGGCATTCCATCTGGATCTATCGTTTAGAGCCCCTTGCTGATGAGGCCGAGGTCGTGGGTTGGTGCTCCCTCCCCAGGGAGTCGTCTTTGAGGATGGAACTTGGTTCCCATCTGCAGACTGGATCTGCACTGCCGACCACCGTCTTTTACCTGGAGGCTGCTGGTGCCCAGAGGACACCTGCTGGGTGGGTGAGGCTGGCTCCTTGGAAACCAGCCTAGTGGGAAATCACCCTGAGAACTCATGTAGGGCCTAGGGCTGGCGTGCCGACCTGTTCATTCTGTTTTATGCCTTTAGTTTGGTCTTGAGAGGTGCCATTGTCCTGCCTGCCTTTGGAGAGTTAGGATCCGTAATGTGAAATGGAATCGCTGTGATCACCATTTATAGCGTCACGGCGACATGGGTTAGAGGGAGAGGAAAGTGAATTCTTGGCTTTGAAGCCCTCTGGCTCCATACCAGAACATGGCTTCCGGTGCTCATGATAAGACGTGTTCTCTTGCTGGCTTCAGCTGTGGTGCACATACCATGAGAAAAACAAGGTGAAGGGAGCCTGCCAGAAGACGCTCAGCGACCTGAAGCTGGACTACCTGGACCTCTACCTTATTCACTGGCCGATGGGCTTCAAGGTATGGGACACAGGGGTCAGGTGTAGCCTGATACGTGCTAGGCCCTCCTTTATTAGCAGGTTCGGAGTATGCACCTGCTGTGTGTGTGTCTCTACTGCTCAGGGTATAGTCCTTAGAGCAGTAGCAGTGACAACACTTGGGAGCTTGTTAGAAACCAGTCTCAGGTCTCACCCAGGGCTTCTGAATCTGAATCCCAGGTGGCTCAGAGGCACATTACGGAGTTTGAGGAAAACTGCACTGGGTCATTTGGTGATTGTATCATTTACAACTTAGGGATAGCAAACTTGGCTCAAGTGACACTTCTGCACATAATCCTTGGGCGTTATCAGTGCTCCCCGCCCTCTGCCTGTGTATGCATGTGGATTCCTACATACTAGACACGTGCACCATTCTGTCGATCAACATTTCTTGGCAGCGTAACTGCATGCACAAAAGGAATCTAACGTTGTTGTATCTTTTTGCCTTCATTCCAGCCACAACTCAGTTTTGTTTTGTCAGAGAGGTGGAAAGCGTGGCCTTTACCCCATTGCTCTCTCTTTATTGCACATTGGTGTATCAGAGCCTGATTTTATTTATTTATTTATTTTTTTTTATGATACGCCTGCAAGGCTCAGTAAGGTGACAGTTCATAGGCCAGTGATCCAGCCAGGACCTGGACCCCATGAGTCCTGGTCTTGAGTCCTTTCCTCACCCACACACTCCAGCCCATGGTGGGGTTTATCTCACTTACCGAGAAAGGTCCGTCTGACAGTCAGCAGCAACCATTTGTAGAATAAGCATCTGGGGGCGTCAGGAGTTGTCTGCCTTTTTCTTTTTCACACTGACACACTGATTTGCCCTTGATTATCTTCTAAAACTTAGCCAGCTACTGTAGTTTAGAATATTTTTAGAGCTTTGCTTTCAAAGAGGCAGCTCCCACAGCAGCTCTAGGAAGGATTGTCACTGAATGTCTGTTTTTGATTTTAATGACAGCCCGGGAACGAATTTTTCCCAGTGGATGCGGAAGGCAATGTGATTCCCTCTAATACTGATTTTGTGGACACGTGGGCGGTAAGGCTGTCTCTGATTTGGCATTCTTCTTCCTTGCTGGTTTTCTGTTGTCCTTGTGAGTGGACAAGGTGTAACTGTTCTGCTCTGCCATTTTTTTTTTCACTGCTTTTTGTTCTTCTGTCACTGTTTTTGCTCTTCCTGGCTCATTAAAGCCAGCCTTGCTTTTTTCTTGGTGTCTTTTGGACTTCTCAACGGTCAACTTGCTGGCACGGGATAGTAAGGGTAGGACTGGTGCTAAAGGTGCTTCGGCGTCTTGTCCTTTTGGGCACCTGTCAGCAGCAAGCAGAGCGTTTTCTGTCTTCAGGCATGGAAGAGCTGGTGGATGAAGGGCTGGTGAAAGCTATCGGAGTCTCCAACTTCAACCATCTCCAAATCGAGAGGATCTTAAACAAACCTGGCTTAAAACATAAGCCGGTGGTTAACCAGGTAGGCATCCAGCAGGGAAGCTGGTGTGGATGGCAGGCTTTGTTACCGTGTGATCCTGGCAGCCATTTCTTGTCCGTGGCACCCTGGGAGCCGCCAGGGGGCGAGTTTGAGGGCCGTGGCAGAGTCCTCATGTATGATTCAGAATGACAGTGGCACGTCTGGTAGGAGAGAGGAGAGGTTGGAGCCCAGCTTGTGATGATGGGTCAGGGTCTCACAGATTAGCAGCTTGCAGACATGGAGGTCCTCAAGCCTGTCACTGTTGATGAGGGGCCAGAAAAACCCTTAGGGCCTGAGGCCGCAGTACATCAGTAACAAGATTATTTTGTTAGTGTCGAGGCCACCAGCTGGGAAACGAGATAGTTGTCACAGCTTATGTGGGAGACAGGACGTTGGTTACACATAAGTTTCTGTCTTTGAGGGAAGGGACTTAGCACGGGAAAACTCCTGTATGTCCCATCACCTGTGCCCACGCTGCTGCCATCAAACCTCTTGTTTCCATTTGCAGATCGAGTGCCACCCATACCTCACTCAGGAGAAGCTGATCCAGTATTGTGAGTCCAAAGGCATTGTGGTGACGGCCTACAGTCCCCTTGGCTCTCCTGAGAGGCCCTGGTGAGTTTCCACGGGACGATGTTTTCTTACTGGTGAGTGAGGATTAGAAATGGCTAAAGAGAAAAATTCAGCATCAAGGAAGATGCTCTGGGGCTAATTTGCAGACCTTCCCAGGAGCCTCTTGTTGGGCTTCCTGCTTGGTATTTTTGGTAGCAAGAGACCTGCTCTTGTTCCAAAGGGTTGTGAGTTCATAACCAAACTTCAGATCAGGACACTGGTGGCCGAGGTTGATGGGTGTTAGGATGAGGCGAGCTGGCTGCCGTGAGTGGTGGTGATGATACTGCTTACATGGGCCATCTTTCCGTCTCCAGGGCCAAGCCGGAGGACCCTTCCCTGCTGGAGGATCCCAGGGTCAAAGCGATCGCTAACAAGTACAAGAAAAGCACAGCCCAGGTACGGCCGTTTCCAGGCCTCGTGACTGCTCCCAGACCGTCTGTATTTGTGGTAGGCCCGGTGAGCCAGGAGGGACAGATGACCGAGCCTAGTCAAGCCCTTCCCAGAAGTGCAGCTTGGGGTCCTGGGATGTGTGGTTGAAAGGGCACCAAGATGGGAGTTAGAAGACTTCTGTGTGGTCCGGGGGTGGTGGTACCTGCCCCACCAGTGTCCCAGGCCGCGGCGAGGGTCAGCAGCGCCCCTGTAGGTGAAAGCCCGTCTCCGCGCAAAGGGGCGCGCCTTCCTCAGCCGTGCAGGGGACCCTCCCTTCTCCCCCGTGGCAGTGAAGGGTCTCCTGGCAGGTCGTACTTCTGGGGGACATGGAAGCGCGTGGGTGGAGGCTGAGGGCAGGGCTCTGGGGCCAGACCTGGACCCCCCCATTGTTGGGCGTGACCCTGACATCTCTGCACCTCGGTTTTCTCACACATGCGCTTCTGGAATTTCCCCCTCCGGTTATGGATGTATCACATGAAGGGAGACAGTGACAGAGTTCACGGGGCACGTGTACACTCGGCACATGTGTTCACAGGTTCTGCTCCGGTTCATCACGCAGAGGAACTTGGTGGTGATCCCCAAGTCCGTGACGCCCACGCGCATTGCTGAGAACATTCAGGTAAGGTCCTGCCTGGTCGGCCCACATTTTCCTTCACAGCGCCTCTCGTCCCGTCCCTGCAGGGCCGCGTGCGGGACCCCCACCCTCTGTCACTGCGCGGCCAGCCGCAGTGAGTGCAGCGGGCACACCGCACACTGAGGATGGTGGCCGAGCCGTGGCCGTCCCGTGCACGTGCAGTCCTGTGCCGAGGCTCCTCAGTGACCGCGTCGGCCCTGAGAGTTTGCATCAGGGCTTCGTTAGCCCGGTGCCTCAGTTCCCCCATCGGTAAAGCAGTACCTGTTTTGAGGGTTGTCATGAAGATGAAAAAGATACATCAAAGGAAGGGTTGCACACGACGCCTGGTGCCTTAGTAGGTGCTCAGGAAGCGCTGCTGTCCTGTGATCGTCCGTGGACTGCAGACCCTCCGGGCCATTAGCCGGCCCAGCCCTTCTGCCAGGACTCCACCCCACAAAGGGCAGAGCAGCAGGGCCGGTGTCGGGGCACCAGCGACATGTGCCTAGGCCAGGACCCACGGCACGTTCCAGGGCGGGTCGGACCGCTCTCACCCCGTGGGGGGGGATGGGGTCTGTGCCGTGCAGGGCAGTGGGGGTGAAGAGCCGCTCCAGGGGTCCCGCTGCCGGGATCCTCTGCCAGCCAGGGCCATGTGCTCTCCACCTAGGCTTTGGTTCCAAGCAGCTGCTCCCACAGTGAGATGCTGATTTTGCCTGTCCCCTGGCCGCAGGCTATTGCTGTGACATGTGTCATTGGTCCCTGGGCGCCTGGGGTGAGGCCTGGGGAGGGCCGTGGTGGGGAATATATGGTGTAGTAGGGGAGGATTTCTTCCTTCTTCAGATGTTTTAACGAATCGAGATAAAGTGGTAAAACGGACCCCTTGGGAAACACTTACGTTGCTAGAGATAGTTCCTTTGTTTCGTATTTTATCTTTCACGTGTTAGAAGAGAAACATTTTCAGTGACTACTCTCAGAGCAATACGGTAGTTTCGCATCTTGCTGTGTAGTTTGTGCACATTTTGGCGCAGCTGTGACCACAGGTTTGCAGAGGGATTTGCCCACACGTCCTGCGCTCGTCCGGCCAAGGACACTCCAGGCTGCAGCGTGGGGCTGCCCGCCGGCCTGCACACCGGCCACGTCCTCCCCAGCAGACCGGGCCTCATGCGGATGGGTCTTTTCTTGTCTGGCCCTCTCTGTCAAAACCATACGTCTCTTCTCAGGCCTGTCTCACATCCCTGACCACAGCCTTCCGTCCCCAGCCGGAATTCTGACTTCCTCTGGCCTTCCTGAGTGCTTTGTGCAATGTTTACACATGCGCAGTTAACGATTCCTTGTATTATAGCTGTCGTCCTTCCTTTGCTTCATTGTAAACTGCGGCAAAGACGTGTCTTCCCCATCATTGGGCCTGTCACAGTAGAAGTGCTTGGTGGCGGTCTGGGAATGAACTAAATGGAGTAAAAGGCATCATTTTGCTTGACGGCTCTGGACAGGAAGGGCTGTTAAGGTTCCCAGCCAGAACACACGGCTCCTTCGAATGGTAAACATGGTCGAGTCTCCCTCCCCCTGTTCCCGCGCAAGGCAGCTGCTTAGCAGTGGTCCTGCACAGAGCCGCTGGGATAGTCTGTTTGAGCTTTACTTGCAGAGCTACTGGATGTGTTTTTCCTTTTGATTTTTGACTTTGAACTGAGCAGTGAGGACATGGCCACCTTACTCAGCTACAACAGGAACTGGAGAGCCTGTGACTTGAAGAGGTGAGCGAGCCCCGGGAGGGCATCAGATGCTGCAGAGCGAAAGCCTGAGTCCTGAAGGCCGTGGCGGCCAGTGCTGCCCTCACAGCGGTTCTCACGCTGGCGCACTGCCGCACGTTCCCATCCAGGTGAAGCAGCAGGCAGTCACACATCTGTCAGCTGAGCTACACGCCGCCTCGGGGCAGGTGCCGGGGCATCTGCTCTAGTCTCTTCTCCCGGCCCAGGTGCATTGTTGGCCTGGCCTGCAGTCGCCACAGATTTTGGCATTTCATTTTCAAATCTTAGCGACTCATCTGAAACCAGATGAGAGCCATCCCTGGTGGTGCCTGCCCCACCTTCCTGGGAGAATGTGCCTGTGACTCTTTATGTTATAATGTTATAAAGGGGTTTAGTAGAAAGACTGTGGGCATAAGATTGTCCCAGCTGTCACCGATAAGCCTCTTGACTCTGAGAAAGGCGCTCTGCCCCTCTGGCGGGCAGTGGCCTACAAGCCCGCCAGCGGCTCATTCACTTGCATTCCCTCTGATTTACAGTTTGGGGTCCGAAGGAGTCTGACAGTAGGTTATTTATTTTCCCTTCCTATCAGTACAAAAACTAAATAAAGTTTAAACTCCTTTTCTGCTTTGAAGAAGAAACGTCCCACTTTTCAGTGGGGACTAAGAACTTCCTCTGTCGCTGTTACTGTCTGACCTCTCTACTGTTTCTACTCTGTCTCTTTGAGTAGTTGGTCACTCTTCTAAGCAAAGTTCAAACATTCGCTGAGACAGGGTAGGGTGACAGCATCGTCTCTCCAGCCTCTGCTCTTTCAGCAGCTCAGAGTGGCATTCCCCGTGGGAGATGTCCACCAAGTGTGCATCTTGGGTGATACTTCTGGGCTTCAAGTGTGGACATGCCTGGTGAGCATGTCGCTGTCACGCCATGGCCTCAGATTCAAAACAGGCCACAGCGTTTACTACGGGCAGCCCCAAACCAGGGCCCTTCCTGATGTCCCCGTTTACGTTAATGGTGTTTCACCTGTAGACATTAAAATCACTTGGATCTGGTGGGCAAGAGAGAGGAGACGTGAATGAATCACTCACCGAGTTACATCTCTTTTGCTTTGAGAATCTGTGTTGTTCATTCGGTTCCCTTTCCCACCCCACTGCTGACATAGAGTATTGAAGTTTTCAGGTGGTTTCTAATTGGTCCCTTTACAACTAGACTCTTTCCCCTCTCCAGTGCCATTCTGGAAACCGCTGCCGGATAATTCTGTGGGCCACTGGTATTTAATAGGAATAGGTCAGGGCTAGAATGGGAAGGAGAAGCTGTCTGCAGTATTCCCAGGTCACCCAGGAGGAGTTTTCCTACCATACATACACATACATTGCCTTTTTTGAGCATTTATCATGATGCCAAGCTTGTGTGCTAATGGCAGTGTTCTATGCCTCAGGTTCAATAGGATGCAAAAAGAACAAAAGCAGACCATGGGGAACTGTTCAATATTTGAGTAAGGGTCACATGTCCCACGCTGGGTTCACCCCGGGCCTTGCACACTCTGCCAGTCAGTCTTTCCAACATCGTTGCCATGACATTACTAACACAGGCGGGCTGCCCCCAGGCGCAGGCCCAAGACTGGCAGTCTCAGAACTGACTCTTGCCTCAGGCGCCTCTTTCTGCCCAAATCGCGAGAGTCATCATTTCTTCGTTTTGTAGCTGGTTACATTTGAAATCTCTTCTTAAGTAGTTAACATGTTCCTCTTTACTCCTGGCAGCTTTGCCGCCCACAAGGATTATCCGTTCAGAGAAGAGTACTGAAGCCCTGGCTGCCCGCTCCGCCCCAGCGGACCTGCTGCCATTTTCCCCGCCTCATTCTTCCTGTTCGTAGCATAGTGCGGCCCGTGTCCCTCCGTGGCGGGTCAGCGACCTGCACGTGAACCGACAAGGCTTTGGCCAGCTTGGCGTCGAGTTGAAGAGCAGTGTCATCCATTCGAATTCCCTTTCTGTTTTCTCTTCTTTCTTGTCCAGCTCAGGAAATACAGCCCTGATATCCTTTTCTACTATCTTGTATCTACAAAGTGCCACTAACAATTGGATTTTGACTGTGTGGAACTATAATCCTTTCAGCCAGACTTCTTGCCGCCAATAAAAACTTTTGTGAGCTTGATGCTATTAGTTGCAACGATTCATCACCTTCTGTCCCACTTGACCTCTATCCCATCGATCCCCGTAAAGCAGGCCATTCCGCTCTGCAACAGGCACAAGGACTCGGCACCTTTCCCTGGAGTGGGGACCCCTCGCCCTGGCACTTCATCCGTTTAGCTTGAGGTGGCGGGTCTCACCTGACTGCACGTTGCGGTCACTGGAGGTGCTTTACATGTCTGGACCTTACCCATGGTGGTGGTCTGGTCCTGGGGTAGGGACTTGCCAGGACATCTCGCATTCGTAAGCCCCCCTGGGGATTCTGGGCAGCCAAGATGAGAGCCACAGCATTAGGGCCAAGCCAGGCATCACTGCTTTTGCAATTTCACAAATGCCTCTGCTCCTCCTACCTGGGAAGGCCAAGCCCTGTGTCCTCAGCAGCGCTCCTCACAAGGGACTGCTCTCGAGCTCGTCGTCCCCACCAGGAAAGACAAGCATCAACAAATGGTCTCCCGTCAGCTCGTGCTGCCACAACAAAAGGTCACGGACCGGGTGCCTTAAACAGCAGAAACCTATTTCTCACAGTTCTGGAGACCGGAAGTCCAAGATCAAGGTGTCAGCAGATCTGGTGTCTGGTGAGGGCCCACTGCCCCGTTTGCAGACAGTCGTCTTCATGTTGTATCCCGATATGGTGGAGAGTGGGGGATGGGGAGTGAGGGGCAAGAGAGAGGGAGAGGGAGAGCAATCTCCTGTGTATTCTCATGAGGACACTAATCTCATCATGAGGCTCCACCCTCATGGCCCAATTATTTCCCAAAGGTCCTGCCTCCACACCATCACGTTGAATATTAGGATTTCAACAAATGAACGGGGGTGGGGGAGACAAACATTCAGTCCACACAAGTAATTGATAAGCAATTTGTGAACAGGTACTTTGAGGCAAGGCAAATCTCCTGTTCCCTAGCAAACGTTTTATCTACTCACTCGTTTAAGTACCCATTGATGTTATTGGATGGACTGTTTATCAAGATGATTGCCAAAATCGTTCTTTTCTAATTCCATCATTTCTTCGAGATTCATTAGTTGACAAAACACTGTGACGAAAAGGTTTCTGTGTCCTTTATTCATCTTGGTGTAGTCTCATGGATCCTTCTTTTATTCACTGGGTCATAATCCATCAGTGCCACTATTTTATGCGCTGATCGAGCTCACCTCCATGTCTTTGGTGAGTCCTCATCATTCGCTGAGCACTCCCATACTTTCCGGGGGGAAAAATCTGTTCCCTGTGTCAACCTTGGAATTAGCTATTTCTCCAAGTAACCCGAGTTTCTTTTCATGCAAAATAGTTCATATATACCTGTAGTTACACAAATCTTTATAGTCTATTTCTATACCAATCTTTTTATATGGAAAACCACGAGCTCACACTAATTCTAATGGAATTCCACAGGGTTCATTCTAGTTTTGTATGTATCTTTTCATAGTCGTAACCTCTTCCGGTAAGCATGAATTTTACTATTCCTCTTTATATTGTGCAGTATGCAAATTTAAATGCAAATAGAGTATTTAACTCACAGGCAGAACCATAAACATTACCAGATTCATATTTTGGAGCTCATACACACAGATGTGTGTTATTCTCACCCAAACAGTGGAAACACTGCACAAAACTTTCTTTCACTTCTTGATACGCACACACTCTTCATTTGGTTTACTAATGAGTAAAGATGCACCAAAAGGAAAGGAACTGTGGTTTGCCCTCTTTACCCCTTTCTTCTATGTCATTTTCAGTATAAGTGACTGTGTGACAAACAGAAGTAACGAGAGTAAGGGTTCCTATGATTAGGTCAGGATGACCGGAATGGTCTTCCTATCTTAATGTAAGGTCCGCTGATGGACCTTAATTGCACCTGTAACATTCCTATACCATACAATATAACATAACGATGTAAATGCTACTATAGTCAAAGATTCTGCCCGTACTCTAGGGAAGAAGATGATACAGGAGTTAGGGTCCATGAAGGCTGTTTTAGAATCTGGCCTACTGCATCTTCCTTGAGAGAGACAATGGCTGGAGATTTGAGGAAGCTATGAAGTTCGTTTTCACAGCCCCCACTGGGCCTGGCTCGGAAGAGGAAAATGGATAAATGGATAAAGACCCAGTAAATCCTCCAGTCAAATCAGACAATTTGGTTCTTCCTTAAGGAAATCAAGCCTCAGATATGGGAATAGACTGCCCGAGGCACAATTTCCTCATCCAGGTAGAGGGCAATGCTAAGTCATGGTGCTGGGGAAGCTGCTGACACTTGCATCACCTTGGATGAAGATAACACAGAGTGCAAAGAGAGACCCGAGAGAATGAATAAATACAGAAACAAACAGGCTATTGAGAAAAGTGGGATAAATATGATTCAGACGAACTCGAGATGCTACTTGGGTAACAAATTAATACAAAAAGCCAGTTCTGTTCAAATATTGGACATTCAATTATGGGCATGATAATGTGTCAGGCACTGTAGTGGATTGAACAGTGTCTCCAAAAAGTCCATTTGTACCCAGAACCTCAGAATGTGACTTTATTCAAACAAGCTCTTTGCAATATTAGTGAAGATGAGGTCATACTGGATTAGAGTGGGTCAATAGATCCAATGAGCGGTGTCCTTGTAAGAAGGCTATGTGAAGGCGGGGGCAGAGATTGGGATGAAGCTACAAACCAAGGAATCCCAAGGATTGTTGGCAGTCACCAGAAGCTGGGAAGACAGAGAAGGATTCTTTCCTAAAGTCATGAGAAACTGTAGTCCTGACAACAACTTGATTTTGAACTTCTAGCCTCCAGAACTGTGAAAGAATATGTTTCTGGTATTTGAAGTCATCAAATTTGTGATAATTTGTTATTGCAGCCTTAGGAAAACTAATGTATATACTAAGAAAGAAAGAAAAACTGGAATAATCTGAATATTGCTGTTCATAGGAAAACAGCAAAGGTTATGAATTTAGCTTATTAATAAATATGAGAGCCATTATCTTTCTTTAATTTCCAGGATCCTTCAGAGGTTGAGGCGGTGAGGTGCAGGTTTTCCAATTTTAATAGCTCAAAGCACCTGGCAGGCTGACATACAGACTGTCTTTGAGTTTGCTTCTCACCTGAGCTGTTAGCATCTCTTGGCTCATGGAGAGTGGTACTGTGGCCATTCTCCTCCACTCCTGCTTCTCTGGCCTTTGAAAGCTATGTTCTGGTAGAAAGCAAATCCAAGGACTATGGCCGATCACCAAGCCGTGTTCAAATCATACTTAGGAAGGAATTGATAATGAGGAGAATGCAGCTGTTTCTAGTAGGGACTAGAATCAAAGCAAGAATAACTAGGGCTTTTGTTTTTGTTCTTGTTTTTGTTTTTTTAAATGCAACATTTCCCCATATCAGCCTATGTATTTACCTCTGGTTAAATTCAAGTGAAACAAAAAAAGTTGTGTAATTCATTAATAGGAACATAATTATTTTATCCTATAACCTAAGCTCTTTAATCAAGGAAATCATAATTATAATTATATAAAGGAAAAAAAATTTTTAAGTATGTTAAAAGCACACAAAAACAATCCCATAGATTTTTTATGAAAGTCTAAATGAATAGGAAGAATATTAAAAAGTATATCGGTCAAGGTCCAACCAGAGAACAGAAACCACTCTAAGATTTGTGAAGTCATGTCATCTGGGGGAGATAGAATCAAGGTGGAGGGTGCCTGGCAAGACCTGGCCCAGAAAGGAAATGTGACTTCTTTTGGAGTTGACATTCAAGGTAGAAAGTGAGGGAGAAACCCCTGGCTTCTCCCTTCCTCCTGTCCTCCAGTCCCCTAATAGCAACTCCCATTGACCATCTGCTAAGCTTTCTGGCTAAGAAGCCTGGGAAATGTAGTTTGTAGACCCCCCCCCCCCCCCCACCACAGGGGACTTCAGGGCAGGAAGCAAGTAGGCAAATGACCAGCAGAGGAAGGAATTGGCACCTCACCAGCCTGAGGATGGGTGTCACCTGTAGGAAGTAAATCAGAATATGGATGGGGAGGGGTGCAGAGCGGTGCTCCACTATACTGTTTACCATTTATTTCATTAATAATGTTTGAAAAATGTTGGAAGCCAATATGGCAAAATGTTATCATGTTAAATTGGTAAGGTGGGGAGTCAGCTGCTCATTATATTATTCTCTGCATTTCTGTGTCATTGGAATATGTCATAAGAAGAAAGTATTATAGAAAAAAAAATTCCAGATTAATTAATGGCAATAGGAAATATTTTCCTTGTTCCGACACACCTCTTCCCCACCCCAGTAGGTAAACTGAACACTTCATAATTATTAGACAATTGCCAGCCCTCCGCTCAATTTGCTATCTCCCTTCCTCCTCACGACAACCCTGTGCTTTAAAAATAACTAAAATAAAGAAAGTGTCTTGGGACAGTGTCTGGGATCATAAAGCTGATAAGTGGTGGAGCTGGGATCCGAACAATCTCCGAGAGACAAATGCTCTTGTCGCTGAGCTATAGGACTTAACTGAAGAGCATAGAAAATGACCCGTTAACAACATGGATAGGATCTTCATCTGCTAATCTTCTCCACATATTTATTTAGGATTTGGGCCCTGGACCGGTTGTGTTTAGAATAAATTGTTAACACCCTTGTGAGTTCCTTCAAAACGAAACTTTGTGATAACAAAGTGATACATGTTCATTATAGAAAAATTGGAAAATGTAAAAGATTATAAATAAGGAGATATAAACCTCCTATATTCTCACCAGTCAAGATCACATTGCCAGATTGCTGTTTTTCTCCAGCCTTTTTTCTGGGTGTATATATGTTTCTAATACAGTGTTAAACTTACTACCATGAAACAAATTTTTCTCTAGATTTTTTAAATTCTTCTTAAAATTTTTTACATCATTTTTAGTGGTTGTAAAAGATTCTATTTTATAGATACATTATTATTTATCCTATCATTTTTCCTATTCTTAGACATTTAGCTTATTTCTAGTTTCTATTATAAATAAATATATTTTAAGGAACTGTGAGTAAAGCATGGGACACATTTTGGTTAATTTTAGGCTAGTTCTCCAGAAGTAGGATTACGTGGTCAAAGAGAAGTTATTTTGGCTTATCACGTGAGATATGGTTCAAAATCGAATTTTTTTACCAGTGCCATTTATACAATGACACACCCTCGCCCCGCGGTTTGTGATGGTTATAAAGCATTTATCATTTTATTTTCTAATATTATAAAAGTCATATACATACAGTGTATATATGCTCTAGAAAAATATCAGTAGAGAATATAGAAAAAATTATGCACGAAAATGAAGACCATCCGTATACCCACATTTAGAAACCACCCCTACACTATACCCTTTAAATAATTAAAAGGGATCATGCTTTATTTCGAGCCATCAAGGAGTTCCCCTGCACTTACAGTGACAACAGACTTCCAGATTGACTACAACCTCGATACACTGTCCCTGCACCGCCTCGTCTTGTGCCACTCTTCCTCTGCTTATTATCTGCCACACTTGCAGGCCTCCTTGTTGTTTCTCTCAGAGGCCAACTTCTTTCCTGTCCCAGGACATTTGCATTTGCTTTCCCCTGTGCCTGCAATCTTCTGCTGGCCCTTAGCAGGGCTGCCTTCTCCCTTTATGTCTCAGTTCAAATGTCTGCTTCTGATGATGGCTCCTTCCCTGGCCTAAAATCGTTTCCAAGAAGGGTAGGCAGTAAAAGACAGAAGAATAGGCCTCTTGGATTTTTTCCCCGCCAATCGATGTTTTTCCCCCTCTTTTCTCTATGGCTGCTAGTAGCCGTATTATCTAGTGTTTTTGTTTTTGTTTTTTTAATCTTTTTCCCACAATCAGTCAATACTCCCCTTAGTGGTCGCCTGATGAATCTATGTCTTGGATTATGTACACTGCTAAAGTCATTCTTTATTGTAAGATAGATATTGGAAGGATATTCTTTTTATCATTTATTACTTTCAAAGAGAGGGCGTTTCTCATCCCTTGCTTCCTTGTCTTCCATAGTAATACTTAAAAGAAACTCCTGGGGCTCAAATTCCCAGTTCTAGGGTTTCTCGGTGGCCATTACAAGCATTGTCCTTGCCAAAGAAAGCCTGCAAACAGCCGCGAATGTGTTATCCCTGAGTACTAATATGAAAAGTAGTAAGTAGAGGCTGCCCTGCTGCCCTCTCCCTGCTCCTTCGGACCAAGAAGCTATCTTTGCCAAACTGACTTACTGGGGGCAGGGGTGGCTCTGAAGAGTCACGCATCCTAGTCTTAAAGGAGATTCACTACCTCCTCCCACAGAGCCATGACCTGGAAATCTAAAGTGAGGCGTCACGCGCCGTGATTTAGGTTCCCGTGCCGGCTTTCCCGCTGTCACTGGGGTCTATCGCTTAGCCTTTCTGAGCCTCAGTCATATGAAAAATGACAACACCGTGGTGGTTCTCAGCAGACAGAAGGGGAGCGCCTCTCAGAAGAGCCTGGAATGCCTTTACGGAACACATATTCTTTCTCATTCCTGTGGGGGAAAAAAATATTCTAGGGTCATCTTAAGACACCCACCACCCAATAATACTGCAGGACCGCGAATGCCCCTACTAATTCTAACATAGAGTCTCAAGCACTAGCTCTGCAATAGTAACCTGTGTTAAAGATGTTACAGAATGAACCGACCATGCATTTCAGACCCGGCAGCAGGGGGAAGCACATACCTATGTGCATAGCACAAAACTGGCCCTCAGGTAGTGTTTCCTGGGGAAAAACAACCAGCTTTAATGAAGTCGACTTGTGCATATAACATTAAAATCCATTTATAACAATCTAGAACTCAAGCTCAGATCCAGAGCTAGGCCAAGGCAGCGTTCAGAAGGAAAGTTTTGTCTGTGAACGCTCACCCTTTCCCGGTATGCGTCCCCGTTTTGCTTCTCGAAGTAAGGTTGGGGGACTGGCAGCATCGGCCTGACATATGTCAAAAATGCAGAATTTCGGGCCCCAATCTCAGACCCACTGAGTCGGAATCTACATTTTCACAAGATTCCCAGATGATTCATGTCCACATTGAAGTTTGAAAAACACTAGTGTAACTGCCTAACTACACCCACGTGCAACCCAGAAACCCTCCCCGTTCCCTGTGCCTGACGTCTTCCCATCCTCTCCCGCACACCCTAGCACTCCACAGAAGGTTCCTGCTGGTGTTGGGCTTAGAAAGGAGAGGGTGGTTCTTGTGGCCCAGAAATGCCTGGGTGACTTGGGGACCCCCCCCCAACTGTGTTTCCAACCATCCAGCTGTATTTGTCTTTGGGTAACCACTGAGTGGGGGAACATGGAGACAAGATGCCCCCAAAAGAGATGAAAACCTATTAACATCGACAGCCCACAGTCGCAGAATTGGTTTGCATAAATGTAGAATATATGTATTTTCCAGTATAAAACTATGGCTTTACTTATTTGCATTTGGTGGTTGACTCCTTGAAAGAGTGAAAGAAATAAGCCGGCACCTGTCACCACAGGCCTCACGCCTCGGGCTTCTTCCTGGTTGCTCCATGCCCGCTTTGAAGAAGGATCTTTGTCTAGAATGACTCCTCTGCTGATCTTACTGTTGAAGAGAAAGCAAGCATCAAGCAAATTTCTCTTGGAGAGTGAGTGCTTGGCGGATTAGTCCAAGGATTTGTTTGTGTGCAGAATCAGGGATTCTGAGGAGTAGCTTCAGAATTATTTTAGCAAGAGAAGGCTGCCTTCCCCAGGACCTTCACGTGGGTCCGTGGAGATGGGTGCCGGGCCCCAGGGTTGTGTGAGTCCCTTAGGGAAGATCAGCTGTCACCGGGGAAGCTGACGGTGATGATGCGTGAATCTTGGCGTCAACCCGGAAAACCACACAGCCTTTCTGAAGGCGCCTTGAATGGAAGAAGCCCCTACAGGAGTGAGACACTCTGTGCTCAGATAACAGACAATGGAGGCAAATGCCTGCTGAGTGGATCCCCCATCCCCACTCCTCATTCATTTTGGCCCTGCCTTTATTCTTGGCCTTAGTTTTCCTTCCTCCCTACCCCTATTTTTCCCCATAGGTGGAAGGAAACAGTACAAGACAGGAAGAAGCTCCCTGAGTTAAATCTCGAATTCCCTTTCTTAAGGAAGTCCATGCAGGAGAAGAGAAAGATCTGATCACCAGCCTGCTCCAGATCTAGGCTTGAAGGGATCCAAATTAGTGTATTTTCTAACTTTTTTCCTTGTCTTCTTCCTCCCTTTCCTCTCCATCCCTCTCCTCCCTCCCTTTTTCCTTCCTTCCTTCCTTCCTTCCTTCCTTCTTTCCTTCCTTCCTTCCTTCCTTCCTTCCTTCCTTCCTTCCTTCCTTCCTTCCTTCCTTCCTTCCTTCCTTCTTCTCTGTCTCTTCATGCTCACACTGGGTCCTTTCTTGTTTTCCCTATGCTAAGAAACAATAATAATATAAACTCATGTATCAACATGGCCTGCCTTTATCTGTTTTTTTACCCCAATCCCTCTTCTCTCTATGACTCACCTCAGTTTCAGGTCTCCCAAACCCAGACCCAACCCCCAAGGGTGCTATGTGCTGGCTGGAAAATTACTGCTTAGCTCTTGCCATGGGAACATAGGCGATCACCTATAGGAACTTAACATTCTAACAATAAGCTTTCTGCTTCTGTAACCTCGCTTTCACACCCGACAGGTGGTGAATAGAAGGAAAATAGACCTTTGTGTTCAGACAGAATGAAGAATGGGGGTTGTGGCTTTGAAATGCTGTACCTCGACATTTCGGAGCTGTTTAATTTGGGGTCTGCATACCCCTGGCAGACCCAGCTGGCTGAATAAAGAGTGTGTTTCCTATAACTCACTGAGTTCTGATAGTTCGTGTGTCTTTTGGGGGCTGGTGGCTAGAACATTTGGAGGCCCCAGCGAGATCTCAGGGACAGGTACAGAGGGCAATGCTAAATCATGGTTCTGGGGAAGCTACTGACACTTGCAAACACAGCCGAAAATACGTCAGTAGCTTTAGAGGAAAATTGAAATTCTATTATATGGCGACAAATAGCATCAGAATTTACCTCCTACCAATAGTTCTTATAAAAGTCAAATGGAAAAATATCTGGGCTAGTCTGATGTGTATAAAATTTTCGTAGGGGGCACTTTTTTAGAAATCGTTAAAATGGAAAAATCACAGAATAGAGTTTAGAGAGATCCGTTTCCTGAGTCATCACCAGCAGACATAATTCCCAGTCTTGCATGATTAGGGGAAAGACTGGAGGGCGATGGAGCAGAAAGAGCAGGTTTGGGGGAGGACAGAGCATCATGGAGAGAGGTTGTTGGAACGAAACAGAACTTGCCTTCAAAGTTCTTCCAGCAAATTCCCTTTGGTTGTATTGGAAAATAACGTGTCTTTTTACCTGCCGATGAGGGCTGATCAAGTTATTAGGCATCCCTTCATTGGTAGTACTTGAAGCTTTACTATTAAAGCTAATTTTTTGTGTGTGGATGTCTGCCTTTGAATTCACCCTTCTTCTAGAGTTTTGCTAAATGACCAGATTTAAACTTGCCACTTCAATAGAGTCTCGTGTTCTAAAAGTTTCTTACCTTCTGTGTGTGTTCTGGATCAAGCTCATGGATGCTTCCTAACCTGAAGAAATGCTGGATTTGGGAAGAAGGCTTGCTGAACCAAACCCACTGTGCACAGACTCTGCTCACGACTAGGGCAGGGTGTGGAGATAGCCCGACAAGCGACACAAAGACAGGCCGGGCAACCCCAAATCTCGAGAAAATGTTCTGCAAGAAGATTGCATGCCATTTCTCTGACAGGTACCTTCCCAAGAGCAAAATACCCTAAAAGATACCCGCAGTCCATATGCTTCGTACAAATTAAGGACCAGGTATTGTCAACTCCCCAAAGAGCGGGACATTGGGCTTGGACAACAGGTAGACAAACATATTCTTCGGGCACTTAAAAAAAAAAAAAGAAAGAAAGAAAAGAAAAGCAACCAAAACTCCCTCCCAGGGTACTTATTTGTAGGACATCTTTTACCTTTGCTAAAAGCATTCGCATTTCCAGGCACCACAGTGGCTGGCGAGGTCTCTTGCAGCTGCGCAGGGATTGGGCCAGCAATCTGAGCGGAAAATTACAGGCCCTAACGGAGCACCAGGGCGAGTTCCAGAAGCCGCAGCCTGGGTGCGGGCGGGCCAATCAGAAGCCGCCTGCGCGTAGCGGCAGCCAATTGAAGACCCCGCTGCTTCCCGTCCCACCGGTACTTAAAGGCCGCATCTGCACGACGGCAGCGTGGTCCTTGCGCCGAGGTTTGCGGGCTTCAGCAGTCATGGTGGACCACATCGTGCTCCGCAACGGCGCCAAGATGCCCTTGGTGGGGCTGGGCACGTGGAAGGTAAGGCCCGGGGGGGGTGGGGAGTGCGTCCCGCGCGGCTGTCTTCAGGCTTCGCACAGCCTGGGGCGGAAAGCGACCTGGAGCGACCCTCAGAGGGCGTCCTGCCTGCGAGGGGCCACACTCGCGCTTGCCCGGCCCGCGGCGGGCTCGGCTCCGCCCCTCTGGGAGCCGAGGCCGGGCAGGAAGGCGGGTCAGGCTCGGGCCTGAGCGCTGGGACCAGGGGACTTGCGTGAGGGGCTTGGGAGCGGCCCGCGGAAGGCCGCCCGTGTAGACACTTGGTGGATGGGGACCCCAGGCCCCACCTTGAATCCGAACCCAGCTGGAAAATCGCTAAAAGAGACCGAAGGGAATCGGGGGAAGGAGGTGCCTCCCGAGCCCCCACTGCTCTGGCCCCGGGGAAAGAGACCCGTATAGCCCAGGAGGCGGAGCAGAAAGGGATGGGGGCCACTGAGCGCCAGCTTTCCTGTCCTCAGGGCACTTGTTGCGCCGCCCTTTGTCTTCCTTCTAAATAGTTTGTCCTTAATCGTTTCCATTTTTCTCTCTTGGGAAAGAGCATCTCAAGGAAGCCTGAGACTGCAGGTAATTCAATTAGGTGGCACGAGTTTACCCGGGCCGCATGCATTTTCATGTCCCCAGACGTGCAACGCTGAACCCCTTTAGCCAGGCATGGCTCTTGGGGGTGTTATGTGCGGGGTAGAATTCCACAGAGAATCTGGGCACAGGTGGTTACCACCAGTGGAAAACTCTTAGCAGACGTCGGTATTAAAATTGGCTCCAGAAACCTGCACACCACTGAAATCTCTAAACAGTGTCCCTCAGAAATGGGTAGGGATGAAATGGATAGCCTGCTTATCTGAAAATTAGAGGGCGGGCACAGAGGTAGTATGGGTACTGGGGCAAAACCCAATATTTTTAAGCCTCTTAGAGTTAGTTTCGGGTATTATCTATTACTTTCCACACTATGACCCAGGTTTCCCCAGAAACTTTGAATATGGGCCTGGGCATTGGATATTTACGCACAGACAAGAAAAGACCGTATTGTTTGCACCTTGACATAGTTAGAAATAGAACAGAGGACAGTTTTTACTTTTGCCTTAAAAACTGCAGTTGAAAATTAGTAAACATAACATGGAGAAGAAAAGGATCTAGAAGTTTCCTCACATGGAAAGTATTTCTTGGCCAAAGTTAACAGATTTTGTAAGTTTGTGTTTTCTCCCAAAGAATCCAGTGGTGGCTCTAAGGCTATAATATCAGTTATGACCATGATACCAAGTTGAATTCCATCTGCTGCAGATTATTCTCTTGGAATGGATGCACTTGTTCCCATGCTCTGTGTTCTGTCCCCTCACCCGTTCACAGTAGCTGATGCGCAGACAGCAGATGTCCACAGCTGCTAATGCCCCTGGGGAGTTCCCTTTCCATTCTTCCCTAACCCAGCTCTCCAGAGGAATGTGCCCTGTTCAGTCAACTGTCTGTTGCAGACATGTTTATCTTTCACATTTCTGGTCTGAGCAGGAGGTGGAGTAAGTGTCTATGTGGTCAACCTGTGAAGCTTGATGGCTATACAGGCACTTCCCTCTGCTCAACAGCCAGGCTCCCCATACCTGTCCTGGTTACCCAGATGTTTTGAGCACAGACAGCCATTGAGTTTCTGAGCAGCTCTGTCTACAAACCATATGGTTAGCTTCCAGGATTCTTATACGACGAGAATTGAAGCCCAGGCATTTGATGCATGAGGAACATTCTTGACTTTATGATAATCTCCCAGAACTGCTTTAAAAAAAAAAAGTGATTACTAATATCGGAATTCATGCATGGAAGGAGAAACTAAAGTGCAGGGGTTTACTGATTGAGCTCAGAAACCAAATGGGAATGGGGTTTCTCATTTGGGAAAAAAACAGTGCTTTTTGAAATATTTTAAGCCAGGGATCCCAACCCCCAAGCTGCGAACCGGCACCAGTCTGTGGTCTCTTAGGAACCCAGCCGCACAGCAGAAGGCTGGCGGCGGGCAAGCGAGCGAAGCTGCTGCTGTGTTTGCAGCCACTCAGCGCAAGCATCACCACCTCAGCACCACCTCAGGTCATCAGGCTTCAGATTCTCGTAAGAGCACTGGTCCCTTGTGCCAAAAAGGTTAGGGATCGCTGTTTTGAGCTGTTTGCAGGAAATGATCCCCTTCATTGTTCTGGGAACCTAATAGACTCAGATGAGGGGGGAATATTTTATGCAGCGGTTTGTAAATCAGCACGTGTGAAGACACGAGGAGCGAGATGGCTTTGGCACATGTTTTTAAGGGGCCCTGTGCTGCTAGGAAGCCTTTGTCAGATTCCCATAAAATGAAGCAACATGGCATTTCCCTCTTTCTGTCTGAGAGCAAGTAGTTTAGAATGTGCTTCAGAAGCTCTCCTTGGCTTTACGTAGCTGGCATAGGGGCAGGAGCTTCAGCGAGAGCCGGTAGGCTCACACTGGCCTTCATGTGGGTTGTGTGCAGACTGTGTGTTTTGTTTTGTTTTGGGTTTTAACTCCATGCCTTCTGTTACCTTTCAGTCCCCTCCAGGCAAGGTGGTGGAAGCTGTGAAGGTAGCGATTGACTGTGGGTACCGCCACATTGATGGCGCTCATGTGTACCAGAACGAGGAGGAGGTGGGGATGGCCATCCAGGAGAAGCTGAAGGAGCAGGTGGTGAAGCGTGAGGACCTCTTCATTGTCAGCAAGGTGCAGTTCTGCAGGGGAGCCTGGGGGGTAGAGGTGTCGTTCATGTTTATCCATTGGGGGCATCAGCTCAGGAGCCAAGGTCATACTCTGGGGCTTCATTATACAGCTACAGTTATCACTTGGCAGGTGATTCTTCCAGGGGAAAATGTGTTGACTCTAGACCGTGGAGGGCTCCAGAGCTTGCCCATTCGCGGCTGTCAGGTGGAGGGCATTCCATCTGGATCTATCGTTTAGAGCCCCTTGCTGATGAGGCCGAGGTCGTGGGTTGGTGCTCCCTCCCCAGGGAGTCGTCTTTGAGGATGGAACTTGGTTCCCATCTGCAGACTGGATCTGCACTGCCGACCACCGTCTTTTACCTGGAGGCTGCTGGTGCCCAGAGGACACCTGCTGGGTGGGTGAGGCTGGCTCCTTGGAAACCAGCCTAGTGGGAAATCACCCTGAGAACTCATGTAGGGCCTAGGGCTGGCGTGCCGACCTGTTCATTCTGTTTTATGCCTTTAGTTTGGTCTTGAGAGGTGCCATTGTCCTGCCTGCCTTTGGAGAGTTAGGATCCGTAATGTGAAATGGAATCGCTGTGATCACCATTTATAGCGTCACGGCGACATGGGTTAGAGGGAGAGGAAAGTGAATTCTTGGCTTTGAAGCCCTCTGGCTCCATACCAGAACATGGCTTCCGGTGCTCATGATAAGACGTGTTCTCTTGCTGGCTTCAGCTGTGGTGCACATACCATGAGAAAAACAAGGTGAAGGGAGCCTGCCAGAAGACGCTCAGCGACCTGAAGCTGGACTACCTGGACCTCTACCTTATTCACTGGCCGATGGGCTTCAAGGTATGGGACACAGGGGTCAGGTGTAGCCTGATACGTGCTAGGCCCTCCTTTATTAGCAGGTTCGGAGTATGCACCTGCTGTGTGTGTGTCTCTACTGCTCAGGGTATAGTCCTTAGAGCAGTAGCAGTGACAACACTTGGGAGCTTGTTAGAAACCAGTCTCAGGTCTCACCCAGGGCTTCTGAATCTGAATCCCAGGTGGCTCAGAGGCACATTACGGAGTTTGAGGAAAACTGCACTGGGTCATTTGGTGATTGTATCATTTACAACTTAGGGATAGCAAACTTGGCTCAAGTGACACTTCTGCACATAATCCTTGGGCGTTATCAGTGCTCCCCGCCCTCTGCCTGTGTATGCATGTGGATTCCTACATACTAGACACGTGCACCATTCTGTCGATCAACATTTCTTGGCAGCGTAACTGCATGCACAAAAGGAATCTAACGTTGTTGTATCCTTTGCCTTCATTCCAGCCACAACTCAGTTTTGTTTTGTCAGAGAGGTGGAAGCGTGGCCTTTACCCCATTGCTCTCTCTTTATTGCACATTGGTGTATCAGAGCCTGATTTTATTTATTTATTTATTTATTTTTTATGATACGCCTGCAAGGCTCAGTAAGGTGACAGTTCATAGGCCAGTGATCCAGCCAGGACCTGGACCCCATGAGTCCTGGTCTTGAGTCCTTTCCTCACCCACACACTCCAGCCCATGGTGGGGTTTATCTCACTTACCGAGAAAGGTCCGTCTGACAGTCAGCAGCAACCATTTGTAGAATAAGCATCTGGGGGCGTCAGGAGTTGTCTGCCTTTTTCTTTTTCACACTGACACACTGATTTGCCCTTGATTATCTTCTAAAACTTAGCCAGCTACTGTAGTTTAGAATATTTTTAGAGCTTTGCTTTCAAAGAGGCAGCTCCCACAGCAGCTCTAGGAAGGATTGTCACTGAATGTCTGTTTTTGATTTTAATGACAGCCCGGGAACGAATTTTTCCCAGTGGATGCGGAAGGCAATGTGATTCCCTCTAATACTGATTTTGTGGACACGTGGGCGGTAAGGCTGTCTCTGATTTGGCATTCTTCTTCCTTGCTGGTTTTCTGTTGTCCTTGTGAGTGGACAAGGTGTAACTGTTCTGCTCTGCCATTTTTTTTTTCACTGCTTTTTGTTCTTCTGTCACTGTTTTTGCTCTTCCTGGCTCATTAAAGCCAGCCTTGCTTTTTTCTTGGTGTCTTTTGGACTTCTCAACGGTCAACTTGCTGGCACGGGATAGTAAGGGTAGGACTGGTGCTAAAGGTGCTTCGGCGTCTTGTCCTTTTGGGCACCTGTCAGCAGCAAGCAGAGCGTTTTCTGTCTTCAGGCATGGAAGAGCTGGTGGATGAAGGGCTGGTGAAAGCTATCGGAGTCTCCAACTTCAACCATCTCCAAATCGAGAGGATCTTAAACAAACCTGGCTTAAAACATAAGCCGGTGGTTAACCAGGTAGGCATCCAGCAGGGAAGCTGGTGTGGATGGCAGGCTTTGTTACCGTGTGATCCTGGCAGCCATTTCCTGTCCGTGGCACCCTGGGAGCCGCCAGGGGGCGAGTTTGAGGGCCGTGGCAGAGTCCTCATGTATGATTCAGAATGACAGTGGCACGTCTGGTAGGAGAGAGGAGAGGTTGGAGCCCAGCTTGTGATGATGGGTCAGGGTCTCACAGATTAGCAGCTTGCAGACATGGAGGTCCTCAAGCCTGTCACTGTTGATGAGGGGCCAGAAAAACCCTTAGGGCCTGAGGCCGCATACATCAGTAACAAGATTATTTTGTTAGTGTCGAGGCCACCAGCTGGGAAACAGAGATAGTTGTCACAGCTTATGTGGGAGACAGGACGTTGGTTACACATAAGTTTCTGTCTTTGAGGGAAGGGACTTAGCACGGGAAAACTCCTGTATGTCCCATCACCTGTGCCCACGCTGCTGCCATCAAACCTCTTGTTTCCATTTGCAGATCGAGTGCCACCCATACCTCACTCAGGAGAAGCTGATCCAGTATTGTGAGTCCAAAGGCATTGTGGTGACGGCCTACAGTCCCCTTGGCTCTCCTGAGAGGCCCTGGTGAGTTTCCACGGGACGATGTTTTCTTACTGGTGAGTGAGGATTAGAAATGGCTAAAGAGAAAAATTCAGCATCAAGGAAGATGCTCTGGGGCTAATTTGCAGACCTTCCCAGGAGCCTCTTGTTGGGCTTCCTGCTTGGTATTTTTGGTAGCAAGAGACCTGCTCTTGTTCCAAAGGGTTGTGAGTTCATAACCAAACTTCAGATCAGGACACTGGTGGCCGAGGTTGATGGGTGTTAGGATGAGGCGAGCTGGCTGCCGTGAGTGGTGGTGATGATACTGCTTACATGGGCCATCTTTCCGTCTCCAGGGCCAAGCCGGAGGACCCTTCCCTGCTGGAGGATCCCAGGGTCAAAGCGATCGCTAACAAGTACAAGAAAAGCACAGCCCAGGTACGGCCGTTTCCAGGCCTCGTGACTGCTCCCAGACCGTCTGTATTTGTGGTAGGCCCGGTGAGCCAGGAGGGACAGATGACCGAGCCTAGTCAAGCCCTTCCCAGAAGTGCAGCTTGGGGTCCTGGGATGTGTGGTTGAAAGGGCACCAAGATGGGAGTTAGAAGACTTCTGTGTGGTCCGGGGTGGTGGTACCTGCCCCACCAGTGTCCCAGGCCGCGGCGAGGGTCAGCAGCTGCCCCTGTAGGTGAAAGCCCGTCTCCGCGCAAAGGGGCGCGCCTTCCTCAGCCGCTGCAGGGGACCCTCCCTTCTCCCCCGTGGCAGTGAAGGGTCTCCTGGCAGGTCGTACTTCTGGGGGACATGGAAGCGCGTGGTGGAGGCTGAGGGCAGGGCTCTGGGGCCAGACCTGGACCCCCCCATGTTGGGCGTGACCCTGACATCTCTGCACCTCGGTTTTCTCACACATGCGCTTCTGGAATTTCCCCCTCCGGTTATGGATGTATCACATGAAGGGAGACAGTGACAGAGTTCACGGGGCACGTGTACACTCGGCACATGTGTTCACAGGTTCTGCTCCGGTTCATCACGCAGAGGAACTTGGTGGTGATCCCCAAGTCCGTGACGCCCACGCGCATTGCTGAGAACATTCAGGTAAGGTCCTGCCTGGTCGGCCCACATTTTCCTTCACAGCGCCTCTCGTCCCGTCCCTGCAGGGCCGCGTGCGGGACCCCCACCCTCTGTCACTGCGCGGCCAGCCGCAGTGAGTGCAGCGGGCACACCGCACACTGAGGATGGTGGCCGAGACTCCGTGGCCGTCCCGTGCACGTGCAGTCCTGTGCCGAGGCTCCTCAGTGACCGCGTCGGCCCTGAGAGTTTGCATCAGGGCTTCGTTAGCCCGGTGCCTCAGTTCCCCCATCGGTAAAGCAGTACCTGTTTTGAGGGTTGTCATGAAGATGAAAAAGATACATCAAAGGAAGGGTTGCACACGACGCCTGGTGCCTTAGTAGGTGCTCAGGAAGCGCGCTGCTGTCCTGTGATCGTCCGTGGACTGCAGACCCTCCGGGCCATTAGCCGGCCCAGCCCTTCTGCCAGGACTCCACCCCACAAAGGGCAGAGCAGCAGGGCCGGTGTCGGGGCACCAGCGACATGTGCCTAGGCCAGGACCCACGGCACGTTCCAGGGCGGGTCGGACCGCTCTCACCCCGTGGGGGGGGGGATGGGGTCTGTGCCGTGCAGGGCAGTGGGGGTGAAGAGCCGCTCCAGGGGTCCCGCTGCCGGGATCCTCTGCCAGCCAGGGCCATGTGCTCTCCACCTAGGCTTTGGTTCCAAGCAGCTGCTCCCACAGTGAGATGCTGATTTTGCCTGTCCCCTGGCCGCAGGCTATTGCTGTGACATGTGTCATTGGTCCCCTGGGCGCCTGGGGTGAGGCCTGGGGAGGGCCGTGGTGGGGAATATATGGTGTAGTAGGGGAGGATTTCTTCCTTCTTCAGATGTTTTAACGAATCGAGATAAAGTGGTAAAACGGACCCCTTGGGAAACACTTACGTTGCTGGAGATAGTTCCTTTGTTTCGTATTTTATCTTTCACGTGTTAGAAGAGAAACATTTTCAGTGACTACTCTCAGAGCAATACAGTAGTTTCGCATCTTGCTGTGTAGTTTGTGCACATTTTGGCGCAGCTGTGACCACAGGTTTGCAGAGGGATTTGCCCACACGTCCTGCGCTCGTCCGGTGCCAAGGACACTCCAGGCTGCAGCATGGGGCTTGCCCACCGGCCTGCACACCGGCCACGTCCTCCCCAGCAGACCGGGCCTCATGCGGATGGGTCTTTTCTTGTCTGGCCCTCTCTGTCAAAACCATACGTCTCTTCTCAGGCCTGTCTCACATCCCTGACCACAGCCTTCCGTCCCCAGCCGGAATTCTGACTTCCTCTGGCCTTCCTGAGTGCTTTGTGCAATGTTTACACATGCGCAGTTAACGATTCCTTGTATTATAGCTGTCGTCCTTCCTTTGCTTCATTGTAAACTGCGGCAAAGACGTGTCTTCCCCATCATTGTTCGTCCTGTCACAGTAGAAGTGCTTGGTGGTGGTCTGGGAATGAACTAAATGGAGTAAAAGGCATCATTTTGCTTGACGGCTCTGGACAGGAAGGGCTGTTAGGTTCCCAGCCAGAACACACGGCTCCTTCGAATGGTAAACATGGTCGAGTCTCCCTCCCCCTGTTCCCGCGCAAGGCAGCTGCTTAGCAGTGGTCCTGCACAGAGCCGCTGGGATAGTCTGTTTGAGCTTTACTTGCAGAGCTACTGGATGTGTTTTTCCTTTTAGATTTTTGACTTTGAACTGAGCAGTGAGGACATGGCCACCTTACTCAGCTACAACAGGAACTGGAGAGCCTGTGACTTGAAGAGGTGAGCGAGTCCCGGGAGGGCATCAGATGCTGCAGAGCGAAAGCCTGAGTCCTGAAGGCCGTGGCGGCCAGTGCTGCCCTCACAGCGGTTCTCACGCTGGCGCACTGCCGCACGTTCCCATCCAGGTGAAGCAGCAGGCAGTCACACATCTGTCAGCTGAGCTACACGCCGCCTCGGGGCAGGTGCCGGGGCATCTGCTCTAGTCTCTTCTCCCGGCCCAGGTGCATTGTTGGCCTGGCCTGCAGTCGCCACAGATTTTGGCATTTCATTTTCAAATCTTAGCGACTCATCTGAAACCAGATGAGAGCCATCCCTGGTGGTGCCTGCCCACCTTCCTGGGAGAATGTGCCTGTGACTCTTTATGTTATAATGTTATAAAGGGGTTTAGTAGAAAGACTGTGGGCATAAGATTGTCCCAGCTGTCACCGATAAGCCTCTTGACTCTGAGAAAGGCGCTCTGCCCCTCTGGCGGGCAGTGGGCCTACAAGCCCGCCAGCGGCTCATTCACTTGCATTCCCTCTGATTTACAGTTTGGGGTCCGAAGGAGTCTGACAGTAGGTTATTTATTTTCCCTTCCTATCAGTACAAAAACTAAATAAAGTTTAAACTCCTTTTCTGCTTTGAAGAAGAAACGTCCCACTTTTCAGTGGGGACTAAGAACTTCCTCTGTCACTGTTACTGTCTGACCTCTCTACTGTTTCTACTCTGTCTCTTTGAGTAGTTGGTCACTCTTCTAAGCAAAGTTCAAACATTCGCTGAGACAGGGTAGGGTGACAGCATCGTCTCTCCAGCCTCTGCTCTTTCAGCAGCTCAGAGTGGCATTCCCCGTGGGAGATGTCCACCAAGTGTGCATCTTGGGTGATACTTCTGGGCTTCAAGTGTGGACATGCCTGGTGAGCATGTCGCTGTCACGCCATGGCCTCAGATTCAAAACAGGCCACAGCGTTTACTACGGGCAGCCCCAAACCAGGGCCCTTCCTGATGTCCCCGTTTACGTTAATGGTGTTTCACCTGTAGACATTAAAATCACTTGGATCTGGTGGGCAAGAGAGAGGAGACGTGAATGAATCACTCACCGAGTTACATCTCTTTTGCTTTGAGAATCTGTGTTGTTCATTCGGTTCCCTTTCCCACCCCACTGCTGACATAGAGTATTGAAGTTTTCAGGTGGTTTCTAATTGGTCCCTTTACAACTAGACTCTTTCCCCTCTCCAGTGCCATTCTGGAAACCGCTGCCGGATAATTCTGTGGGCCACTGGTATTTAATAGGAATAGGTCAGGGCTAGAATGGGAAGGAGAAGCTGTCTCAGTATTCCCAGGTCACCCAGGAGGAGTTTTCCTAGCCACATACATACACATACATTGCCTTTTTTGAGCATTTATCATGATGCCAAGCTTGTGTGCTAATGGCAGTGTTCTATGCCTCAGGTTCATAGGATGCAAAAAGAACAAAAGCAGACCATGGGGAACTGTTCAATATTTGAGTAAGGGTCACATGTCCCACGCTGGGTTCACCCCGGGCCTTGCACACTCTGCCAGTCAGTCTTTCCAACATCGTTGCCATGACATTACTAACACAGGCGGGCTGCCCCCAGGCGCAGGCCCAAGACTGGCAGTCTCAGAACTGACTCTTGCCTCAGGCGCCTCTTTCTGCCCAAATCGCGAGAGTCATCATTTCTTCGTTTTGTAGCTGGTTACATTTGAAATCTCTTCTTAAGTAGTTAACATGTTCCTCTTTACTCCTGGCAGCTTTGCCGCCCACAAGGATTATCCGTTCAGAGAAGAGTACTGAAGCCCTGGCTGCCCGCTCCGCCCCAGCGGACCTGCTGCCATTTTCCCCGCCTCATTCTTCCTGTTCGTAGCATAGTGCGGCCCGTGTCCCTCCGTGGCGGGTCAGCGACCTGCACGTGAACCGACAAGGCTTTGGCCAGCTTGGCGTCGAGTTGAAGAGCAGTGTCATCCATTCGAATTCCCTTTCTGTTTTCTCTTCTTTCTTGTCCAGCTCAGGAAATACAGCCCTGATATCCTTTTCTACTATCTTGTATCTACAAAGTGCCACTAACAATTGGATTTTGACTGTGTGGAACTATAATCCTTTCAGCCAGACTTCTTGCCGCCAATAAAAACTTTTGTGAGCTTGATGCTATTAGTTGCAACGATTCATCACCTTCTGTCCCACTTGACCTCTATCCCATCGATCCCCATAAAGCAGGCCATTCCGCTCTGCAACAGGCACAAGGACTCGGCACCTTTCCCTGGAGTGGGGACCCCTCGCCCTGGCACTTCATCCGTTTAGCTTGAGGGTGGCGGGTCTCACCTGACTGCACGTTGCGGTCACTGGAGGTGCTTTACATGTCTGGACCTTACCCATGGTGGTGGTCTGGTCCTGGGGGGACTTGCCAGGACATCTTGCATTCGTAAGCCCCCCTGGGGATTCTGGGCAGCCAAGATGAGAGCCACAGCATTAGGGCCAAGCCAGGCATCACTGCTTTTGCAATTTCACAAATGCCTCTGTCCTCCTACCTGGGAAGGCCAAGCCCTGTGTCCTCAGCAGCGCTCCTCACAAGGGACTGCTCTCGAGCTCGTCGTCCCCACCAGGAAAGACAAGCATCAACAAATGGTCTCCCGTCAGCTCGTGCTGCCACAACAAAAGGTCACGGACCGGGTGCCTTAAACAGCAGAAACCTATTTCTCACAGTTCTGGAGACCGGAAGTCCAAGATCAAGGTGTCAGCAGATCTGGTGTCTGGTGAGGGCCCACTGCCCCGTTTGCAGACAGTCGTCTTCATGTTGTATCCCGATATGGTGGAGAGTGGGGGATGGGGAGTGAGGGGCAAGAGAGAGAGGAGAGGGAGAGCAATCTCCTGTGTATTCTCATGAGGACACTAATCTCATCATGAGGCTCCACCCTCATGGCCCAATTATTTCCCAAAGGTCCTGCCTCCACACCATCACGTTGAATATTAGGATTTCAACAAATGAACGGGGGTGGGGGAGACAAACATTCAGTCCACACAAGTAATTGATAAGCAATTTGTGAACAGGTACTTTGAGGCAAGGCAAATCTCCTGTTCCCTAGCAAACGTTTTATCTACTCACTCGTTTAAGTACCCATTGATGTTATTGGATGGACTGTTTATCAAGATGATTGCCAAAATCGTTCTTTTCTAATTCCATCATTTCTTCGAGATTCATTAGTTGACAAAACACTGTGACGAAAAGGTTTCTGTGTCCTTTATTCATCTTGGTGTAGTCTCATGGATCCTTCTTTTATTCACTGGGTCATAATCCATCAGTGCCACTATTTTATGCGCTGATCGAGCTCACCTCCATGTCTTTGGTGAGTCCTCATCATTCGCTGAGCACTCCCATACTTTCCGGGGGGAAAAATCTGTTCCCTGTGTCAACCTTGGAATTAGCTATTTCTCCAAGTAACCCGAGTTTCTTTTCATGCAAAATAGTTCATATATACCTGTAGTTACACAAATCTTTATAGGTCTATTTCTATACCAATCTTTTTATATGGAAAACCACGAGCTCACACTAATTCTAATGGAATTCCACAGGGTTCATTCTAGTTTTGTATGTATCTTTTCATAGTCGTAACCTCTTCCGGTAAGCATGAATTTTACTATTCCTCTTTATATTGTGCAGTATGCAAATTTAAATGCAAATAGAGTATTTAACTCACAGGCAGAACCATAAACATTACCAGATTCATATTTTGGAGCTCATACACACAGATGTGTGTTATTCTCACCCAAACAGTGGAAACACTGCACAAAACTTTCTTTCACTTCTTGATACGCACACACTCTTCATTTGGTTTACTAATGAGTAAAGATGCACCAAAAGGAAAGGAACTGTGGTTTGCCCTCTTTACCCCTTTCTTCTATGTCATTTTCAGTATAAGTGACTGTGTGACAAACAGAAGTAACGAGAGTAAGGGTTCCTATGATTAGGTCAGGATGACCGGAATGGTCTTCCTATCTTAATGTAAGGTCCGCTGATGGACCTTAATTGCACCTGTAACATTCCTATACCATACAATATAACATAACGATGTAAATGCTACTATAGTCAAAGATTCTGCCCGTACTCTAGGGAAGAAGATGATACAGGAGTTAGGGTCCATGAAGGCTGTTTTAGAATCTGGCCTACTGCATCTTCCTTGAGAGAGACAATGGCTGGAGATTTGAGGAAGCTATGAAGTTCGTTTTCACAGCCCCCACTGGGCCTGGCTCGGAAGAGGAAAATGGATAAATGGATAAAGACCCAGTAAATCCTCCAGTCAAATCAGACAATTTGGTTCTTCCTTAAGGAAATCAAGCCTCAGATATGGGAATAGACTGCCCGAGGCACAATTTCCTCATCCAGGTAGAGGGCAATGCTAAGTCATGGTGCTGGGGAAGCTGCTGACACTTGCATCACCTTGGATGAAGATAACACAGAGTGCAAAGAGAGACCCGAGAGAATGAATAAATACAGAAACAAACAGGCTATTGAGAAAAGTCGGGATAAATATGATTCAGACGAACTCGAGATGCTACTTGGGTAACAAATTAATACAAAAAGCCAGTTCTGTTCAAATATTGGACATTCAATTATGGGCATGATAATGTGTCAGGCACTGTAGTGGATTGAACAGTGTCTCCAAAAAGTCCATTTGTACCCAGAACCTCAGAATGTGACTTTATTCAAACAAGCTCTTTGCAAATATTAGTGAAGATGAGGTCATACTGGATTAGAGTGGGTCAATAGATCCAATGAGCGGTGTCCTTGTAAGAAGGCTATGTGAAGGCGGGGGCAGAGATTGGGATGAAGCTACAAACCAAGGAATCCCAAGGATTGTTGGCAGTCACCAGAAGCTGGGAAGACAGAGAAGGATTCTTTCCTAAAGTCATGAGAAACTGTAGTCCTGACAACAACTTGATTTTGAACTTCTAGCCTCCAGAACTGTGAAAGAATATGTTTCTGGTATTTGAAGTCATCAAATTTGTGATAATTTGTTATTGCAGCCTTAGGAAAACTAATGTATATACTAAGAAAGAAAGAAAAACTGGAATAATCTGAATATTGCTGTTCATAGGAAAACAGCAAAGGTTATGAATTTAGCTTATTAATAAATATGAGAGCCATTATCTTTCTTTAATTTCCAGGATCCTTCAGAGGTTGAGGCGGTGAGGTGCAGGTTTTCCAATTTTAATAGCTCAAAGCACCTGGCAGGCTGACATACAGACTGTCTTTGAGTTTGCTTCTCACCTGAGCTGTTAGCATCTCTTGGCTCATGGAGAGTGGTACTGTGGCCATTCTCCTCCACTCCTGCTTCTCTGGCCTTTGAAAGCTATGTTCTGGTAGAAAGCAAATCCAAGGACTATGGCCGATCACCAAGCCGTGTTCAAATCATACTTAGGAAGGAATTGATAATGAGGAGAATGCAGCTGTTTCTAGTAGGGACTAGAATCAAAGCAAGAATAACTAGGGCTTTTGTTTTTGTTCTTGTTTTTGTTTTTTTAAATGCAACATTTCCCCATATCAGCCTATGTATTTACCTCTGGTTAAATTCAAGTGAAACAAAAAAAGTTGTGTAATTCATTAATAGGAACATAATTATTTTATCCTATAACCTAAGCTCTTTAATCAAGGAAATCATAATTATAATTATATAAAGGAAAAAAAATTTTTAAGTATGTTAAAAGCACACAAAAACAATCCCATAGATTTTTTATGAAAGTCTAAATGAATAGGAAGAATATTAAAAAGTATATCGGTCAAGGTCCAACCAGAGAACAGAAACCACTCTAAGATTTGTGAAGTCATGTCATCTGGGGGAGATAGAATCAAGGTGGAGGGTGCCTGGCAAGACCTGGCCCAGAAAGGAAATGTGACTTCTTTTGGAGTTGACATTCAAGGTAGAAAGTGAGGGAGAAACCCCTGGCTCTCCCTTCCTCCTGTCCTCCAGTCCCCTAATAGCAACTCCCATTGACCATCTGCTAAGCTTTCTGGCTAAGAAGCCTGGGAAATGTAGTTTGTAGACCCCCCCCCCCCCCCCCACAGGGGACTTCAGGGCAGGAAGCAAGTAGGCAAATGACCAGCAGAGGAAGGAATTGGCACCTCACCAGCCTGAGGATGGGTGTCACCTGTAGGAAGTAAATCAGAATATGGATGGGGAGGGGTGCAGAGCGGTGCTCCACTATACTGTTTACCATTTATTTCATTAATAATGTTTGAAAAATGTTGGAAGCCAATATGGCAAAATGTTATCATGTTAAATTGGTAAGGTGGGGAGTCAGCTGCTCATTATATTATTCTCTGCATTTCTGTGTCATTGGAATATGTCATAAGAAGAAAGTATTATAGAAAAAAAAATTCCAGATTAATTAATGGCAATAGGAAATATTTTCCTTGTTCCGACACACCTCTCTTCCCCCCCAGTAGGTAAACTGAACACTTCATAATTATTAGACAATTGCCAGCCCTCCGCTCAATTTGCTATCTCCCTTCCTCCTCACGACAACCCTGTGCTTTAAAAATAACTAAAATAAAGAAAGTGTCTTGGGACAGTGTCTGGGATCATAAAGCTGATAAGTGGTGGAGCTGGGATCCGAACAATCTCCGAGAGACAAATGCTCTTGTCGCTGAGCTATAGGACTTAACTGAAGAGCATAGAAAATGACCCGTTAACAACATGGATAGGATCTTCATCTGCTAATCTTCTCCACATATTTATTTAGGATTTGGGCCCTGGACCGGTTGTGTTTAGAATAAATTGTTAACACCCTTGTGAGTTCCTTCAAAACGAAACTTTGTGATAACAAAGTGATACATGTTCATTATAGAAAAATTGGAAAATGTAAAAGATTATAAATAAGGAGATATAAACCTCCTATATTCTCACCAGTCAAGATCACATTGCCAGATTGCTGTTTTTCTCCAGCCTTTTTTCTGGGTGTATATATGTTTCTAATACAGTGTTAAACTTACTACCATGAAACAAATTTTTCTCTAGATTTTTTAAATTCTTCTTAAAATTTTTTACATCATTTTTAGTGGTTGTAAAAGATTCTATTTTATAGATACATTATTATTTATCCTATCATTTTTCCTATTCTTAGACATTTAGCTTATTTCTAGTTTCTATTATAAATAAATATATTTTAAGGAACTGTGAGTAAAGCATGGGACACATTTTGGTTAATTTTAGGCTAGTTCTCCAGAAGTAGGATTACGTGGTCAAAGAGAAGTTATTTTGGCTTATCACGTGAGATATGGTTCAAAATCGAATTTTTTTACCAGTGCCATTTATACAATGACACACCCTCGCCCCGCGGTTTGTGATGGTTATAAAGCATTTATCATTTTATTTTCTAATATTATAAAAGTCATATACATACAGTGTATATATGCTCTAGAAAAATATCAGTAGAGAATATAGAAAAAATTATGCACGAAAATGAAGACCATCCGTATACCCACATTTAGAAACCACCCCTACACTATACCCTTTAAATAATTAAAAGGGATCATGCTTTATTTCGAGCCATCAAGGAGTTCCCCTGCACTTACAGTGACATACAGACTTCCAGATTGACTACAACCTCGATACACTGTCCCTGCACCGCCTCGTCTTGTGCCACTCTTCCTCTGCTTATTATCTGCCACACTTGCAGGCCTCCTTGTTGTTTCTCTCAGAGGCCAACTTCTTTCCTGTCCCAGGACATTTGCATTTGCTTTCCCCTGTGCCTGCAATCTTCTGCTGGCCCTTAGCAGGGCTGCCTTCTCCCTTTATGTCTCAGTTCAAATGTCTGCTTCTGATGATGGCTCCTTCCCTGGCCTAAAATCGTTTCCAAGAAGGGTAGGCAGTAAAAGACAGAAGAATAGGCCTCTTGGATTTTTTCCCCGCCAATCGATGTTTTTCCCCCTCTTTTCTCTATGGCTGCTAGTAGCCGTATTATCTAGTGTTTTTGTTTTTGTTTTTTTAATCTTTTTCCCACAATCAGTCAATACTCCCCTTAGTGGTCGCCTGATGAATCTATGTCTTGGATTATGTACACTGCTAAAGTCATTCTTTATTGTAAGATAGATATTGGAAGGATATTCTTTTTATCATTTATTACTTTCAAAGAGAGGGCGTTTCTCATCCCTTGCTTCCTTGTCTTCCATAGTAATACTTAAAAGAAACTCCTGGGGCTCAAATTCCCAGTTCTAGGGTTTCTCGGTGGCCATTACAAGCATTGTCCTTGCCAAAGAAAGCCTGCAAACAGCCGCGAATGTGTTATCCCTGAGTACTAATATGAAAGTAGTAAGTAGAGGCTGCCCTGCTGCCCTCTCCCTGCCTTTGGACCAAGAAGCTATCTTTGCCAAACTGACTTACTGGGGGCAGGGTGGCTCTGAAGAGTCACGCATCCTAGTCTTAAAGGAGATTCACTACCTCCTCCCACAGAGCCATGACCTGGAAATCTAAAGTGAGGCGTCACGCGCCGTGATTTAGGTTCCCGTGCCGGCTTTCCCGCTGTCACTGGGGTCTATCGCTTAGCCTTTCTGAGCCTCAGTCATATGAAAAATGACAACACCGTGGTGGTTCTCAGCAGACAGAAGGGGAGCGCCTCTCAGAAGAGCCTGGAATGCCTTTACGGAACACATATTCTTTCTCATTCCTTGTGGGGGAAAAAATATTCTAGGGTCATCTTAAGACACCCACCACCCAATAATACTGCAAGACCGCGAATGCCCCTACTAATTCTAACATAGAGTCTCAAGCACTAGCTCTGCAATAGTAACCTGTGTTAAAGATGTTACAGAATGAACCGACCATGCATTTCAGACGTGACCAGCAGGGGGAAGCACATACCTATGTTCATAGCACAAAACTGGCCCTCAGGTAGTGTTTCCTGGGGAAAAACAACCAGCTTTAATGAAGTCGACTTGTGCATATAACATTAAAATCCATTTATAACAATCTAGAACTCAAGCTCAGATCCAGAGCTAGGCCAAGGCAGCGTTCAGAAGGAAAGTTTTGTCTGTGAACACTCACCCTTTCCCGGTATGCGTCCCCGTTTTGCTTCTCGAAGTAAGGTTGGGGGACTGGCAGCATCGGCCTGACATCTGTCAAAAATGCAGAATTTCGGGCCCCAATCTCAGACCCACTGAGTCGGAATCTACATTTTCACAAGATTCCCAGATGATTCATGTCCACATTGAAGTTTGAAAAACACTAGTGTAACTGCCTCCTAACTACACCCACGTGCAACCCAGAAACCCTCCCCGTTCCCTGTGCCTGACGTCTCCCCATCCTCACCCGCACACCCTAGCACTCCACAGAAGGTTCCTGCTGGTGTTGGGCTTAGAAAGGAGAGGGTGGTTCTTGTGGCCCAGAAATACCTGGGTGACTTGGGGACCCCCCCCAACTGTGTTTCCAACCATCCAGCTGTATTTGTCTTTGGGTAACCACTGAGTGGGGGAACATGGAGACAAGATGCCCCCAAAAGAGATGAAAACCTATTAACATCGACAGCCCACAGTCGCAGAATTGGTTTGCATAAATGTAGAATATATGTATTTTCCAGTATAAAACTATGGCTTTACTTATTTGCATTTGGTGGTTGACTCCTTGAAAGAGTGAAAGAAATAAGCCGGCACCTGTCACCACAGGCCTCACGCCTCGGGCTTCTTCCTGGTTGCTCCATGCCCGCTTTGAAGAAGGATCTTTGTCTAGAATGACTCCTCTGCTGATCTTACTGTTGAAGAGAAAGCAAGCATCAAGCAAATTTCTCTTGGAGATGAGTGCTTGGCGGATTAGTCCAAGGATTTGTTTGTGTGCAGAATCAGGGATTCTGAGGAGTAGCTTCAGAATTATTTTAGCAAGAGAAGGCTGCCTTCCCCAGGACCCTCACGTGGGTCCGTGGAGATGGGTGCCGGGCCCCAGGGTTGTGTGAGTCCCTTAGGGAAGATCAGCTGTCACCGGGGAAGCTGACGGTGATGATGCGTGAATCTTGGCGTCAACCCGGAAAACCACACAGCCTTTCTGAAGGCGCCTTGAATGGAAGAAGCCCCTACAGGAGTGAGACACTCTGTGCTCAGATAACAGACAATGGAGGCAAATGCCTGCTGAGTGGATCCCCCATCCCCACCCTCATTCATTTTGGCCCTGCCTTTATTCTTGGCCTTAGTTTTCCTTCCTCCCTACCCCTATTTTTCCCCATAGGTGGAAGGAAACAGTACAAGACAGGAAGAAGCTCCCTGAGTTAAATCTCGAATTCCCTTTCTTAAGGAAGTCCATGCAGGAGAAGAGAAAGATCTGATCACCAGCCTGCTCCAGATCTAGGCTTGAAGGGATCCAAATTAGTGTATTTTCTAACTTTTTTCCTTGTCTTCTTCCTCCCTTTCCTCTCCATCCCTCTCCTCCCTCCTTTTTCCTTCCTTCCTTCCTTCCTTCCTTCCTTCCTTCCTTCCTTCCTTCCTTCCTTCCTTCCTTCTTCTCTGTCTCTTCATGCTCACACTGGGTCCTTTCTTGTTTTCCCTATGCTAAGAAACAATAATAATATAAACTCATGTATCAACATGGCCTGCCTTTATCTGTTTTTTTTTTCCCCAATCCCTCTTCTCTCTATGACTCACCTCAGTTTCAGGTCTCCCAAACCCAGACCCAACCCCCAAGGGTGCTATGTGCTGGCTGGAAAATTACTGCTTAGCTCTTGCCATGGGAACATAGGCGATCACCTATAGGAACTTAACATTCTAACAATAAGCTTTCTGCTTCTGTAACCTCGCTTTCACACCCGACAGGTGGTGAATAGAAGGAAAATAGACCTTTGTGTTCAGACAGAATGAAGAATGGGGGTTGGGCTTTCGAAATGCTGTACCTCGACATTTCGGAGCTGTTTAATTTGGGGTCTGCATACCCCTGGCAGACCCAGCTGGCTGAATAAAGAGTGTGTTTCCTATAACTCACTGAGTTCTGATAGTTCGTGTGTCTTTTGGGGGCTGGTGGCTAGAACATTTGGAGGCCCCAGCGAGATCTCAGGGACAGGTACAGAGGGCAATGCTAAATCATGGTGCTGGGGAAGCTACTGACACTTGCAAACACAGCCGAAAATGCGTCAGTAGCTTTAGAGGAAAATTGAAATTCTATTATATGGCGACAAATAGCATCAGAATTTACCTCCTACCAATAGTTCTTATAAAAGTCAAATGGAAAAATATCTGGGCTAGTCTGATGTGTATAAAATTTTCGTAGGGGGCACTTTTTTAGAAATCGTTAAATGGAAAAATCACAGAATAGAGTTTAGAGAGATCCGTTTCCTGAGTCATCACCAGCAGACATAATTCCCAGTCTTGCATGATTAGGGGAAAGACTGGAGGGCGATGGAGCAGAAAGAGCAGGTTTGGGGGAGGACAGAGCATCATGGAGAGAGGTTGTTGGAACGAAACAGAACTTGCCTTCAAAGTTCTTCCAGCAAATTCCCTTTGGTTGTATTGGAAAATAACGTGTCTTTTTACCTGCCGATGAGGGCTGATCAAGTTATTAGGCATCCTTCATTGGTAGTACTTGAAGCTTTACTATTAAAGCTAATTTTTTGTGTGTGGATGTCTGCCTTTGAATTCACCCTTCTTCTAGAGTTTTGCTAAATGACCAGATTTAAACTTGCCACTTCAATAGAGTCTCGTGTTCTAAAAGTTTCTTACCTTCTGTGTGTGTTCTGGATCAAGCTCATGGATGCTTCCTAACCTGAAGAAATGCTGGATTTGGGAAGAAGGCTTGCTGAACCAAACCCACTGTGCACAGACTCTGCTCACGACTAGGGCAGGGTGTGGAGATAGCCCGACAAGCGACACAAAGACAGGCCGGGCAACCCCAAATCTCGAGAAAATGTTCTGCAAGAAGATTGCATGCCATTTCTCTGACAGGTACCTTCCCAAGAGCAAAATACCCTAAAAGATACCCGCAGTCCATATGCTTCGTACAAATTAAGGACCAGGTATTGTCAACTCCCCAAAGAGCGGGACATTGGGCTTGGACAACAGGTAGACAAACATATTCTTCGGGCACTTAAAAAAAAAAAAAGAAAGAAAAGAAAAGCAACCAAAACTCCCTCCCAGGGTACTTATTTGTAGGACATCTTTTACCTTTGCTAAAAGCATTCGCATTTCCAGGCACCACAGTGGCTGGCGAGGTCTCTTGCAGCTGCGCAGGGATTGGGCCAGCAATCTGAGCGGAAAATTACAGGCCCTAACGGAGCACCAGGGCGAGTTCCAGAAGCCGCAGCCTGGGTGCGGGCGGGCCAATCAGAAGCCGCCTGCGCGTAGCGGCAGCCAATTGAAGACCCCGCTGCTTCCCGTCCCACCGGTACTTAAAGGCCGCATCTGCACGACGGCAGCGTGGTCCTTGCGCCGAGGTTTGCGGGCTTCAGCAGTCATGGTGGACCACATCGTGCTCCGCAACGGCGCCAAGATGCCCTTGGTGGGGCTGGGCACGTGGAAGGTAAGGCCCGTGGGGGGGTGGGGAGTGCGTCCCGCGCGGCTGTCTTCAGGCTTCGCACAGCCTGGGGCGGAAAGCGACCTGGAGCGACCCTCAGAGGGCGTCCTGCCTGCGAGGGGCCACACTCGCGCTTGCCCGGCCCGCGGCGGGCTCGGCTCCGCCCCTCTGGGAGCCGAGGCCGGGCAGGAAGGCGGGTCAGGCTCGGGCCTGAGCGCTGGGACCAGGGGACTTGCGTGAGGGGCTTGGGAGCGGCCCGCGGAAGGCCGCCCGTGTAGACACTTGGCGGATGGGGACCCCAGGCCCCACCTTGAATCCGAACCCAGCTGGAAAATCGCTAAAAGAGACCGAAGGGAATCGGGGGAAGGAGGTGCCTCCCGAGCCCCCACTGCTCTGGCCCCGGGGAAAGAGACCCGTATAGCCCAGGAGGCGGAGCAGAAAGGGATGGGGGCCACTGAGCGCCAGCTTTCCTGTCCTCAGGGCACTTGTTGCGCCGCCCTTTGTCTTCCTTCTAAATAGTTTGTCCTTAATCGTTTCCATTTTTCTCTCTTGGGAAAGAGCATCTCAAGGAAGCCTGAGACTGCAGGTAATTCAATTAGGTGGCACGAGTTTACCCGGGCCGCATGCATTTTCATGTCCCCAGACGTGCAACGCTGAACCCCTTTAGCCAGGCATGGCTCTTGGGGGTGTTATGTGCGGGGTAGAATTCCACAGAGAATCTGGGCACAGGTGGTTACCACCAGTGGAAAACTCTTAGCAGACGTCGGTATTAAAATTGGCTCCAGAAACCTGCACACCACTGAAATCTCTAAACAGCGTCCCTCAGAAATGGGTAGGGATGAAATGGATAGCCTGCTTATCTGAAAATTAGAGGGCGGGCACAGAGGTAGTATGGGTACTGGGGCAAAACCCAATATTTTTAAGCCTCTTAGAGTTAGTTTCGGGTATTATCTATTACTTTCCACACTATGACCCAGGTTTCCCCAGAAACTTTGAATATGGGCCTGGGCATTGGATATTTACGCACAGACAAGAAAAGACCGTATTGTTTGCACCTTGACATAGTTAGAAATAGAACAGAGGACAGTTTTTACTTTTGCCTTAAAAACTGCAGTTGAAAATTAGTAAACATAACATGGAGAAGAAAAGGATCTAGAAGTTTCCTCACATGGAAAGTATTTCTTGGCCAAAGTTAACAGATTTTGTAAGTTTGTGTTTTCTCCCAAAGAATCCAGTGGTGGCTCTAAGGCTATAATATCAGTTATGACCATGATACCAAGTTGAATTCCATCTGCTGCAGATTATTCTCTTGGAATGGATGCACTTGTTCCCATGCTCTGTGTTCTGTCCCCTCACCCGTTCACAGTAGCTGATGCGCAGACAGCAGATGTCCACAGCTGCTAATGCCCCTGGGGAGTTCCCTTTCCATTCTTCCCTAACCCAGCTCTCCAGAGGAATGTGCCCTGTTCAGTCAACTGTCTGTTGCAGACATGTTTATCTTTCACATTTCTGGTCTGAGCAGGAGGTGGAGTAAGTGTCTATGTGGTCAACCTGTGAAGCTTGATGGCTATACAGGCACTTCCCTCTGCTCAACAGCCAGGCTCCCCATACCTGTCCTGGTTACCCAGATGTTTTGAGCACAGACAGCCATTGAGTTTCTGAGCAGCTCTGTCTACAAACCATATGGTTAGCTTCCAGGATTCTTATACGACGAGAATTGAAGCCCAGGCATTTGATGCATGAGGAACATTCTTGACTTTATGATAATCTCCCAGAACTGCTTTAAAAAAAAAAAGTGATTACTAATATCGGAATTCATGCATGGAAGGAGAAACTAAAGTGCAGGGGTTTACTGATTGAGCTCAGAAACCAAATGGGAATTGGGTTTCTCATTTGGGAAAAAAACAGTGCTTTTTGAAATATTTTAAGCCAGGGATCCCCAACCCCAAGCTGCGAACCGGCACCAGTCTGTGGTCTCTTAGGAACCCAGCCGCACAGCAGAAGGCTGGCGGCGGGCAAGCGAGCGAAGCTGCTGCTGTGTTTGCAGCCACTCAGCGCAAGCATCACCACCTCAGCACCACCTCAGGTCATCAGGCTTCAGATTCTCGTAAGAGCACTGGTCCCTTGTGCCAAAAAGGTTAGGGATCGCTGTTTTGAGCTGTTTGCAGGAAATGATCCCCTTCATTGTTCTGGGAACCTAATAGACTCAGATGAGGGGGGAATATTTTATGCAGCGGTTTGTAAATCAGCACGTGTGAAGACACGAGGAGCGAGATGGCTTTGGCACATGTTTTTAAGGGGCCCTGTGCTGCTAGGAAGCCTTTGTCAGATTCCCATAAAATGAAGCAACATGGCATTTCCCTCTTTCTGTCTGAGAGCAAGTAGTTTAGAATGTGCTTCAGAAGCTCTCCTTGGCTTTACATAGCTGGCATAGGGGCAGGAGCTTCAGCGAGAGCCGGTAGGCTCACACTGGCCTTCATGTGGGTTGTGTGCAGACTGTGTGTTTTGTTTTGGGTTTTAACTCCATGCCTTCTGTTACCTTTCAGTCCCCTCCAGGCAAGGTGGTGGAAGCTGTGAAGGTAGCGATTGACTGTGGGTACCGCCACATTGATGGCGCTCATGTGTACCAGAACGAGGAGGAGGTGGGGATGGCCATCCAGGAGAAGCTGAAGGAGCAGGTGGTGAAGCGTGAGGACCTCTTCATTGTCAGCAAGGTGCAGTTCTGCAGGGGAGCCTGGGGGGTAGAGGTGTCGTTCATGTTTATCCATTGGGGGCATCAGCTCAGGAGCCAAGGTCATACTCTGGGGCTTCATTATACAGCTACAGTTATCACTTGGCAGGTGATTCTTCCAGGGGAAAATGTGTTGACTCTAGACCGTGGAGGGCTCCAGAGCTTGCCCATTCGCGGCTGTCAGGTGGAAGGGCATTCCATCTGGATCTATCGTTTAGAGCCCCTTGCTGATGAGGCCGAGGTCGTGGGTTGGTGCTCCCTCCCCAGGGAGTCGTCTTTGAGGATGGAACTTGGTTCCCATCTGCAGACTGGATCTGCACTGCCGACCACCGTCTTTTACCTGGAGGCTGCTGGTGCCCAGAGGACACCTGCTGGGTGGGTGAGGCTGGCTCCTTGGAAACCAGCCTAGTGGGAAATCACCCTGAGAACTCATGTAGGGCCTAGGGCTGGCGTGCCGACCTGTTCATTCTGTTTTATGCCTTTAGTTTGGTCTTGAGAGGTGCCATTGTCCTGCCTGCCTTTGGAGAGTTAGGATCCGTAATGTGAAATGGAATCGCTGTGATCACCATTTATAGCGTCACGGCGACATGGGTTAGAGGGAGAGGAAAGTGAATTCTTGGCTTTGAAGCCCTCTGGCTCCATACCAGAACATGGCTTCCGGTGCTCATGATAAGACGTGTTCTCTTGCTGGCTTCAGCTGTGGTGCACATACCATGAGAAAAACAAGGTGAAGGGAGCCTGCCAGAAGACGCTCAGCGACCTGAAGCTGGACTACCTGGACCTCTACCTTATTCACTGGCCGATGGGCTTCAAGGTATGGGACACAGGGGTCAGGTGTAGCCTGATACGTGCTAGGCCCTCCTTTATTAGCAGGTTCGGAGTATGCACCTGCTGTGTGTGTGTCTCTACTGCTCAGGGTATAGTCCTTAGAGCAGTAGCAGTGACAACACTTGGGAGCTTGTTAGAAACCAGTCTCAGGTCTCACCCAGGGCTTCTGAATCTGAATCCCAGGTGGCTCAGAGGCACATTACGGAGTTTGAGGAAAACTGCACTGGGTCATTTGGTGATTGTATCATTTACAACTTAGGGATAGCAAACTTGGCTCAAGTGACACTTCTGCACATAATCCTTGGGCGTTATCAGTGCTCCCCGCCCTCTGCCTGTGTATGCATGTGGATTCCTACATACTAGACACGTGCACCATTCTGTCGATCAACATTTCTTGGCAGCGTAACTGCGTGCACAAAAGGAATCTAACGTTGTTGTATCCTTTGCCTTCATTCCAGCCACAACTCAGTTTTGTTTTGTCAGAGAGGTGGAAGTGTGGCCTTTACCCCATTGCTCTCTCTTTATTGCACATTGGTGTATCAGAGCCTGATTTTATTTATTTATTTATTTTTTTTTATGATACGCCTGCAAGGCTCAGTAAGGTGACAGTTCATAGGCCAGTGATCCAGCCAGGACCTGGACCCCATGAGTCCTGGTCTTGAGTCCTTTCCTCACCCACACACTCCAGCCCATGGTGGGGTTTATCTCACTTACCGAGAAAGGTCCGTCTGACAGTCAGCAGCAACCATTTGTAGAATAAGCATCTGGGGGCGTCAGGAGTTGTCTGCCTTTTTCTTTTTCACACTGACACACTGATTTGCCCTTGATTATCTTCTAAAACTTAGCCAGCTACTGTAGTTTAGAATATTTTTAGAGCTTTGCTTTCAAAGAGGCAGCTCCCACAGTAGCTCTAGGAAGGATTGTCACTGAATGTCTGTTTTTGATTTTAATGACAGCCCGGGAACGAATTTTTCCCAGTGGATGCGGAAGGCAATGTGATTCCCTCTAATACTGATTTTGTGGACACGTGGGCGGTAAGGCTGTCTCTGATTTGGCATTCTTCTTCCTTGCTGGTTTTCTGTTGTCCTTGTGAGTGGACAAGGTGTAACTGTTCTGCTCTGCCATTTTTTTTTTCACTGCTTTTTGTTCTTCTGTCACTGTTTTTGCTCTTCCTGGCTCATTAAAGCCAGCCTTGCTTTTTTCTTGGTGTCTTTTGGACTTCTCAACGGTCAACTTGCTGGCACGGGATAGTAAGGGTAGGACTGGTGCTAAAGGTGCTTCGGCGTCTTGTCCTTTTGGGCACCTGTCAGCAGCAAGCAGAGCGTTTTCTGTCTTCAGGCCATGGAAGAGCTGGTGGATGAAGGGTTGGTGAAAGCTATCGGAGTCTCCAACTTCAACCATCTCCAAATCGAGAGGATCTTAAACAAACCTGGCTTAAAACATAAGCCGGTGGTTAACCAGGTAGGCATCCAGCAGGGAAGCTGGTGTGGATGGCAGGCTTTGTTACCGTGTGATCCTGGCAGCCATTTCTTGTCCGTGGCACCCTGGGAGCCGCCAGGGGGCGAGTTTGAGGGCCGTGGCAGAGTCCTCATGTATGATTCAGAATGACAGTGGCACGTCTGTAGGAGAGAGGAGAGGTTGGAGCCCAGCTTGTGATGATGGGTCAGGGTCTCACAGATTAGCAGCTTGCAGACATGGAGGTCCTCAAGCCTGTCACTGTTGATGAGGGGCCAGAAAAACCCTTAGGGCCTGAGGCCGCAATACATCAGTAACAAGATTATTTTGTTAGTGTCGAGGCCACCAGCTGGGAAACAGAGATAGTTGTCACAGCTTATGTGGGAGACAGGACGTTGGTTACACATAAGTTTCTGTCTTTGAGGGAAGGGACTTAGCACGGGAAAACTCCTGTATGTCCCATCACCTGTGCCCACGCTGCTGCCATCAAACCTCTTGTTTCCATTTGCAGATCGAGTGCCACCCATACCTCACTCAGGAGAAGCTGATCCAGTATTGTGAGTCCAAAGGCATTGTGGTGACGGCCTACAGTCCCCTTGGCTCTCCTGAGAGGCCCTGGTGAGTTTCCACGGGACGATGTTTTCTTACTGGTGAGTGAGGATTAGAAATGGCTAAAGAGAAAAATTCAGCATCAAGGAAGATGCTCTGGGGCTAATTTGCAGACCTTCCCAGGAGCCTCTTGTTGGGCTTCCTGCTTGGTATTTTTGGTAGCAAGAGACCTGCTCTTGTTCCAAAGGGTTGTGAGTTCATAACCAAACTTCAGATCAGGACACTGGTGGCCGAGGTTGATGGGTGTTAGGATGAGGCGAGCTGGCTGCCGTGAGTGGTGGTGATGATACTGCTTACATGGGCCATCTTTCCGTCTCCAGGGCCAAGCCGGAGGACCCTTCCCTGCTGGAGGATCCCAGGGTCAAAGCGATCGCTAACAAGTACAAGAAAAGCACAGCCCAGGTACGGCCGTTTCCAGGCCTCGTGACTGCTCCCAGACCGTCTGTATTTGTGGTAGGCCCGGTGAGCCAGGAGGGACAGATGACCGAGCCTAGTCAAGCCCTTCCCAGAAGTGCAGCTTGGGGTCCTGGGATGTGTGGTTGAAAGGGCACCAAGATGGGAGTTAGAAGACTTCTGTGTGGTCCGGGGGTGGTGGTACCTGCCCCACCAGTGTCCCAGGCCGCGGCGAGGGTCAGCAGCGGCCCCTGTAGGTGAAAGCCCGTCTCCGCGCAAAGGGGCGCGCCTTCCTCAGCCGCTGCAGGGGACCCTCCCTTCTCCCCCGTGGCAGTGAAGGGTCTCCTGGCAGGTGTACTTCTGGGGGACATGGAAGCGTGGGTGGAGGCTGAGGGCAGGGCTCTGGGGCCAGACCTGGACCCCCCATTGTTGGGCGTGACCCTGACATCTCTGCACCTCGGTTTTCTCACACATGCGCTTCTGGAATTTCCCCCTCCGGTTATGGATGTATCACATGAAGGGAGACAGTGACAGAGTTCACGGGGCACGTGTACACTCGGCACATGTGTTCACAGGTTCTGCTCCGGTTCATCACGCAGAGGAACTTGGTGGTGATCCCCAAGTCCGTGACGCCCACGCGCATTGCTGAGAACATTCAGGTAAGGTCCTGCCTGGTCGGCCCACATTTTCCTTCACAGCGCCTCTCGTCCCGTCCCTGCAGGGCCGCGTGCGGGACCCCCACCCTCTGTCACTGCGCGGCCAGCCGCAGTGAGTGCAGCGGGCACACCGCACACTGAGGATGGTGGCTCCGAGACTCCGTGGCCGTCCCGTGCACGTGCAGTCCTGTGCCGAGGCTCCTCAGTGACCGCGTCGGCCCTGAGAGTTTGCATCAGGGCTTCGTTAGCCCGGTGCCTCAGTTCCCCCATCGGTAAAGCAGTACCTGTTTTGAGGGTTGTCATGAAGATGAAAAAGATACATCAAAGGAAGGGTTGCACACGACGCCTGGTGCCTTAGTAGGTGCTCAGGAAGCGCTGCTGTCCTGTGATCGTCCGTGGACTGCAGACCCTCCGGGCCATTAGCCGGCCCAGCCCTTCTGCCAGGACTCCACCCCACAAAGGGCAGAGCAGCAGGGCCGGTGTCGGGGCACCAGCGACATGTGCCTAGGCCAGGACCCACGGCACGTTCCAGGGCGGGTCGGACCGTCTCACCCCGTGGGGGGGGGGATGGGGTCTGTGCCGTGCAGGGCAGTGGGGGTGAAGAGCCGCTCCAGGGGTCCCGCTGCCGGGATCCTCTGCCAGCCAGGGCCATGTGCTCTCCACCTAGGCTTTGGTTCCAAGCAGCTGCTCCCACAGTGAGATGCTGATTTTGCCTGTCCCCTGGCCGCAGGCTATTGCTGTGACATGTGTCATTGGTCCCCTGGGCGCCTGGGGTGAGGCCTGGGGAGGGCCGTGGTGGGGAATATATGGTGTAGTAGGGGAGGATTTCTTCCTTCTTCAGATGTTTTAACGAATCGAGATAAAGTGGTAAAACGGACCCCTTGGGAAACACTTACGTTGCTGGAGATAGTTCCTTTGTTTCGTATTTTATCTTTCACGTGTTAGAAGAGAAACATTTTCAGTGACTACTCTCAGAGCAATACAGTAGTTTCGCATCTTGCTGTGTAGTTTGTGCACATTTTGGCGCAGCTGTGACCACAGGTTTGCAGAGGGATTTGCCCACACGTCCTGCGCTCGTCCGGTGCCAAGGACACTCCAGGCTGCAGCATGGGGCTTGCCCACCGGCCTGCACACCGGCCAGTCCTCCCCAGCAGACCGGGCCTCATGCGGATGGGTCTTTTCTTGTCTGGCCCTCTCTGTCAAAACCATACGTCTCTTCTCAGGCCTGTCTCACATCCCTGACCACAGCCTTCCGTCCCCAGCCGGAATTCTGACTTCCTCTGGCCTTCCTGAGTGCTTTGTGCAATGTCTTTTACACATGCGCAGTTAACGATTCCTTGTATATAGCTGTCGTCCTTCCTTTGCTTCATTGTAAACTGCGGCAAAGACGTGTCTTCCCCATCATTGGGTTCCCTGTCACAGTAGAAGTGCTTGGTGGTGGTCTGGGAATGAACTAAATGGAGTAAAAGGCATCATTTTGCTTGACGGCTCTGGACAGGAAGGGCTGTTAAGGTTCCCAGCCAGAACACACGGCTCCTTCGAATGGTAAACATGGTCGAGTCTCCCTCCCCCTGTTCCCGCGCAAGGCAGCTGCTTAGCAGTGGTCCTGCACAGAGCCGCTGGGATAGTCTGTTTGAGCTTTACTTGCAGAGCTACTGGATGTGTTTTTCCTTTTAGATTTTTGACTTTGAACTGAGCAGTGAGGACATGGCCACCTTACTCAGCTACAACAGGAACTGGAGAGCCTGTGACTTGAAGAGGTGAGCGAGTCCCGGGAGGGCATCAGATGCTGCAGAGCGAAAGCCTGAGTCCTGAAGGCCGTGCCGTGGCGGCCAGTGCTGCCCTCACAGCGGTTCTCACGCTGGCGCACTGCCGCACGTTCCCATCCAGGTGAAGCAGCAGGCAGTCACACATCTGTCAGCTGAGCTACACGCCGCCTCGGGGCAGGTGCCGGGGCATCTGCTCTAGTCTCTTCTCCCGGCCCAGGTGCATTGTTGGCCTGGCCTGCAGTCGCCACAGATTTTGGCATTTCATTTTCAAATCTTAGCGACTCATCTGAAACCAGATGAGAGCCATCCCTGGTGGTGCCTGCCCCACCTTCCTGGGAGAATGTGCCTGTGACTCTTTATGTTATAATGTTATAAAGGGGTTTAGTAGAAAGACTGTGGGCATAAGATTGTCCCAGCTGTCACCGATAAGCCTCTTGACTCTGAGAAAGGCGCTCTGCCCCTCTGGCGGGCAGTGGCCTACAAGCCCGCCAGCGGCTCATTCACTTGCATTCCCTCTGATTTACAGTTTGGGGTCCGAAGGAGTCTGACAGTAGGTTATTTATTTTCCCTTCCTATCAGTACAAAAACTAAATAAAGTTTAAACTCCTTTTCTGCTTTGAAGAAGAAACGTCCCACTTTTCAGTGGGGACTAAGAACTTCCTCTGTCGCTGTCGTTACGTCTGACCATCTTACTGTTTCTACTCTGTCTCTTTGAGTAGTTGGTCACTCTTCTAAGCAAAGTTCAAACATTCGCTGAGACAGGGTAGGGTGACAGCATCGTCTCTCCAGCCTCTGCTCTTTCAGCAGCTCAGAGTGGCATTCCCCGTGGGAGATGTCCACCAAGTGTGCATCTTGGGTGATACTTCTTCTGGGCTTCAAGTGTGGACATGCCTGGTGAGCATGTCGCTGTCACGCCATGGCCTCAGATTCAAAACAGGCCACAGCGTTTACTACGGGCAGCCCCAAACCAGGGCCCTTCCTGATGTCCCCGTTTACGTTAATGGTGTTTCACCTGTAGACATTAAAATCACTTGGATCTGGTGGGCAAGAGAGAGGAGACGTGAATGAATCACTCACCGAGTTACATCTCTTTTGCTTTGAGAATCTGTGTTGTTCATTCGGTTCCCTTTCCCACCCCACTGCTGACATAGAGATTGAAGTTTTCAGGTGGTTTCTAATTGGTCCCTTTACAACTAGACTCTTTCCCCTCTCCAGTGCCATTCTGGAAACCGCTGCCGGATAATTCTGTGGGCCACTGGTATTTAATAGGAATAGGTCAGGGCTAGAATGGGAAGGAGAAGCTGTCTGCAGTATTCCCAGGTCACCCAGGAGGAGTTTTCCTAGCCATACATACACATACATTGCCTTTTTTGAGCATTTATCATGATGCCAAGCTTGTGGTGCTAATGGCAGTGTTCTATGCCTCAGGTTCAATAGGATGCAAAAAGAACAAAAGCAGACCATGGGGAACTGTTCAATATTTGAGTAAGGGTCACATGTCCCACGCTGGGTTCACCCCGGGCCTTGCACACTCTGCCAGTCAGTCTTTCCAACATCGTTGCCATGACATTACTAACACAGGCGGGCTGCCCCCAGGCGCAGGCCCAAGACTGGCAGTCTCAGAACTGACTCTTGCCTCAGGCGCCTCTTTCTGCCCAAATCGCGAGAGTCATCATTTCTTCGTTTTGTAGCTGGTTACATTTGAAATCTCTTCTTAAGTAGTTAACATGTTCCTCTTTACTCCTGGCAGCTTTGCCGCCCACAAGGATTATCCGTTCAGAGAAGAGTACTGAAGCCCTGGCTGCCCGCTCCGCCCCAGCGGACCTGCTGCCATTTTCCCCGCCTCATTCTTCCTGTTCGTAGCATAGTGCGGCCCGTGTCCCTCCGTGGCGGGTCAGCGACCTGCACGTGAACCGACAAGGCTTTGGCCAGCTTGGCGTCGAGTTGAAGAGCAGTGTCATCCATTCGAATTCCCTTTCTGTTTTCTCTTCTTTCTTGTCCAGCTCAGGAAATACAGCCCTGATATCCTTTTCTACTATCTTGTATCTACAAAGTGCCACTAACAATTGGATTTTGACTGTGTGGAACTATAATCCTTTCAGCCAGACTTCTTGCCGCCAATAAAAACTTTTGTGAGCTTGATGCTATTAGTTGCAACGATTCATCACCTTCTGTCCCACTTGACCTCTATCCCATCGATCCCCATAAAGCAGGCCATTCCGCTCTGCAACAGGCACAAGGACTCGGCACCTTTCCCTGGAGTGGGGACCCCTCGCCCTGGCACTTCATCCGTTTAGCTTGAGTGGCGGGTCTCACCTGACTGCCCGTTGCCGTGCGGTCTGGAGGTGCTTTACATGTCTGGACCTTACCCATGGTGGTGGTCTGGTCCTGGGGTGGGGACTTGCCAGGACATCTTGCATTCGTAAGCCCCCCTGGGGATTCTAACGGGCAGCCAAGATGAGAGCCACAGCATTAGGGCCAAGCCAGGCATCACTGCTTTTGCAATTTCACAAATGCCTCTGTTCCTCCTACCTGGGAAGGCCAAGCCCTGTGTCCTCAGCAGCGCTCCTCACAAGGGACTGCTCTCGAGCTCGTCGTCCCCACCAGGAAAGACAAGCATCAACAAATGGTCTCCCGTCAGCTCGTGCTGCCACAACAAAAGGTCACGGACCGGGTGCCTTAAACAGCAGAAACCTATTTCTCACAGTTCTGGAGACCGGAAGTCCAAGATCAAGGTGTCAGCAGATCTGGTGTCTGGTGAGGGCCCACTGCCCCGTTTGCAGACAGTCGTCTTCATGTTGTATCCCGATATGGTGGAGAGTGGGGGATGGGGAGTGAGGGGCAAGAGAGAGAGAGAGGGAGAGGGAGAGCAATCTCCTGTGTATTCTCATGAGGACACTAATCTCATCATGAGGCTCCACCCTCATGGCCCAATTATTTCCCAAAGGTCCTGCCTCCACACCATCACGTTGAATATTAGGATTTCAACAAATGAACGGGGGTGGGGGAGACAAACATTCAGTCCACACAAGTAATTGATAAGCAATTTGTGAACAGGTACTTTGAGGCAAGGCAAATCTCCTGTTCCCTAGCAAACGTTTTATCTACTCACTCGTTTAAGTACCCATTGATGTTATTGGATGGACTGTTTATCAAGATGATTGCCAAAATCGTTCTTTTCTAATTCCATCATTTCTTCGAGATTCATTAGTTGACAAAACACTGTGACGAAAAGGTTTCTGTGTCCTTTATTCATCTTGGTGTAGTCTCATGGATCCTTCTTTTATTCACTGGGTCATAATCCATCAGTGCCACTATTTTATGCGCTGATCGAGCTCACCTCCATGTCTTTGGTGAGTCCTCATCATTCGCTGAGCACTCCCATACTTTCCGGGGGGAAAAATCTGTTCCCTGTGTCAACCTTGGAATTAGCTATTTCTCCAAGTAACCCGAGTTTCTTTTCATGCAAAATAGTTCATATATACCTGTAGTTACACAAATCTTTATAGTCTATTTCTATACCAATCTTTTTATATGGAAAACCACGAGCTCACACTAATTCTAATGGAATTCCACAGGGTTCATTCTAGTTTTGTATGTATCTTTTCATAGTCGTAACCTCTTCCGGTAAGCATGAATTTTACTATCCTCTTTATATTGTGCAGTATGCAAATTTAAATGCAAATAGAGTATTTAACTCACAGGCAGAACCATAAACATTACCAGATTCATATTTTGGAGCTCATACACACAGATGTGTGTTATTCTCACCCAAACAGTGGAAACACTGCACAAAACTTTCTTTCACTTCTTGATACGCACACACTCTTCATTTGGTTTACTAATGAGTAAAGATGCACCAAAAGGAAAGGAACTGTGGTTTGCCCTCTTTACCCCTTTCTTCTATGTCATTTTCAGTATAAGTGACTGTGTGACAAACAGAAGTAACGAGAGTAAGGGTTCCTATGATTAGGTCAGGATGACCGGAATGGTCTTCCTATCTTAATGTAAGGTCCGCTGATGGACCTTAATTGCACCTGTAACATTCCTATACCATACAATATAACATAACGATGTAAATGCTACTATAGTCAAAGATTCTGCCCGTACTCTAGGGAAGAAGATGATACAGGAGTTAGGGTCCATGAAGGCTGTTTTAGAATCTGGCCTACTGCATCTTCCTTGAGAGAGACAATGGCTGGAGATTTGAGGAAGCTATGAAGTTCGTTTTCACAGCCCCCACTGGGCCTGGCTCGGAAGAGGAAAATGGATAAATGGATAAAGACCCAGTAAATCCTCCAGTCAAATCAGACAATTTGGTTCTTCCTTAAGGAAATCAAGCCTCAGATATGGGAATAGACTGCCCGAGGCACAATTTCCTCATCCAGGTAGAGGGCAATGCTAAGTCATGGTGCTGGGAAGCTGCTGACACTTGACACTTGCATCACCTTGGATGAAGATAACACAGAGTGCAAAGAGAGACCCGAGAGAATGAATAAATACAGAAACAAACAGGCTATTGAGAAAAGTCGGGATAAATATGATTCAGACGAACTCGAGATGCTACTTGGGTAACAAATTAATACAAAAAGCCAGTTCTGTTCAAATATTGGACATTCAATTATGGGCATGATAATGTGTCAGGCACTGTAGTGGATTGAACAGTGTCTCCAAAAGTCCATTTGTACCCAGAACCTCAGAATGTGACTTTATTCAAACAAGCTCTTTGCAATATTAGTGAAGATGAGGTCATACTGGATTAGAGTGGGTCAATAGATCCAATGAGCGGTGTCCTTGTAAGAAGGCTATGTGAAGGCGGGGGCAGAGATTGGGATGAAGCTACAAACCAAGGAATCCCAAGGATTGTTGGCAGTCACCAGAAGCTGGGAAGACAGAGAAGGATTCTTTCCTAAAGTCATGAGAAACTGTAGTCCTGACAACAACTTGATTTTGAACTTCTAGCCTCCAGAACTGTGAAAGAATATGTTTCTGGTATTTGAAGTCATCAAATTTGTGATAATTTGTTATTGCAGCCTTAGGAAAACTAATGTATATACTAAGAAAGAAAGAAAAACTGGAATAATCTGAATATTGCTGTTCATAGGAAAACAGCAAAGGTTATGAATTTAGCTTATTAATAAATATGAGAGCCATTATCTTTCTTTAATTTCCAGGATCCTTCAGAGGTTGAGGCGGTGAGGTGCAGGTTTTCCAATTTTAATAGCTCAAAGCACCTGGCAGGCTGACATACAGACTGTCTTTGAGTTTGCTTCTCACCTGAGCTGTTAGCATCTCTTGGCTCATGGAGAGTGGTACTGTGGCCATTCTCCTCCACTCCTGCTTCTCTGGCCTTTGAAAGCTATGTTCTGGTAGAAAGCAAATCCAAGGACTATGGCCGATCACCAAGCCGTGTTCAAATCATACTTAGGAAGGAATTGATAATGAGGAGAATGCAGCTGTTTCTAGTAGGGACTAGAATCAAAGCAAGAATAACTAGGGCTTTTGTTTTTGTTCTTGTTTTTGTTTTTTTAAATGCAACATTTCCCCATATCAGCCTATGTATTTACCTCTGGTTAAATTCAAGTGAAACAAAAAAAGTTGTGTAATTCATTAATAGGAACATAATTATTTTATCCTATAACCTAAGCTCTTTAATCAAGGAAATCATAATTATAATTATATAAAGGAAAAAAAATTTTTAAGTATGTTAAAAGCACACAAAAACAATCCCATAGATTTTTTATGAAAGTCTAAATGAATAGGAAGAATATTAAAAAGTATATCGGTCAAGGTCCAACCAGAGAACAGAAACCACTCTAAGATTTGTGAAGTCATGTCATCTGGGGGAGATAGAATCAAGGTGGAGGGTGCCTGGCAAGACCTGGCCCAGAAAGGAAATGTGACTTCTTTTGGAGTTGACATTCAAGGTAGAAAGTGAGGGAGAAACCCCTGGCTTCTCCCTTCCTCCTGTCCTCCAGTCCCCTAATAGCAACTCCCATTGACCATCTGCTAAGCTTTCTGGCTAAGAAGCCTGGGAAATGTAGTTTGTAGACCCCCCCCCCCCGCCCCCACCACAGGGGACTTCAGGGCAGGAAGCAAGTAGGCAAATGACCAGCAGAGGAAGGAATTGGCACCTCACCAGCCTGAGGATGGGTGTCACCTGTAGGAAGTAAATCAGAATATGGATGGGGAGGGGTGCAGAGCGGTGCTCCACTATACTGTTTACCATTTATTTCATTAATAATGTTTGAAAAATGTTGGAAGCCAATATGGCAAAATGTTATCATGTTAAATTGGTAAGGTGGGGAGTCAGCTGCTCATTATATTATTCTCTGCATTTCTGTGTCATTGGAATATGTCATAAGAAGAAAGTATTATAGAAAAAAAAATTCCAGATTAATTAATGGCAATAGGAAATATTTTCCTTGTTCCGACACACCTCTTCCCCACCCCAGTAGGTAAACTGAACACTTCATAATTATTAGACAATTGCCAGCCCTCCGCTCAATTTGCTATCTCCCTTCCTCCTCACGACAACCCTGTGCTTTAAAAATAACTAAAATAAAGAAAGTGTCTTGGGACAGTGTCTGGGATCAGAAAGCTGATAAGTGGTGGAGCTGGGATCCGAACAATCTCCGAGAGACAAATGCTCTTGTCGCTGAGCTATAGGACTTAACTGAAGAGCATAGAAAATGACCCGTTAACAACATGGATAGGATCTTCATCTGCTAATCTTCTCCACATATTTATTTAGGATTTGGGCCCTGGACCGGTTGTGTTTAGAATAAATTGTTAACACCCTTGTGAGTTCCTTCAAAACGAAACTTTGTGATAACAAAGTGATACATGTTCATTATAGAAAAATTGGAAAATGTAAAAGATTATAAATAAGGAGATATAAACCTCCTATATTCTCACCAGTCAAGATCACATTGCCAGATTGCTGTTTTTCTCCAGCCTTTTTTCTGGGTGTATATATGTTTCTAATACAGTGTTAAACTTACTACCATGAAACAAATTTTTCTCTAGATTTTTTAAATTCTTCTTAAAATTTTTTACATCATTTTTAGTGGTTGTAAAAGATTCTATTTTATAGATACATTATTATTTATCCTATCATTTTTCCTATTCTTAGACATTTAGCTTATTTCTAGTTTCTATTATAAATAAATATATTTTAAGGAACTGTGAGTAAAGCATGGGACACATTTTGGTTAATTTTAGGCTAGTTCTCCAGAAGTAGGATTACGTGGTCAAAGAGAAGTTATTTTGGCTTATCACGTGAGATATGGTTCAAAATCGAATTTTTTTACCAGTGCCATTTATACAATGACACACCCTCGCCCCGCGGTTTGTGATGGTTATAAAGCATTTATCATTTTATTTTCTAATATTATAAAAGTCATATACATACAGTGTATATATGCTCTAGAAAAATATCAGTAGAGAATATAGAAAAAATTATGCACGAAAATGAAGACCATCCGTATACCCACATTTAGAAACCACCCCTACACTATACCCTTTAAATAATTAAAAGGGATCATGCTTTATTTCGAGCCATCAAGGAGTTCCCCTGCACTTACAGTGACAACAGACTTCCAGATTGACTACAACCTCGATACACTGTCCCTGCACCGCCTCGTCTTGCCACTCTTCCTCTGCTTATTATCTGCCACACTTGCAGGCCTCCTTGTTGTTTCTCTCAGAGGCCAACTTCTTTCCTGTCCCAGGACATTTGCATTTGCTTTCCCCTGTGCCTGCAATCTTCTGCTGGCCCTTAGCAGGGCTGCCTTCTCCCTTTATGTCTCAGTTCAAATGTCTGCTTCTGATGATGGCTCCTTCCCTGGCCTAAAATCGTTTCCAAGAAGGGTAGGCAGTAAAAGACAGAAGAATAGGCCTCTTGGATTTTTTCCCCGCCAATCGATGTTTTTCCCCCTCTTTTCTCTATGGCTGCTAGTAGCCGTATTATCTAGTGTTTTTGTTTTTGTTTTTTTAATCTTTTTCCCACAATCAGTCAATACTCCCCTTAGTGGTCGCCTGATGAATCTATGTCTTGGATTATGTACACTGCTAAAGTCATCCTTTATTGTAAGATAGATATTGGAAGGATATTCTTTTTATCATTTATTACTTTCATCCCTTGCTTTTTTTTTTTTTTCCTTGGTCCCCTTGTCTTCCATAGTAATACTTAAAAGAAACTCCTGGGGCTCAAATTCCCCAGTTCTAGGGTTTCTCGGTGGCCATTACAAGCATTGTCCTTGCCAAAGAAAGCCTGCAAACAGCCGCGAATGTGTTATTCCCTGAGTACTAATATGAAAAGTAGTAAGTAGAGGCTGCCCTGCTGCCCTCTCCCTGCTCCTTTGGACCAAGAAGCTATCTTTGCCAAACTGACTTACTGGGGGCAGGGTTGGCTCTGAAGAGTCACGCATCCTAGTCTTAAAGGAGATTCACTACCTCCTCCCACAGAGCCATGACCTGGAAATCTAAAGTGAGGCGTCACGCGCCGTGATTTAGGTTCCCGTGCTGGCTTTCCCGCTATCAATGGGGTCTATCGCTTAGCCTTTCTGAGCCTCAGTCATATGAAAAATGACAACACCGTGGTGGTTCTCAGCAGACAGAAGGGGAGCGCCTCTCAGAAGAGCCTGGAATGCCTTTACGGAACACATATTCTTTCTCATTCCTTGTGGGGGAAAAAATATTCTAGGGTCATCTTAAGACACCCACCACCCAATAATACTGCAAGACCGCGAATGCCCCTACTAATTCTAACATAGAGTCTCAAGCACTAGCTCTGCAATAGTAACCTGTGTTAAAGATGTTACAGAATGAACCGACCATGCATTTCAGACAGTGACCAGCAGGGGAAGCACATACCTATGTTCATAGCACAAAACTGGCCCTCAGGTAGTGTTTCCTGGGGAAAAACAACCAGCTTTAATGAAGTCGACTTGTGCATATAACATTAAAATCCATTTATAACAATCTAGAACTCAAGCTCAGATCCAGAGCTAGGCCAAGGCAGCGTTCAGAAGGAAAGTTTTGTCTGTGAACACTCACCCTTTCCCGGTATGCGTCCCCGTTTTGCTTCTCGAAGTAAGGTTGGGGGACTGGCAGCATCGGCCTGACATCTGTCAAAAATGCAGAATTTCGGGCCCAATCTCAGACCCACTGAGTCGGAATCTACATTTTCACAAGATTCCCAGATGATTCATGTCCACATTGAAGTTTGAAAAACACTAGTGTAACTGCCTCCTAACTACACCCACGTGCAACCCAGAAACCCTCCCCGTTCCCTGTGCCTGACGTCTCCCCATCCTCACCCGCACACCCTAGCACTCCACAGAAGGTTCCTGCTGGTGTTGGGCTTAGAAAGGAGAGGGTGGTTCTTGTGGCCCAGAAATACCTGGGTGACTTGGGGACCCCCCCCAACTGTGTTTCCAACCATCCAGCTGTATTTGTCTTTGGGTAACCACTGAGTGGGGGAACATGGAGACAAGATGCCCCCAAAAGAGATGAAAACCTATTAACATCGACAGCCCACAGTCGCAGAATTGGTTTGCATAAATGTAGAATATATGTATTTTCCAGTATAAAACTATGGCTTTACTTATTTGCATTTGGTGGTTGACTCCTTGAAAGAGTGAAAGAAATAAGCCGGCACCTGTCACCACAGGCCTCACGCCTCGGGCTTCTTCCTGGTTGCTCCATGCCCGCTTTGAAGAAGGATCTTTGTCTAGAATGACTCCTCTGCTGATCTTACTGTTGAAGAGAAAGCAAGCATCAAGCAAATTTCTCTTGGAGAGTGAGTGCTTGGCGGATTAGTCCAAGGATTTGTTTGTGTGCAGAATCAGGGATTCTGAGGAGTAGCTTCAGAATTATTTTAGCAAGAGAAGGCTGCCTTCCCCAGGACCCTCACGTGGGTCTGTGGAGATGGGTGCCGGGCCCCAGGGTTGTGTGAGTCCCTTAGGGAAGTCCAGCTGTCACCGGGGAAGCTGACGGTGATGATGCGTGAATCTTGGGATCAACCCGGAAAACCACACAGCCTTTCTGAAGGCGCCTTGAATGGAAGAAGCCCCTACAGGAGTGAGACACTCTGTGCTCAGATAACAGACAATGGAGGCAAATGCCTGCTGAGTGGATCCCCCATCCCCACCCTCATTCATTTTGGCCCTGCCTTTATTCTTGGCCTTAGTTTTCCTTCCTCCCTACCCCTATTTTTCCCCATAGGTGGAAGGAAACAGTACAAGACAGGAAGAAGCTCCCTGAGTTAAATCTCGAATTCCCTTTCTTAAGGAAGTCCATGCAGGAGAAGAGAAAGATCTGATCACCAGCCTGCTCCAGATCTAGGCTTGAAGGGATCCAAATTAGTGTATTTTCTAACTTTTTTCCTTGTCTTCTTCCTCCCTTTCCTCTCCATCCCTCTCCTCCCTCCCTTTTTCCTCTCCTTCCCTCCTTCCTTCCTTCCTTCCTTCCTTCCTTCCTTCCTCCTTCCTTCCTTCCTTCCTTCCTTCCTTCCTTCCTTCCTTCCTTCTTCTCTGTCTCTTCATGCTCACACTGGGTCCTTTCTTGTTTTCCCTATGCTAAGAAACAATAATAATATAAACTCATGTATCAACATGGACTGCCTTTATCTGTAGTTTTCCCCAATACCTCCTCTCTCTATGACTCACCTCAGTTTCAGGTCTCCCAAACCCAGACCCAACCCCCAAGGGTGCTATGTGCTGGCTGGAAAATTACTGCTTAGCTCTTGCCATGGGAACATAGGCGATCACTTATAGGAACTTAACATTCTAACAATAAGCTTTCTGCTTCTGTAACCTCGCTTTCACACCCGACAGGTGGTGAATAGAAGGAAAACAGACCTTTGTGTTCAGACAGAATGAAGAATGGGGGTTGGGGCTTCGAAATGCTGTACCTCGACATTTCGGAGCTGTTGAATTTGGGGTCTGCATACCCCTGGCAGACCCAGCTGGCTGAATAGAGTGTGTTTCCTATAACTCACTGAGTTCTGATAGTTCGTGTGTCTTTTGGGGGCTGGTGGCTAGAACATTTGGAGGCCCCAGCGAGATCTCAAGGAGTGGCCCTGGGATCTAAGACCAGACCGGCCTCCAAAGAGGTTGCTGACCCTGTTACAGATTCAAAGGGGTCGCCAACCTGAGACGTTCCAGGGCCCTTGAATGCCGTGACGGGGTTAATGCAATCATTAAGGATGCAACTTTCAGGATACACTCTCTTTGTTCCTGGTCCTGACGGGAATCTAGAATCTCTGAGGCCTCGGCATCTGGATAAAATGTACCTTTCTGTTTCTGTTGACCGATCATTGGGGGTCCGTGGAGAGACTGGACGCAGTCATATCTCCCGGTCGTGGCCAGGCCAGGACACCGCCTCCTGTGCCCTGTTGTCGGGTTTGTTTATTGTCTCTGGTCTTGTCTAGGTTGTGGGTGTGGACTTCTCTGGGTCCACCACACCTCAGTAATTGTTCTTGTCTGAGGTCTGCTTTCTGTTTTTTTTTTTTGAGTAAGTGATGGGGGAAGCCTGAGTTCACAGAAGACACCCTTGGGGTGTCTCCTGCGACATTTCAAAGAAGGGTTTGTAGAGGGAGCTGACTATGGCATAAAGTTTTCTCCAGGCAGACTAAGAACATTGTGTGAAGTTGAGTGGCTGTCTTTTGATAAACTGGCCTCTGGAGGGCTCTTTTGACAGGGTTTAGTGAGGAATGGAAATTGTCAGGGAGACCCAGGACATCCTGATCAGTTTCCCTACATTGATCAATGGTTAAACCTTGTTCAGAACCCCTCCTTGGCTCCGCCAGTGTGCCCTTTCTCTAGGGGCACGAGTTTTAGTTGTGGGCACCCCGAAACATGCAGCAACTGAATCTCCAAGACAGCCCAGTCCCTCAGTCCTCCAATCTCCACCAGAGGACAGTGACCTTCCCCCACCCTATAATCCAGGACAACAGAGGCCAAATAGCACGCCTCACCTCCTCGGATGGCCAGCAGGTAACCCCTATGGGCCTCCTGCTCCTCCGGGCGGGGCACCAGCCAATACCACCACCCCCATCCTCCCTTGGAGAAGCACCACCCCAGGGGCAGCACACTGACAGGCCCTTTATGGTTTACGTGCCTTTCTCGACTAGTGACCTGTACAACTGGAAGGCACAAATCCACCTTTCTCTGAGAAACCCCAGGCATTAATGGGACTCTTAGAAAGTGTCTTTCAGACTCACTGCCCCACCTGGGACGATTGCCAACAGCTTTTAATTACCCCCTTGACCTCAGAAGAACACGGAGCATTGGACTGAAACACAAAAGATAGCTGTGGGAGGGAGGAGAGTTGAGGAAGCAGGGAACAGATTGAGGAGGAATTTCCCTCCACCCGCCCAGACTGGGGACACAATTCTCAGGCAGGGAGATGGCATTAGATCAGTACCACCAGATTCTAATTGGGGAATTAGGATGGCTGCTCGCCAGCCAACTAACCTTTCTAAGGTAACTGAAGTTATACAGGGAGGGACCTCAGGAATCCCCTGGAGCGTTTCTTGAATGAGGCATACCGGGTATACACCCCATTGATCCTGAGGCCCCTGAGAACCAGCAGGCAATTAATATAGCCTTTGCTACTCAGGCAGCCCCTGATATCCAGTGTAAATTGCAAAAATTAGAAGGTTTTGCAGGGATGAACCTGTCCCAACTTGTTGAGATAGCCCAGAAGGTGTTCAACAACAGGGAAGCACCGGATGACCCCAAACGTATGGCTAAAATCCAAAGCTACTGTCATCAACCCAGCCAATCTGTTGCCAGACCCAGACCCGAGACCCCCTTCATGACTGCACAGATTTCACTGATGCTGTGTGTTCCTCTGGCCAGACCTCAAAGACTCCCCTCTGCCTGAGGCCAATGAAGTTCTGTTCACAGACGGGAGCAGCTTCATGCAGGAAGGAAGGAGGTATGCTGGGGCAGGGTCATAACTCTAACTGGCACCATCTGGTCACAAGCTCTTCCCCATAGGACTTCTGCTCAAAAGGCAGAACTCATCCCTCACTGAGGCACTAAGATGGGGAAAGGATAAGGCAGTCACAATATACACTGACAGCCGATACGCCTTTGCCACTGCACATGTACACGGAGCCATCTACAAGGAAAGAGGGCTTCTGACTTCAGCTGGGAAGGACATTAAGAACAAGGAGGAGATCTTAGCCTTACTTGAAGCCATATAGATGCCTAAGGCTCTGCTATTGTTCTTTTGTAAAGGGCATCAAAAAGGAATAGTCCTGAGGCTGAGGGAAACCGATGAGCCAATGCAGAGCAAGAGCAGTGGCCACAAGGCCAGTGGGGCCCCCACCACATCTACTGACTGTTGTCCCTTACCCAGAACTGCCTCTGTCTCCAACCTATACGTGGAAGAGAACATATATTTTCAAGACAAGGAGCCACTAGGAACCAACAGGGTGGATGGACGACCCCAGAAAAAATCGGGCTCTCACGGGCCCTTGGAAGGACTCTCCTCCACCAACTACACCAGACCACACACCTAGGGCAGACTAAGATGCTCCAGAAGGGAGAAGAACCACAGAGGAGATTGCCTCACGATCCCAGCTTGTGCCCAAGTTAATCCAAAGAAGGGGAAGATAAAAGAACCTAGGCATAGAAAGAGGAACTTATCCGGGGACCACTGGGAAGTCGATTTCACTGAGGTAACCCCGACTGTGGGGGCTACAAATATTTACTTGTTTTTATAGACACCTTTTCAGGATGGGTAGAGGCCTTCCCTACCAGGAAAGAGACTGCCTTAGTAGTTACTAAGAAACTACTACAAGAAATCCTCCCTCGATTTGGTCTCCCTGGAACTTTAGGGTGGATAATGGGCCAGCCTTCGTAGCAAAGGTATCACAGCAATTGGCTAGCTACCTAAATTTGATGGAAACTCCACTGTGCCTACTGGCCCCAAAGTTGGGCCAAGTAGAGCGAATGAATCGGACCCTAAAAGAGACATTAGTCAAGTTAGGATTAGAAACTGGTGGGACCTGGGTAGAACTTCTCCCCTTTGCTCTTCTCCGAGCCAGGTGTACTCATATTAATGGATTCACCCCATTTGAAATTTTCTTTGGAAAACCCCACCTTTAGTACCTAGAATAGAAGATGAGAAAAAGGCAGAACTGCATAACCTTGTCTTACTTAAGTCTTTACAGGCCCTTCAAAGTGTACAGAAGGAGATTTGGTCCCTGGTTCGTGCTGCCCACTCAGCCCGGGGAGACTTCCCCATCAGTTTCAGCCTGGGGACTCTGTGTGGATCCGGAAGTTCACTTCCAAAGGACTAGAACCCAAAAGAAAGGACCCTTCACTGTCTACCTGACGACACCCACTGCAGTTAAAGTAGACGGCATCCATCATGGATTCATCACTCCACACGAAGCAGCACGAGAGTGGACAGCTCAGGAAGACGGGCCCTTAAGACTAAGACTCAAGCGTACATAAGTATAACCCTCTGTTTCTTCCTTTTTTCCTCTTTAGCCCAGGCATTCGACCAGCCACAACCAAACCAGAAGGATTAATAACTGTTAACAACAATACACAAGGTCTTAAATAAGACCACCCCAGACATAGGACAAGATTGCTGGTTGTCCTAAACCCAAACCCCTACTGTGTCAGGGTAGGAACTCCCCTAAATTTAACTGAGCTCAGAAGGCTAGAACTTCAAGTCGATTCACTAGCAGAAGTAGTCCCCAAATAGAAGAGGTTTAGATTTATTATTCTTAAACAAGATAGATTATGTATGGCTCTAGGTGAAACCTGTTGCTTCTATGCCAATAACTCTAAAATAATTAGAGAAGTTTACGACTAGTACAGAGAAATTTAATGCCAGGGAAAGACAGAGACTAGAATCAAAAACTGGTTTCACAGGATGTTCAATTGGTCACCATGGCTAACAACCCTTGTATCTGCTGTAGCTGGACCTTTAATCTAATCCTCCTCTTGTTAACTTTTGGCCCATGTTTCCTCAATTTCTTGTTTGCATATATAAGGAAAAGAATAATTCTATTAGACTTTTAGTATTACAGAATAGAGGCTATGAGCAAATTCTGCCATGAAGAATCAAAGATTTGATTGTCTGCTAAGGCCAGTGGGGAATGTGGTGGCTGAAAATGACTGCTAGGAATGTATTACTTGCAGGAAATTACTGCAGGTTATCGCCCATGGGAACATAACAATAAGCTTTCTGCTTCTGTACTTTTGTTTTCACAACTGCCTGTGGGTCAACAGGTAGTGAATAAAAGAAAAATAGACCTTTGTGTTCAGACAGAATGAAGAATGGGGTTTGGGGCTTCAAAATGCTGTACCTCTACATTTAGGGGCTGCTTAATTTGGGGTCTGCGTGCCCCTGGCAGACCCAGCTGGCTGAATAAAGAGTGTGTTTCCTATAACTCACTGAGTTCTGGTGGTCCGTGTGTCTTTCAGGGGCTGGTGGCTACAACAATAACAGCCTGAATTCTGGGAACAAACGTGCTCAGAAAGCAAAATGATGAATCTGAGTCCTGTCAATCTTAGTTGTCAATCAAGGCAGCCCACTCCTCTAAGAAAAGTCACCACCCACAGCAAAAAGGGATAAAACCACAAAGGCTTTGTCTTCAGGCCTTTTGAGCCACACTTCTCTCGCTCAGGCCCACTTTTATGTCTGGCAGTGCACTTTCCCTTCTAATAAAGCTTTTCTTTTCCACTGTATTTCGGTGTCTTGCTCAATTCTTTGTTTGAGACATCGAGAACCTGGACAATGCACCAGGAGAGGAGCCCACTCTCCGGTAACAGAATGTCTAAACCTGCAGTCGTGGCGGTGAGCGTGGGTTCTTGGGAAAGTACAGACATAGAAACAAGACTGATGTCATGGATGTTGAATTATTGGTAGGATATCAGAGACGCTCGGTGACTTGACACTGGTGTACACTGCCATCAGCATAGCAACTCTGGCCGCTGAACTTCAGAATCAACTGTCAGCGTGAGCACATTTCTTGTAGACAAGTTAAGCTTAATTTCCTAAGGAAAATTAGAGAACAGTTTAGAAAGCTATTTTTAGTGTTTGTGACATTCGGCGTTGTATTCCAGAACATGCGGAAGGCCCCACACACCGTGGGGAACCCATGGCTTTTGTTTCTGTATCTCACACTTGCAACTTTTTATTGTTATTGAATAGCCCCAACAAGATGGCAGACTCTGCTGGCATAGGCACAATAGAGTGCTTTCTACATTCTCCAGGAAGTGTCACTTGACTTGTGTAGGAAAGAACATACCTACAAGCCGGGGGGAAGAGAAGAGGAGGCAGCCATGACGATTGGGCAGCACAAGTGTGGTCCCCCTGTGGCAGCCTGACCCTGCCTGGCCATCTCCTGCTTGAAGGAGTTCGTTCCTGACTATGCTTTCGCCACCTCAAGGACTCTCCTGCTAACATCACTTTTCTCATAGCTTGCCGACCAATTAATGTTCTTCCTTATCTCTGTAGCTGTGTAGGAATGACAAGACTGTATAAAACTTTCTGTTATCTTACAATCGGGGCTCAACCTTTGGTTAGAATACACTGAGCCAGCGTCAATAAACACTACTTCCTGCCGAAGCCTCGGTGTCCCGTCTCTCTGTTCGAGAACCTTGCAAAACCACCACCTCTCTTGGTTTTAATGTCTGCTTGGGCCACGAATAGTGACGTCCCCCGTTTTGACAACCAACTTCAGCTTCCATGCCTGCCAAGGTCCTCTCGCCGTCTAGGTCTGTACTCCGTGTCCGTTCCCTGTGAAGCCCTTCTCAGCCCCTCCAAGCAGAGTCCAGGAGTTAGTCACTAACTGCTTGTGCTTGCTCAGCCCTTGCTCAGCTCTGCACTGTAGTCACTTGTCTCTGCCACTCATCCGAAGCTTCCTAAGAACAGGAACCAAGCACAGTTACGTTCTCCCTGCGCAGTTCTGTCCTAATGTTGTTGGTCGACATTATTTTGAAGAGGAATTTCCCACTTAATTGGCCAACATTTCTAATCAGTTCTTTTTTTTTTTTTTTACCTGCTTCTGTAAACATGCCTGCTGCATAGGCCCAAGATCTCGGGGTCAACTGAGAACTCACCCTCCCCCTAAGAGATATTGCTTTTAGTGTTTAGACAGATGTATCCCCACCCTTTAACTAGCTTTAGCGCTAGTTAGAAAAGATGTAATGCTTTAGTGCTTATTAGAAAATCCCATGCTCTGTAACTGCCCGGAGCCCATTGCAAGGTCGGGCCTGTAAATCAGCCCATGCCAACTGTAACAACGTGGGTATAAAAGCAAAATTGCCCCTAAGCCCTGGGCCCAGATTTTCAGAGCACTAGCTCTTCTGGGACCACCAGCATAATAAAACTGAGTTCTCTTTCTCTCTGGGTTACTGATTGGATTTTTGCTGGTCTGATTTTTGGAGCTTTTGGGATTTTTCCATAACATTTTGAAGAGTGAATGAATGAATGAATGAATGAATGAATGAATGCCATTTCCCCAGCAGGCACACATGGGACGGAGACCACAGACACTTTTCCACATGATGTTTAAAGGGTTTAGCGAAGGAAACTGGGAAGATGCTGGCGAGGGATGTAACTGACCATTCTTCAACAGCAGAAGGACTTGAGGTAGAAAGAACCTGCACTTTTTTTTTCCCCCTAGTTTTACTTTTTTTTATTGAAGCTCAGTGTAAATTCATTTATATTTTTACAATTAAACATAGTCTACATTAACCTTTTTATAAATGAAGCGTTACTGTACTTTAATAATAATACTTCATAAAATAACGAAGATAATGCCTTATACGTGTATATTGTCAAACGTACTCTTCATTTTTTTAATTGTACAGATTCTCTCTGGTGATTTTATTTTGAGACACTCTCATGTTCTACTTAAGGCGATAAAATCCGAGCTTCCTTATGGGCACAGGCTGTGCTCAAATTTCTTAAGACATCTCCATGACTCTCTTCATCACTAACTTTTAGAGCATTCATCTTATGAGGCAGAACAAGGACACTATATTCAAAGTCATGTTCGTGGACAAGCACAGCATATTACCATAAGAACTGCTTCACTTCTCCCGCCAGTGCCTACCTCCAAGTGGATGTAGTTATCAGTTCTTTAATGGGAAGAGCGTGATCATGTGTGTGGCTAAGAGCTGACTTAGAACCACTCAGTCCTCTCCTGGATGACCCCAAGGCTGGCTGAAGTGGTACTTTGTTGGGTCCTTGGTGTTCTCACAGTTTTGCTGAAACACCCCACACAGAGGGTGAAAGCAGATTAGGCCTAAGAAAATCAACAGAGTCTGGGCCTGGAGCTAGAAGTACCCAGCACAAGTGAGAACAGCAATAATCCAAGAGATGCTGGGAGACAAGCCAAGTTGCTTGCCAAAGATGGAATCTGAATTTGGGGACATTTTTACTTAATCAAGGACAAGTTGTCCCCAGTGACCAGAAAGACTAGAGGACACAGAAATATTACTCACTCTTATTATTATAGATGCTGTAAGACATGACCACTCCAGTTTTAAGATGTGTAAATTTAGCTGGTCACCTCTCTGCAGGCCACAATTTTGATCATCTGTAGATCAGTGAGTTACACCAGAAAACATCTAAGTTTCCTTCCATCGATAGTGGGTTATGATGCTTAGAATCTGAAAAGGAAGGATGAAATTTATGGAGATATCAGTAAGATTGGATACAGTGAAGGAAAAATGTGACAAGAAGCAACAGAAGAGAGATGAGCTTAAAATTCCTGAGTAAATATGATGGGGTCACTTGTCAGGACTAACTCTTACAAACCATCCTTGTTTGCCTAGCACTGTGGGGCTTCCTGTATCACAGGACTTGGAGTTTTAAAATCAGGAAAGCCACAAGTAAACTGGAATGAGTTGGTCATTTTATTTTTGACCTCAAGTGCCTCCAAAATAATACCACATGGAGTAAACATAGGAATGAGAACTAGATAGTTCAATACAAATAAATTGGAATTTGATAAAGGACATGTGCTCTTGTAAGGAAGCATATTTAATAGAAAAATAGCAACATATACTAATAATGGAAAAAGCACACCTGAACACTAAATCTATGATTCCCAGAGAGTATTCAGGTGGATATTAAAGAAGAAAGAAATAGCTATTATATTATTCAGGGAGCACGCTTCCAAAAGCCCAGCCAAACATGTCATATGGTTGAGAGTTTACTGAGGCAAACAGAGAGCTTAAACAAATTCTAAGATTATCAAGCAAATTCTAACGTTTCTAGGAATGAGTGCTTTTTTGTTTTAATTTGAAGAAAGAGAAGGGTAAGTTTTGCTTATTTTGTGTGAGGATCAGGATGGTTGTTTTTCAAGAGCAGCCAGAGACTAGGCTAGAGAGCATGGCAGTTTCCCCCTCACCACCCTCGCCTTCTCCCCTGCATCTCCTGTTATGTTGAGTTGGTTTGAGCCTCTTTGAAGGAAAAGATTAGAAGTAAAAAATGAAGAAGTTTTGGTGAGAGATTTTATAAGACCTGGGGCTCGAACGGTGATGCCACAGCATCCAGCATCCAAGTACAAGGTACAGGGGGCAGGGAACTTGCTTCCCGCTGTATGTGGAACCCAGCTTCCCTCTGGCACCTTGACTAATGGCTTTGGTGGCATGAGGAGATGTCAAGCTCCCCAAGGATACTGATGCTGTCAGCAAAGGCAGGAGTGAGATGCCCTCAGGGGGCTCTATGAAAAGTGGCATTATGAATAAATATATATGTGTATACATATACGTGTATGTATAAAATGTTCTGGCTTGCTTCATTTGATCATGAAAATGCGTTTCATTTCGTTCATGTTCTTCTACCTGCAATTTGTTTATATTATTTTTGTCTTGGTATTCCATTGAATAAACATGCTGTAATGTAGTCATCTAATCTATTATTGATGCACAATTGAGTTGTTTCCTGATTTTTGCTGTTACAGCCAATGCTGTGTACGCATAGGCGCCAGGATACATATAGATGTTTAAGAGTTTCTCTAGGACAGACATCGCTAAAGTGCAAATGTACATCTCTTCAATTTTACTAGATAATAACAAATTGGTCTCCACAATGATTGCACCATATGCTTTCCTCAGCTATACATGAAAAGTTATGCTGCTCACAAACGTTAACTACTACCAGACTCTTTCATTTTTGCCAGTCTGGGATGTTTTTTGCTGGCATCTGTTTGTGATTTTAATCTGCATTTCACTGATTACTAAAGAGGTTGAGTATATTTTCATGTCTGTTGGCCACTGAGATCTCCTGTTTTTATTAAATTTTTTTCAGTCTTTCCCCCATTTTTTCTATTTGGTTGTTGCTTCCCTACCGATTTGTAGGAATCTTTTATGTATTCCGGATAATAGTTCTTCGTTGGAGATATACATATTATACATGTATTTCTGCTTTGTATATTTTTATGGATGGATGGATGGATAGATAGAGATAGATAGATAGATAGATAGATAGATAGATAGATAGATAGATAGATAGATAGATGGATAGATAGATCTTCATTGCAAATATCGTGTAATGCTCCGAGGGCCTGGATTTGTATGCTTTTTATGATATTTTTATATGAAAAAAAATGTTCTTAATTTTACTGTGATCAAATGTACCCATCTTTTCCTTTAGTGCTGTTTGTTTTTTTTCTCTAAGAAACCTTTCCCAACCTGAGATCAGAAAGATTTCTCTTTTCTTAGCTTTTAAAAACTACACCACACCATCTTACTTACTGTATAATAAGTTACTATCAATCCTCCAACTTTATTCTTCTTTTTCAAAGGTTTTTGGTCACCCTACGTTCTTCCATATGAATATCAGAAGTGGCGCATCAGTTTCTACTCATTTGTCAAAAAACCTGATGGCATTTAGGCTGGTGTCGCATTGAACCTGGACACCGACCTGCGAAGGACTGGCATGGTAACAGTATTGAATCTTCTAACTAGTGAACATCGTGTAACTCTCCATTTGTTTAGAACTTCTTTAATTTCTCTCAGCACTATTTCTAATGTTCAGTGCACAGATCTTGCACATCTTCTGTCAGTTCGAGCCCACCATCTTTCCCATTTTTTGCTAGTTTTGCTGAGACTTTTTAATCAGGAATGGACATTGGATTCTGTCAAATGCTTTTCTTATGTTTATTGATAATGATTGTATATTTATTGCTTTTTTAGTTTGTTTCTGTACATTAACTGATTTTTCAAATGGTCAAGCACTTTACATTCCTGGGATAAACTTGGTCAAGGGGTTTTATCCTTTTTAAACATTACTAGATTGTATTTGCTACAATTTTGTTTAGAATTTGTGAATCCACGTTCTTGAGGGCTATTGCCATGTAGTTTTCTGTAATATCTTCACCTGGTTTTAGTGTCAAGATAATGCTGGCATCACAAAATGAGTTGGGAAGTGATCCCTCTTTTTGCTGTTTTAGTCTTATTATGAAAGTAGTTTGGGCCTCATGAACCCCCAAATACATCTCACATATCCCGGGCACAATTTAACTCTGTATAGTCTAATAACATTGACTCAATGTTTCAATCTAATAACGAACGCTACATGAATAAGCCAGTTTCTCCCCATTACAGAGCAGGCCCAAGAGGATTCCACTTTGAAAGAAAGCGTTGGCATGTGATTTCATCTAAATCTAATACTAGTTCAGTATTCTTGTCAGTCTCATATTATAAATTCAACAATTCACTTGTAAAGAAAATGTCCTGAACAATTTTAGAACTGGGTCATGTCAGAGTTGATATATATACAAGGACATTTAAATTTGAAGTTGTCTGAAAAGTCATTTCTTGGTTCATAAATCTAAAAGCAAAATGGATTTCCAATTTCCAAGTAACTTTCACTGTTTTTTTTTCAGTTCCATGTAAGCTTTATTATAATTATGCAGCAGACATGTTGAAATAAACATGCAGTTAAGTTAAATGACAATTGAAGAAGGGCACGCCAACTTGAACTAAATTTTTGAAACTAAACTTTAACTTACATGTTTCACAACACTTAAAATGTTTAGTTCATGTTTATAAGAATGCATTTGCTTATGCATAACCAAATTTATATCTTTACAAGTTTTATACATACACATTATGTGTTAAACGTCTAGCAGATTAAGATCAAAATGTTGCGATAATTTATAAACGATAAAAACTTATTACCACTGAAACTATTATGTTGCCCAGTCTAAATATTTGCTTTTGTGATACTATTTTACAAAAGCTCAATAACAAACAAACAAAAATCTATTTCTCTGCTTTTTAGTACTGCTATAATATTTGGAGTATTCTCAGAAAAGCCAAGTTTATGGCATAATCCACATCTTATTCTTAGTAATTGGATAATAATAACAATATTTTTTAGTAGAAGATAAAATGTCTATTTCCATTCCAAAAGGATCCCACTTCCTAAGTCCGTTTTGCTCTCCTCAGTTGTTGCTGACGGTTTCCTGGTTTGCCAGTTTCCATGCCTCTCTCAAACACGGCTATCTGGTTTTTTTCAGACACAGTATCTGATTTTTCCTACTACTGCAATCGATTCCTTGATAAGGCTGCACTTCAATGCATTCAATTACTTTAACATTTTTCCCACGTAAATTTCTCCAACTCAAGCCTTCAATTTCTACTAACGTAAGAGAAAGGCTTCTTTGGAATGCTGGATCCCCAAAGTAACACCCAAACAACCTGAGGATAAGACGATGTTCATCTTGGTGAGGGAGAATGTGACCTCGGTGGAATCTCAGTGGTATCTCGAAGGGGAAAGTAGGAATATTTACTGAGATTATTGATGTCTGTGCTCCCACCCTTGCCTCCTCTTCCATTTTAGGGAAAGAATCCTGTCGGTCAAGATTTTCCACCAGGTTAATGGTCAACCTCTGAGAAGGAGACAGAGTGCTACAGCTTTGCATGGCACTGGTGTGAGCATTCAGTCCAGGAGGGCGCATTATGGAGCCTGTGTTCAAAATTCAAACCAAATTCTGCAATTCAGCCCCGTCAGAAACAAAGTTGACGCTTTGATCTCCATATGTCTGATTCTAGAGTCTATGGCTCGATGTGTTCCCAACTCAGGAGAAGAGCAGTTACCCTCACACTCCAGCAGAACATGATTAATACGTGTTGACTATGACTTTGACTTTTAGCTGCCCGGAAATTTTTATGATATTTTTATGAACATTTACAGATAAGTGTTTACGAAGCAAGATACTCTGATACTCTTAAAATAGAAACTTTGCTACTGGGGCGGGGGGTAGCTCTCCTTGAGAATTTTGTATAATGGACACTGAAGAGAGGTTTTTTTGGCAAATATTGGCTTTTTTTCTACCTCTTTAAAATCAACATCCTCCTATGATCTCGGCATTGGCCACGCTTCGAGGGTGATGAGTTTTAAATGCCAGAGTTAAATCAGGGCCACCTGGGCACATGGCCCTGAATCAGGACTGATTCCCATTCATTGGGCAAAAGCAGCCCATAAACGTTTACCAGATAATGATCTGTAAGAACACAGAGTTCATCTCTCTCTCTCTGACCACAAACCCCAGAGTCAGATTACTCTTTGCCTTAGACCCTGGCTCCATCTTACTTGCTGTGACCTGCAGTAGTGTTTAACCTTTCTATGCCTGTCTCTTCTACGAATTAGGGGAATAATAGTAACTAACAATCTTCTAAGTGGAATCACCTATGACATGGTAGCCAGATCGCCTACCTCCACCTGCCAGGTACTCCAGGTTTTGGTTTCCTCATCTATAACATTGGTATAACACTATGTACACCTCTGGGTAACTGTGGCACATAAGTGACATTATCTATGCAGAGTTTGCAGCAAGCAGTAGCAGAAATCAGATGGAAGTCTTTTTTTTTTTTCTTTCATGAAAAAAAAAGATTGGAAGAAGGCAGTCCAGGTCTGATAGAGCAGCTACACCATTTAGAGAATCCAGGATCTTTGTATTCTACTGTTTCCATGCAGTTCCCTGATTCCAGCTGGTTGCTTGAGCTCTAGTCATTATATCCACCTTCCAGATAGCAGAAAGGAAGAAGGGAGCGAAGAAGAGAGGTATAAGCCTTCACTCGCGGCTAGGTGTACCAAGAAACGGTGTCTTAGAAAACTCAGTCTCCTTGCTTGGTTAGCTGGAATTGAACTGTTTCTCTATAATTTTACTTCCTATAAAACTTGCTAGGGATTTTTTTTTCTGAATTAATTACCAGAACTAATCATATAGTTTCGGAAAAATTTTCCCCCAAGCAATATTAAAGATTCACTGACAGACTTACTTATCCAACCAGAAAGGTTACCTAAGCAGCCACATATCTAATAAGTTATATGTATGTATAGGCATCTTGTAGTCTATGGGTTTCTAGTGTGGAAATACTATTACATTATATGGAGGCTGCTCTCGATATTCATACTTTTGAGGGGCAGAAATTCATGTAAGGATCTGAAAGAAAGCTTCAAACTCCTCCTTTGGAAGAATACACACAAAAAAATATATGCTCTGAAGTGTGCATATAACAAATTTTTTTATTGCACGGAAAATATATTTTCTTCACAGAAATAATAAAAAACGTACAATGCTTTCTGACTCATTAATTCTCATAAATGTTAAGCTTGGCAAATCGTTTGGACAATGGGCTTTCCTTTTCATGTAACAAAAGAAAAAAAAACTGCCTAAAGTTTTATTATGCACTTCCAGAAGACCTCTGTAGAGTCAGCGAGTTTCTGGGGAGTGTGCTCTCGTTTCTTGACAAAATCTGGTTGTTCAAAGCCCTGATTCTGATGAAACTGATGACGCCCGCAGCAGTAGACAAGACTTCTTTCAGGATTTTCGCAAATCACTTGAAATTTATAATGAAATGTGGAGCCTCCTCAGAGACTACAGAGTGCCTCCCCCAGCCCTAGACACTCTCCACCCTGGTATCCTGCTCTGACTCTTCCAGTTGTTGTTATAACTGTAGGAAATCATCATATTTATGCATTTAAAGAATGTATTCCTTTTTTATACATCATACTAAAATCTTATTTATCATGATGACCGAGTATTTTTAGTGCTGCATTAAATTTTGAGCCCGGGACAAGTGCCTCACTTGAGTCACCCTAATCTTGGCCCTGGAGGTCAGGTAGGTTGAAATGGGGGTCAGAGAGAGGGAGCATTCACCCCACAGAGGCTGGCAATCAATGCAAATCAGAACCTTCCCTCCGGGCCGCCATCCCCAGAACTGATTCTTCAACATTTATCGACAGATCACTACCAACCATCCTGGCTGCCCAAACCCATGGTATTTTAACCCCCTTCTCTTTCCTGGATGTTCATGAACTTGCCCTAAGTGAAGAAGATGAGCCCCCCCGGAGGACGGAGGACGGTGCCTCCTCTGCACCTCTCTTCAGAGCTGGATGGGTTTTTTTTCTGTCAATCATTTACTTTATTTAGCGAGCCTAACAGTGAGATAAATATCCTCTTTGGGTATCGCAGCCTCTCTCAACATCCCAGGTACTTCGAAGTTCATGGCGTGAAATCGTAAGCCCCACTGTCCTTACCACTGCCCTCGAGGTCAATCTTCCTTGGTGGTTAAATATAAATATTCTACCACTTTCCTGCCCCTTCTGTAATCATTTTTGGTGACTTTAGCATCCATACAATTGTTGATGGCTCTGATATCTCAGTTAACTGACCCCTCCAATTTCTGCTATAAACTTTTCCTCTCTTGACTGTGATTACCTATAAACCCGCTATCATTAAATATCAACTGTAAGCACTGCATCCTAACCAATACTTTTAACTCCTTCTTATTTCCTCTAATGTGGCAGCCTGACCCTGCCTGGTCATTTCCTGCTCCAAGAGTTAGTTCCTCACTGCCCTCTCCCCCACGTCAAGGACTCTCTGGCTAATATCAGTTTTTTCATAGCTTGCCAACCAATGAATGTTTTTCCTTATATCTGTAGCTGTGTAGGAATGATAAGACTGAATAAAACTGCCTGTTATGTTGCAAGTGGGGCTCAGCCTTTGAATAAGAATCTGCTGAGCCGGTGCTGGCATCAATAAAATGCTGCTTCTTGCTTACAGCCTCCGTGTCCCGTCTCTCCATTTGAGAATCCTGCAATGCGAACACTCTACTTCATCCATTCCTTGATCATCATGAAGATCTCTGACCCACTAACCTTATATCATATCACTGTCTATCACCACCACCTTCCCTGGACAATCAACATCTCATCCCCCATTCTTTTTTATCCAGCTTAGATGCCATGGTCTATTGTATAATTACACCTTGCCTTCATGTTCGGCAAATAAACTTTTTTTGTTGTTCCCATCAATAAAGAAGATCAGAGACAGTTTGCGTTCAGACAGAACAGAGAACAGTACACATTTACAAGTTTTCCCCAGGGCTAAATTAACTGTTTTGACTTTGTCATAGTTCAATGACACCTGGCCCTTCTGAACATCCTACTCTAATCCACTCTAATCCAGGTAGCATATTGGAGACCCTAGAAAGAACAGGTATTCCAGAGGGTAGGAAATAAGCCCTACTGTGATTTAGAATGCATGTCACACTGGTAAAATTTTTAGGGGTCCAGTGGTTGGGGCATTCTGGGACAATTTACCCAAATAAAGAAAAGAACAAATTATTACACCTCGCAACTACCACGGTAAAGGTGTTTTTGTCTGTGGACACAGCAAGAGTCCCATTAAATTATAATTAAATTTTAATAAGATCAGCCAGCAAGATGAAAGTCACCACCCTGGCAGGTGTAAGTGGCCCTGATCAGTGAGAAGGGGTTAGGTGCTCCCTTGCTCCATTATAACCGAGTGGATATGTGTGGCAACCCTGGAATGAGAAGGGTATAATTATGAAAGTGTTGGTCATGATACCAGGTAAGTCCCTAAGACCTCCTGAGGTTATGGGTTGGAGTGAGGAGAATTTTGAATGGATAGTGGAGAAGGGAGAGGATGCGTTCTAGTTGTGGCTCTAGATGAGACCAGCTGTAGCACGGTGGCTGTCGTCCATCCTGTTTACTGCTGTAAGGGGCCCCTCGGTGAAGGCCCTGTCGCCCCAGCTGCTGCAAATCCAGCTGGCATACAGCATTCAGCGATCAAATCCTCGAGAGATTTTCTCAGCTACAGAGAGCCACCTTGCCCAGTGTCACAGAGGTGGCTCATATCAGATACATTTTACGGTATAGTCTGAACACTTGGCCATCTCAGTGCAACAGGGGACATCTCTGGTACCCCCGTAGGGAGCTCCCTCTGTCCACGGCTGCTCCAGTCCCTTCTCTTTCATGGGTGTTTATCCCAAGGGCTCTTGTGAATAAGCACCCTGCGTGCTGAATTCCATCTCAGAGTCCACTTTCCAGACAACCTAACCTGTGACGCCACCCTAGAACAGGAATAGGGTACCTTCTATCCCCTAGACGGCCACGGTTGGCCACAGACTGCTCTCCATCTCCCTCCTCGCACCCTGGGTTTATTCTACACACTGCAACTAGAATATTCATTCTAAAGTGTGCATCAGATCATGATACTCTCCTGTTAAAGATGGTCCAGTGGTTTCCTGTCACATTCAGAATACAACCCAACTGTCTTGTGACCGCCCGGCTCTATGTAATCTGACCTGTGGCTGCTCCACCCCTCCCCCATTTTAGCTGCAACTTCATGTCCTAGGGACGTCCAAGGCACTCTCTCTGCTTTACCCACACACGCTTCTCGCTTCTCCTATCACTCCCCCTGCACCTGACCCCATACACACAAACCAACTCATACCACTCTCAGGCGCCACACAGGACTCTTCTCGCATGCGGGAATGTGTCTCCCTGGGTGACACACGGCTCATGCTTCCTCTCTATCCTCTTTGTCAAGGCAGCCAGCCCTGCCCTCATCTCTATCTTTATCACCTCTTTTGTTTTCATCATATGGTTTATCAGTATCTGATCAGATATTCCACTGGCTTGTTTTTAAATGTTTATTCTCTGCCCCCCCCCCCCCCCCGCCATCTACAAACAAAGCTTCATGTGGTCAGAAACTTAGTTCTGTTGATCTCTGTAGAACAGTACCTGTTGGTATTAAATATTTAGTAAATATTTGTTAGATAAATTAATGGATTTCTTGAATGAATACCCGTCTTCCATAAAGGTGCTAAATTTGTTAATACCGCATGCGCTTTGCCCGTGTACAGAGATCTTTTCTTCTAGTAGATTTTCTCAGCAAGGGCATGGGTCTGCCCATTGAGGATGAAACAGGAGCTGGCAACCAGGAAGTTGTCAGGCATCTCATCCAAGTCTGTGCTGATGGGGAATGACAAGCTGCTTTGTGGCCTGCTTAAAAATAACAGGATCTGTCTTAGCAATTCTGTAGGTTCACTGAGCTTCACTCCCTCTGCTGCCACCAAACCAGAATCTCAGCTAAATAAGGTGACCCCTCAATTTCATCAGTAACCTATTCATAAATCAAGTGCAGGAGACGTATTTACTTGTGTTGTGAGGCCCATTCCCCCGCACTGATATATGGGTAAATCTCCCCTCTTGCCACCAGGCATCCTTAGTCTCATCACTCAGAAAGAAGAAGCCACAGGTATTAGAGGTTCTCAGCCACAAAGCCAGCATACCTCAGTGTGCCCCAGCAGCTGTGAGGGATGTCATGGTCATTGGTGTCTACAAATAAATAATTCGTGAATACCTTAGGTATTTCTTACAAAAATGGTCTCAAAGTTAACCTGTTAGAAGGCTCCCCTCACTCATCTGCTCTCTCTTAAGCTTTCTTGGCTGGAAGATAAAGGGGTGCAGTGACGGCTGCAGGGGTGGAAATTGTGTAGATGCACGCAGACGCTCACTCACGTTCTCATGCATGTGCTATGAAGAGTGTGGCAGTCACAAATTATGGCAGTGTGGATAATGATTGCTCTGTGTGAATAACTCCACCCTGGTGGGTTGATTCTTTTTTATTTTGGTGCTCTTAGGCGGTGTGAGGCCAGTGAGGTATTTGCCTCCATGCAGAATTTGAGGAGGAGTGGCACACAAAATCTCAGTGATCAAGATAAATTATATTTTATGCAATATTTGAAAAATATAAATTAATGCAAAAAAATTCATGATGAACAAAATATCAAAAATTTAAAAGAAGGCCACTTACCAACTTCTTGGCCTTGGGCAAATTACTGAATCTCGGTTTCTTCATTCTGAAAATTGGGAAAGGAATGTAGTCAGTTGTCTTTGCCAAGAAGTTGTAAGAATCAAGTCGGAGAATGTATTTGAAGTGCCTGATATACAGAAGGCACCCAGAAAAGAGTGGATGTTATTATGCACAAAAATGGAGCAGCAATGGTGAAAGTGACAAAATCTCTCTTTCCTTCTCTCTTTCTCTTCCTCTCTCTTCTCCCTTTTTTATTCCCCAGTGTCAAAGAGGAGTGTTCACATCAGCACTTCTCTCAATAATCTTTGCCATTTAAACCTCATTTGCAAACAAATGCAAATAAACATTGACACACTGGAGCCAGCTCCCCAGCAGAACAGTTCCCTGAGCCTTAAAAGCCCATTCCACTCCATTGCAGGAGCTGAGGCCTCGGTCCTCTTCCTGTGACTCCCACATTTGGATAACCTGGTCAGAACTCCATTTTTAGATAGTTATGCCTTTATGCAGTCGGTTTCTATACTCAATGATCATAGAAACAACAACAAAGCCCTTCATGTTGAGTCCAGGTCCCTAACAGATGACCCCTCTGTGTAGACCAGCTCGGTCATTCAAGGTGTATGATTTCCCCAAAAGACTAGCTTTTTGGACAGCAACCTCTATGTCAATGAGGCTCTTATGAATAAAAAGAGGTGGGATACTGCTCTTTCACCACAAAACTGGACCTGGGCTTTCTGTAAACATTGTGACCAGCATTAGGGGGACATTAAAATTCTATTAACTTGGGACAAATAGCATCAGAATTTACTTCCTACCAGTAGTTCTTATAAAAGTCAAATGGAAAAATATCTGGGCTAGTCTGATGTGTATAAAATTTTCCTAGGGGGCATTTTTTTAGAAATCGTTAGAATGGAAAAATCACAGAACAGAGTTTAGAGAGATCCGTTTCCTGAGTCATCACCAGCAGACATAATTCCCAGTCTTGCATGATTAGGGGAAAGACTGGAGGGCGATGGAGCAGAAAGAGCAGGTTTGGGGGAGGACAGAGCATCATGGAGAGAGGTTGTTGGAACGAAACAGAACTTGCCTTCAAAGTTCTTCCAGCAAATTCCCTTTGGTTGTATTGGAAAATAACGTGTCTTTTTACCTGCCATGAGGGCTGATCAAGTTATTAGGCATCCTTTCATTGGTAGTACTTGAAGCTTTACTATTAAAGCTAATTTTTTGTGTGTGGATGTCTGCCTTTGAATTCACCCTTCTTCTAGAGTTTTGCTAAATGACCAGATTTAAACTTGCCACTTCAATAGAGTCTCGTGTTCTAAAAGTTTCTTACCTTCTGTGTGTGTTCTGGATCAAGCTCATGGATGCTTCCTAACCTGAAGAAATGCTGGATTTGGGAAGAAGGCTTGCTGAACCAAACCCACTGTGCACAGACTCTGCTCACGACTAGGGCAGGGTGTGGAGATAGCCCGACGAGCTACACAAAGACAGGCCGGGCAACCCCAAATCTCGAGAAAATGTTCTGCAAGAAGATTGCATGCCATTTCTCTGACAGGTACCTTCCCAAGAGCAAAATACCCTAAAAGATACCCGCAGTCCATATGCTTCGTACAAATTAAGGACCAGGTATTGTCAACTCCCCAAAGAGCGGGACATTGGGCTTGGACAACAGGTAGACAAACATATTCTTCGGGCACTTAAAAAAAAAAAAAAAAGAAAGAAAAGAAAAGCAACCAAAACTCCCTCCCAGGGTACTTATTTGTAGGACATCTTTTACCTTTGCTAAAAGCATTCGCATTTCCAGGCACCACAGTGGCTGGCGAGGTCTCTTGCAGCTGCGCAGGGATTGGGCCAGCAATCTGAGCGGAAAATTACAGGCCCTAACGGAGCACCAGGGCGAGTTCCAGAAGCCGCAGCCTGGGTGCGGGCGGGCCAATCAGAAGCCGCCTGCGCGTAGCGGCAGCCAATTGAAGACCCCGCTGCTTCCCGTCCCACCGGTACTTAAAGGCCGCGTCTGCGCGACGGCGGCGTGGTCCTTGCGCCGAGGTTTGCGGGCTTCAGCAGTCATGGTGGACCACATCGTGCTCCGCAACGGCGCCAAGATGCCCTTGGTGGGGCTGGGCACGTGGAAGGTAAGGCCCGTGGGGGTGGGGGGGGGAGTGCGTCCCGCGCGGCTGTCTTCAGGCTTCGCGCAGCCTGGGGCGGAAAGCGACCTGGAGTGACCCTCAGAGGGCGTCCTGCCTGCGAGGGGCCACACTCGGGCCTGCCCGGCCCGCGGCGGGCTCGGCTCCGCCCCTCTGGGAGCCGAGGCCGGGCAGGAAGGCGGGTCAGGCTCGGGCCTGAGCGCTGGGACCAGGGGACTTGCGTGAGGGGCTTGGGAGCGGCCCGCGGAAGGCCGCCCGTGTAGACACTTGGCGGATGGGGACCCCAGGCCCCACCTTGAATCCGAACCCAGCTGGAAAATCGCTAAAAGAGACCGAAGGGAATCGGGAGAAGGAGGTGCCTCCCGAGCCCCCACTGCTCTGGCCCCGGGGAAAGAGACCCGTGTAGCCCAGGAGGCGGAGCAGAAAGGGATGGGGGCCACTGAGCGCCAGCTTTCCTGTCCTCAGGGCACTTGTTGCGCCGCCCTTTGTCTTCCTTCTAAATAGTTTGTCCTTAATCGTTTCCATTTTTCTCTCTTGGGAAAGAGCATCTCAAGGAAGCCTGAGACTGCAGGTAATTCAATTAGGTGGCACGAGTTTACCCGGGCCGCATGCATTTTCATGTCCCCAGACGTGCAACGCTGAACCCCTTTAGCCAGGCATGGCTCTTGGGGGTGTTATGTGCGGGGTAGAATTCCACAGAGAATCTGGGCACAGGTGGTTACCACCAGTGGAAAACTCTTAGCAGACGTCGGTATTAAAATTGGCTCCAGAAACCTGCACACCACTGAAATCTCTAAACAGTGTCCCTCAGAAATGGGTAGGGATGAAATGGATAGCCTGCTTATCTGAAAATTAAGGGCGGGCACAGAGGTAGTATGGGTACTGGGGCAAAACGCAATATTTTTAAGCCTCTTAAGAGTTAGTTTCGTGTATTATATGTTATTTTTCACACTATGACCCAGGTTTCCCCAGAAACTTTGAATATGGGCCTGGGCATTGGATATTTGCACACAGACAAGAAAAGACCGTATTGTGTGCACCTTGACATGGTTCGAAGTAGAACAGAGGACAATTTTTACTTTTGCCCTACCACCTGGGTTTCTCATTTGGGGGGGGGGGTGGAACAAAAAAAAAAACAAACAGTACTTTTTGAAATATTTTAAGCCAGGGATCCCCAACCCCCAAGCTGCGAACCACCAGTCTGTGGTCTGTTAGGAACCCAGCCGCACAGCAGAAGGCTGGCGGCGGGCAAGCGAGCGAAGCTGCTGCTGTGTTTGCAGCCACTCAGCGCAAGCATCACCACCTCAGCGCCACCTCAGTCATCAGGCTTCAGATTCTCGTAAGAGCACTGGTCCCTTGTGCCAAAAAGGTTAGGGATCGCTGTTTTGAGCTGTTTGCAGGAAATGATCCCCTTCATTGTTCTGGGAACCTAATAGACTCAGATGAGGGGGGAATATTTTATGCAGCGGTTTGTAAATCAGCACGTGTGAAGACACGAGGAGCGAGATGGCTTTGGCACATGTTTTTAAGGGGCCCTGTGCTGCTAGGAAGCCTTTGTCAGATTCCCATAAAATGAAGCAACGTGGCATTTCCCTCTTTCTGTCTGAGAGCAAGTAGTTTAGAATGTGCTTCAGAAGCTCTCCTTGGCTTTACGTAGCTGGCATAGGGGCAGGAGCTTCAGCGAGAGCCGGTAGGCTCACACTGGCCTTCATGTGGGTTGTGTGCAGACTGTGTGTTTTGTTTTGTTTTGGGTTTTAACTCCATGCCTTCTGTTACCTTTCAGTCCCCTCCAGGCAAGGTGGCGGAAGCTGTGAAGGTAGCGATTGACTGTGGGTACCGCCACATTGATGGCGCTCATGTGTACCAGAACGAGGAGGAGGTGGGGATGGCCATCCAGGAGAAGCTGAAGGAGCAGGTGGTGAAGCGTGAGGACCTCTTCATTGTCAGCAAGGTGCAGTTCTGCAGGGGAGCCTGGGGGGTAGAGGTGTCGTTCATGTTTATCCATTGGGGGCATCAGCTCAGGAGCCAAGGTCATACTCTGGGGCTTCATTATACAGCTACAGTTATCACTTGGCAGGTGATTCTTCCAGGGGAAAATGTGTTGACTCTAGACCGTGGAGGGCTCCAGAGCTTGCCCATTCGCGGCTGTCAGGTGGATGGGCATTCCATCTGGATCTATCGTTTAGAGCCCCTTGCTGATGAGGCCGAGGTCGTGGGTTGGTGCTCCCTCCCCAGGGAGTCGTCTTTGAGGATGGAACTTGGTTCCCATCTGCAGACTGGATCTGCACTGCCGACCACCGTCTTTTACCTGGAGGCTGCTGGTGCCCAGAGGACACCTGCTGGGTGGGTGAGGCTGGCTCCTTGGAAACCAGCCTAGTGGGAAATCACCCTGAGAACTCATGTGTAGGGCCTAGGGCTGGCGTGCCGACCTGTTCATTCTGTTTTATGCCTTTAGTTTGGTCTTGAGAGGTGCCATTGTCCTGCCTGCCTTTGGAGAGTTAGGATCCGTAATGTGAAATGGAATCGCTGTGATCACCATTTATAGCGTCACGGCGACATGGGTTAGAGGGAGAGGAAAGTGAATTCTTGGCTTTGAAGCCCTCTGGCTCCATGCCAGAACATGGCTTCCGGTGCTCATGATAAGATGTGTTCTCTTGCTGGCTTCAGCTGTGGTGCACATACCATGAGAAAAACAAGGTGAAGGGAGCCTGCCAGAAGACGCTCAGCGACCTGAAGCTGGACTACCTGGACCTCTACCTTATTCACTGGCCGATGGGCTTCAAGGTATGGGACACAGGGGTCAGGTGTAGCCTGATACGTGCTAGGCCCTCCTTTATTAGCAGGTTCGGAGTATGCACCTGCTGTGTGTGTGTCTCTACTGCTCAGGGTATAGTCCTTAGAGCAGTAGCAGTGACAACACTTGGGAGCTTGTTAGAAACCAGTCTCAGGTCTCACCCAGGGCTTCTGAACTGAATCCCAGGTGGCTCAGAGGCACATTACGGAGTTTGAGGAAAACTGCACTGGGTCATTTGGTGATTGTATCATTTACAACTTAGGGATAGCAAACTTGGCTCAAGTGACACTTCTGCACATAATCCTTGGGCGTTATCAGTGCTCCCCGCCCTCTGCCTGTGTATGCATGTGGATTCCTACATACTAGACACATGCACCATTCTGTCGATCAACATTTCTTGGCAGCGTAACTGCATGCACAAAAGGCATCTAATTTGTTGTATCTTTGCCTTCATTCAGCCACAACTCAGTTTTGTTTTATCAGAAGGTGGAAAGCGTGGCCTTTACCCCATTGCTCTCTCTTTATTGCACATTGGTGTATCAGAGCCTGATTTTATTTATTTATTTATTTTTTATGATAGCCTGCAAGGCTCAGTAAGGTGACAGTTCATAGGCCAGTGATCCAGCCAGGACCTGGACCCCATGAGTCCTGGTCTTGAGTCCTTTCCTCACCCACACACTCCAGCCCATGGTGGGGTTTATCTCACTTACCGAGAAAGGTCCGTCTGACAGTCAGCAGCAACCATTTGTAGAATAAGCATCTGGGGGCGTCAGGAGTTGTCTGCCTTTTTCTTTTTCACACTGACACACTGATTTGCCCTTGATTATCTTCTAAAACTTAGCCAGCTACTGTAGTTTAGAATATTTTTAGAGCTTTGCTTTCAAAGAGGCAGCTCCCACAGCAGCTCTAGGAAGGATTGTCACTGAATGTCTGTTTTTGATTTTAATGACAGCCCGGGAACGAATTTTCCCTCGGATGCGAAGGCAACATGATTCCCTCTAATACTGATTTTGTGGACACGTGGGCGGTAAGGCTGTCTCTGATTTGGCATTCTTCTTCCTTGCTGGTTTTCTGTTGTCCTTGTGAGTGGACAAGGTGTAACTGTTCTGCTCTGCCATTTTTTTTTTCACTGCTTTTTGTTCTTCTGTCACTGTTTTTGCTCTTCCTGGCTCATTAAAGCCAGCCTTGCTTTTTTCTTGGTGTCTTTTGGACTTCTCAACGGTCAACTTGCTGGCACGGGATAGTAAGGGTAGGACTGGTGCTAAAGGTGCTTCGGCGTCTTGTCCTTTTGGGCACCTGTCAGCAGCAAGCAGAGCGTTTTCTGTCTTCAGGCATGGAAGAGCTGGTGGATGAAGGGCTGGTGAAAGCTATCGGAGTCTCCAACTTCAACCATCTCCAAATCGAGAGGATCTTAAACAAACCTGGCTTAAAACATAAGCCGGTGGTTAACCAGGTAGGCATCCAGCAGGGAAGCTGGTGTGGATGGCAGGCTTTGTTACCGTGTGATCCTGGCAGCCATTTCTTGTCCGTGGCACCCTGGGAGCCGCCAGGGGGCGAGTTTGAGGGCCGTGGCAGAGTCCTCATGTATGATTCAGAATGACAGTGGCACGTCTGGTAGGAGAGAGGAGAGGTTGGAGCCCAGCTTGTGATGATGGGTCAGGGTCTCACAGATTAGCAGCTTGCAGACATGGAGGTCCTCAAGCCTGTCACTGTTGATGAGGGGCCAGAAAAACCCTTAGGGCCTGAGGCCGCAGTACATCAGTAACAAGATTATTTTGTTAGTGTCGAGGCCACCAGCTGGGAAACGGAGACAGTTGTCACAGCTTATGTGGGAGACAGGACGTTGGTTACACATAAGTTTCTGTCTTTGAGGGAAGGGACTTAGCACGGGAAAACTCCTGTATGTCCCATCACCTGTGCCCACGCTGCTGCCATCAAACCTCTTGTTTCCATTTGCAGATCGAGTGCCACCCATACCTCACTCAGGAGAAGCTGATCCAGTATTGTGAGTCCAAAGGCATTGTGGTGACGGCCTACAGTCCCCTCGGCTCTCCTGACAGGCCCTGGTGAGTTTCTACAGGACGATGTTTTCTTACTGGTGAGTGAGGATTAGAAATGGCTAAAGAGAAAAATTCAGCATCAAGGAAGATGCTCTGGGGCTAATTTGCAGACCTTCCCAGGAGCCTCTTGTTGGGCTTCCTGCTTGGTATTTTTAGTGGCAAGAGACCTGCTCTTGTTCCAAAGGGTTGTGAGTTCATAACCAAACTTCAGATCAGGACACTGGTGGCCGAGGTTGAAGGGTGTTAGGGTGAGGCGAGCTGGCTGCCGTGAGTGGTGGTGATGATACTGCTTACATGGGCCATCTTTCCGTCTCCAGGGCCAAGCCGGAGGACCCTTCCCTGCTGGAGGATCCCAGGGTCAAAGCGATCGCTAACAAGTACAAGAAAAGCACAGCCCAGGTACGGCCGTTTCCAGGCCTCGTGACTGCTCCCAGACCGTCTGTATTTGTGGTAGGCCCGGTGAGCCAGGAGGGACAGATGACCGAGCCTAGTCAAGCCCTTCCCAGAAGTGCAGCTTGGGGTCCTGGGATGTGTGGTGCGAAAGGGCACCAAGATGGGAGTTAGAAGACTTCTGTGTGGTCCGGGGTGGTGGTACCTGCCCCACCAGTGTCCCAGGCCGCGGCGAGGGTCAGCTGCCCCTGTAGGTGAAAGCCCGTCTCCGCGCAAAGGGGCGCGCCTTCCTCAGCCGCTGCAGGGGACCCTCCCTTCTCCCCCGTGTGGTGCGGTTGGTCGGCAGTGAAGGGTCTCCTGGCGGGTCGTACTTCTGGGGGACATGGAAGCGCGTGGGTGGAGGCTGAGGGCAGGTCTCTGGGGCCAGACCTGGACCCCCCCATAGTTGGGAGTGACCCTGACATCTCTGCACCTCGGTTTTCTCACACGTGCGCTTCTGGAATCTCCCCTCTCGTTATGGATGTATCACATGAAGTGAGACAGTGACAGAGTTCACGGGGCACGTGTACACTCGGCACATGTGTTCACAGGTTCTGCTCCGGTTCATCACGCAGAGGAACTTGGTGGTGATCCCCAAGTCCGTGACCCCCACGCGCATTGCTGAGAACATTCAGGTAAGGTCCTGCCTGGTCGGCCCACATTTTCTGTCACCGCGCCGCCAGCCGCAGTGAGTGCAGCGAGCACACCGCACACTGAGGATGGTGGCCCCGAGGCGCCGTGGCCGTCCCGTGCACGTGCAGTCCTGTGCCGAGGCTCCTCAGTGACCGCGTCGGCCCTGAGAGTTTGCATCAGGGCTTCGTTAGCCCGGTGCCTCAGTTCCCCCATCGGTAAAGCAGTACCTGTTTTGAGGGTTGTCATGAAGATGAAAAAGATACATCAAAGGAAGGGTTGCACACGACGCCTGGTGCCTTAGTAGGTGCTCAGGAAGCGCTGCTGTCCTGTGATCGTCCGTGGACTGCAGACCCTCCGGGCCATTAGCCGGCCCAGCCCTTCTGCCAGGACTCCACCCCACAAAGGGCAGAGCAGCAGGGCCGGTGTCGGGGCACCAGCGACATGTGCCTAGGCCAGGACCCACGGCACGTTCCAGGGCGGGTCGGACCGCCTCTCACCCCGTGGGGGGGGGGGGGATGGGGTCTGTGCCGTGCAGGGCAGTGGGGGTGAAGAGCCGCTCCAGGGGTCCCGCTGCCGGGATCCTCTGCCAGCCAGGGCCATGTGCTCTCCACCTAGGCTTTGGTTCCAAGCAGCTGCTCCCACAGTGAGATGCTGATTTTGCCTGTCCCCTGGCCGCAGGCTATTGCTGTGACATGTGTCATTGGTCCCCTGGGCGCCTGGGGTGAGGCCTGGGGAGGGCCGTGGTGGGGAATATATGGTGTAGTAGGGGAGGATTTCTTCCTTCTTCAGATGTTTTAACGAATCGAGATAAAGTGGTAAAACGGACCCCTTGGGAAACACTTACGTTGCTAGAGATAGTTCCTTTGTTTCGTATTTTATCTTTCACGTGTTAGAAGAGAAACATTTTCAGTGACTACTCTCAGAGCAATACGGTAGTTTCGCATCTTGCTGTGTAGTTTGTGCACATTTTGGCGCAGCTGTGACCACAGGTTTGCAGAGGGATTTGCCCACACGTCCTGCGCTCGTCCGGCGCCGAGGACACTCCAGGCTGCAGCGTGGGGCCTGCCCGCCGGCCTGCACACCGGCTTAGTCCTCCCCAGCAGACCGGGCCTCATGCGGATGGGTCTTTTCTTGTCTGGCCCTCTCTGTCAAAACCATATGTCTCTTCTCAGGCCTGTCTCACATCCCTGACCACAGCCTTCCGTCCCCAGCCGGAATTCTGACTTCCTCTGGCCTTCCTGAGTGCTTTGTGCAATGTCTTTTACACATGCGCAGTTAACGATTCCTTGTATTATAGCTGTCGTCCTTCCTTTGCTTCATTGTAAACTGCGGCAAAGACGTGTCTTCCCCATCATTGGGTTCCCTGTCACAGTAGAAGTGCTTGGTGGCGGTCTGGGAATGAACTAAATGGAGTAAAAAGCATCATTTTGCTTGACGGCTCTGGACAGGAAGGGCTGTTAAGGTTCCCAGCCAGAACACACGGCTCCTTCGAATGGTAAACATGGTCGAGTCTCCCTCCCCCTGTTCCCGCGCAAGGCAGCTGCTTAGCAGTGGTCCTGCACAGAGCCGCTGGGATAGTCTGTTTGAGCTTTACTTGCAGAGCTACTGGATGTGTTTTTCCTTTTAGATTTTTGACTTTGAACTGAGCAGTGAGGACATGGCCACCTTACTCAGCTACAACAGGAACTGGAGAGCCTGTGACTTGAAGAGGTGAGCGAGCCCCGGGAGGGCATCAGATGCTGCAGAGCGAAAGCCTGAGTCCTGAAGGCCGTGCCGTGGCGGCCAGTGCTGCCCTCACAGCGGTTCTCACGCTGGCGCACTGCCGCACGTTCCCATCCAGGTGAAGCAGCAGGCAGTCACACATCTGTCAGCTGAGCTACACGCCGCCTCGGGGCAGGTGCCGGGGCATCTGCTCTAGTCTCTTCTCCCGGCCCAGGTGCATTGTTGGCCTGGCCTGCAGTCGCCACAGATTTTGGCATTTCATTTTCAAATCTTAGCGACTCATCTGAAACCAGATGAGAGCCATCCCTGGTGGTGCCTGCCCCACCTTCCTGGGAGAATGTGCCTGTGACTCTTTATGTTATAATGTTATAAAGGGGTTTAGTAGAAAGACTGTGGGCATAAGATTGTCCCAGCTGTCACCGATAAGCCTCTTGACTCTGAGAAAGGCGCTCTGCCCCTCTGGCGGGCAGTCAGTGGCCTACACGCCCGCCAGCGGCTCATTCACTTGCATTCCCTCTGATTTACAGTTTGGGGTCCGAAGGAGTCTGACAGTAGGTTATTTATTTTCCCTTCCTATCAGTACAAAAACTAAATAAAGTTTAAACTCCTTTTCTGCTTTGAAGAAGAAACGTCCCACTTTTCAGTGGGGACTAAGAACTTCCTCTGTTGCTGTCGTTACCGTCTGACCTCTCTACTGTTTCTACTCTGTCTCTTTGAGTAGTTGGTCACTCTTCTAAGCAAAGTTCAAACATTCGCTGAGACAGGGTAGGGTGACAGCATCGTCTCTCCAGCCTCTGCTCTTTCAGCAGCTCAGAGTGGCATTCCCCGTGGGAGATGTCCACCAAGTGTGCATCTTGGGTGATACTTCTTCTGGGCTTCAAGTGTGGACATGCCTGGTGAGCATGTCGCTGTCACGCCATGGCCTCAGATTCAAAACAGGCCACAGCGTTTACTACGGGCAGCCCCAAACCAGGGCCCTTCCTGATGTCCCCGTTTACGTTAATGGTGTTTCACCTGTAGACATTAAAATCACTTGGATCTGGTGGGCAAGAGAGAGGAGACGTGAATGAATCACTCACCGAGTTACATCTCTTTTGCTTTGAGAATCTGTGTTGTTCATTCGGTTCCCTTTCCCACCCCACTGCTGACATAGAGTATTGAAGTTTTCAGGTGGTTTCTAATTGGCCCCTTTACAACTAGACTCTTTCCCCTCTCCAGTGCCATTCTGGAAACCGCTGCCGGATAATTCTGTGGGCCACTGGTATTTAATAGGAATAGGTCAGGGCTAGAATGGGAAGGAGAAGCTGTCTGCAGTATTCCCAGGTCACCCAGGAGGAGTTTTCCTAGCCACACATACACATACACATACATTGCCTTTTTTGAGCATTTATCATGATGCCAAGCTTGTGTTGTTAATGGCAGTGTTCTATGCCTCAGGTTCAGTAGGATGCAAAAAGAACAAAAGCAGACCATGGGGAACTGTTCAATATTTGAGTAAGGGTCACATGCCCCACGCTGGGTTCACCCCGGGCCTTGCACACTCTGCCAGTCAGTCTTTCCAACATCGTTGCCATGACATTACTAACACAGGCGGGCTGCCCCCAGGCGCAGGCCCAAGACTGGCAGTCTCAGAACTGACTCTTGCCTCAGGCGCCTCTTTCTGCCCAAATCGCGAGAGTCATCATTTCTTCGTTTTGTAGCTGGTTACATTTGAAATCTCTTCTTAAGTAGTTAACATGTTCCTCTTTACTCCTGGCAGCTTTGCCGCCCACAAGGATTATCCGTTCAGAGAAGAGTACTGAAGCCCTGGCTGCCCGCTCCACCCCAGCGGACCTGCTGCCATTTTCCCCGCCTCATTCTTCCTGTTCGTAGCATAGTGCGGCCCGTGTCCCTCCGTGGCGGGTCAGCGACCTGCACGTAACCGACAAGGCTTTGGCCAGCTTGGCGTCGAGTTGAAGAGCAGTGTCATCCATTCGAATTCTCTTTCTGTTTTCTCTTCTTTCTTGTCCAGCTCAGGAAATACAGCCCTGATATCCTTTTCTACTATCTTGTATCTACAAAGTGCCACTAACAATTGGATTTTGACTGTGTGGAACTATAATCCTTTCAGCCAGACTTCTTGCCGCCAATAAAAACTTTTGTGAGCTTGATGCTATTAGTTGCAACGATTCATCGCCTTCTGTCCCACTTGACCTCTATCCCATCGATCCCCGTAAAGCAGGCCATTCCGCTCTGCAACAGGCACAAGGACTCGGCACCTTTCCCTGGAGTGGGGACCCCTCGCCCCGGCACTTCATCCGTTTAGCTTTAGGGTGGCGGGTCTCACCCGGCTGCACGTTGGGGTCACTTGAGGTGCTTTACATGTCTGGACCTTACCCATGGTGGTGGTCTGGTCCCGGGGTAGGGACTTGCCAGGACATCTCGCATTCGTAAGCCCCCCTGGGGATTCTAAGGGCAGCCAAGATGAGAGCCACAGCATTAGGGCCAAGCCAGGCATCACTGCTTTTGCAATTTCACAAATGCCTCTGCTCCTCCTACCTGGGAAGGCCAAGCCCTGTGTCCTCAGCAGCGCTCCTCACAAGGGACTGCTCTCGAGCTCGTCGTCCCCACCAGGAAAGACAAGCATCAACAAATGGTCTCCCGTCAGCTCGTGCTGCCACAGCAAAAGGTCACGGACCGGGTGCCTTAAACAGCAGAAACATATTTCTCACAGTTCTGGAGGCTGGAAGTCCAAGGTCAGGGCCGTTGAGCTGTGGTGAGGGCCTTCTTCCCCTCGTTGACAGCTGCCTGCTTTCTCCCTGTCTTCACATGACAGACGGATGAATGCTTTAAAAGAGCTTACAAAAGTAAAGGGCCCTCTCTACTTTTGTAACCTTTCTTAACCTACAAATATTGCTGCTTATTTTTATTAATAAGGCTTCCGTATCCAGAATTAAATCAACAAAGGCCAGGAGAAGGATGGGTTACAAAGCATTGACTTCAGATTCCAAGATGATAAGTTGCCCTGTTGCTCACTTTATCAGATGGTGTTAGTCCCTAATTTAGGTGGCATTAACTGCTTTGCAGGTTATCCATGTGTAAGTAGTTGAGCAGCAGTGGTTAGTAGGCCTCACCCAGGAGTGTTGGAGAGCACCCGGCTCCAGAGTGGAGGTTGGAGGGGGACACAGAGCTCACTGGCTCTCTGCCTGCCAGCCTCGGCCTGGGCCTGTCTCTTCCTGCTGGTCACAGTGGTCCAGCTTCCCCTGTTGCGTAGGCAGGTCCCACTCTGTTCCAAATTAAACTGCAAACCTCTTCAGTCACCTAAATCATTAAGAGCAGATTAGTTTCATTGTAAGCTACGTCAAATCCTCTGTGACCTAGTCTCCCCCGCCCACCTTATTTCTCCATTAGTCAAAAATTGGCTTCAAAACACTTTGAGAAAATTTTGAGGTCATCCCAAGAGGAGTTTTTAAATCAGCTCACTGCCTTCTAGATCCCTGACGAAGAGCATATCAAAACGAGACTAAAAGTCAACCAAGATAACAAGCCGTGCACTGGCACCAGTCCTGCTTTCTAGCAGAGACTCGGGAACGTGTCCCCAAGAAGGAGCCTGGCCTTTGGAGTGCACGGAGGAGGAAACGAAGGCCTCCTCCAAAGGACTGTTCCATAGTTCGAAGATGAAATAGGATCGTTGGCAGCCTTTGGCCTGGTGCTGGCATGTGGCTGCTGGAATGTGGCATGAGGGAGCAGCAGGGGAGGCTGCTCCAGGGCCAGCTTCGCTCCACCCCTGACACTTGATCTGGAGTTGGAGCTGAGACATGGCAGGCCTTCCATAGAGAGAGGTGCCATGGAGTGCCCGTCTGCCCCTCCTACCCTTAGTGGACCTGAAACCCTGTACCCAGCCTCAAAGTTCAGGTGGACTCACCGTCATGAACAAAGTGACCCTCCAAGGGGCCAGGTGGGTGGTTATAGACTGCAGTGCTGCTGGCTCCGTCTTTGAGGAGCTTCGGTGGAGCCTCAAAATACTTTCCATGCAACAGTTGGGAGTTTTATGAAAACAGTTCCACCCCAGAGGTAGAATTGTTACTAAGGTAACGAGACCAACTGAAAGGAGGGACTAAATATTGGATCGCATGGATGATGATGACCTGCACTTGAACATCTCTGAACAGTGCCGATTTCAGACAGCAGCTTCTCAAGGGCCTACTTCACAGGGCGAGGACTCCACACCAAGCCCTCTGAGTTGACACAATTCCCGAGCGAACTGCCTTTGTGCAGAGGCTGTGGTGCTGGCCTGCAGACCCTGTGTGCTGCCCCGCCGGAGGAGCACGGCCCAGGCAGGCTTCCCAGAGGGACCAGAGGGACTTTCTTTGGGGACAGACAAAAGCTGTCTTTGGAGACAGTCTTTTGAAGGACTATTCCTAGAGAAGCTCTTTGGGTGGTCACGGCTCTTTGGGATCCAGTTCCAGGTCACACCTTGTCTTTCTGGCCCTTGAAGGCATTTTCTAGCTCTGCTGCAGTGAAGCCCTTGGGTTCTAAGATCTCCTTCCTCCCTTCCCGGAGTTTGGCTTCTCGGGTCCCCCTCCAGCCCGACTCTCAGTTTAGCCCTACAGAGCACCAGTTTCTTCCTTGCCCTTCAGTCTGCAGGGCCTAAAACAGCACTTGGGCACAGAGTAGGCTGTCATTGTCAGTTGCAAGAATGAGTGAGTGAACGAACAAAGAGCTGCCCTCATAACAACAATGAAAAACTCAGTGTGAGTTTTTCTTCAAATCCTGCATGGGTTGTCAGTATATAAATCAGATAAAGGCAGAGCTGCTACGGTGGCTTAAATGGGGGAAGAGTCTGGGAAACAAGCCAGTCAATACGTCACACACAGAGTTCCCCAACCATGAGGGCCCTGGAGCACAGTTTCAAAGCCTTGGGATCCAACCTTTTGTTTGTGTATGTGTTTGTTAACAACTATAAGCGTTTTTTTTTTTTTTCACACAGTTGCCGGAGTTTGGGAATTCTGGAGTGGCTTCGCTGGGTGGTTCTGGATGTGGGTCTTTCGTGAGGTGGCGGTGACTATGATGGCTGAGAATCATCCCATGCAGGCTTGACCGGGCTGAAGGGTTCGATTCCAATGTGGCATGCTCGGTCACAGGCAACTCAGTACTGGGTGTTGGCAGGAGGAGGCCTCCGTGTCTCACCACAGCTACCTGTGCGTAAAGCTGCTGGCGTATTCATGACACGGTGGCTGACTGTCCCTGAGCGAGTGACACAAGAGGGCACAAAATGGAAATCCGTAATATCATTAGCGAATCTCAGAAGTCACACAGCGTCAGTGCCACCAAAAATGTATACTTAGCCACATTCAATAATGCATGTAAGAATGATCGTTGAGAATGGAATGCAATGTTGATTTAACATTAGAAAACCATTACTGTCATCCACCATGTGAATAAATTAAAAGGATATGTATGCATTCACATAGAAAAAGATTTGATAAATTCAAAATCGTTTCATGATAAAAATATTTTGGCAAAATCGAAATAGAAGCAGACTTTTTACCTTGCTAAAGGGCATCTACTCATACATCTCATAAGCCTATTGTGGCATATTCTCATGGTGTACAAACTAGAGCTCCAGGCTTTTGCATGAATGAATCTCAGAAAGAGAATGCTGAGTCAAGAAAAGCTAGTCGTGGAAAAATACAGTAAGATTCCACTTAAATCATGTTCCAAAAGAGGTGAAACTAACCAATGCATTTTTAAGGACAGTTTACAAATCACAGTTTACAAAACTATAAAAAGTGGGTAAGAGATGATTTATGAAAAATTAAAAGGTGGGAATTGACGATAGCAAAACAAACAACTGATTAAAAAATGGGCAGAGGGCTCGAACAGGTACTTTTCCAAAGCCATACAAATAGCCAACAAGTACATGAAAAACTCTTCAACATCAGTAATCATCAGGGAAATACAAGCCAAAACCATAATGAGATATCGCCTTATATCTGTTAGAATGGTTATTATAAAAAAGACAGATAAATGTTGGTGAGGATGTGGAGAAAAGGGACCCTCATGCACTGTTAGTGGGAATGTAAACTGATGCAGCCACTAGCGAAAACAGGACGGGACTTCCTCAAAAAATTAAAAATAGAACTACCATATGATTCAGCAAAACTTCTGGGTGTGTATCTAAAGGAGATGGAATTCTTATTTTAAAGAGTTATTTGCACCTCCGTGTTCACCACAGCATTATTCACAATAGCCAAGACATGGAAACACCCAAGTGTGCATCAACGGTGCATGAAGAAAGAAACTGCGATAATGAAATATTCGGCCATAGGAAATAAGAAAATATTGCTTTTGTGAACAACAGGGATGGAGTTTGAGGGCGTTAGGCAACGTTAAATAAGTCAGACAGAAGAAGACAAATACTATATGATCTCACTTATATATGGAATCTGAAAACATTGAACTCATAGGAACTGAGTGCAGAGCGGTGTTTGCCAAGGGCTGGGCAGTAGGGAAAATGAAGAGCTGTCAGTCAAAGGGTGCAAACTTCCCGTTGTAAGATGGCTTAAGTTTTGGGGATCTAATGTACAGCGTGCTGACTGTAGTTAACAAGTCCATATGTATTGTAACCCGACTGTGGTAAACACTTCCAAATACATATGTGTATTAAATCATCACAGTGTACACTTTAAACTTACACAATGTTGTCTATTGGTATTTCAATAAAGATGGGTAAGAAACAGGCTCAGGCTGCAGAAACAGATGCAGGTTAAAGTTATTGCAGACACATGCACATACACACACACACAGGTGGGAATTAAGGTGAGGTTTGAGATCAAGGAGGGACATACAAAGGCTTTTAAGGTACCACTTTTCAACGTGGATTCTGAAAACATATTTGTTTTATTTTACTCCATTAAATGGCATACAGATATTGTATACACTTTTTGTACATACATGACAAATTTCAAGATAAAAAGACATGTTTACTGGATAAACAAATGATCTCACCTGATTCTTACAACGGTCTTGAGCGATATCATGATTTTCATTTTACAGCTTGATGAACTTAAATAAAGAAATCACAGCTAGTCGATAGTCCTACCTTCCTGTTCTGTGACCTTTCCCCCGAATCATACTTAAACAATTTTTATGACTCTTTCTGCTGCTATCTGATTTAGACACAGAAAATTTAGAGTGCCCAACGGCATATTATCTAGCAAAATTTTTGAAAGTAATCATCTTTTAAGAATCAACGGTCTCTCCCACTCTCCCTGGTTTTTATCCCGTGTCATAAGATTCGCTAGTGAGGAACCATGTAGGCCAGAGTTGCAAGCCAGCCATAGTTGCAGTGGTATTGGGAAGTGAGAGGACGGACAGACCTGAGACAGCAGGTTTTAGAAGAGACTTCTCAGTGCCTTTCATATACCCTACTAGATAGCTGGGTCCCAAGAAGGAAGAGTGAGCCTGGCGCCCAGTACAGAAGTCAGATGCATTTTGGTGGAACCGGTGCACAGGATCAAAAGGGACCCTGACAAAGAGGACAGTCTCCACGGCTCAGCAGAGCAGGCAGCACAGTAGGTCTCCCGGCACGGGACAAGGACCGCCAGAGCACAGGATGGCTGCAAACACCCTGCCACGGCACGGTCACACTTGGCCTGCTTCGGAGGCTCCCGGCCAGGCCCCGGGCACGGAGAGAGAATTGTGTGGCCTCTCTCCCCATCAGCAGTGAATCAGTAGGTTTCAACGAGAGTCTTGACTCTGGTGAGGCTCTCAGATGTCACATGGCTCCAGCTTTCATTATACAGGACTGGGCAAGTGACTCTGAGAAGGCCAGCCAGCCACTTGGTGGAACAGCCAGGATTAGCACTTACGTTTCCAGGTGTTTACGCAGTGTTCTTCATCCATAGGTCACCTGCACGCACTGGTGTCGCCTTACCCTGAACTCGTCATTTTGGAAACCCTAAGCCACCGATTGATTTGCAGCCTGATCTGGCCTAGAGACTAGACTGGTTTGTCATCCAGTGGGAAGCAGGGGGTTCAAGATGTATTTCTGAGGAAGCCTGGATTTGTACACAGGGCTGAGGGTCAAGAAAGTGTCAGGAGTCGGGGTAGGGAAAGGTGGGGGCCGGGGTAGGTGGGCCTCCTCTTTCCCTCCCTTCCCACCTCAACCAGAAAGCATTCCTTCTCATCGTCGATTTTGTTTGTTGGAAATGTGTGTAAGATTTCATTTGTGAAAAAAGTGTTCTGATCTTAAACAAAAACAAAAACAAAAACAAAGTCTCAGAAAAATTAAAACCAGGAAATGGGGAACCCACTTGACTCTCTTGAGGGTTCTCTCTGCTCATTTTCCCAATTCTAGTATCTTTCCATTAGTCTTCTTGGAGAACCTAGTTACACCGTTCAGCTTTGTGGCATGTGCCAGAGGCATGGAAAAGAACGTCCAGCTTCCGGTTGCAAAGTTACCAATGACCCCTAGATCAGTCACTTGGAAGAAGAAAGCATTTTCCCTTAGAACCGGTTTGATAAACGATGCTTCAACTTGCCTATCTCAGGCACATTGTTTTTATCGTTCTATTTAATTGCCTGTCATTTCTCGGATGTACTTGAGAAGGGCTGCAGTTTGGATAGGGCGGTGTGGCCTTGGTATGTACAACTGGCTAACTTCCTAACACGGTAATGGGGATGCTTGCTTTCTATGTGTGCTCTAACTCAACAGCTTTCCAGATGATTCTGTGTAAAGTGAGACAAAGCAATGATTTCATCATGGTGCAGCGATGGAGGACAGAAGAGTATGTCCTGGGTTAAATATTGCTAAGTTGATCACAAATTGTGTCAACTCTGTTGGCTCCTGGAAGTACCTGGAGGGCTGGTGATATTTCTATGAATAAGGAGGCAGGTGAAAGGTTACTTACTAAGAAATGTTTAAAGAGGGAGTATGTGAGAATAAACGGAGAGGCCCCCACTATATACAGAATTCTCTCCAGTTATAATATTAAAACGCTGCTTGGATTGGACGGGATATATCCAAACACCAGTCTCTGGCCCCGTCCCTGCCCTGCCAGCCTTTCCAGAATATTCCCAACAATGCTTCAGTGGCCTGGGCACAGAGGACTACGCAAAGAAGGCAGAAGGCACCTAGTTCATCCAGTTCATTCTGTGTGAGCAGAAGGGACCCCCTGTTCTTGTCCTCTTAAGCTGGAAGCGCAGTGTTTGTTGCCCCCTGCTGGCACACAGGAGTCAATGCTAATGTTTCAGTCACACTTGGTAAGGATAACCCGATACTATTTACAGAACCATCAGAGGAGGGCTTATATAAATATATAGGGCGCTGTACTAAGCGTTTTACTTATATTACCTGCTCTAATCCTCAAAGTGATTCTGTGAGGTAGGTGTTATTACTCCCACCACAGAGGAGAAACTGAGCCACAGAGCAGTTGTAGGGACTTCAAAGTCCGTATTCTGAGCCACTGTGCAAATTCACTTTCCTGCCACATACCCCGCCATGTTCTGTCAGCAGGGACAGGTGACAGACCTATCCTGTCTTTTTATGCCTTCGGTTCACATCCTGGCAACCACCCCCATCACTTCCCCCCTCCACTCCTTGTGCCCATCACCAAACCTACGACCATGGCAATCTTTTTCTTTTCTTTTCCCCTGATCTTTGTGCAATTTCCGCCCCCTCCTGCTTGTAGCCAAACGTTCGCCCTAGTGCAGGGGTTCGACAGTGGCCTGGAAAGAAGTCACGAGGTCCGGGAACTTGGACAGGAAAAAAGCTGCATTCTCCTGTGAGCATAGAAAACATACAGAAATGGCGTGATTTTGTCACTAATGGAAATCACCATTGTTACAGATATCTCAAAACGTCAATACGCTCATCGTTGCTTTACGAGTACGATAGTTATTAAATCTGCCACCCGACCCGTTATTTAATGATTAATTAACAGTGTGTATATTAGTATGTCACAAATTTGTTTTCTTTGAATACTGTGTTAGCACTCTTTAAAATTATGGAATTCCTTTGTAATCCTGTACATTTTTTTTCATGCCTTAGAAAATGTTTTTCTTCGAAGGGATCCAAAGGCTTCCGCAGCCTACCAACAGGGCTGGAACTGCTGCCCTTGAATCCATGCCAGGCGTTGGCCTCCGGACCCACATCACAGAATGCAGCAGTGACCAGGCAAGGGAGGGGCCCGGTGGTCCAGATAGGATGACCACGTGGTTTATCTGCCAAACCAGGACACTCCTGGGTGGAAAGGGGGCACTCTTCATAATTATGCTAGAGCAAATGTAAACTGGGACATATGGTCACCCGACCCAAATAGCATGTATTCTGGAAACAAGAATTAGGTAAGAAAATACCAGGTGATTAAATACAGCTAACGAACATCAACATAAAACTCTGTCAATATGGGGCTAATAAAACTAGATTATCTCCTAAAATCCAACCAGAAAAACCAAAGTATAACTAGTATACAGTATACCAGCTTCAAAATTTTTCAGAATTATCCAAAAGAAATAATTATAGCATGTAATAATAATAATATAGCTAATACTAATATACTGCTTATTGTGGACCAGGCACTGTCTATCGTAGTAGGGATGTAGTATTATTATCTCTATCTTACAGATGAAGAGGACTTGCCTGACATCACACAGTTGCAAGAAGGCTGAGCCAAGCCATAAATCCACGTGCACGGGTGCCACACCTGTGCCACCGACTCCGACTCCCCTGCCTCTTTGAGACCTCGTAACATTTGGAATTTTCACAATGCACTTAATGGGGTTGAAGCTGCTTTTACTCTAGGCGACCCAATCCAGTTCCTGGAAAGGAATTCCCCAGAGTAGATGGGGAAATCTGGAAGGTTCCATGGAGCAATAGAAGAATTCCTTTGAGAATCCTAAGATGGAAGTAACTCTCTCCCCAGGCATTCATTCACCTTTTTCCTTTGACAGCAACCCCTGGCTCCCCGTGAGACGCACAGGGCAATAATTAAAAGCATGGGCTTGAAGGTCAAATCCCAGGCATCTGCTGGCTGAGTGAGCGTGGGTAAATCACACCGCCTTCTGTGGCTTCGGTTTTCCCATCTGTAACATGGAAGTAATGATAAACCATCGTAAGTAATGGTGAGGAGTGAATGAGTCTAGAAAACACATAATACGTGGTCATAATTATTATTATCACTGTCGTTGTACCACTCTCTGCTTGAACCGTTTTGTCCCCAAACTCGTCTCTCTTTCTGATTCTGAGTATTCACATGTGTTCTGTCAATTTCCAACTTTAGTTCCTCTTTAACTGTTTTCATTATTCTGTGGCTATTTTGGGGAGATGATTATCACATTTGCTTATAACAGCATTTGCACCAGACCCCATTTTGCTGATGCAACGTAAACTTTGACAACTGGAAGTGAGCACAGGGCCCGTGCTCCCGTAATTACCACATAGTCTGGATTTGCCCACTCCCTAACAGCATTTGCATTTCGCTGAGCCGACATGAGTTTTTATAAGTTAAGGGGTGCCCAGAGAATGCTTCAGTAAGAATGGAATTGACAAAAACCGTGATGGATCATTTATCACCTTTGTAAGAAACAAGATGAATTTCTGATTTCAACTAAAAACAAAACCGCCAGGCCTGAAGACATAAAAAATTCAGTATAAAAAGGGGGAGACACACTTGGGAAATGTTTCTATCAATTTAAAAAGGGAGTTAATAAATATGCTTTTTAAGGTCAATTTTTAAAAATATTTTCGTTGCATCCTCCACAAAGAAAAAGAAGTTTCTATATCGTGACCCCGTACAAACTTGTGTCGAAACAAAAGTTTCACACACAAAAACCCCACAATGCATGGAATGATATTTTTATTTTATTCTGATAACATTATCAGAATATAATTTTTAAATATTTTTATTCTCTTCTATTCTAATTTTTTATTTTATTGCTGGTCACGAGCTACTTAACTTCATAATCTGCTAGTGAATTGTGACTTTCAGTTTAAAAAGCAGTGATATCAAGAGCTATTAAAAATACGTTATTGGATAAAGAACATACATAGATATTTCTATGTACAGAGCAATTTTTCACAACTCTTAAAATATGGAAAAACAATTTTTAAAATATAGCAAAATCTCAGCCTCAGTACTCACCCAATATCTACAAATTCTAAACAATGATGAAATACAATTTTCACTGACTCAATTACTAAAATTAAAAGCAATAATGTCTACTACTGGTGACATACAGTAAAGGTTTTTCTTTAATGCACTTAATTATTTGTATTCGACTTAAATACAAAACAAATTTGAGGTGGTTTTATATACGGAACTTGCCAAACACGATGGATGGCAGAATAATCTATTATTGCAATTTTGTCTGAGGCACAGTTTGGCAGTACATTTTTGGAGTCATAAAAATGTTCACACCCAAAAGTAATTCCACTTCTGGGAATTTGTCCCAATGAAGCAGTTCAAAGAAAAAGGAGAATCTCTGTGCACAACTTTATATATCACTACTTAAGGAGAAAAAAATGAGAAGCTGTCTAAATAGCCAAGAATAGCACAATATTTAAATAAGCTGTCCTACTTCATTCAAAATATTTTGCAGCCAATAAAATGATAATTATGATTATGAAGTAAATGCTTATGCTAATAAATGCAAAAGTTATCAAACAAAACTCTATGTGTGTTCCGGTTACTGTGGCTGCATAAAAATTACCCTAAAACAACCACGAATTTAATAGTGAAAAAGCATTAATTTAATATTAATTAAATAATAATAACTCCATCTATAACCAATCCTAAGCTCTTCCCAGAAATGTGGTTGCTTAAAGCAGGCAATGTGTAAAGGTCATAAACTTGTGGAGTCAAAAGAGAAGAATCACGTAGAATTTCAAATTATTCCTCCAGTCATGCTCTTCAATCTCTATATCCATCCCAACCCTCTTCTGAGCTCTCAAACTTTTCACCCCTGATGCCAAACTTGTATTTGAACTTTACCCTCTCCCCTCCTAGATTCTGCCCTCTTGCCCTCTAGGAACTTGTCATTTCTCTGCTATGCCAGGGTGTCTTAGTCCCTTGGGCCTTGGCTCATACCACACCCCCTGCCTGGTGCTCTTTGTTCAAATACACCTGGGTAACGAGCCCCCCTTCTCCTCCTGCCCGCCAGGCCTAATGGGCTTTGGTGAGTGCCTCTTCCCTCACCCTGGTCCTGGGCTACTGCCACCTCCCACTGGTCTGTGTACTGCTTGGGGCCTGGCATCCCACTGACTATGCGTATTACCTCTAATTCTAGAAGCTACCGCTCCCCTCTATTCAGGAGTTTTCCAAGGGAGTTTTATTTATTTTTGCATCTCCAGGGCCAACACTTGAATGGAAATGAATCAAACATCCATGTAGAAGGCGTCCATTCCAACGTCCCAAGAGCAAAGCTATATTTTGTCCTCTGCTGTGCATTTGTCTTCCTGCCCCTCAAGTCCGGTCCTGACCGAGGGGAAGTATGGTTGAATGGTTAGGTACAGCGTGGATGCTGGATCCAGACTCCTGGGTTGAATCCGGCTCTACTGTTTGCCGGTAGATCCTTGAGCAAGTTACTTCGCCTTTCTGTACCCCAGTTTCACCATCTATAAAATGAAAGAAATAAAAATACTCGTGTCTTACAATATCACGAGAATGAGATGAGATGATGTGCCTGAACCACAGTGCTGCCTGGCACGCGGTACGTGCCAAGAAATTGCTGTGCGCTCTGGATGGCGGTCGGCTGGAACGAAGGCTCCTCCTCTGAGCTGCTGCACAGACGGTCCCTTGCGCTGGTCCCAGGCTGTGCTCTGCCTTTCTCATGCCTTTGCATGATAAGGACAAGTTGTCAGCCATATGGTCACTCCAGGACCAAGACTTCCTGCACATGGCAATGGCAGAGGCAGTAGACTAGAAACGTTCCTCACCATGCTGGATGTGCTCTATCTCGGTGACTGACTCCCTCCCCCTCACCCCCCATTCCCCAGAAGAGCCTCCCGTCCTCTCTACCTGTCCAAGTTGCCCCACCCTCTCTGGCCGTGCTTCCTTATAGTGGCAGCTCGCCAGGAGCCTCTTCCTCTGGGTCCAGGATGCTCATGTCTGTAATCACTCACATGGGAACCGTATATGAGAAGGTAACAAGATCCTTGATGCTAGCAGGTCCAGGGCCAAACCCACGAAGACCCCATGAGATGGCATAGCATGGATGGATGGAGTTAAGATCAAGACTTGGATGAGACGCTTAGCCCTCAGATATCTTGCATCTATCTGGGGTTAGCTGGGGTTAGCTTCAGGGTAAGCCTCTGAGAAGAGCTAGATGTTCTATTTGTGAGCCAGACCCTGCCTGATGGGGACTGTTGACCTAGAGAGAGCACATCTCGGCCAGTCATTCCTAATCTATCTCCAGAGGCAAACTTGGCAAGGTGCCTGACACCACGTGGCCAAGCTCTATGGCCACACACAAAGCACCTTCCAGCTTGACACCCGGGTCTTCATGGAAGATATTTCACCTACCAGAAGGATGACCAGGTGGGCAATAGAGTCTCTTACTACATCAGTCACTCTGTAATTTTTGGGACTGATTTGGAAAGCAGCACCACAAAAAGGACCTGGTCACTCAAGATTCTCCTCCAGCGCTCAGCCTTAGACAGGGCTTCAGGGCAAGTCCAGGGCTGGGCTCATCTCTGCCCCAGGGAGGGCAGGGGGCCACAGAGGAGAGCGGAGGGAAAGATACCAAAGGCTCAAATGGAGGGGATTTGTGAGCTGGGCTCTTGTTCAGATTTGAGGAGAGAAAAGGGGTCCCACCCACTTTCCCCAACATTGATCTATGTTTTACCACGGTGGAAATCTACATTCTAGTGGAAGGGTTTTTTTTTTTTTTTTTTTTTTTTTTTTTTTTTGCTTTGTTTTGTTTTGTTTTCTAGGAACTCGGTGTGCTTTTGGTTTTCTAAGTTCCTGAGAAAAAAAGTTCCTTTTGGAAAATTCCAACTTGGTCTCAGTCCAAACAAAAGGAAAAAAAAGGGATTTTTCCACAAGGCGCTCTGAGTTGCTAGGGGACTCAGAGCCCCCAGCTGATGCTTTGTCCGAAAAGCTGTGAAGAACCAGAAGCTGTATCAGCAGGAAGAAGATCTCGGCAGGGCTGGAGCGGAGGTCAGCCCGGTGACAGCTGGCTCTTCTCTCCAGCATCATCTCACCCTGGGCGGGGAGGGGTTCTCACACTCCACCTCGCTGTTTTAGGACTCAGCACTTGGGGTTCATGTGAACACTGGCATCCATATTCAAATCAAGTATAAAATGCGCGCCATTGGATTCCGGGTTCCAAAAGAAAAACGTCTGACAGGAGCTGGTCCCAGGTATCTTGGAATATCTTTTTGCCTCTCTCTACCCTTAAGAGCCACTGTGCGTTGGTAAGTATTCAAAGGCTTTTCAAAATTGAAATCTAATTTGCTTAACATGAAATTCGCCATTTTAAAGTGTGTACAGTCCAGTGACTCTTAGTATATTCGCTATTCCCTGAGACTTCTTATCTCACTGACATCTTTGCTGGGAGAGGAAGGAGGGGAGCTGGGGCTGGAAGTTTCCCTGATGTCACCCAGGCCACTCTGGGGACACAGCAACACCCTTCTCAGGAATCTCTGAGGAAATCCTGTCTGTGGAGCTAGAATCCTGCCATTAATGGGACAGGTGGGTTCTTGAGGAAGTTTTTCCGTGTGTGGGAGCCTCTTACATCAGGGACAGCAGGGTCAATCCTTGAGGGGCTGGAAACCCCTGACCCTACGATGAAGCCACGCCCTGAGGCTGAGCTGACCAGGTCCGGGTGGTGAGCAGGCCCCAGGGCCGGTCACCCCGGAGAAGAGAGTCCTGGAACCCTGGAAGAGCCTTCAGAGTCACATGGCCCAACTCCCGTCTCCCAGAGATGAGGAAACTGAGACCCAGAAACCGCGAAGTCGCACAACGTGGCAATGGCAGGCCCAAGGCCAGAATGCAGCCTTCTGACTCTGGGCCCGTGTGCCCTCTGCCAGGCAGTTCACGCAACGGTGAATGTTCACCGAAGTCCCCTCCTGTGGGCCAGGAACCTCACCGGGCTCCACACAGGGCTGGCTTGGAAGTATGCATGCCGGCCACATAGTCCTAGCTCTGGACGAGGGAGGGCTTAGAGAGGACGCCACGCCACACCACGCCCCGCGGAGGGCTAAACTTCAGAAGGAAGACCTCAGAGAGAACACCCCCAGTAAGGCTTCGCTGCCTGCCCAGCAGCTGGGCCAGAAAATTCTATCCTGAGAGTCACTCTTGCCAGCAATTCTTGCCCCAGCCCTGGTCGTCCGTCCCTCTCCGGCTTTAAGTCAGTGGCCGAAGGTTTCTTGGAGCAGAATGGTTGTTTGTTGAAACTGGCTCATCCCAGCTCATGAGAGCCTACTGATACATTTTCAGGGATTTTGTAAAAACATGGTTCATTAAAAAAAAAAAATGAATGATATAAACACAATTAGATTATATTAGAAATGAAGTTAATGAATCCTCAAAACTCATCACTTCCTAATTATTGTGTTACATTTTACTATTATCTAGGCTCTTGGGGTTATTTACAATTATATCTGTGTGGTGAAATACTGTAAGATGTTGTACTTCTCCTCCGTGTTTCCTCGAAATAGGCCACAGGGGGTATTTACACTGCTCCAAAGAAGGTTTTGTTTTTGTTTTTACATTTCCCGGCCATCAAAAGGTCCATACTGTGCACGACATCCTCAGATTAGCAGACTGTTTGCACATAATTCTTGAGCTCCCATGGGGTGGCCGCACCCCATCAGAAAAAGGACTGAGCAGGGAACAAATTAGAGTGCGAACAGGACAGGTCACAGGGAGGGCCTGAGAGAGAATGAAGAAGAGCAGGTTAAAAGGAAAGGTACACATGCTCTGCTCGGCTCCGTTTTCCCTTCCTTCCTTCTTTCCTTCCTTCCTTCCTTCCTTCCTTCCTTCTTCCTTCCTTCCTTCCTTCCATTCAATCACTTAGTCATTTCATTCATTAAATATTTGGAATGTCCACTCTTTGTCAGGCACCTTGCTAGCCTCTAGGATTTAACAAAAATGAAAAGGATCTAAAAAATTCTCTGTCTAGCAAACAAAAATTTCCATTTATATACTTGTGCAATTGCACAGATAGGACTCATGTGAGTATGCGTGTGTATGTGTGTGTGTATCAATCAATTCAGGATTCCCTTCTCCTTCAAGTTTCTATCTCTTTCTCTTTTTATAGAAGGAGTTCAATGAGCCTTTCTGGCTCCTCATTCCTTGGCTTCTGGTCACTTGCTGGTCCCAAATTTTAACATGCTCCAGACTCGCCCAAGGTATTTGTTAAGAATACAAACTCCCAGTCACTATCCCGAGAGGTTCTGGCTCAGTAGGTCTGGAGTGGGTCAGGAATCTGCACCTTTACCGGGCTCTCCAGGTAATTCTGAGGCAGGTGGTAGAAGAACAGCATTTGCAAAATCCTTCCTTGTGCCACGGGCACAGCGTAAGCAATACTCTATTGTTATCTCTCTAGAGAGGATTCATTTCTGTGGCTCCATTCCCACTCCCTTGCTTGCTGCCCTTACTAAACGGTTGTTTAAAGTTTCCTCTGTGTTAGCGTGCCGGTGCCTGTGAGCCGCGCCATCAATCTTGTGCTTTAAAAAGCCAGGCCTTTGATCAGGTGGTTCCAGGTATCTAACTCTGACCAAAATGAAGTTAACGAAAAGCCAGCAGCCAAAGCTGTCATTCTCCGTTTTACCACTGAGTGGCGCCATTGCTCCACTTTCCATCTCCTGATCAGTTGGCCTGGAGTCCTGAAAGTTCCTAGGTTTATTTTGCTGAGGACTTAGAGGAATTGGTTGCTGTTGTTGTTTTGATCTGTTTTTAATCCTCTGTTACAACCTTTGACTCAGATAGACAGCCAGAGCTGCTATGAGGAGCCTGGAAAAGGGATGACATATCTTTCATCCTCACCAGTTTTGGGGATACAATTTGGATCGAGTTAAGGAAGACGCCCCAAAGCACCCGCAAAGAGCTGGTTTGGTGACAATCAAGTTGGGAGAGGCTGACTCAGACCTCAATCATGGGGCGTCATTTCTCTGCCTTCCCACCAGGCCCTATGGCAGAGAGAGCACATCTCTCATGCAAGAAAGAGAGCGGATATATGTCCATCGCCTCCTGTGTGCCAAGCACTTTACATGTCACCTCATTTAATCCTCTCGATAATCCTGTATTTTACTTCTCTCAAGGGACAATGGCAGGCCTGAGGAAAACGAGATCAGATCTCCCTTTTTTTTTTTTTTTTTTTTTTTTTTGCACACAGCATCATCTCCGTCCATTCACTGATCAAACATTGATTAACAAAGCAGATTTGCGAGCGGTTCCATGGGGGCTCAGGCCACTGCCTACCTTCAGGGAGGAAAGTACTGCGCCACCAGCTGCTGAGCAGCGGACATAGAGTAATTTACCGCCAAAGGCAGAACAGATGAAAAAATAAACGAGAGGAAAGGAAATGAGTGTTTTCTAATGAATGGGCAAACATGGCCCCATCAGCAGCTGAAATCAGCGAAGCTACAACGGATAGCGTTTGAGCACGCCCAGCAGCCCACCTCTCCTGCAATTTCCAAGGCCATCTCCTGTCCCTTCACACCTGCAGACTTCCACGAAGGCTCTAAAAGCCACTGGCAGGGTGTCCAGCCGGACCGCGGGGGATACACAAAATAGATGCTCTCCTCACTGCCTTGACCCATCTCGTGGGGTTCCAGGTTAGTCAAAGTACAGATTTAGGAAGTATATAATGTCATTAGGGAGTAATTAATAACAGGTATGATCTTGCAGGAAGGAGCTGTGTCTAACCAAAACTCTGTGAAGGAAGGAGTAGAGAGTGTCGAACTGAGGCCCACTGAGAAGGGCAAGCACCTCCATGGGCCTTTTTGGGCTGGCAGCCTCGTTTCTTATTTCAAATGCCTGCTGGGCTCTTCCGTCAGTCTCCCATATGCCCAGCCAGCCATCTGACCCCATCGTGAGCCACACCTGAGACCACATCGTGTCCTTTCCTGAATCATCCACGTTATTCGCAACCTCTCCTGCAACTTCGGGCAGCTCTGCCTTCAAGCCTGCCTAAACACGACAGAAAGGGGAAGACCCAGCTCTCCAGTGAACCGCTCGGTGACATGCAGCTGAGGGACTATTTGATATGATTTGCTCGACATTAAACCTGCATATGAAAGTTGCCAGAATTGCAGCTCGAAAGGGGCTGTGCTGTTGGCCTCTCCGTGGCCACTCACGAGCTCCGCGTTTGCTCCCATGTCTTGGTGGATCCAGGTGTGTTGGCATCCTGTGGACCCAGCCCGTGGGAGCCGGGCACCGTGGACACGTTCGTCCTTGCACCCTCGCTCAGCAAAGCACGAGTGAGGGCCTACTCTGTGCCCCGCACGTGCGCGGGTGTGCATGACAAGGAGGCCTCTGCTCTCGTGGAGCTTCAGTTCTAGTGAAGGGCGACGAAGACTAAATGAAGGGATGAACAAAACTCGGGCGGGATGAGAGCCGGGATGCGACCCGGAGCAGCTGAGCACGTGACCAGGCGATTCGATTCGGGCGGTGGGATCTGTCTCCAGGGACCGTGCAGCCTTTGCTTGATGCACTCGGCTCTGGCTTCTGCAGGGGGAAAACCAAGGGGCAGGCATCAGGGAAAATGGACAATGTCATTGCTTCTCGGCGCTGCTGCCGGTCCACGGCCGGAGGAATACCGCTCCTAAAGGCATCGCCGCCATGGCCCTGACGGGTGTGCAGATGAAGCCGGGTATCTGAAACAGCTTGCTGTCGCCCTGGGCCACAGACTGTGCCACTACAAGAACCAAGTAAGCTTCCTTCACGGATGAAAGGACAGAGCTGGACAGGTGGCATGCCTTATCTGACACCACACAGCTACCCATCAAATATCTGTTTTCCTGGGACCACTTAATTTCTGGGCAATGAAGGGACGGTATGGAAAAACTCACAAAAAATTCATGCCCGGGACATAAATCATCTCTTCGTCCAGCATCTCCACACTGAGCATGCGCTTGCCCACTACTCACTTAGTAGGCGTCTCGGTTATCGGAAAGAGGGACCACATTCACAAAACTTAGATCACAGCACATCGCTATACTTGCTCGATTTTATTATTCGTTGCGGGCGTTCCCCTCTTACTGCGCCTAATTTCCAAACTAACCTGTATCCCAGGTACGTAGGTACAGGAAGAGACACAGTGTATATAGGGTTCAATTCTACCCGAGGTTTCAGGCACCCACTGGGGGCCCGGAGCGTTTACGCTATGGCTAAGGGGGGGCCACGGTCTAGTTCATTCTCCACACACCAGCCCAGAGTGACCCCTTGGCGATTTTAATCCCATCATGCTATCCATAAAATTCGGGATGAAATCGGAGGCCCCAAGGCCGCCCAGGGCTGGCGTTTGCCGGCCTCCGCTCCCTCCAGGTCCTGGCGCTCTCTTTCTCACTCTGCTGCAGCCAGGAGGTGTTTGGCTCATCCTAGAAAGCAGCAGGCGCACTCCCGCCTGCCTCAGGCCACTCACAGATTGGTTCCCACAGCCCCGGGCCGCCGATATTTTATTTATTTATTTATTTGTACCCCAGAAAAGCCCCAGGGCTGGCTCCCTCACTTTGTTTAGATCTCAGTTCAAATGCCACCTTCCCTCATTACCTTCGGGAAACTCTCCCTCCCTTCAGCTCTACCATTTTACTCTGCTCTGTTTTGTTTTCGCCACTTGTTAGTATTTTATAAATTTTTCAGTTGTCCCCAGTGCCTCTCTCTTCCGCGCGAACATAAGCTTCCTGCAGGCAGGAATTTTATATGTGATCTTTTGCCCTCTGTGGAATCCATGGGATTCTCAGCGTCTGGCACACCGCAGACTCAGTAACTGCTTGGTGAAGGAGTGCATGCAGGAATGAGCGCGTTGACCTAAATAAAGAAGTAAATTGAGGCAAGCTTCAAAAGACGAGTTTATTCAGGAATAGCCCAGAAATTGCAATTTGAGTTGAGTAAACTGTGGCAAGCACAGGCTAGTCCATTGAGGGTTTGGGGTAGGTTGTATTGATGGGCAAGAAATAAAAAGAGAGGAGAGTCCAGATTGAGTCAGTTAAAATAAAAAACAAACAGAGATGAGACTTTGAAATGCTCCCAAGCAGACAGAACCTGTCTGGTCACACAACCAAAGCTCAAATTAGCCCACATTGCGAGACCAACTCCTCCTGGGTCATCTCCTGCTCATGTCTCTGTCAAAACATCCCAAGGTTAATATGAGACAACCCCTGATCCACCCCTCATCATCCAAGAAAATTCCAACATTATCAATTTTCTGGAAATGAAGCATTTACAGGAGATCAGTCTCTTAGCCCTTATTTTTGTCTTCCTGAGGGCCCATGCATGAGATTCTCCTCTTTATATCCATCCTCCAGTTCTATTTTAGACTGAAATTCTTCCACAAATGAATAAATGAGTGAGGAGCAAAAGCTCATTCTCCCCATGACATACACTGGGTTCTGAAGGAAAGTTTTTGTAGGGAGACAAGTCCCAGCCACCCTTTGCCTCTCTGGCTGCAGTGGGAGACCCGTGCCAAAGCCTCATTCCTCTGCTCAGAACCTCCTTATGAAACTGACCTTTCAGAGACACCTGGGAAGCCTGGTCCCTGAATGCCAGTCCGGGGCCCGATCTAACACCTCTGTGAAGGCTTCCCACCTCCACCTGGCTCTGAGCCTCTCTCCCCACTGCCCAGCATGCTGGCAAGGTGTGCTGGCTTCCCCTCTCCTGCTCACGGCTTGGCACCTTTGCACTTCCTGTTTTGGTTCAGGTCAAGATCGGTAGTGGAAGTAAGCCTCTGTCCTACACTAGATAGCCTTGTTCTAAATGTAAAATGCTGATAACGAGGAGGAAGAATCTTGAATGGAAGGTGGGAGAGAGGGAAGGAGGGGCCAGGGAGAAGTTATATGTAGGCTGACAGTCTCTATCAGACTCCGGTAGGGTTTCCCCTTCTCTGGTAATTAAAGTAAACTCATAGCCCCTCTGTCCTCCAGGGGGAGAGAGGTAGCTCCTGATGACATTCCTTCACTCTTCAGGTGTCCTGTTTGGGTCTCCAGGTTTCTCTTTTTAGATGATGTTTCCTGATGAAGGCAAGGTCACCACAGATTCCATTTTCTTCTTCTTCAGGTGATGTCAAAGATGACGCTGAACGAGTATAGCAAAGGAGTATCTCAGTAAGCTTTTGATTCCTTCATTCCTTCAGTAAGCTTTTGAAACGGAGTCCTTCATAAAAGATCGGGCATGTCGAGAGACCAAGTAACCGAATCTTGTCATTTAATGAGGTAACAGAGGGGCAGAGATGCTAAGTAACTTGCTCGTGGTCATGCAGCTGGCGAAGGGCACAGCTAGGACTTGAAATCTCCTGACTCACTATCCAGCTCAGCTCTGCAGGACTAAGACGCTACAAAGACAGATTCTCCCCACTTGGAAGTCTAGTTCCCAAATGTTCATGGGTTCACTTGGTCTTACAAATAATTTCCCAGAACGGTCAAGGGCAAACATACCCCGCAGCCTATGTTGTTACTTAAGGGCCTGTTACATTTACTCCAAATGATCATGCTCTTCCTCGCCCCTTCATTCTTCCCTCTAACTCTCATCAAATCCACTACCACTACCAAGCTTTCAAATGACTATTTGGAGTCTGGGTGTAAAGGCAAGACTTGTGTCCCACTGCCACCAGTTTATAGCTGGGGGTTATTTCCGCTCCCAGACTCAGCACCTTCCCCTCCCTCGTCCCTTAGGGCCTGCGACCCCTGGGAGCCACATAGAGCAAACCAGGCCAGCAACCGAGAACTCGGGCTCTTGATTTGTGAAACCCTCTCCTCCTGGCAGTGTGCGAAGTGGCCGTTGAACAGAGGGCCTCACGTGGCTAAGCGTCTACGGAGCCAGCGATAGATTGCATTCCGGGAAAATCTATATTTCGGTCGTCACATTTATTTACATTTTCATTTATTAATCCTATTAGGACTATTCCCTCCAGGAGCAGAATAAAGGTGGAACAGAAAAAAAAAACAAAAAAACCAAGACAAATAGGCAACTCTGAAAAAAGCGCCCCATTCAGAGGCTGGCTGCCGTTTCTCTGGGGCACAAGGCTTATGCATCACCTGCGTGCAAAAGAGGACATCTGGCTTGGTACAGATATGAGAACATCTGCTGCCCCAAGTGCCGTCTGAATATCCACAAAGACTCCCACAACGTTTCGGCCTAAGGGATCTATTCTTCAAGGAAAGCGGCCGCCAAGCATTTCTTTAAAACGCTGGCGATAGCCCTATCCAACGCTTCCAGATATTGAAAGGATAAAACATGGTCAGAAAACAAACCAACGGAAGTGCAAGCCGGCCTGGGCTGTTTAGTGGTGTGGCCGATGGTAATGAGCTTTCAGCGGGCTAAATATGCACCTGAATGCATCATTGGCCACATGGTGACCGTTACTGCTTTTATGTTAGCCCAAAGCCTGGCTCGTGGTTAAGCAGGATTCAGGCTCCCCACGAGGTCCTCATTACTGTTTCATCGTCTGTCTAGGAGTCGCTGTTCATCCTTTTGGGGCCAGCTCTCACACTGGTTCTTCTCTTACAGTATTCCAGTATCTGCACCTTCTGTAAATTCCTGTCAAATTGGGCTTCATTTCTTTCCCCTAATGTTTGCTAGTCCTCTGCCTATTTTACGTCCCTCATTGGATTGTTAGCTCCACGAGAACCGTGATTGTTACTCACCCTTTTTTTTTTTTACCATCCCATGGTATACAGTAGGGACACGATAAATAAGTGACCATCGCAGAAGGTGAGAGTCACCATATTTTTTGCTTGTTGCTAGTTTGAGTTCTGCTTCCTCATTCTTGTATTGCAGCTCCAGAGATGGGGAAAAGCTGCTCTAAAGCAGATACGCATAAGAGAAGGGGGATTCATTTTCCTCATTTGCCCATATGCTGTAGTCTTCTTGGATTTTGAGAGACTGGAAAGGATCTTGGCCAATTAAAAAAAAAAATTAAGAAGTGCAACCTGTTCTTTGAATAGAAAGAAGGTGGAGGCATAAGTTTCCAATGTCACAATTTTTTCACCTGTAAGATGAATAATAATTCCTGTCCTACTGCCTCACAGGACTATCGTGAGGCTCAAATAAGATAATATGTGTATGAAAGCTCTTTGCTGATAGGAAAGCATGATATGGATGTAAGGTGTTATTATCCCTTTAATCTTTCTAGTCTCATAATGGAGAGAATTTTTCAAAGACAAATTGGGAGCTCATTTCGGCCTCTCAGCTGCCTCTTGCTACATGATACTCATGACAATTAAATGCTGCAGAAGAGTCTGGCTACATTCAAATAAACAGCAGTGTGCAATACATTTGTCAACCCTCCAGCGCTGCTGAAGACTGTCAGGATTCTTCTTCGGGCCTGTGGGACTCGTCCGTGGGCTGGGATGCCAATTTGCATGAGAACACTGCAGATGCCGTTCTGGGTAAGACCTTGATTTTGTGCGTTTCACTTTTCTGCTCCTACTGGGCCACTCAGGGACATTCTGTAGGAAAGCATGGCTGCTCCTTGTGATCATGGCACTCAAAGCCCCCAAGGGGTTCTGCCCAGACCCTCCCATCCCTTTTGGGACCAAGAAACCCATTCTCCCAGGTGCTGGGAGTCAAGGCAGCTGGTGGCTATCAGGTGAGTTCTAATCAGGGCACTGCCTTCAGCCTAAGAGAGAGTCTCTTGTCCAAAGCTGCATCCCCTCCTAGATCTGGTACCTGAGCCATGGTGGAGAGCGGTGGGGGAAAGACCTGGCTCCCTCCTCTCAAAGCGGGTTGACTCTGAGGGCCGCCTCACTCCGCAGCTCCCCAGAGAATCTACTGAGGCCTCTGAGGTCATTCTATTGCTACTCAGCTTCTCCTTTTGACCAGTCAGTACTTGTCTCTCACCCCTCACAGCGTCATTCTTGGAAGCACTACTTCATAAAGCTCCTGCACGCCAATACCAAAAAAATTCCACCTATGCCATCTGTCGAACAGTTTTACCATGAATATGTGACTGGTCTGCAGGGATATTGGTCCTCACAGCCCTCGGAGAAGCTAGGCGGGTCCCCTGTCAGCCTGTGTCCCCTGGTGGGTGGCCTTGGCCATAAACAGCAATCTCCATTTACTCCAGCTTGTCATACAAGCATTATTTCCTCAGTCCCGTGACGAGAACGAGGTTGGGAACCCAGAATGTTGCGTGCAGCACACTCAGACATAAATCTCCTTTAGCACAGCATAGTTGCCTTTCCAATATCTATTCCCTCTCTTCCTTCCTAACGGAACCCCGATTTCAATTCCAGGTAGTCATGTCCTCAGCTGAAAAGTAAAACAGGACATATTTCCCAGCCTCCTCTGCAGCTGGGAAGAGCCGTGTACACAGTCCTTGCTTCATGGAGAGAGGCAGAACCCTGCCGGGTCCAGGGATGATGCTATTTTTTTCAGATTGTTTGACTAACTGTCTGGCTAATGAGTAGAGGAAGCCCGGTCATTATTGTCGGACATACGTGGTCAAGGTTCAGACAGCAAAGAGGTAACAAAGGATGAGAAGGAGGCACCTCTACATACTTCTACAGTGACAGCTAGCTTGTCCTCTCTGAGAATGGGCATGGACACCCAGTCTGCCTCCTAATTAGGTCCCAAGATGAGGCCCTCTCCTCAAATACTGTAGACAAGTCTCTGGGCTAAACAAAGGGGGCCTTTGTTATGGGTTTGAATTTTTCTTTCCGGGGGATGATCTAGGAGTCTGTGGATCTGCGCCGGTCTACGTGACATTGTAAGGTACAGAGCATCCTTCCTGGACTCACGGTCAGCTAAGGAGCTATGAATAAGCCATGGGAGCAAGCTCCCGTCTCCACCCAAAGCCTTGGAGCCTCTTTGCAAAGCAACTCCTCTTGCAGAGTACTCCTTGTAGGTCACCCCTGTCCAGGCTTGTAGCTGAACACCAGTCCTTGACTCAGTTCTGGTCCAAGGACTCAGATGCTTTGGCCAGGTTCTTTCCGGGTTATTTATCAAAGCAGGTATATGGAGGTAGCTCACCAAATAAGTTTAAATTACTTAGTTGTTCAGTGACATAAATCCCTGGGGAGGGGTGGGGCTCACCCAAGACTTTCAGAAAGGTTAGGGGGAGGGGGTGGTGAAATTGTGTAAGTCTCGGTCAGTGTGCTGACTGTCACCAGGAGAGTCCTGATGTCTGGGGGCCAGAAAATTCCAGTGAGACCCCAAGCTGGAAGACGACTCTGCAAGGGGTTCTGAGAACTGCAAGTAAGCCCGCTCTCTCCCACCCCGGCACAGGCAGGCCCCAGAAATCGATGGGGTGCACTCAGCTACGCAGAACGCACAGGGAAAGGCAATTGCAGAAGGAGAACGGGCCTGATAAATGCACTGCAGCCTTTGAGAAGATTAATGTGTGGACAAGGGGAAACCAATGAATGTAATTTATTTAGACTTTCAAAAAGGCTCCACACTAACGGGCATTTTTAAAAGTCGCCGTGGAATCTGGGTTTTAAAGGGCTCGCTTTCTGAGGTTAATGCCAGCGAAGACACCCACGTTTTATCTTGCTGTCACTGTTAAAATATGTATGGCCGGTAACTTTTAGTCTCTATGGCAATTTCTAAGCAGATTCTCACCTTCTCTTGCCCTTCTAGAAGTGACTTCTTGCTCTCTTCCCTCCAATTCCCACCTTGCTCCTCTCCTAACACGTCCGACCTTCTGTGTAATTCTCTGTGTGTATCTTCCCCCCTAACAGTCTGGAACCCACCTCAGGAGAGGGACAGTGTCTTATCCATGTTTGTATCTTATATAGTGTTATGACTAATATTTCCTTACCCCGAGTCAGAGGAGACATGGTGAGTTTGGACCCAATAATCTTCCCCTCTACAGTTTACATCCTGGGGTGTCGCACAAGCACCTCAAATTCCGCACGGCCAGTTCTGTGGCCGTCAACCCCCAGCCCCGTCCCACACGGCTGTTCTTCCTATGTCCCCTTGGGTTAGTGGCACCACTCCTCACCCACCTGGCAGTGCCCAGGTCTCTTCCTCTCCACTGCACCTGCCTCCGCCTGGGCTCTCCCTGCCGCACCTGTGTGGCAACACAGGTCAAATTCCTCAAAGGTCCAGGCCAGCAGGCAGGGCTCTCCACGTCTGCTCCCGAGTTCCTCCCGAGTTCCGCTCTGGCCTTACTCTTTGCACCACCCTCTGCCCCGCCTGCCCAGAGCTGGAGCTGCCAGATGGGGACCCCTGCAGGTCCTTTGACACATCTCAATAGCTGCTGCCCCTTCGTTCCTTCGCTTCCTCCAACTTCTGCCCTTCATATCTCATCTCGACTCAGGTGCTGTCTCCGCTGAGAAAATTTCTCTGAGCCCCTAGTCTGGGTTTATTGCTTTTCCTGTGTGCCCATTCCTTCATGCAACAAGGAATTCTTGAGCAGCCACTATGTGGCAGGTGTTATGTTATGTGAGGGTGAGATAATAGTGAACGAGATAGACACAGTCTCAGCATCTAATGAGTGGCACGGACAATTTTACAAGGAATTATAAAATACGCAGTGTGTTGCAATGACATGGATGGACTTCGGGGTCATTATGCTGAGGGAAATAAGTCAGATGAAGAAAGATAAATACCACCTACCGAAAAATGTTACCCCAATTTACATGCTATTTGTTTATTCTCTCAATCATGCCCTTAATAAATACTTGAAAAAGATATATATATACACATACATATATGTGTGTATATATATGTATATGTATGTATATATATGTGTGTGTGTATGTATGTGTATATATATGTGTGTGTTTATGTACATATATATGTATATATATATATATATAGTTAAAATAAATGTCCCACTTCTGCCCCAGGGCCTTTACATATGCTCTTCTCTCCCCCTGACTCTCTCTCTCCTCTTTGCCTAGTACTCCTCTAGATTTAAACTCAATTCCCCAGGCTAGATCAAATCCCTTTCCTTTATGCTTTTATTACACTTCGTACCTCTCCATCAAAGCATTTAGCACAATGATAATTTCATATTTACTTGCGTCATCACTTGATTCATGACTCCTAACTCCTCTAGACTGTAAGCTTTGCAGACACAGGGCCATGTTCAGTTTGGTCACCTAGATAAGCCTGGCATAATAAAACTCAATAGGTATTTGTTGTATGAAGCAGAGTGCTAAGGAAATGACAGTAGAAGTAGTCAACCTGGTTTAAGGACGGTCAGGCAAGGCTGCCCCAGAGGAAGTGATAAATCAGAGACCTGAAGGGAGTATAGGAATCAGGCCAAGAACAAGTGAGCAGCAAGAGCGTTTGAAGCAGTAAACACAGCTTTGAATGACTCTGAAGCTAGAAGGCCTGGTATTTTCAAGACAAATTTCCAAAGGAGGGTGCTTCCCCCGCCAAGGAATGCATAAGAGAATCTATTAGGAACCAGGAAGAAAAATACTCATCTACTTATGCTGAGTTTTTAATCTAACTGAATAAAAAAGAAATTGAGCTCTATTATTATCTAATACTGGGGCTCCATTCGTCAGAGGGTCACTTGCCATGCAAAGTCCATGATCTATTCTGAAAGAAGAATGCCTATGCCCTAACATGCAGCTTCTGTGTGTCTGTCACACGAACTCAGGGATTATATTACTTATTCCAAACCAACTCTCACTCAATGAAACGTGGCTTAAAGAGGTTCCTGCAAAGAAGTCACAGATTGAGGTGATGTTAATAACATAAGCACAAGTGAACAAGACTTTCCTTCTGAACTGACACCGCTTCATACAAGCGCTTCGTCTGCCACATTGTGAGACAAAAAAAAAAAAAAAAACACAATGATTTAATCAGACGTGACAAGAAGTTTTGTGCCTAAAGAATTCTAAATTAACAACCAGTCGTTTTGAAATATGGATTTGCCTCTTCTGTTGTTAGTGTTAAATTTTGCCCTATTTACAGTTCTTTTCATCTTCATATGTTAGTTAATGGTGATGATACATGTGTATAATTTATAAATAAATATACATACCCTAGAGAGTGTTTATAAGCACATATGTACATATGTACTGGGGCTTGGATGATTTTGGCTTATTTATTTGTTGTTCTCTGACTGAGGTGTACAACCTGGAATTTGGGAACTGTTTCATCAAAGAACTGAAGAAGGTCAGATAGCAGAACTGAGGAACAGTGGATGGTAGTGCTGAGAAATCGAGCTGAAGAGGTAAATGGGGAACAGACCCGTAGCATAGTTTTTATCATGCTATTTATAGTAGTTTATTTTAGGGGTTCTTAACCTGGTAGCAAGGGTTAAATTCTACCCAGTCATTTATGTATATGAGTATTTTATGGGGATGATTCATAACCTTTATATAATTCATAATTCTCTAAAGGTTTATGCCTTATTAAATGTTAAGAACTATTGATTTAGTTAATGGTCTGCCACCCCCACCTAGACTATGCTCCTTGTTGTCAGAGACTCTCATCTTTATGACCATCATTATAATAAATACGAAACTGGGTCTCAATAATCATTAAATGAATGAATGACTTACCCATTGCTTTCTCTTCCAGCTTTGAAAGACAAAGGAATCAGGAAACCACAGGCAGCCTAAAGCTGATTCATGGGAGGGGAGTTTTGTAGACTTTTCTATTCAACATAATGCTTATATTATATACAGATACTAGTCAAAGTCAGTCAGCAACATTAACTTTTTCAGTCCTTGTAATAGATCTGGAGGAAGGTGCTATAATTGTCCCTTTTTGAGATGGCGAAGCTGAGGTGACGACAGGTTAAGTGGCATGCTAGGGTCTATAGCTGGCAAGTGGCAGAGGCAGGCATCAAACCCAGATGACCTGGCTGCAGACTCTGTGCTTGTGACCACTGCACCATGGCAAGACCTGTGTCTTGGCTCACATGGTGAAAGGGTCAGAGTCATCAGAAGATGCTCAGCATAACCTGACAGCAAAGACACCTGCCATACCCTCCCTCACTCCTGGGGAAAGAACGCCCTGCGAAAGAAAAACTGGGAAAAGCGGAGTTAGATTTGAAGGACTTGGGTTCAGGAGGCTATGAATGATAGGGCTTGAGCAGATAGCTCTGCTTTATAAGACAGCAAACTGCTCACCAAGCTGTGAGATTGTATTTAACGTTTTGTTATTGAAATCCTCAAACATGTTCAAAAGTGGAAAGTACAATGAACTTCTATGTACCCCTCACCTAGCCCAAACAATTAACACAGGGTCAATGGCATTTCATCCATACTCTCCTTCACTTCCCTGTGTTGCTATCTTTAAGTAAACTCCTGATGTCACATGATTTTATAATGGACTTTAAAATATTGTCTCGCTCATTTTGAAACTGTCTAGAATCGAAGTCAAGAGACACGGGATCGAGCCTTCAACAATTTCCTGCTGTTTCCTTGGGCAGTAACTTCTCTGAGCCCCACTTGCAAATCTGTTAATTATGGATGATAATACCAGTTTCAGAGTATGGTTTTGAGGATTTGATAAGTCGACACACATGCGAGTCATTTTTAAACGGGAAGGTCCTGGTTGAACTTCAGTGTAATTCTGCTTCCATCTTGTCCCACCACGAGGACTGGGATGATTAATTTTTTATGTGTCAACTTGCCAAGACTATGATGACCAAATATTTTGCCAAACACCAGCTGAGATGTTGGTTAAGGTATCTGTTAGATGTGATTAACATTTACAATCGGTCGACTTCAAATAAAGCAGATTACCTTCCACAATACCCTCTATCCAATCAGTTGAAGGTCTTTGGAGCAAAGACAGGTTCCCGAAAAAGAATAAATTCTGCTTTCAGGTTGTAGCATAGAAATTCTGCCTGAGTTTTCAAGCTTTGGACTCAAGGTTGGAACATCAGCTCTCACTCCGATTTCCAGGCTGCCACTTACCTACGGATTTTTGGACTCGCCAGCCCACACAATCATGTCTGGCTCCCAACTGGGATTAGCTCATGGGAGTCAGCAGCAGGGGTTGGAGGGCGAAGGGAGAGAGAGGTTGGGGTATTTATTCCCATGTTCTCTCCCAGTAGGTTGTTCCTGGCTGCTGTACATCTCTACCAAGATGGTCCTCTCCACTGCCCAGGCTCAGCACTGCTTCCTCCCTCTCCCTCCAGGGGATGGGGTGAGGATGCCCTCCCCACATTATTCCCAGCCCTGGACACTATCCCTGGTGCCTTCCTCGCATTGTGCCCACGTCTTTGCAAATAGTTCCTTTATTAAGTTTTTCTCAATTACCCAGGTTGAGCGCTCCATCTGTTTCCTACTGGGACCCCAAATGATGCTAGAGAAAGCAGCTGAACAGAGACTTGAAACTGGGTATGTGGATTAAACATATTCACTGAGAATTCTACTGGGAAACTTCAAGTGCTCATCAATATCACTCTTCCTGAGTCCCCAAACTGTCATGTTTTAAGCTCTCCAGTTTGCTGGGAAACTCAGCTAAGACTTTCTCCACATCCTTCATTCCCTTCCTTCCAAATGCATCTCCAATCAGTTCCCTCAAGCTTGCCCTTGACCCTCTACTGCATCTTGGCAGCGGAGAAACCAACTCACTCTCTTCCCCATATTATCACTTTATCGTCTTCTTCTACACCACCGGCATCTGATGCTTTCTGTCCCCTGAGCCTTGCTTCCTCTGGGAACCGTTAGCCTCTGAAACCATCCCCCATCCACTATAATCATCTGCTGTGCACCCTCCCTCACAGACATACAAAAATATTTTAGTTGTTTAGATCGTTATTGTCACTTTTCTTTTAGATGTGCTGATTCACCAGTTTGGCCATTTCTGCAACACTACACAATTAATGTCCACCCGGAGCTAACTGGATATTCTTTTATATCCTCCCTAGTCCCCTAGCATGTCTCCCATCACCCCTCACCCCCATAAATACTTATAACACATCTAATTTTACCAGGAATCTGATGTTATATTCAAAGCTAGTCACAGTCTTTTCTTTCCTGGCAGGTTACTAGAAAAAACTTTGTTTATAAACGATAAAATAAAGTAAAAATGACCTCTATTCACCGGCACAATAGTATGTGTAAATTTTGCTTTAAATAATTAAAACTACTAATAAAGTACAAAGCAGCCCTTCTACCCTGCTAGAGCAAGAGACGTCCATTTTAATGAGACATTGATACGATGTAGCCATTTTGATGTTCCCCTGATTTCATTAAAATGGGATTATGTGGGTGGGTGTGTATAACCACAAGAACAAACCCAAAGACCAAAAAGTACAAAAGCTGCTTGAAAGCTAATTAAAATGGCCTTCAGGATTCAGAGGGCGGTATAAGTAAACACCATCTCCCTGCCAACCACCCTCTCTGTCACGAACACACAGTTTGGAGTCGGCTAGCGTTTCTGCTTGGGATGTTTATAACTCAGCTGGTTAATGGCCTATGGACATGAATATTACCCACCCCAGAGTCATCAGTCAGCTGGGGCCGTTTTTGACATCCCCTCCACCCAAACCTCCATTAGGCTGTGGCATCTTGAAATGAGGAACATTCTTGGAGCAAATCTGTTCAGCTTAGTGACTGGGATTTTTCTGCTTCATAGTGGTGAGGAGCCTGGCACAAGGCTGTGAGTTCCTGGGAACCCTTGCTGATGGGCATAATAGCAGGAACTTGAGCATCCAGTCTGGCCTGAGCACCCCAGCCAGAACTCCCGACCTGGCCTGAACCCCTCCATCCAGCCTGACTCCCCACCCAGGATGATCGTCCACCTGGACTGATGCCCTCCCCACCTGCCCTGCCTCCCCACCTGTCCTGACTCCCTCCACCTGACCTCACTCCCCACCTAGAAGAGGTGTAAAAACCAGAGGGCGACACAATCCTCACAGCTTTTAAGAATAAAGTGGCTTTTCTTTCTTTCTTTTTTAATTTTTCAATTAGAGTTGACATTCAATATTATTTTACATTAGTTTCAGGTGTACAGAATAGTGGTTAGACATTTATATAATTTACCAAGTGATCCTCCCGATTAGTCCAGTAGCCACCAGGAACCATACATAGTTATTACAATATTATTGACTATGTTCCCTATGCTGTACTTTACACCCCCGTGACTATTTCGTAACTACTAAATTGTACCTCTTACTCCCTTCACCTTCCCCCGCATCCCCCAACCCCCCTCTCCTGGGGTGACCATCAGTTTGTTCTCTGTATCTATGAGCCTGATTCTGTTTTGTTTGTGCATTTATTTTGTCCTTTAGATCCCACATATAAATGAAATCATGTTGTATTTGTTTTTCTCTCTTATTCCCTTAGCAAAAATACCTTCCAGGTTCATGCATGCTGTCACAAATGTTCTTCCTATGGTTCGGTAATATTCCATTGTATATATGTACCACTTCTTGATCCAATCATCTATGGATGGGCACTTAGGTTACTTCTGTGTCTTGACTGTTGTAAATAACACTGCAACGAACGTAGGGGTGCATATATCTTTTCAAATTAGTTGTTTTGAATTTTTTCAGATAAATATCCGGAAGTGCAAGTACTTGGGTCATAAGGTAGCTCTGTTTTTAACTTTGCAAGAAACTCTAAATTGTTTTTCATCATGGCTGCACCAATGGGCAACCTACCAACAGTGCACGAAGGTTCCCTTTTCTCCACATCCTCGCCAGCACTTGTTGTTTGTTGATTTATTGACGATAGCCATTCTGACAGGTATGAGGTGAAAACTGGTTTTTCTTAGTCCTTGTTAGCCATTAGCTTCTATACCTTAGCTTCAAAAACAGTAGGTGAGACGTAAAAAACTATGCCCAAATTAGCCTCTTTGGGACACATTTCACTATCCTATTCTCTAAGCTTTTTTTCTCGAACCCCTGCCCCCATTCCTTCACTCACTCTACCATTCCCCTCAAACCCACCCAGAAAGAGGGTGACAAACAGCCGAAGGAAAGAAAGAGGTTTTACATGGAAATGTTTGCCTTCCCAGTGTTCTCTCTGGAATTCAACAGCAAGGCCATGTAGGAGGGAGTCGACGGGGATGGTCTGTTCTTCCTCACTCGTCTGTCTTTGCACGTCTTAGGAAGGGCTTGAGCATCGGGGTCGGGTAGGGCTGGGCACCATTTGCTAGTAGATAGCTTTGGGATGGTATTTAACCTCTCTGGGCCTGAAGTTCCCCATCTGTCCACAGGGAGAACAACAGGGCTTAATAATGGAATAACTATGAGGATGAGGAAGTTTATAAATGGAGAGAAGCTTGGGGCAGAACGTGGAACAGATCAGGTTTTTTTTTTTTTTTTTAATTTTTACACTTTTATTTTTTTCAGTTATAGTCTGCATACAATATATATTCGTTTCAGGTGTACAACACAGTGATTAGACATTTATATAACTTATGAAGTGATCACCCCAATAAATTCAGTACCCATCTGACACCATACATAGTTAGCACAATCCTATTGACTATATTCCCTATTCTGTACTCTATATCCCCATGACTATCTTGTAACTACCCATTTGTATCTGCTACCTTACCTTCTAAATCGCCGATTCAATCCTCTGCTTCATCTAATCCGATAATTCCTCCCTCGGTATTCTTCATCTCAGTTATTGTATTCTGCATTTCTGACTGGTTCTTTTTTTATATTATATTTTCTATCTCTACTTTTGAGTTTCCTACCTCTTTGTTCAAGTTTTCGCCGAGCTTATCTATTCTCCCTCTCCGTTCATTGAGCATCCTCATAGCAAGCGTTTTGAACTCTACATCCGGGAGATTGCTTGTCTCCATTTTGTGGAGTTCTTTCTCTGGAGCTTCGTTTTGTTCTTTCCTTGGGACATGTTTCTTCATCTCCTCATTTTGGCTGCCTCCCTGTGTTTGTTTCCATGCCTTAGGTGGGGCTGCTATGTCTCCCGGTCTCCGTGGAATGTCCTTATGTAGTAGGTGTCCTGTAGGGCCCAGTGGCACAGTCTTCTCTGGTCACCTGAGCTGCGTGCTCCAAGAATGTGCCTTGTATGGATTGTGTGTGCCCTCCTATTGTAGTGGAGCCTTGGTTGCTGTTTGCAAGTCAGTGGGAGGGATTGACCCTCGGCCGATGGGCTGTGATGACTGGCCATGACCAGTGGAGGAGCTGTTGTGCAGGGGCTGACCCTACAGAGCAGGATTCGCTTTAGCAGGGCTCTGGTTTCTGCCCTGTCTGCCCTTTGGGTATGTCGTTCTAAGACGTGAGTCCGGTGGTGCTTCAGCTCAGACCGAAGCCGACCACTGGACGTGGAGGTCAGGGCCTCCTGTAAGGGGCCCTGCCACAGACTAAATTCAGCTGCGGCCTGTGCCCTGTGCGGGGCCACCTGGCATGAGCCACCAAGCAATCCCAGATGACCCCCACCCACGCCGGGCTTGGAAGTAGCTCGAGAAGCCAAGCCACAAACTGAGGCCAGCTGCCAGTAATGCTGGGCTTGGGGCTACTCATCAAGAGGTACGGGGCATACTGAGGCCAGATGCTGCTAGTTAGGTTTGAGGAATCTTTAAGAGTCTGCTGCAGGAGTCAAGACAAGCCATTGTATGGGAAATCCACTGGAAGCGGCTTGGGTGGGCGGGTCTCGGGGACTCATGGGGCGGGGCGACCGGTGTGAGCCAGGTTGGTGGAGACTCAGATACAGCAGCCTCTGGCATCTGCACGTCTGCACACCCGGCAGGGGAGGGCTCAAAACAGGACTAATGCCCTCTGCCAGCCCTTCTGTCTCGGAGAAAGCTGCCCCTGCAGCCCTCATCCTGAAGCCAGACAACTCAGTTCTCCCCGTGCGTCCCCAGAGCCTTTCGAGCTGCCTCCCCAGCACTGGAGCTCAGAGCGAGTGAGTCCGTCAGCGGTAAGTCACTCCGCGGGCCCCAGGAGAGGAAGGTCTGCTCCTCTCGCAGGCCTCCGTGTCGCTCGGCCACAATCTCCACTGGTTTTCACAGCCAGAGTTGTGAGGACTTCTCTTTCTGGCACTGGAACCCTGGGCTGGGGAGGCCGGTATGGGGCCGGGACCCCTCGTTCTTCTTGGGGGGACTTCCGCAGCTGAGATAGTTCTCCTGATTCTCAACCGCCATACACGATGTGAGACCGACCCATTCGTGTCTCCCCCACACACACTATCTCGAGGTGGCCTCTTCTGTGTGTCCCCAGTTATAGGACTTTCGTTCAGCTAGATGTCAGGCGACTGCCAATGATGACCGCCCTGTAGTTTTGTTGTGACTTTGATGTGCTTGTGAGGGAAGACAAGCTAAGTGTTTACCTGCTCCGCCATCTTTCCCGGACCCAGACCAGGTTTTCAGGCACATAAAAAACACCTGCTATCTGGCCAAACCATGACAGGTGCGCAGAATTTACATTTTCTATGAGACCAGACAAAGCTGCAGAAGGAGTGACAAGTGCATTCTTATTTTTTTTAATATTTGGGGGAATATGGCAGGCTGAATAATATCCCATTAAAGATGCCCACTTCTAACACCCCAAACCTGTGAATATGTTGCCTTACAGGATAGAAAGGGTTTTGTGGGTTTGATTAAATTAAGGCCTTGAGAAGGAGAGATTATCCTGAATTAGCCAAGTGCTATAATCATAAAGATCATAAGGGTCTTTACAAGAGAGAGGCAGGAGGATCAGAGTCAGAAAAAAGGTCATGTGATGATGCAAACAGAGGTCAGAGGGTTGTGTGGCCACAACACAGGGGATGCAGGTAGCCTCTAGAATCTGGAAAAGGCAAAAGAAGCCCCAAAAAAGATTCTCCCCTAGAGCCTCCAGAAGCAACACAGCCCCCACTGACCCATTTTAGATTCTGACCTCCAAAACTGTCAGAGAATTAATTTGTGTGCTTTAAGCCTCCGAGTTAGTGGTAATTTGTTTCAGCAGCAATAAAAACAAACAAACAAACAAAGAAACAAAAAAACCAGGAAGCAACCGCATATAAGAGAATACGAAAGTGTATGAGAAATTTTAGAATCAAAACTAATTTCTCTAAAGGACTGATCTCGAAGACAGGGAAATGATGAAAACTGCTTTGGAGGAAGAGCTTTTGCTTCTCAGCGGCATGCTCAGAAGGCGAGGAGGAAAAAGGGGTCAGTTCGCTGGAGTCCAGCCCACTAATGGTGCAGAGAACCGAGCCTTCCTTTCCCATGGATTGTGTGTTGTTTATCTCTGTACGTCCAGAGCCTGGAGAAGCATTAGGCACAGAGTAGGTGCTCAATGAGGACATGTGGGGTGAGTAGAGTGGCATGGAGGGGGACGGAAGAAAACGGACAGAGGCAGAGGTCCTCCTGGAAACTGCAGAGACTGGGCTACTGGCAGCTGGCCAGATGTTGAGGCCCTTCTGACCTTATAGAGCCCTCTCCTTGCAGAGGGAAGGGATTGGTACTCCAAAGGTCAGAAAAGATGGTTGGTGGAATCAGTTTTGCTTCCATTTGCTTTCAATAGTTCCTGAATAGTTCTGTAGTTCCTGGCTGCACCTGCCCTGGGCGACAGACCTGTCTAAGTTTCTCTGGGCCCTGATGAGGCACAGACTTTTGGGTTCAATTTGCAGGACCAGGTAGGCTGCACAGGTCTGATTTCAAAGACAAGGGACCTGGACTAGCTTGTACTGATGGCATCTGGGGGTCTCTGTGGCCCTTTCCTTTATCTGTATCTGTGACCTGCCTCTGTTTCGCTCTGAGCTAGGTTATGCACAAAGTTAGCCCATTCACTCATTTCCATAAGAAATCCAATCATACCAAGCATTTTGTGGTTTTTAATACTATTAGTGAAGATGCAAGGTAGATCTCCTACCATCTTGTTATCTTACCCTTCCTCCTTTTTTACCCTCTTCTTTCCCTTCTCCAAGGTAAAATAAAAACCGTAAAGTTTATCTTATGCAGAATAACTTTGGCTCTTCCTCTGAAACCTTGGCACCAGAGAACAGCTATGATTCAAAGAAATTGACTACCCAAGTGAGCTCACCCAGGCATTTTCTTCAAAAAGGCAAATCTCTTCCTAAGATAAATCCTTGTGCCAGCTGCCAAGGGGATAGCATTTTCTTTTTCATCTCTGTGTTCCTGGGAACTGCGGTGGAGGAGAGAGGGCATCTGTCACAGAGACCTTCTCCTGACCCAGACACCTGGTGCTCATGGCTGAGTTCTGCCCTAACAGAGCAAGTCGGATCTCAGAGAGCTTTCCATCACTGTCTCCACAGGACTCTGAGAACACAAGACACAGCCATTCTGGCCCCTGCACTGGTGGAAGACAGTGCCAGGAGCTTCAGAAATGCCACACGACTCCCTTGCTCAGTTATCTAGGCCTTCGACTCAGACAGCAGCTGGTGGTAGCCATGGTGGTGATTTAGGTGCAGAATCCAGGCCTGGATGTTGCTTTTGGAGTTGGCCCAATCATCCAATAAACAGGAAATGGAAAAGTACAGGTGCCACCGTATAGCTAAAATAACTAATGCATGGAATTCACACGAGACAACCAGACAACCATACCCCAGGGAGCCTTGAAAGCTCTGGGAGGAATTTGAGCATTAAAAAGATTAACTGCCCTGGGTTCTCAGCAGGAGATGGCGGGGGTGACCTACCAGGGAACTCTCTGTCATAATTCTGTAACAAATGGGAAATAATCCATAAAACAAAACACGCGGTTTGTGAATTTGTCTTCCATGGCACATAGCAGTGTGACTTGTCTTGCTCAAGGTTATTTAAGAATAGCTTCAAAGTGTGCAGGAAAGAGAGCTTGGCTGACCTTCCCCTCTCTTCCCTTCTGTATGGCTCTCCCTTTTCCCTCTCTCCTTTGTCTCCGAGGGACACAGACATGGAGACAAAGATTCTTTTTGCTGATCCAGGAAAGGGCAGAGACAGTTCCATCCCTGATGAAAAATACTCCTGAACTTCCGTAAGAACGTCCTCATCCCTCCATCTTTCTCGGACCTCCGAAGCAATTTGATTGATACATGTGAGCTAAGATCTTGGAACCAACAGAGAAGTGATGCTAGAAGCTCCTTCTGTAAGGTTAGAAGTCTCGTTACTATAAATCTCAGATCTAGCCACTGGCTTTATGGCCTGTTAAATCATAAAATCATTTTTACGAAGTGTGAGCTAGAGCCCTTTCTTCAATCTTCCCCACACTCCTTGTGTAGTCATCAATATCCTTCCCATCTTTTTAAGCTGTAAAGAGATGAGCCACAAATTGGGAAAGATAAGAATTATACAGGAAGGGAGCTGAGAGTTCAGTGCTATTCTAAGTTTTACTTGATGTCAACATTAATTTGTTCCATCTACTGATCTGCATGGGAAGAAGCATAAAGAACATAAGAAAGTTTGTGCTCCTGGTTATCATTCTTGTACTTGAGTTTATGGGCACCTTTCAGCGGCTTCCATGGAGACCCTTTGGTCTATGCCTGACTCTCTCCCAGTGCTCAAGGTCATTTAAGCATTCCCCTATGCGGCACGCCCTCAGATAGAGGTCCCCTGGTGTAGCATGACCCTCTGACCTCATACCATCTTCCTCCTCATCCCCATAACTGCTGCATCCTCTCTAGCACATGGGAATGAGATTCTCATTGGCTTCTCAAAGGGTGGATGCTCTGACATCAGCATCCTTTCTTTCTCCCAAAGCTGGATTGCAACTTCACCTCTGGACCATTGATTCTACCTGCCTTCTCTTCTTTGCACCAAACTCCTATAAATTTTCTCTGCTGTGGGTCATTAGTATTTCTAAGCAGCACTAATATCTGTAGTTTTCCCTTCATAACTATGCATTATTTAATTTTTAATATTTTTTATTCTCACTCTCCCCCACTATACACATGCATACAGTAAAAATATCAATACCCAATTTTTCACCTGGTAGAATTACTTTTACTTACACAGTTAGGCATTTTCTACTACTCTGTGATAAGAAATTTAGACTTACAATGACTATATTCTCTCATACCAAGTAGTATTGGCTACCATTTGTTGAGATCTGTGTCATCCCTTATATAGAGATGAGGAACTTAGGAGTCAAGAGTGTTTAAGGAAATTGTCTAACATTAAGCTGTTAGTAAGTGGTGGAGCTGGGATTTATTTCATGGTCTTTTTGACTCTAGAATATGTTCTCTTAACCTCTGGCCCAGTTATAATACTATTTGGTTGCTATATTACTTCTTCTATATTTCTAGACTTACCATCTTTCCATATAATACCTGTAATTTGGAGGGAGATGGGGGAATCTTTGTGCATTGTGTCCAACCTTTACACATTTAGCCCAGGTATCCTGGGCCTGGTTTGTCCCACCCAACAATCTCCCCAGGCCACGTTCCCTATCATCAAAACTCTTATCCCTTCCTTCAGATGTCATGTGAAAGCAACTTGTTTTATTTCTAGACTGTAAGTATAAAACAAACCTATCCTTAGAACCATTCTAGAGTCACAGTAGAAAGTGTAGTGTCTGTTGTTGGTCAATAAAGTTAAAATTTGAGCATGACCTTCTCAAACAAATCCAGGCCTGAAAATGAGAACCTATCAGCTGAAAATAATCAAAAGAATTTGTAATGGCGCATGCACACCAAATTCCTTTTGTGATTAAAATAGTTATTTTTTAAAATAAATAACAAAATTCAATAAATACACACAATCACCCTTGATTAAGATCCAAAGATATTTTCATTTTAGGTTTTCACTATTTTTCTTGGCTCATATTGAGGGACACAAGAACAATTTATCCCCCATCTGTCTATTATTTGATTTAGAGGTCTGTGCATCAAAGAGACAAACATATCTAGACCTGGGGCTGAGTAGGTATGAATTCCAGATTGATGGCAATCAGTATTTTAATAAGGTATTAGGATGACTAATGTTATTTTTACATCGATGTCAGTCTGCCCTCAAAATAGCTTTTCTTCTGAATCTAGACTCTTCAGATGAATTTGATATTACTGGAATATTTTTTAAATGTTCTTTGCTATTCCCACCTGTTCTCTCCAGATGAACCTTATTGGCAGTTTCCAAAAACTGTCCCATCAGAATATTGATTGGTTTTTTAATAAATGGATAAACCAATTTAGGGAGAATTAACATTCTTATAGTAGTCTTGTTGTCTAGAAGTGTGCATATTTCTCCATCTTTTTAAAACTTAAATCTATAAGTGGTAGTGTATTTTGCTGTTTTATCTCCCAAGTTATACACACTTTTTTGCTTTTTAACAGATGAGTTCTGCTTTTACCTTTTCTATCTCATTCCTTCTATTTTTCTAAGATTTGTTTTATTCTTATTATTCTCTCCCCACTGCTCCCCACCCCAAGGATAGGAAAAATGGTTTGAGAGTATTAGTTTATTAGAGCTTTAGTTGCCTTCCATCAGATTTCATGGCTTCATAGCTGATCTGTTTTCTTATTTTCCTCTTGTTTTTTAATTATAGTTTTGGTATTCCGTTTGATTCAACAGTAACTTAAGAATTTTTTATTTTATCTTAACTGGTTGGGAGTTTAGGTTTATTTCTTTAAATTGTTATTGTTAGTGGGTAATAGAAGATGTGACCAGAAAATAATAATAGAAATAATACCAATAGCTAACATGTACTGAGTGCATATTATGTGCCAATTCTGTAATAAGCTCTGTAAAAACTCATTTACTTCTCACAACCTGTAGACGATAGCTGTCATTAATATTCACATTTTATAGATTAAGAAACCAAAGTGAGCGAGCCAGGATGTGACCCAATGTTTCTGCATTCTGTTTGGAATCCTCACAGTAATGTCCACTCATCCGAATTATTGATTTGTCTTAGAACCTTTATTTACAGTCCACTTTGGTCACGTTGCATAGAAGCTTGATAGAAACTCTTGTTTACAGTTACCAACTTGGCAGTAGTTCTGTTAATGACCATTCCCTTTGCCCTTATCTGCACTCCTGACCTCATCAAAGACTAAGGTTTGTTAGAGTCTTGGTGATCATGCTTTCTCCTGAGTGTGCCTGAAACAAGTAAACCTTTTACATTTGGTGGAGATCTGCCCCGCCATTGAGCCTCTTTGCCACCGTTTCAGTTCTGTCCTCTACTGCTTCCAAAGTGAATTTTTAAAAATTATTTTTTAAAAAGGAAACAAATAAAAACGTATTTTGCCTTTTCGTTTCCCTGCGAGCCCTCCTATCTCCATGACCTCCATTTTCATCTCACTGTGTTGCCTTTTCATCTCAGTTGCTTCTCTCATGACTTTATTCTGTTGCATAGAGCCCATGTCTTCTTACAATGTCAAATTACCCTCTAAGAGTTTCCTCTGCTTTCAGAGATCTGTCCTCCCATGAGCTATGGAAATTGCATGCTTCTCTCTCCCCATGTTTTCTCTCTTTCTGTCGATCCAAAACTTGGTGCCTGCTAAAAGACAGGGCATGGGAGTATCCTTGGCCTTGCTCTCTGCCCCTCTTCAGCTCTGTGTTTGGCTTGTGAGTTAATGTGCATGACCCTTCCCCCGATTCTTAGGTCTCCAGGGTATTTCTTATTCAACTTTGTGTTACAGAGATGAGACCTCTGCTTTTCCCAATGCTTGACTTTCTGATACTCTGATTGGTGAGAACAGCAAAAGGCAGTGTACACATGCATAATGATGAGCTCTTCCTGTCTCACCTTGGCCTCCAACAATTTTTCTCAAGAGCAAATCCAGGAATCTGAGTTCTGTGGGAATTTTTGTACTTTTGTTCTTATGATAATCTAAACCAGTTATTATTAAGATTAATCTGTTTCATTTGCAATGGTAAGATAGTTGCATGAAACCAGATTTAGTTTTCTTTTTAAAGTCACAGTTCTTAAAAATATCATCAGTCATTATTAACATGATTAGCAAGATTGAATTAGATAAAAGTGTTGTATCAATGTCATGTTTCCTGATTTTGATAAATTTTTATCATTATAAAAAAGAAAGTTCTTTTTCTTAGTAAATAGACATTGGAATATTTATGAAAATGAATAAGGGCTGCAAACTACTAAGAAATAGTTCAATAAATGTGTGTATGTGTTTGTGTGTACGTGTGGATAGGTAGGTAGGTTGGTAGATAGATGATAGACATCCAGATAATGACAAAATGGAGCAAAATGTCAACTATTTGTTAACACTTGGTGAATCTGGGTAAACGTTATATGAGTTTTTTTTTATTTCTTGCAATTCTTTTGTAAATGTGAAATTATATCAAAATGAAAAGTTTTTTAAAATGTCATAACTTTCATGGACCTTTATCCACTAAATGTTCTAGGAGTATGTAAAAAGTTGAAAACACCAATCAATCCTCCACGTTCCCACTGGGTTGATCATTGAATGGGCCAATTTTAGAAATCACAACCATTTTGCTTTACTGCTGGAAATGTTCCAGCATGTTCTGGCATCTAGTCTGGCTTACACAACCCTCAGTGACACAGCCCTTGCCCAGTCCCAGCTTCGGTCACTCCTTGCCCTTCACCTAAAAACATTTGCTACTTGCGGCTTCCTCGGAGCACCTTATGGTTTTACCGTCTGTGACTTTGGCCAGGTTATTCACTTTGTGCAAATTGCCACGCCCTAACTTACCCTCCTCACACATCCATCTTTAACCGGATAACTGTTAATCATTTGTTAAAACCCAAATCAGGTAGCTCTTCCTCCAGGATGCCTTCCTTGAATCCTCCTAGTCTTGGTGTGTCCATTCTGGACTCCAGTAGCCCTCCGGGAAACCCTCCATCATAGCTCTCTTACTGTCTGGGTCGCCATCAGACTGTCAGCGCCAAGAAGGCAGAGAAGTCTGCCCTCTCTGTGCGTCCTCCATGCCTAACACAGTGACCAGGGACAGGGAGGACATTAACTGACCTGAGGAGCAGAGAAGCTTAGCAGATGGCTCTATTGGTGGGATCCTGCCATGGATATACAAAGAGAACGTGGCTGCTTTGTGATGGATAAAGTTTCTACATTTATGTTTTCTGGTGCGAATAGACTATTAGCATGCATTATTATCACCGCACAGATTATTATCATTAATGAGTATGCTACACATCTGTGCAGCACTCTATGGTTTATAAACAATGTAAGTTCCTTGAGGGTCTCAATCATCTTTACATACATTTCTGTATTTTTCAGCCCAGCAACGTTCCTAAACACAGTAAGTGCCCAATAAAAGTATGCTGAATAAATAAATGAACGAACAACTTTTAAACATTTCATTAAATGCTCACATATAAAACCCAAAGCCAGAAGAGACCCTGACTGTAAACCTGTTGATATCACTTACTTAAAGGAATGGGCTGTTTGGAGTCAGAGGAGATGACCTGAGATGACACACTTGTCTTGCGAGTGTGCGTGTTCACGCATAAATGGGGGCTGGCGAGTATAAACTCTTTGAAGAGGAAGGATGGTGATGGAATTACCTGAGCCCAAAACAGGTGCTAACTCTTCTGAATCCTGTGGATTCAGCAAGGGGTTAATAGAAGCGTTCAAGTAGCATAGATAATTAACAGGATTAAATCTCTACCTGTCAATTAAGCCAATATATTTGAGCATAATGCTATTTAATTCTGTACCAGGAACAGTGCAATAAATCAAAGTTTACAGATGTCTTCAGCAAGCCCTTGATGGATGAAACACTGTAACTCAGAGGTGCATAGAAAATCTCAAATAAGATAACCTCCCATGTGATTAATATAGCTGTCTGCACTGGCATTGGCTCCAGAAGGTTCTAATCCAAACATGTTTAACATCACATATTTTATTGTGACAGATTCAGACACCTGAACTAACTAACCAGGCAAATGGTGCTTAATTATACTGACTCATTATGGACCTCGGCAATAAAGCTGGAACACAGAATTATGTGTTCATTCCCTTCACACGCAGTCACATACGACATAAGCAGCCCAGTGTCCAGAGGGCCTTCGAGGGTCTGGTGCACTAAGCACAGGCTAGAGGAGCAATCTGACTCCTCTGAGGGACATTGTCCTTCTTTCTGTTCAGTGATGCTTGTCCACAGGCCTCATTCTGACTGGCCAGCAAATGCCTGTTCCTGACCACACAGGGAAAGAGGCAAGTGAACATGAGGGTTTCTATGAACATTTCCCAGTTAGAAAACAAGAAGAACTGAGGTTGAAGTCTTTTATATATATATATATCTTTTTATATATATATATCTTTTATATATATGCGAATGATGGTACCTACAAAAATACATGCACATGACTGGAACTCCGTTAAGAGGCTAAAGCAAATGTTCCTCGGCCTTCGGTATTTAGACTGCACTTCCAAAAGCATGGCCTTCTAAACAGGTATGCAAGTTTGAGTTATCAGAAGTGGGCTGGAAACTTCCAGGTATAACATTCAACTCCCAGTCCTGGTTCTAGGCTGAACTTATTCCTAGGGGATCTCTCTCTATCTCATATGGGGGTCAAAATGTGCACAATCAGAGCAGATTTTTTTTTTGGAATAGGATCAAGTCGGTTGACTCCACTTAATATCATGGCTGACCATGTGGAGTGAGTCTCAGTCGTTGCTTGCTGACTACTGACTGAAGGATCGATAGCTCGTGGCAAATGCTGTGTAAAGCCAGAAGCTGGAAGCACACACTGTACCAGTTAGGATAAGCTAACAACAGGGATTTCTCGGGGCCTTAACCATAAATGTTTACTTCTCACGCTCACAAAGTCCGCTTTGGATCTGGAAAACTCTCCAGGCGGTGTCCTGCATGTGATAGTTCGGTGGCACCTGGTACTTTGCTCCCGTGGCTCTTTCATCACCGGCTTCGATGATCGCTGTGGCAGGGGAAAAGGGGGCTGGAGATTCTCACCCCAGCACATAAACATTCAGCCAGGACATGACACTCCACTCACAGTCCGCCGGCCGGGACTAGTCACATGGGCTACCTAACTGCAGGGAGAGCAGGGACATGTAACCCACCCATGTGCCCCACAGGAGATTAAAAACTAGGTATGGGTGAGCACCAGAGTCCCTGCCACACCTACCACCATGTGACACACCCAACAGGCCTTTTAAATGGTAGAATTCCAAGGCAGTACCCAGTCCTGCTGGTGAGAATCCGAAGGGAACTAGAGGCCTTTCATAAAAACGAACATGAACTGGGACTTAGAATCACTCCCGTAATGACTTTTGTCTTAAATGACTTTCAAAGAGCTCCTTTCAGTTGTCTACCTTAACCACTGTCTTCCCTGTGACTCCTGATTCCCTGAGCTCAGTCCCCTGTAAGGAAACTAGGATCAGGGGAACAGCAAAGATGAGATGAACCTGGACCTAGCTTGAGTGAGAAGGCTATTGGCAATAACGTACCTAAGGACTTCAGACGTCCCAGACTTGGAAAAGCTATCTTCGCCTAGGCAGGCGCTGCTCCCGATTCTCCTAATGACAAACCATGAGATGCTGTCAGCAGCTTTGTGAAAGGACGTAATGGGATATGGTAGATTCCCCCGCCTCCCAAATTTCTCAGTATTTGGAGCAAAGACGCTGCACAGGAAAAATCACCCTCTGGTCCTGCGAGCTTCATACTAGCAGGAGAGCTTCGCCAGCCAAGTCCTTGAGATGCAGCCTGAGAAATGATCTCAAAAATGTCACTTCTACTTGATACTTTACCAGCATCACATTGCACCCAAATCTTTGAGTTTCTCTGTCAATCTTTGTTTTAGATTGTTAATAAAAATTCAAAATAGCGTCAGTTCTCTCTACGATTTGGGAAATTTCACTACTTACAGCTGTCCTTCTAACGCTGCTCAATATAGAGTGTGAGAATGAGCAAGATGGCGGCAGTAAGGGCAATTCCTCTGCCTGCCCCCACCCCCACCACGATCTGACCTCCTTTTTCTCTTCTTACTAGCTCCCCCTCCCCAAGGGTTGACTGATCAGAATCTAGGACACACGTTGAGCTGTGCATTAGCAGAGTATGGGATAGTTGCATCTACAGCCAGGAACCTGGGCTCTACCCTCTCTCTCCCTGATTCTTGGGGACTTGATCGTTCATCAAGGAAGTGAAAAGCTGGCAGATAAAGGGGCCGACCTTGATAGCTTCTTCCGCTGCAAGTGGCTAGCCTCATCACACAGTCTCCGTAGTCCAGGAATTAGACCAAACCCTCCTGAAATGAACTCTAAAAGCCATCTATTCTGTAAGAGAAGTTTATCTGCTGGATATATCGCAAGGATCTAATATAGTACCTGCCACTTATTAGATGTTCAATAAAACAGTTTTTGGTAAAAAAAAAAAAAAAAAAAAACCAGCCAAGGAGACCACTTGGATTTGCAGCTGATAATTTTTTCCCTCTCATAATTAAAACAGACCTTTGGACCTCAGCAGCCCTGCCAACTTGTTTTGTGGCCTTGGAAAAGTTATTGAGCCTCTCTGAGGTCAGTTTTCTTATCTATAAAATGGAAATGATGATTTAATAAAGACAATACTCCACAATGTTGAACCAAATGAGATAATGTATATAAAATTCCCAATAAAGAATCATAATAATAATTCTATGATAATTATGATAATAAGCCTTAAATGCTCTCTCCACCCACTTTCCATAATTAATGCATTTGACTGGACCATTTTTTGGTTACTCATTCCTAATAACAGTGGATCAACGATTGTGAGTTGTCCCCAAGCTCTTTGTTATTAGAGTTTCAGTTCTGTCATGAGTCATCTGGTAAATCAAGTCGGCTATGTTTTCAGTCTTTATTTGACAAAGGACTCCCAGAAACAATACCTTTTTAAGAAAATTTAATTATTTTGAGGTAGACACTACGTTGATCAGAGATCAAAATGAATGAAAAGTCATACTCTAAACAGGCTCCCTCTCACGCCTGGTCTCTCCCACCCCGTTCCTCAGCTCTGGCCCTCTCTGATAAGCATTTTAATCTTTTTCTTACATGCTCAGTTTCTTTCCTTCCTTATGCAAAAGGTAGCATACTTTATAAAGTACTCAACACCTTGCTTTTTATCACCTAGCAATATATTCTAGGACTCTTCCAGCTTAGAACATATAGAGGATTTTTTTTGTTTATTTGTTTTGTTTTGTAAGATCAGCACAGGATTCTACTGTGTGGAGTCACCTTGGTTTGTTTAACCAATGCACTATCATAAACATGCTGTTTCCAATCTTTTTCTATTACAAACAATACCATGATAAATAATTTCGTACTTAAGTAATTCATGTGTGGGCAGATAATCGGGAGAATAAATTCTCAGAAGTGGTTTTGCTGGCCCAAGGGGTAAATGTACTTATCATTTTGAGAGAGATTGCCAACTTGGTCTTTCTATGAATTTTGCCATTTTCTACTCCCAGCAGCAATGTCTAAGAGTGTGAAACAAGCATGTTTAGAGCAATTTAATAAAGGATAAATGAGGATAAATAATGAAAGTAAGCAGAATCGTGGGTGAGGAGCATTGGTGCATGTAGGCTAAAACTGCATTATTTATTGGAAATGGGAAAGTTGTGCGTTGGTTGTACTCAAGATGGGAAGGTGAGATTTATAGTCTAAGTGGCTCTTATACCACGTCTGTAACAACAACAGCAGCTTGTGCGTGCGTGTGTGTGTGTGTGTGTGTGTGTGTGTGTGATATCACAGCCTACAAAGCCCTCTGTATATATTAGCTCAGTTTGATCTTCAAATCACTGAGAAGTATGGGAGGCAAATAGCATTACTAATCCTACTTATAGAAATTTCAAGAACTAGGCCACGATGAAACAGCTGGTCTCAGAAGCTCTGGGACTTAAGCCCGGGTTTTCTGATTCCAGATCCTGGGAGAGAACCTGGGTGGAAGCAAAACACACCGCCCACAGGTGGACAGTCCACCCACCACTGGCACCCCTTGCGCCCACTCAGCTACCCACTCACACGCTGTTTTTCTCACTCTTCATGCTCCAGCAAGAAACAATGTACAGCAGACTTAAGTCTGGGAGAGTGTGTTTCTCTGAGTACTCAGTCCAGGCATGTTGTTCTGGCCGGAGTTACAGCTGTGTTCCGTGCACCTCCTTCCCTGGTGTAGCTCCACCGTCCTCCTAAGACGATGATGAGTCTGGGGAGCGTCACAGCTGGGTCGCCACCTCACCCCCATTCCAGCTGGCAGAAATTTAAGACAAGTGATTTTCTTTTAAGAAACTCTTGCAAATTTTGGGGGGGGGACAAATTGCAGTCTGCCACACTTATCCCAGCGCGTTGCTTGCCAAGCCCATCTCCTTGGTAATTCTGCCAAGGGTACATGCCATTGGGTGAGGATAGCGGGAACTCAGAGTACTAGGGGTGACCGAACGTATTATCAGAAATGCAGGATGCAGCACTCACAGTGACCAGCTGTTCCCAATGTGCCAGTGAGAACAGAATGCAAAACACAGACTTAAAATTCAGTACAGAGATGCCAGATTGACATAAGAAGGGACTGCCAGATTGGAAGGGTTAAAATATGCAAGCTGGGATATTAAAAAAGACTGCAGAGTCCTCTTTTCTGCAGGTTCTTTCTGAAGGCCATTGTTAGTGATCATTTCCACCTGGAAACGAGAAGCTGAGCAAGGTGACCCCTCGAACTTTCTGCAGATTTATGATTTTCAGTATTCTGGTCCCTAACAGGCTTGTCATCCCTTGATACTATATATATATATATATATATATATATATATATATATATATACACATACATACATATACATATATATATACATACATATATACATACATATACATATATATATATATATATATATACACTTAAAAATAATCTGTAGAAAAAGAAATGATACTGGGGAGGGGGATTTATCCAGGAAATCACTTCCTAGATAATTCTACTTTCATGTGGCAATTTTCTTCCTTTTATTTTTCTGGCTTAGACAATCTGCATGACAACTAACTCACCGTTCATTTGCTCTTGTCATTTCTCTTTGTGTTTGTATGCTTGTCTGTTCTGTGACATGACAATCAGTCACTGCAGTGGTGACTACATGTGTTAAGAATAGAGAATTTCATAATTCCAGGTGTAGGATGGCTTGCTACATCCTGAGCTGATAGCTTCTGTGATAGTTTTGGCTCTTCAGCTGCTCTTGTAAGAGAAGGAAAGATCTCCTGTTGAAAAGAATTCCTCTGATCAATCTGTAAAAAATTTATTTAATTCTTTTCTTATTCTCAACTTAGATTCAGTGCCCTTCTAAAGTCACTGTCACTTTACAGCTGTGACAATTCCAAATGTTGACACAAGACTATCTCTGGCTCAGCCTTGTAGAAAATAAGATGATGATATGCATTCACGAAAAAAACATTAGTTTCCCTTGGCTGTGTTACCTGACATCTAGCAGAAGCCTAGAAGGTAACTTATTTCAAGGCTGCAGGCAGACCTCTGTCTCTCCCAAAACATATTTACCAATCAGCTGAAAATTTATAATTAAACATTCTTTCCTTAGTCACCTGCTGAAAGGAAAAAGCAGCCTTTGAGTCTCCATCTTGGCCCAATTACCCGGAAAGGTTACAGGGAGCGGGGAATCGGGGATAGGTTGGGAAGGGAAATGCATGAAACACAGGATGAGGGAGAAAAGGGACCAACATCCCTTTCGGAGAGTTTTCCTTGAAGGCAAGAAGAATACACGGCAGAAGCCCGTGGCCCATACATCTCTCCTCTGCCCACCTGACGTTACCTGCAGTTTGGTGACAATGCACACACAGGGTGATGGCTAACACTCTCAGGCATCTGTCCTCTTAAAGGTTTTCTCTGGCCTCACACTAGGAGCACTACTCAGCTTACTCATGGGAAAGCCAGAAGTGCCAAGGAATTAAAGACCCAAGAAGCAACCTCAAGCTAATAAGATGGAATATAATGGGTCAACATCTCAGCTTCTTCATGCCTCGGTAGACAGTCCTAAAGTCTTACCCGTGACCCCATGACTATGTCACTATTCATTGTCAAACTTCATTGGAATGCTTCGATTACGTTCGATAAACGCATGTTCACGGTCAGCTTTATCTTAGATGCTTTATTGTTTGGGCAATGAAGTCTAACTTCTGGTTAAGCTTTCTCATGCTTAAGCTCAGGCTAAATGTAAAGGATATTTGTAAAGTGTGACAAAATTCTTTTTTTCTCATTCTCAGTAAAATATGAGTAAAAGTGAATATATGTTTAAAAATTGAAATTGTTCATTTTGTGATAAATGATTGAGTCCAAAAAAAACACTTGAGTGTTTCTCAGGTCTGTTGGAGGACCCAGTAGGACCAGGTTCGGTCACCCACAATGACAGCCCTCTTCTTAACACTCCCTTTGCTGGCTTTTTCTCCTCCCATCTCACTTCCCCTTTTCGCCGTGCTTCCTAGGGTCACTTCCTGATACTCAATTCCTTACTCAAAGTTTGCTTTTGAGGGAACTCAAACCAAGACAGCATGTCTTCTCAAAACTATAACTCATATGTCCCACCATGCTACCTACCACCCTACATCGATTTCTCACAAGTGCCTACAGAGAAAAGTCTGCTTCAGTCACACCCTTTCTCTAACTGGTCCGTATACCTATCTGGTCCCAGCTCCACATCTGTCATCAGCCTTGTCGTCCCTTGTCTAAGTCCTTTAAGACCCATAGGGCTGGTTTTTGACATTCTTGGCTAACAAAGTAGTTTGCCAACACTGTGAATTCCTGGTGGATTCATGTCATCTACTTTTCCTCAAGACAATCTCTCTGTTTAGATAAAAGTCTCTGCCAATGATTCCATCAGAAGATGCAGAAAAGAAACCCACCTCTGAGTTAACCTGATGACCAGTGGCCCCTCTATTACCTCAAATGACAAATGCTAGTAGCAAACACACCTGCACAGACATAGCATGATGAAAATGAGGGGGTCGTGCAAGGGGTGTGCATGACTTTCTTGGAAGAAGCAGTAATGGGTTCTAATTTTTCTATCTTAATAAAAGGTTGTATATTTCACAGTCTTGCAGAAATAGAACTGTAACTTATGCTTCTCAATTTATATAATTGATTTGACAGTTCTTTCCTGCTTTCTACAAATATCTCTTTCTTCCCTAGGAAATTGGTCAATATGATGGTTAGGAGTGGGCGGTTCAGGGAACCCTGAGTATTTTCTTTTCTTTGAGTTGCAGGACAGTGACTGCCTAAATCATTTATTTGGCACTTAGCAGAGGCCACCTTGCATTTTTAATTCCCTTTTCTCCCCACGAAAGTCCAGCTTCCCCAGGCAGGCATCTTGCCTTGTACTTCTCCCAGGATCTGATAATTGCCAGTCACCTAAAAATAGAAAATAAGTTTTTCTTGTTATTGATGAGAACGTTGACACTTTTCTGAAATATAAAATTCTCTGCCTCTGTCAGTGGAACAGAATCTCAGTGAATGCACCGTGCACCGTGATAGTTCGACACTGAGTTCAGATTTTCTTGCCTTCTTCCGCAGCGTCGGGCCCTTAGCCAGCTCTTCTGGTACCCATTTTGAATGCCTCCCCCTTTTCCACACTACAGGCCCCCTCCCAGTTCCTGGATTATAATATGCTGCAGGCTAGGAATCCAGTATTCCAGAGGGGATTTGGCTTGTTGGGCAGAAGGCACCAGGAGTCTACCTTTTGTTCAGCATCTCCATGCTGGACATACCCAGTGCTCAGAGACTGTCCCTCGCATACCTCCAGGCTGGGGCTGTCAGTTGCAGAAGGCCACTATTCCTACATACACAGGGTCTGGGCAGAGCCTGGTCAATGCTAAATGTTTCAGAGAAAAGAATAGTTGACACCTTAACAGCCAGCACGAGAAACTTTGGGCACAGCTGTGACTCATGCAACTTCACTCCAGCCTTGGTTTTCCATGATTATTCCCAAACTGGAAAATTAGAAGACAACTCACTTCCTCAGAATTCAGAAACGCCTATCGATCAACGTCAGCTTTGCCCACCGAGGACAGCCTTCTTCAGCAGTCCCCTCTCTTTGTTAACTGTGCTTTGGCCCACGGCTGGGAAACCTTGTCCCTTACAGGCAGCCATCCCGAATCCACCACAGAAACTAACTGCAGCCTGTGTCCTCCTTGACCTGTGCGGCAGCAGTAACATCCACTTTCTGATGGGGAAAAAAAGAACATAAAATGCATTTTGAAAATGTTTGCTATCTCTTTCTTTTCTACAAAGGAAGTATATTGGATGTACAGGCAACCTGCCGTTGCACAGGGAAAAAAAAAAAAAGCCTGTCTAACTGAACAACCGATCTCGTTTGTCATTCAGGATCTTGGGAAATTTGAGTGGATCATTAGTGGGCATCGGGCTTCTCAGTTTTCATCGAGTTCAGTCGTGGAAACACTTCATACAGAAATTCTCTCCTGCGCGTCAGAACCCTCCCGGAAAAGCTCATCTGGCAGATGAGTGAGAAGCAGCTTTGTTTCTATGTTGATGGAAAATCCCAGGGAGTTTCATCTTCGTGGATATTTTGAGGGTCGCAGTTGCCTGGTCAGAAGCAACCTGGGAGGTCTGAGCTGCCAGCGTGCTGGGAGTGGGGTTGGTGCAAAGTTTCAGGAACTGAATGAAGTTGGCCGAAGACTGTTCCATGTTAGCAATGGCCCAGCCCAGGAGAACCATGGAAGACAGCACTGAAACCCAGCAATTCCTGGAGAGAATTCAGCAGCTCTTTGGTAGTCTAAAGGGGTATGCGGACATAGCAGATGCTTTGTGAATTTAGTGGTAGACCAAAGTCTCCTGGGAGATTCAGTAACTACAAGACTGGCCAATGAGTAATATGATGCCTCAATTGTACTTTGTGTGGATGAAGATGAGGCCAGTGGGTTCTTGTTGGGGCAGAGGCTTTACCCACATTCGTTGACTCTCACCACCACTCGGTGGGTTCTGGGATAGGTGCCCTTTACTCCCATTTTATCATTGAGTCTCCAAATATTAAACCAATCTGCCCGAGTGATAAGACCCAGCTAGTAAGAATCGGAGCCAGCATTACAATCTATGAGATTCAACATATACATTCTGTGGAAAATGTCTATTTGGAAATGAAGCTTCTGGAATACAAATTATTTGCTGGGAGCAATAATCAAAATATTTAGCCACCCAAATGCCAGGTACTGACCAATCAGAAGGGAACCAGCAGTAAATCATGTGAACAACCCTACGGGTGCATATCTGCTGAATTCCTGGCCCTCTTCGTCAGTCCATGAATGAGATCCAGAACATTCCGAGTGATCATAGAAGAATGTATGGATGATCGCTGACATAAAAAAAAAAAAAGATTTATTTTAAATAATACTTTTGATGACAAAGAAATGTACATTAATTGTATAAAATTACAAAAGTTTTAAAGTATAAAGGAGAACATAAAAATTGTATGTAATTCACACACACTCTCACCATAGGAAAGATCTTGCCCTTTTCACTTATGATCATGTTCCCATGTCATTTATAGACATCTATGGTGGCTTTACATTGATGGTGCTTAATATTTCATTTTAGGGACATAATACAACTGATTTGATCTTCCTCTTATTGCAAATTTTGAATCTTTCAAAGTTTTAACTTATATAAATAATGCTTTGCTACATATCTCTGTGCCTGAAGCTGTGTTTGCCTTTAAGTTTATGTCCTTAGGAAAATTCCTAGAATAGTTACTAGTAAAGATGATCACAGAACCACCTAATATTATAAACCCGGCTCTAAGCGGACTATAATTGTCTCAATCCACTTCCTCACTGGAGGAAAATTACCCTTCCGCTCAATACAGTTACCATCAATACTAATAATTATCAGCATCATTATTCTGGCTATTACCTTTGTGTTCTCTCTCACCTGAGACCTGATCACATTGCATCCCATCTCCGCCAGCCCCCACGGTGGTCCCCGCACTGCTGTTAGGATGAAGTTCGATACCCTTCATGAGGTTTACAAGGCCATGCGTGAGCCCCCTTGTCTTCCCTCTGTCTCCTCTGGTTACTCTGCCCTTGGACTTTATTTATGCTCTAACAACATTACACGACTCGTCATTTCCTGGATATACAGGAAGGTTTACAGGACTTTGTATGTGCAATCTCTTCTGCCTGAAACCCTTTCTTCACCGTCATCTCCCAACCTTACCTCCTTAACTCCTACAACTCTCTCTAGTTTATGCTTCAATATTATTTTTTCTAGGAAATCTCTAGGAAGTCTGACCCACTCCCCTGCCCCTCCTAATGCCTGCATTGCATTGTGCAATGTCCCTATCAGTCACCACACAGTAGTGTAATTGGCTGTCTTCCCCACTAGACCCTATGCTCCTTGAGGGCAGGGACTGTGTCAAGCTGACTCTTGTATCCTCAGTGCCTTTTTGCTGGTATGGCGTGTGGTAAGCAGGGACGAGATCTTTGTCGAATCAACAGAACACAATCTGTGGTTAAAGGATCCATTTGTTGCTCTGAGCAAAAGGGAAAGGACCCAAGAGCTGAGCAACCGTGCATCTTGAGGAGCCACCATTTCTCTGAAAAAAAAAATTTTTTTTTCCTGATTAGAAAATGATATGGCTCAGCAGACATGGCAAGAAAGTTGAAGCCAAATGCATAATGCTCTGGTTAGTGGGAAAATGTGGAGAGAGGAAGAAATCCATCCCTCTCTCATCACACAATAAGTTTAGGCAGTGGATCTAAATGCCGACTCCAAGTTTGAAATCCCCATTCCCACGCATTCACAGCGCAGGAGGGGATGAATGAATCCTACTTTTAAGAGCCCAGCTGCCATGTGGAGATCACGGCCCATCACGGCCCAAGGAGCAGCACAAATTACATGCAGGGAGGCGGCATCTCAGAACTGTCATACCTGGTTTCCAGAGAGAAAAGGGAAATGTCTTACGTTTATTGAATACTTGTAAATCAGCCCCCTAACTTGTCCCACCACTTTTCCAGAGGTTGAGCTACCAGATTCCAGCACTTTCTAGAAATCTTTGAAGGAGATGGGTTTGGGGTGACTCATGTCCCTGTGTTCTTGCCCTTGAGCTGACGCGTCAGTACCAATACCTCAGGGCTGGCCAGCTTCCAAGCTATCAGAAGGCTTTATGGTGCAGTGGAAGAATACAGAATTCAACACCAAATGACCGAATTCTGGTCCAGGTTCTGTAATTATTTTAATTGTGTCTATTTCTTTATGTGTCACTTCTGAGATCCCTTCCAAGTCTCAGATTTTTCTATCGATGCCTCCATATTTCCGTGCTTGGCAGTGTTTGGAAATGCTTGAATATCACACAGGATTTCAGCCTTAGGCAAACTCGTGGGGGACAAAAGACTACTTGAAGTGGTCCACACATTCTCCCATTTGTGTAAATACCAGAGAAAGGGTGACTACCACACTGTTGGAGATTAAAAAAAAAAAAAAAAGGCTTCTGGGCTGGGTGAGCCTGTCCTTGAAGTAAACCATTGAGCAAAGGCCCCAGCAAGAAGTAGCTTTGCTGTGAGCCACAGCCAAACCATCCTTTTCATTATAGAATTTACCCCTCCCCCAGAGTGCTAGAGGATCTATAAGACGGGCAGGTGCTCAGTAAAACTTGTGGGCTGGGACGGGACAGGGTGCACTCATTTCCAGTCTGCGTATCACCACCATGCTTGACTGTCATTCCTTGTTCAGAGAATAAGTCTCTTAGTGCTTTTCTCGTGGTATCACTATTAATCCTTTAAAGAATCACGTCAGCTCAGCATACCTATGACGTGCCTTTATTTCCAAAAGGTGTTGCCATTAGTCCATGAAAATGGAGTCTTAGCCTTTGACATGTGACCCTTCACCCAGGAGGAAAAGGGAGAAGGAGCTAAAGAAACTCAGGGGCTGAGCTGGGATTAGCTTGCACAGCCCTTTTGAAACTTGGCCCACCCCCACCCTCTGCCCATCTTGGCCTCCTGTCATCCAAATGAGTCATCGGCTTCTCCCTCATCTGCTAGGTTAGCCGTCCTATGAAGCATGGGGCTTTAGTGGCTAAAAAAAAGTTTCCACAGTTCGCCACATCCACTTTCACACGAGATCATGCCTCCCCTCCTGGGTCCGCTTTGGATTTCTGATGGGAAAAGAAAAGAGGAGCATATAGAAATGGAGGAACAGAAAAGAGAGGAAAGAAAAAAAGCCGAAAGGGTGCCCTGGAATCGTTTATCCAGCTTGGAAGTAGGGGACTGAAATCAAACCGATGGAAGGATAATTCCATGCCACGGCCACTGATCCCGTGTCCAGTCTCAGATTTCAAATCTCCATTACGCACATGGTTGCCGGAAGCAGTAGCATGGTAATCTGTAAGTCACGTAATGCGGATCCACTTTCTGAGTTGCGTTTTTTATGTGCACTTGAAATGAATTTGGACTTGACCTTATTACAGAACAGGGAATTATCACAGGTTCTTAGTCAAGGAGAATAGTTGAATGTAGCAGCTTACACTTTGTATCTGCCAGAATCGTGGCAGGGGACAAATGGCATATTCCAAAGGGGTGTTTGAAGAAAGTTCATTAAAGAGATTGTGTATGATGGTGTGTGTGGTGTATAGGGAAGCCGGCAAGGAAGTGCGGGAGACCCAAACCGGTTACCGCAACTTGGACCGAGCACCAGCTCTAGGGGACAAACGGCCGCCTGCTGGAAGCTGTGGCCTTTGGTAGAAAGAAACACAGCGTGGCTGGAACGGAGGGACCTGGGGAAGTCACGCTCGCCTCTCATTTTGCACACCAGCTAGTCTCCTGTGAAAGGGCCCACTAGCTGAACCCAGCGTGAGACCCAGTAACAGGACAAGAGAACCCGTGGACACCATCCGTTCAAGTCGGCTTCCCAGGGTCGGAGCAGGGTGGGGGAGGGAGGTGCTCGCTGGGCAGAGACGGAGAGAGAAGATCTAGTCTACGCTGGTGCGGCGTATTACGATATCCAGAGACACAGATGTCTAGATGTAGATATACGGATTTAGGTAGAGATCGATTTTTAAATCTCATTTGACTCTCACGACAACCCTGCAGTGTTTTCGTGTTTTGCACATGAGGTAACTTGGGCTCTCAGAAATCAAATCATTGATCGACCCAGCTAGAAGAAGTGGCAGACCGAGGACCTCCGTCCAGGATTTTGACCTGTGCAGATGTCACTCCCTGCTTCTTCTCTTTCCATACTCTACCTCCCTTCTCCAATGCCAGGGTTAACCTTGTCCTTCACGTCTAGTTCAAACCCATTTGAATGAAGTAACTGCACTGACCCCAGCCCTTTCGACTGCCCAGAGACCCTGATGTTCAACTGGACACAACGCAGCAACTATTTGTTCGTTGACGTTGTATTGTTCCGGGGCTTCAGTCCTTGAGCTCCAGAGTCTGTGTTCCTCAGACAAGATTAAAGAGAACATTCCTTTGGATGTCAACATCCAACAGCTCTAGGCACAGTCTGCCACTCAGCAGGTGGTCAATAAAGACACCCCAAATTTAAATCAGCAGAGTGGGAAGGCAGTCAGGAACACGTACATGCATGTGAGTGAACATACATGTGGCAGGCAGGGTCCGATGCAGGAAACAGAGCCACTCTAGCCGAAAGGGATCAAAAACAGGGAATCAGGTGTTTCTGAAATCAATGGGCCAGCAGAAGTAAGGGGGCCACCTTTAGACTCTTGTTTTCATGATCAAATTGCTCCAGCTATGATTCAGGAAGCTGTTATTGCTCATGACACCTCACACCTCTCAAGTAGTGACCAGACACTGGGACATGGAGGTGGAGTCAAACCACCACAAATGGTCACCTCTGACCTCTTTCCCACGGCCACCTGGCAGGCTCCTCCGCCATTCAGGGGAGTTCAGCACAAGTGCACGAAACTGCACCTGGAACCCCAGCTCTAAGGAAGAGTGGGAGAGCAGTTTTTGGCCTCCCCTTTGGTGCACTATTGAAGGGAACATAACATAGGAGGGGTCGGCAGTGACTTCTGAGTGCCAACTGAGCATGTGCGACACGTGACAAGGAGTGTGCAGCTGTAGTGTCTGTGTGCTGCCACCATTCAGAAGTTAAGAGGTTTAGCCATGGCTAGCTAGCTAAGAATGGCAGTAGGTTCGGTGAGGCGAATTCTTCTAGGGGTATTTTAGATGGAGCACTTTTATTCCAATTGGTGAAATTTGATGGGGCTTCAATATCAGCCTTGGAGGGAAGTGATGTCAAATAAAGGCAATCTGTAGCATGAAGGGGAGAGTGTGGAGAGGACAGGAAACCCGCCTTTCCTGGGAGCCAGCAGGGGAGTGGGGCCAGCATACCAGAGGCTTTCAGATGCTTGAATCTGTGTCTTTTGAGCACAACAGCTCCTTAAAAGCTCCATTCTCAGTCTCCCCCACCCCCCCCAAGCTCTTTACTGCCACCCTACTCCCCTCCACCCCCAACACCCTGACCACTCTCTCTAGCCTTTCTTGATCAACAGGGCCCCCAGGTGGTATAGCAAAAACACTCGCATTTTCTGTCACATGGCAACAAATTTGTTCGGTTTGAACTCAACTTTGGCAAGAGGGAAAAACCCAAATCTAAACTGGGACAATGAGCAAGTTGGAACCGTAACCGTAACACATAGCCCCTGACACCAGGGTGGCCCCTGTCTCTCCATCTGATGTGCTGGGCTGACGCCACTGAGACACGTAGAGGGTCAGCTGGGGACTGACTGTTCTGCGCCCCCCCCCCACCTCCCCCGGCAAGTTTGGCAAGGTCCAAGACATTTTTGACTCTCACAATTTGGGAGGGGGTGCTGTTGGCATCTAGTGGGTAGAGGCCAAGGATGTTGCTTAATCATTCTACAGGGCACGGGACAAAAAAGAGGTACTTGGTCAAAAATGTCAATAGTGCCTCGATTGGAAAATTCTGCCTCAGAAGTAGATGGTTTCCTCCCCCGCCCCACCACCCCCCAGAATGCTCCTTAGGATGTCACCAGGCTCAAACCCTCTGCATTGCTCAGTTCTCCTCAAACCCAGACACTGGGAGATACAAAATGAAGAAATAAAGATCCACAAACCTCACGCCCATGAGGATGGCCACTATGATAAAAAAAAAAATTTTTTAAAGGAAAATAAGTGTTGATGAGGATGTGGAGAAGTTAAAACCCTTGTATGTTGCTGATGGGAATATAAAATGGTGTAGGGTCCTCAAAAAGTTAAATGAAGACTTTCCAGATGATTCAGGAGCCAAAGTAGGGCCATAAACATATATCTGTACACTGGTGTACGTGGAAGATAACCAAAAAGTGGAAACACCCCACATGTCCATCAACAGAAGCACAGATAGACAAAATGTGGTCTATATGTACCATGGAGTATTATTCAACCTTAGGAAGGAAGAAATACATGCTACAACATGGCTGAACCTTGAAAACATTAATGCTAAGTGAAATAAGCCAGACACCAAAGAACAGATACTGTGTGGTTCTCCTATATGAAGTACATAGAATAGGCAAATTCAGAAACACAGAAGGTAGAATGGTGGTTGCCAGGGACTGGGTGATGGTGGAATTGGGAATCATTGTTTAATGGGTACAGTTTCTGTTTGGGAAGATGAAATAGTTCAGGAAATGGATAGTGGCGATGCTCACACAACATTGTGCATGTTCTTAATGTCACTTGGAAATGGTTAAAATGGAATCTTTTATGATACGTCTTTTACCACAATAATAATAACAAAAAACCCCCACAAACCTGCTATTCTCAGCTCTTTTAGACCAAACAGGAGCCACGGTCAGCAGGGTCCTAGCTTGCCAAGACCCTCTGACAGTGACCCACAAAGGCATGACACATTAGTTGAGGATTCGCTGCATATGGCTTTGATTACCCTGAGCTCAAATTGGATTTCCTGGGACCGCGGACAAGTGGCAGCCACGTGGCTGCTCTTCAGCTCACCAAGAGGGCATCACACAAAAGTCTGAAGCGTACTGTGAGCGGGAGTTCCTCAAAAGCTCTTTTGGCTTCCGTTGCAGAGTCAGCAGGACGGTCTTTCTGTGGGAAAACAGATAAGAGAAAAGGATCAGAACTCGTAGGAGGAATGAGGACATTGCCAAGGCCTTCTGGCTGTCTCGAAATCTCTGCTGCACCTGCGATGTGTCAGCGCTGCTCAAGTTAAGACACAGCTATGCCACTCGTCGTAGCCTATTTCTCTGTGGCACCTCACTGTGCGTTTGTATGAGGGCGTGCAGGTATGTGCATGTATGCATGGGTGGCTTCTTTAACATTTTCCTCTAGCTAGTGATCTCGGCTTTTAGAACACAGGGGTGACAAGTGCAAGGTTGTAGGTTTAATTCTAATTAGGAACCAGTTACTATTACACAGTTTTGGGTTACAAAGAGCAACTTTGCTGGCCAACTGGCACAGGAAAATGGGTAAAGGACTAGGGGTGATGACTCCAGGGAAGCCATCTACACCCAGCCATGTGCCCAAGGCCTCCAGGAAACAGATGCCTTTGTAAAGCAGCGAGTGGTGCTGAAGGACCCTAGAAATACCTCACTGGCAATATTAGTCATGTCCCATCAACCGAATCCTCAAGCAGCATGATTTTACGATTCTTCTTAAAGTTGCAGGTGGTATCCACCGTGTGCACCCCAAACTTTTGCCTGCGACCTCTTTGGGTCCCAACTGTGAGGTGTCGGAAGCCAGTGCACATGGTTCCTTAGCTGTCAGGACTGGGATAGGTCTATGTGACTAGACTGGCCCCTGCAGAATCCACAAGGCATGTCCAGCTGTGCTAGAGTTATGACAGCATTCTCCTCAGACGACCACAGAAAAGAACTTTCAAGGTGGAATTGAGTACAGGGTCACAAAAGCCACGGATTTTCGTGGATGTAGGGGTAAAGTCAGACCAGGCTACACCCTGGGGTCCAGCAATGTCCCTGTCCATTGCCTACTTGTGCAGGGCTTCATGACACGAGAAATACCTAGTGGCTTGAGTCCCTTTGCTATAACCCCCAACCAAAATTCAGTGTAGTAATTCCCATCTCTGTTTTTGTTCATGTTATTCTTCCTAAATAGGATGCCTCCCCTATCATCACCCTTTTATTCAGTTTCTACTCATCTTTATGCGTCTTGCCTTTTAAAGCAAGCCATCTTAGAAACTGTTTTCTTCTGGAACTCCTTACTTGCAATTCCACAATATGACACTAGGTGGCGGTGTCGCGTTGCGCTTTGCTATCCCGGTTTCCGCTGGGAACTAACAGTTGGGGGACCTGCCAGGTGACAGGCGCTGTGCTGGGACTGATCCCTGCATGACCTCACTTAATCCTACAATGACCCTAGGTAGTGCCATCCCCATTTTACAGATGACAAGACTGAAATTCCAAGAGGCCTAAGTAACCAGCCCAAGATCACACCACTCATGAGAAGCGGAGCTGGAATTTTGAACCCAGATCCGGCTGTTTGAAAAGCCCACAGTGTTTGCACTGCGTTTTGCTTTCAGGGCAGAGTTTCCGGAAGAGCCTCCTTCTCATTTCTGTGCGACGCAGCGCAGTTCGCACTCCCATCAAGGCCCTTGTCTTGATCCTGGCCAGCTCCAGCTAGCTCACACTGGAAACGTGCATGCCCAAATTCCCGTGTCCTGAACCTCCCCACATTCCAGGCCACGTGGGACTCGCAGAGGGTCTCGATGCATTTTGATGGCTTGACTGGCATGCGCTCTCGGCGGGTGGGCGGCAGGCGTGCTTACTGGAACTTTCACTGGGGGCCGGCCGGGGGTGGGGGCTGCCAGGTATCTCTGTAAGGAGGAGGTGGGCAGAGCTGTGTACAGTGGAGTGTCAGGCCTGAAGCAGCTGTGGGTCCAAGTTGGAGGGGTAATGTTGCCAGGGAGAGCCAGCTAAGCATCCAAGTCAGGCTGGGCCCCGCAAATGGCAAACGAGACTCCGGAAGTCAGCTTCTGGTAGTGGCTTCTGATCCTAGGAGTGGTCTCCCCGAAGCCAGCCTCCACACGTTAGGCCATCGATTCTAGCTGAGATAACCCACAGCTCCTGGTGCGCCTTCTTTAAAAAGGGTCCATGACTCGGGATAGCGATGCCAGAAAATGCTGCCGTGCTAGGAAAATATCCTTAAAGCTACCAGTGCTTCGGAAGTAGCTGGACTGGGATTTAGCTAGAATTAGATGACTGTGTAGATGGTGATTCCTCACGTCCCTTTTGAAGTAACTGAACCCAAGGAACCAGAAGCAAGAAGAGGAGGACTCAGGTGAGTCTGGGAGCTTCGAGGAAGCTCTGATTACATGCGACCTGCAGGCTCCAGAACCTGGCTATGGTTCAACCCCGCCTGTCTCTGGACAATTCACAAAGCCCTTTCACATATGGATCTCACTCAAGTTTCACAGCAGGTGGGTTATCATCCCTGTTTTATGACCGAGAAAACCGAGGCCAAGAGACCAGAACCATAGAGCCAATGGGGAAAGGATCTGGCTCTGGAGCCCAAGCCTTTCAATTTCAAATATCTGCAACCCCCCCCCTTTTTTTTTAACAGATCAAAGTCAAATAAGATCAACCCGGAGAGTTTTTATAAACCCCAATTTTTCATTTTAGAAGATTATTTTGTGATTAGCTCCTTCCTGCTTTTTTTCGGCATTAAGATGTCCTTTCCTTATGAAATGATGCTGATTGTGGATGGTAGATTAACGTTTTTAATTTAAGCCCTACTTGGCAAGATTTTTTTAAACAAAACAAACAAAAAAGACAACCCTCTGTTAGCCATAAAGTTGTATATTGGGAAGTTCTCTGGTGTTTGGCATTTGCAAGCCTGAAACCAGCAGCCTCTATCACACAGCAATCACAGACCACACCAGTGAATAAAACAATTGAGAACTCAAGGACGCCAGGGTCACAGCCAAGTCCGGGTTCTCAGATTGTCCCCCCTGCAGTCTGGTAGGCATCCTGGCCCTGCACAGAGAGAGTGGCAGCTTCTCTCCCATTCCATGGCTACATGTCGTCCTTGCTTCTAATTTAGTCTCATCATCACCTCACAGGTGTCCGTGGTGACGAAAGGGATGCCACTCAGGGCAAACAGGTGATACCCTTCTGGGGCTGCTTGGGCGAGAAAAAGACTGCCATGCTTCTTGAGCAATTTGCCATCTAAAATATTCAGTTATGCAAAATGGATTCACATGGCTCCATTCAGAGGAGAGACTGTTTGTGAACCACCAGATCTCGGCTGGGTATCATCAGCACAGCCCTAGTTGTACACCTGTCGTGCCTCCTCTTCGTCTATAGATGAAAATGCAAAATCCTAAACTTGGATCAGTCTCACGCAGAGTCTGGCCCCATTGCCCTTTCTGGCCACCCACCATAATCCCACATTGGAGAATGGATATCTTATGTTACGGCTAAGTGTCAATCAAGCTTTGTGCCTTAAGAGTCTGCCCAGCGGTGAGTAGGAGTGACATCATCTGATGAACGTAGAGAAGCTAATGAGGACACATACTCCAGGACCCTCCCCACCCCAAATGTGACAGGTTTTAGAGTATTCCCGGCATCTGAATCAATTAAAAATATACTCTTCTCTCCACAATGTATGGGCATGTATCGAATTAGCAACTCTCTTGCTGCCAAGAGAACTTTCCAGGTCTATTTTTAAGTTGCAACACTTTGACAATGAAAGTCATTTAAAACTCGTTAAGCTCTGAGAAACCTTGAACCGGTGAATGTAGTAATTTTTTCAGCGTTTCAACGACAACACAAAACAAGATATTTGGAAAATCTCTGAAAACATCACTATGAAGGTGAAAATGGGGAAACAGGTACTGTCGGGTCCATTTTTGTATACAGCCCGTGGAAAAGAGCGTGCACGCACTCATCAGCGGGTCGTCACAGGACAGGCTTTGTCAAGCCTGAATCAGAAGACTCGGTCCATCTCTCAAAGTCTACATCCAATGTCCGATAAAAGGAGATCCATGTAGTTACGTCACTTCCAAGAGGAACTATCAGGCAGCTGATGTCAAGAGCAACTGGCGAAGTCAACACCCTCGTAGGAAGATCAGACAAGCCACCTCAAGGCACAAGCCAAGGGCATCCCTCCTCCTTTCTGTCCTGTGCTGATGGCGTCATCAGTCAGTTGGCCACGGTGTCCTCCTGACAACTCATTTTAAGAAAGCAATTGAATCTAAAGGTTCACTTCAAAGATTGACTTTGTCTGAAGCTTCCCACAGTCAAGAGGATAAATGCTTGGGCCAATCTGCTTTATGGCAAATCAAGAAGCAATGTCCTCTAGAAGTGTCCGCTTTTTGGGATAATGTAGCATTGTAAGGTTTACCGACACCACTGTGCCACCTTCCTAAACCAGGCTGGGCACGTTACTGGCAAAATTACAAGATTCCCTTTATAAATAATCCTCAGTTCACTTTGCGTGAATATTTACATATATCTGGGGTTGCGGATTACCTTGAAAGAGAGTATTTACATGTATTCTACATTCCACAGGACTGAGCACTGTGCCTTATGCCAAATAAGGCACTTATGTAATCAGTGTTGCGTTAGCTTGTCGATGGGGCTTAAGTCAGCACAATGTAGAATCTTCTGTGGGCGAACACCCTAAGAGAATGTCTTATGTTGTTAGAGTTTTGACATGTAGAAAATTTTGCTAACACAGTGCCCTGGAACAAACGGCCTTTCATCTAAGCATGCAAGAGGAAGTTTGAAGATGATCAGAGGAGGTTCATATTGGTGAAAGAAATGAAATCATTTGACTCCACGTGGCCTTTCCAGAAATATAAGTTACTCCCAGAGCATATATTCCCTGGAATGTTCTAGTTCTAGCATACCCTAGAACAAGCTGATGGGTTCTGGCTTCAGGGAGAATCCAGAGAGGCGGACAGAGCAGCTATAGCACCAAACACGTAAGTGGGACTGTCATGCACCTATAAGGTGTCGTGTCAGCACCGAAAATGTTTCACTATTTTGATCAACCATGGCTGAAAACGGCTGCTTGTCACCTAGAGAAGAAATAATGATACCTTCATGAGTCTTCATGGCAGAGACGTTATTTTCAGAAAAGGAAGTCTTAGAAATATGGCAGCTTGCCTAAGCTGGGTAGAATCATCGTCTCAAAACCAGGATTCCTAACCCCATCACTTTAGATCACCTGATCCCAAGAAACTTACTTAAACGGATCAAAAGAGCAATGTGGACATGAACCTAATTTGATGAAAAAATTATCTTGCTTATTAGTAATTTTAGTGCATCATGGGGTTGTTTTAGAACCTTTGTTACATTTCTAGGGAAGTCCGTCAATTTTTCAGAGTTCTTTGGGGGAAGGTGTCAATGCTTTTGTTCTTTGCTTATAATTTATTCCTAATGATTCCCAACCTGCCTCATTTGTAGTTGGAACAAATAGTCCAACCACAGATGATATGTAACATCAACCTGAAAATCTTGGCTTCTCTGCTAGCGTACAGAGGATTTCTCTCTCCTCTCTGTTCACTCACCTGTGACATTCTGGAATGCGAGTCCCTGAGCTGTACTGGTCTCAGATTCCCCTCACTCACCCAGGCTCAGGCTGGAATCCCGGGGGCCATGGGAGAGATAGACCCTCTGCTCAGACTTGTCCCTCTGCACCGATGGATGGGGGAAGCAGCCAATTGCCAGCATGTGTCACTAACACCAAATATTAAGTGCCACATGTGCTACCAGAAAATGAAATTGTACAACAATAGAAACATCCATTCCCTTTACTAATTTCAGCTGTAGTCCAAGGCAATCTTTTTTTTTTTTGATCCTAAACAAGATTTTATATGCTTGTCCTTCTAACCCTATCCTATTGCAACATGTGTTACCCACACAACACACACACAACACACACATTTCAAGGTCCAGTCCTCATATGACAAAAAGGATGTCAAATGAAAAAAAAATGAAAGAGAAATGAGCAAGCTAGATGGACGTGCCTCCAAATCTCAGGGGAACTGGCTAATGTTAGTGCCGCTTGGAGACTGCCTCATCATTTAATGAAACACAGAGAAGAGAGAGATGCATTTGCTATTCTAAAAAGCCACAAGTCAGTGAATGCAAATGTGCCCTATTCAAGAAAACCAAATTAAAGGAACTGCTGGAATTCTCTGCATAGTTAAGCAGAACAATTTTTCCCCCTTTAAGGCCATGTTTACCCTTCAGAAATCACATACCCTTAAGCACAGATATCAAGAAATGCATCATTTGCAAGAAGGATGTGTTATATTAGCCCAGCCCTGTCCTTCAAAGGAAGAAACACAAAATCCATCATTGCCCCCATAGCTTCTGCTGCATGCTGCAGCTGCAGAGAGAGAGAGAGAGAACGGGCTCCAGGGCCCACATCCTACTCAGCTTCAAGGCGACAGGTGTCTGGAGCAGGCAGAGCCTTGGCCTCTGCTGTCCCCCCACCCCCGCCTCCCGCCGGCCGCGCTCCAGCCTCAAGGTAGTGCAAGAGACTAGACCAGAGCAGTGCCCTTTAAGGCCAGAGAAAAATAACAGGCAAATGAACCGGTATGCGGCAAGCTGTCTCCGTTCCTGAAATTTGCCTCTGGGTCAATGGCAATGATTGATTCAAGATGTATATTCTTGGCTGGAACCGCGGAGGGAATTTTCTTCCAACCGTTCTGTTCTGTCTTCCTCTCCGAACAGCCCATGTTGGTTTAGGTTATGGAAATGCACTCGGCCTAGACCGAGCTGAAAGGGGAGGGGTGCGAGGTTCTGAGATCTCATAAAGAAGCACAAACCGACAGACCCAGAGCGGTGCAGGCTGGGGTGCGTCCGCCTCTCTCTGGGTCTCTGTCTCTGGGTCTGTGTCTCCCTCGCGAGGGTTTCTCCTCTTGCTTTCGCCACACCTCTTCTCCGGCCAGAGAGTCTTTCCCACAGTTCTTGGAGTACCTGTCTCTACTGTAGGCGACCAGCGGGGACCAACCCCACCTCTGATTCTCAAGTCCAGATTCCTAGAAAACAGACACGTGTGAACAAAAAGCACACACCCCCTGCCTTTATGGAATTGTAATGTAATAGAGAAAGGACGCTACCAAAAAATAGGCTCGTGACTTTATAAATTACCAAGTGAGATGAAGTGGGGTGCAAAATATAGCCTGCTATGGTAGAGAAGAATATTTGGGGGCGTGCTGTAGACTGAATGTTTACATCCCCCCAGACGCTGAATCTGCCAGCACCTTGAACTTGGACTCCCACGCTCCAGAACTGTGAGAAACAAACCTTTGTCGGTTATCAGCCACCCAGTCTGTGATACTCTGCTCTAGCTGCCTGAGTGGACTGCCGTGGTGGATGGCGTAGCCACAGGGATGCTGGCAAGTTCTATTCGGAAGGAGTGACATTGAAACTGAACCTGGAACAAAAAGTAGGAATTAGCTGTTCAAAGGGAAGGGGAAGGACATTCCAGGCAGGGAACCCATGAAGAAAAGGCCCCGGGGCAGGGAAGAGCTGAGCTTGTTTGAGGGCCTTAAATGTCACCGTGGCAGCGGTGAATGAGGGTGACCGGGAAGAAGCCACCAACCATGTCAATGTCATCTCCAGGTGATGGGATTTTATGGCAAGTGCAGTGGGAAACAATGAGTTTTTTAAGCGGATGCATCATTGTGTGTGTGTGTGTGTGTGTGTGTGTGTGTGTGTGTGTGTGTGTGTGTTTTTACAAGATTGTTCTGGCAAGAGCGTGAATTGATAACCAGGAAGGCAACAGTGGAAGCAGAGAGCCTGTGAGGAGCCCATTTGGGGGTCCAGAGGAGAGGCTATGCTGGCTTCTCAGTCCGAGGTGACGGCAGTAGAGATGGAGAGAAGAGAGGGATTTGAGATGAATTGGGAAGCCAGAAATGACAGAGGTTGGGGATAGATTTTATGTGTATGCGGCAGGGGGTGGGGGTGAGGTAAAGGGGAAGAGCAAAACTGCTCCCCAGACTTCTGATCTGAGCAAATGTGTGGATGCAGGTGCCAGGAAGAAGACCAGAAGTCTTGGAGCAGGAGCAGGTGGGGCGAAAGAGGTCACTGTTCTAGGCACGCCGCCTCTGAGACATCAATGTAGACTTGAAGGATAGGCCTTGCGAATCTATGAATCTAGCACTCATAAGAGAGGTCTGACCGAGGTGACACATTTAAAAGCCACCGGGATGAAGCGAGTTTTTTTAAATCATTCGTGATAATAGCATGATTGAAACAAGCTTCCTTTCAATGAACAGGAGGAGTATTTCTAGCTTCCAAATTGCCCACACTGTTTTCACACCTCTAGGGATCGCCTCCAACCCACTGAAAACCTACTTTCCCTCCGTTTGCTCAGTTTCCTCCAACGTGTGCATTTTCTTTCGGCCTGTCAGCAGGAAAAGCCCTTCTGCGGCGAGGCCTTAAAGGTCAACGTAGTCGCTTTACGAAGGCCGATGAGACCGCTTTCTGTTGCTGCCTTGATGGGGCGCCTCATTCTCGCCTTGCAGTGGATGGCCGGTCCTGGCTGAGCCAGCACCCCGGCCCATGGCCGATGTCCTCCCTAACTGCTGCCCCCAACACGACAAAGTTCCCCCCTTCTCAGTAGGGTGCTTCCTTCTGCCACCACCTAGATTTCCCGTTTTCTAGATCATTTATCCATGCGCTTTGGAATGACAGTAGATGTCACTCAAACCCCACATAGACTCACATGCTCCTTAATGACCCTCTGTGCTGCACACTAAGACCATAACCAGACCTTCTACCGTGTCAGAATTGACTTTTCACCAGTTTCTCCTCTCTGTCCCGAGACTATTTCGAAGCAACTTGCAAACAGTTCTTTCCGCCTGTGTCAGCTATAGCTCCTGCCTCTTCCCTTAGCCCATGCCACTTATGCTAAATCCCGCCCGGTTTTCACAAGCTCGGCCATCTTTCTTTGGGTCAGTGCCTCACCCAGCGCTCAGCTTTTTGACAGTCACTCTTCCCAAGACTCTGAGCCAACTCCATCAGCGGGCTTGCCTCGCACCCACTTGGGAAGTAGGTAGAGGCGTACGTCTTTAGAAAGTAGATTCCAGGAGCGTGTGTTTGCTGTGGCAGGTGATGAATTAGGGGGATCAAACTTCCAGTGAGTGGAAGTTGTTAACACTGCAACAGCTCTACGAACAAGAGGTTCCACGTGTCTTTCTCTGGGGGAGGGAAGGGATGGTTTTCAAAATAAAATGAACCTGCCTCAGATGATTTAGGGGCACAGATCAGATAACTTTTCAAAATACCTTCCAGTCCTGAGTTCCAACTATTCGCCTCTCCGCAACTCTGCCTCTGATTTCCGAAGCATGAGTGAAGTTCTGCCGTGATAGACCACACCTATCCCCACCTGTGTTCTCTGTTGCCCCGATTTTATTGATGGAGTGAGGCGGACTTCTCGTAAACCCATCAAAGACATATCTGAGGCACACTCAACCTAGGAACCTGGTGTCCTCTTATTTCTTGCCCTGAATAACAAGTAGGGATCTGTTTCCATACGTGACCATGTCCTGGGGTTGCTGGTTTGCTGGTTTCCTTTGCTCAGTCTTTCTCTGAGACACTAAAAGTCTCCTGACAAATAAGGAAGCCATGGAATTCCTTGCTTCCATGGGTAAGTATGAACCCAGAAGCACATTTCTATGAGGCCTCCTGAATATAAGAGGCAGAGAGGGCTAACTCTCTCCAGCTTGCTCCGCGCAGGCGCGTTGTCTGGATTAACTGGGTTCGTGCTACTCCAGCAATTCGCTTGCTCCATGCACATTACCGAGCCCCCACTCTGTGCCAGGACCCGTGCTGGGGAGACTCCCAATGACAGAGGACCGTGTTGGTGGGGCAGTGGTGAACATGGCTGCCTTCTACAGATGTGGCATGTTCTATAAGAGAGGATGAGAGAGTACAGGGAAGAGGGAGAGGGCGTGGATGCATGGGTCCAGGCACACCTGTGCTTCTAACCAACCCTACCTGTGCCTCTTCACAGCTGGGTGGCTACGGATCTGCCAGCACCTGGACCTTGGACTTCGCAGCCTTCAGAACTGTGAGTAATAAATGCTCGTTGTTTCATTTGAAAAATAATAATAATAATTTTACATCCTGGCTAAGCCTTGGTTTCTTCCTCTGTGAAAGGAGGATAAATATAAGGTTGTTGCAAGGGTTGGGTGAGCAAATGAACGTGGTGCTCCCCTGGTGGAACCAGTGTCCAGGGCGTGAAACGTGTGAGGACCACTCCCGGCCCCTGAATTGAGCCGGGCTGTTTTGTTTGCCGTATGTCCCGGTGCAGGATTGCATTCCAAAGAAATACAAATTCTTCTGCAGAAAGATTTTAAAGGCAACGTGTCTTCCTGAAAGCGTGTTAAGGAAGCAGAGAGCCGGGCTCCCCGGCCAGGCTCCACACCTTTCTCTCCCAGGACCGTGGCTTCTCATCCAGACCCCACCTCTCCATCCTTCATAACCCGCCCTGTCCCAGCCTCCCTCCCCCTCCCACCCCCATCTCGCTTTCTCCAAACCAAGAAACCTCCTCTGGGAGAGTCCTGGGTTGCTTTTAAGCCGTGCCAGGCATTTATCAGCATTTCTAAAAATTGCGGAGGCTGTTGTTGGCTTGAGGGAAGTGGTTTTTTCCCACCCATGTTAGTCACAATTTGATTTACAGGGGGAAATCTACCGGAGAACCTGGGAGGGTGGAGGAGAAAGTGGAAGGCGAGTTTTTTCCCGCTCTGCAAGACTGAGTGGGCACTTGGCCTTCCCAAGCAGCAAGGGAATACACTGTTCCATATGTCCTTCCCGCGGGGGAAGACGTGTCGCTGATGACAGCGAGGTGTGAGTGGCACACGTTTCAGCTTTCTGCAGAAGCTCTGAGGACGCAGCGGAACATCCTGCATCGCTCGCTCTCTGGACCTGAAGAAGGATGCATCGATTTCTTATTCAGGCAGAGGACGTGTCCGATCGAGTCTGGTCATCCAGACTCCATACTTTGAAGCCGGGCTGAGTTCCCCCAGGTGACACCACATCTCCAAAGAGAACAAAGCACTAAAGGATCTGGATTTAAACGAAGTTGAGGTGCAGTGAGAAGCTACCCCGAAGTCCCCACGGGGCCCCAAAGCCTCTCACGGACCACTGCGAAAGCAGGTGTCCGTCCGGGGCACATGCGACAGCAGTTCTCACGCGTTAAACAGAGCCTTCCTTCTCCATCAGCCCTGGCTGTGCGCTTAGTCAGGTGCGTTCCATGGGGGCCTGGGGATGAAAGGGGCCTGACGTGAATTGCGTGCATGCCATGTGCCGGGGAGCTTCACGTATGTGATTTTCCTGAACGCTCAGAATACAATTGCTAGGTTCTGTTATCCCTTTTACAGACGAGGACACCGAAGCTGTAGGTTTTTAAACAACTCCGCAAGGTCACAGCCCCTAGCAAGAAGCAGAGTCGGGATTGGAAGCCGGATCCGTCGGATTTCGAGAGACAGCTGCTTTTCCCAGAGCTCCATGGAATTTCCCCCTTTTCAATGTTTCACAATAATATTAAAGCCCATTAACTTGGGTAGATCGACTTTACGTATTCCTACATTAAGGCTTGATGGAGGAAACCTCAGGAAAAGCATTTTCACAGAAGAAGGAAAAAATCGCACATTCTGAGCTCAGTTAAAAATCATCAACCACCTACGACTCAAAACACCACCCACACCCCGACACTTCCCTCTCCAGATTTATTTATTTCCTAGGAGTGTTCAGAATGGACACATGATCGTGACCTCTCCAACAGAGGAGGAAATTCTTTTTGGGGGACATATGGTACAGACCTCACCCCAGCACAGGACAAGAGCTGTTTAAGACTGTTCTCTGAGGCGCCACAGTGCGTACGGGGTACTGAATGGTCCCGTGTGCAACCCTGTCATTCACCATCTCAAGAACAACATAAATCTAACTGTAATTTTTTTCCCCCCACAAAATGTAAAATCGAACAGCAAATGAATGTAATTTCTTCCCTTCTAAAGCACGTTGCCCAAATGGACTCCCTTTGTTCTCCCAGTTAATGAACTCGCCTCACTGCCGGGTGAGGACTGGAAAGAAAAAAAAAATCTTTGATTAAAAAGAAAGAAGAGGGGTCACTTAATCATTACCTGCCTCGCCTGGATGGTCTGCGGAGTGCCTGAGGTGGCTGGCTCTATTAACGCTTTCTTTCAAAAAAGGTACTTCTTAACTGGCACCTGGCTTTTTTGTCCTTATAGTTTTAATTTGATCTTCCCAGACTGCATCTTGGGTCTCTAAGAAGATGGGGGAGGGGCACGGGGGGCAGGGTGGACTCTCCAAGAGATGGAATAATTGCAAATTGAGGAAAGTCAATGGGCTTCAGAATCATCTTATATCATTTCTTCAGCTCCTTGTCGGTGGGTCCAAGAGGTCTGACCTTACTTGCTGAGTCGTTGGGCAGAGGAGAGCCTTCTGCAAAAATGAAGCAAAGTACCAACTCTGAATACACAAGGCAGAGTTCAGATGATGGCAGAGGAAAAGCCAGGCTTAAAGGTTCTGCCGCAAAACCTGCAATGAGTCCCTGGAGAATTCGTGTCTGCGGCTGGTCCACCCCGGATTACCCTTGGTCGGACGATTGCCCTTGAACTCCCTGCCAGTGTCAGAAGCCACTTCGGAGGCTCCTAACATGGTGAACAGCACATGATGGCCTCACTTCCCCAGATGACAACGATTGGCACTTACAGTTCTGCATCTCAAATTTCCTGTGAAACCCTCTCGTGAGGCCTCCGCCAAGGACTCTCTGCCACCCCGGGGTCCCCTCGTGTTGCTATCTGGCATATTATCGACTCTGTTAAAAAATAAAAATGATGCTGACAGCTGCCAGTAAAGGACCATGAGTGGAGAAACCTTGGAATCCTCTTGGTACACGAGCAAATTGCAAGTTAAGGACAATCATTAAAAACTTAGATTGGAAAACACATTATCAGCCATGCACAACAGCCATTAAGAATCTTAACCAGATGGAAGGCAGAAAAAACTCAGCAGCAAAGCAACCCTTCCACCCTCCCAGCTACTTGGAACCGTGAAGCGCGCAACCAGTTGAAGGATATATTGTGCAAACAACGTGCGCCAGAGACCTTGGGTTCCTGTAACTAGTGGCACAGGGGAGTTGGCCCAGTTGTATAAATTTCCCTATAATGAGATCATTATTTTATACACTTACTCAATTCTGCGTGAAGAGTTTCTTTATAATCCCTTTATGACTTTCTACGAGTTTATGTAGGAGGCGAGGAGCTTCTAGACGTAAAACTTGGATTCTGAGAGGGGATGCTCAAGGGCCCCAAGAAAGGTCTGGAAACTCAGGAGCTCGGGATTTAAATCTAGCTCCTGCAGTGTGAAGTTTTTCCCAAGTGATAATGTCGTGCCTCAGTTTCCTTTCTGTACACTGGAGAGCAGCCCAGAGGACGAGTGAAAGGGTAAGAGTTTTAAGAGAGCAAAACCATGCAGTTGATAAGGTCCCTTTATTCTGAGACAACCGAGGTACATTAAAGAAACTCACTTTGGTAATACGTGCTGAGTGGATACCATGGGAGGCCAGGAATTGACCTAGGTACTGCTGGCAATACGGCAGTGAGCAGAACAGTTAAGTCCCTGGCCTTACGGATCAGTCTACATTCTACATTCTAGTCAGAGGAGAGAGAAAATAAACCCTAATAAAATGTAATGTAATATATGATTTAATAATGTCAGGTATTGATAGGTACGCTTCCAACATAAAGAAGAGTAGGGGCTGGAGGAGATGAAGTGGGGAGGGTGCTACCCTTTTAGCCAAGGTGGCCAGGTACGGACGGCCTCTCTAACGAACAGGCATTTAAGCAGACACCTGCAAGGAATGAGGAAGGGAGCAACGTGGATATCCGAGGAAGGTGCATTATAAACAGAGGACATAGGAAAATGCAAAGGTTCGCCCATCACTCGGCATCACAATCAGAAGAGACAAAGCTTTGCCTCCTCGAGCAGAGGCCGAGAAAGCTGAGGCCCAGAGAAGGACAGAGACCCCGCCAAACCCTGATCTGGACAGGCGCTGAATTAAGACACAAGAGGTTCGGACACAGTCCTGCTGACCCCATCAGGCCACCGACGACCTAAGACAGTGTTCAGACGTCAGTGGGAGCTGCCTTCCACGGTTTTCCGAGACCTGTATTTCTCTGGCTGTGACGATCCATCTACATTTTTTTTTTTTTTTTTGTAAAACGGAGGATTGAAGTGTGTGTGCTTCTGAAAATGTCAGTGGCAAGCTTCGTCAGCGGTCTCTCTCGTACAAAGCACCACTTTTCCCCACCCACTCTGTGCCTGTGAGTAGGCGGCAGGCAAAGCCAAGCCAAGGCCTGGCACTTGATACGCAAAGTGCCCATTACCCTCTCACTAAATATTATTTTTTTGCAAAGGCGTTAGCTAAATTACAAGCCACTTTACAGTCCGAATATACCCCACTGTAGTGTGTAAATTATACTGAGCCATAAAATGTTTCGCGGTTTCTTGGGATAGGAGTAGGTATAAAATTACAGCCCATTATTATTATATATTTCTTTTCATTACCCTTTGCTATATTTCTTAGGTCTACCCGAAATCATTCTTACTGGGCCGACTGTTTACAACCTTCGGATATAAGTGGATGGCCCCCGAATTCCCCCAGGTCATCATTTCCAGGGCCCTACCTATTCGGCTCTTTTAATCTTCCTTCATAAATCCCGTTCTCCTCCTCCATTGCTCTGGCTGCCGATCCCCCAACGCCCACCCCCTTCGTCTGTACCTGGCTGGTAATGAGATGCTCAGAGCTGAGTACAGCCTTCCAGGTGGAGCCTCAGCAGTGTCGTCTGTTACTCCGAGGGTCGCTAAGCAGGTCCATTTCCGTTTCCTCCTGGTCTTCACATTTCACTCCAGACAGGAGAGCACAGAGGGGAACAATGGAAACGTGACCCAGACCCAGAAAACGGGTCCTGGGAGGAGATGTGACACAGCCCAGCCGTGTTCTATTTACAGGCCAGAGGCAGTCACAGGAAAATGGGGTAGAGAGGGCAGGGAGCCACTTTCTCCTCCGTCTCCAGCGCCAACCAAAGGACGGGTTTTACGCCCCATCAGGGACGTGTCACCTGAAGTGGTATTAAAATCTGCTTGGGGTTGAGCTTTCCGGGTTCTCTTTCCTTCTGGAAGTCACTAGAAGCCCCCTGTACAGTGATGTGAGACACAAGGAGGGGTATCGCGTTCCACGAACCCTGCACCCGGCTCTTTCTCACCCATGCGCCCTCACTGCCGCGCGTGCCCCTTCCTCTCCCAAGTCACAGGGAGGCCACTTAGAAGCCCAGCTACGCACTCACCACGATCTGGGATGGAACTCATTTTTCCATCAGCAGGCTGACGGAAAGGGGAGACCACATCACCGGAGAGGACGTGCGCCTTCTTACGAATCAGTCACGCCTCACTGGCAATTTTGTTAGCTCTCCCTCATCTCGTAGGCCCACCCCTGCCCCGTGTATAAAATTTGTCATAGAGGATGTATCTGACAGACGCTTGGGAGACGGCCCAACATAGCGGATTAGAATGTTTTTTAGACAGATAGCACGGGGCTCGTTGCCTCATCCCCCCATCAGCCGTGTGATTTGGGGTCGGTTACTCAACCATCCCGAGCCTCGGCTTCTCATATCTCAGACAGAAGCATCACATTGGGGTTTTGTGAAAGGCGAGAGGGCACAAGTAAAGCCCTGATATGTAACAGGCATTCATTCATACAATGCTAGTTTTTCTCCCCAGGAGGAGAAACCTGTAATGGTGGCTGGCTCTGGTAGACCTCACAGTCTCTCAAGCTTACAACATTTCTGTAATCATCTCCATTTAGGGAAAGTTAGTGTTTGAAGGGGGGGAAAAAAAATTCAAACGCAGTTAGTCAAATCCATTAGCAAGGCAGCGTGGAAGTTCACAACCTACTTTTGATCTGCCATTTGGAGAAAGGCGGTGCAAAATACTTGAGGGATCATCTCTCCCCCTTGATGTGATGCTGGAATTTAACTCCCATTAACGTTACAGGCATAATGAGTCGGCATCAGGGGACACATACCCTCTAGTGCTTAATGAACACAAAATAAAACATTTCCTTTTATCTTCGACATCGACCAGAGTAATTTGAATAATGATATTCATATTCATGACTCATAAGACCCTTCCGTCAGCTCAGTATTGTCACTATGTCTCCTATGGAATGCCAATAAGTTCACGAAGATCCTTTAAATGGAATTATGGTATGGACGCTGATGCTGCAGGTGACTCGTGGGGTCCAGGTCAGTGGAAGGTCTACAGTAGCTGCGTCCTTCTCCTCACACCCGTGGAATTGGGTGCCCTTGAAAGGATCACATCCACATCGAGTACAAATCACCTGTCATTGAACAGGGATCATCTGCCACCCGATAGGATGAAAACAGGGCAGGGAAAATAATAAAGGGCGCGAGGTTCTGCAGTTGCCCAGCTGGGACTGGAAGGGACAGTCTTGGGAGTTTAAACAGGGCCAGAGGCCAAGGCAGGAGGGATCGGGCCGTACTGGAATCCCAAACCGAACTTGAGAAAAATCTCTCGTGAAGCCATCTCTCTCCCTCGTACCTGTGAGCTCCCGGAGGCAGAAGACTATGTCTTACATGTCTTTACATAGTGCAGGTGGCTGGGCGCACAGTGGGCCTAATGGATTTGAACCATTCACAGTGCGCCAGGTCGTGTGTCAAGCATTGTCTACTGTGCCATCTTATTCATTTCTCATGACTAGTCTATGAGGGAGGGAAGGTCATTCGTCCCTTTGTACAGGTTAAGAACATGAGGTTGGTTTAAAGAATTCTAAAATCTTGCCCACGGTCACCCAGTGGTTGTCAGAGCTGAGACTTGAACCAGGTCTGTCTGGTGCCAGAGTGGGTGGTCCCAGCTAATGGTAAAATAAAGAAAACAAAGCGGGGTAAGTCCAGATAGAAGAAGGTCAGGGATTGCCACTTGGGTACAGTGTGGTCAGGAAAGCTCTCTCTGAGGAAGTAACATTTAAGCTCAGAACGAAATGAAATGAGGGAGCGAGCTTTGGGTACATGTGGGGGAAGGGCGTTCCAGGCACAGGGCAGAAAGTGCAAAGGCCCTGGGGCAGGAATGGACTCAGCAGAACCAGCAAGTAGTCCGATGTGGCTGGAGAGCGGTTTGCACAAGGAAGAGTGGTAGATGAATGAAAGAGAGGTGCCAGAGCCCAGTTCATGAGCTAGGGTGTTTTGCAAAGTCTCGGTGCTTTAGTGTGTTTGTCTTGCTTCCCTGATGACACTAACGATCTCTTGGGTCTGCGGAGCAGAGCAGTTATGACTACAAGCTCAAGCATCAGACGGATCTGGGTGTTAGCCAAGCTCACAACTTGAGGTGAACGTCTCTTAATCTCTCTCAGCCTCGATTTCTTCCTCTATAAAATGGAGATGACAATAATGCCTATCTCGTTGGATTTTTATGAAAATAAAATGAGGTCATTTAAGTAAAGCGTCTGGCATTGAGTAAGTGCACCATACATTAGCTGTTATCATTGAGGGCCGCTGGACGATGCTCTCTATACTTTTCCTTTATCAGTCAACGAATACAGAGTAAGCCTTAGCACATGCAAACCTTGTGACGTGTACTCTCATATTTGCTAGCATTGTGTTAACCACATATCTTAATGAATTTTCGTAGACTTACAAAACAGCCAAACTTTGTAACCTAACAACTAGCTGACTGACAACTCTTCAGAAGCCAAGAACCAGAAGGAAAACAAAATATATCTTAGAATTCTCGAAACACCCGTCAGAAGGTTATGTATAAAAGCTATATATTTAAATCACAGAGAACTCCCCATTCCTCATTGGTTTTTAAATCCAATCACTCAGTCAGTCAGGTTTTTTAGGTTACAGAGAGTTGGAAGGGGCAGTAGACGAAGGCCAACATGCTTAATGTGAAGAGAGCAATAATACAAAAGCAGACAGAAGTAAAACTATAAAAAGAGAATTCAAAAAAGGAATACAGGAATCTACTCACTCACTCCTTCGTTCACTTATTCAATAATTCACTCACTCAACAAGTATTCATGGGTGGCTACTGTAGGCTAGCCACTATCGTTGGGAGCTGGGCACACAAAAGTGACACGGACATCATCCTTGCCCTCACAGAGCACGGGATACGGTGGGGTTAGACAGGCAAGGAAACTATCTCCAGCGTTGATAGTGCAGAGTGAGCACGCGACACTAGAGGGCGCTGGAGGAGCACTGATCAGTCTTCACCGGCAGATACCATTTTCTCAAAGAAATGGGGGCTATTTAGTACCAGGGCTCCTAGGCCATGCATGGTTCATCCAGCGACCCAGTAACACCTACCATGCAATAATGGATGCCCCAAACCACCATGCTATGAGTGCACAGGAGAAAGTCAACGTTCCCTGTATTATATTTGATAAAGCAGGGAATTATATGAAGGTTTTCATTCAAAATTATTTCGGTACAATTTTCAGTTCAGTTCTAAAATTGATGTGTCAACTAACCATTTTTGCTTGGTTGGAATCTAGCCTTCGTAGCTTTGCCATTTATTTTCTAGTGATACTAGATCTAACAGAAATTATTGTTAGGCCATAGTCCTTAGACAATGCATGAGGTATACTATGTAATATTTTGTCTTGTATGTAAGTTTTGCATAAAGTATCTACTTTGGTCTTTTTTTTTTTTTTTTTTTTAACCATCTGGTTATAGGGAGGAGGTTTGGGAAGAAGTATGCTTAGCTATGGGAGTCCTGGGAAAGGTTGGTACAATCGGTGCTACAGTTTGAATCTAAAACACGATTAAGTCAGTTAATTTGACTTTCGTAGCTCAGTTATGGCCAATTGTCCACCTGTCTGGTTTACTCAAAAGTACATGCCGCTGATATTCGGTGCAGTGCTGTTTGTTAGAGCAAAATATCTAAAGATCAAACAACAGGAGACCAATTAAAAAAAGATGGTGCATCTATAAATAGAATGCATACTCTGCAGTTACTAAAAAGAACAAGACAATGCTAATATGGAACATTCTCCAAGATACATTGGTAAGGAAAAAAATTAATATCTGAGTGGGGGAAAAAAACCTGCAAAACAAAGACGCACAAAATATTGGTGGCAATGCTAGCCTCAAAGTAGGGGTGCTGGGTAACTGGGGTCCAGAAGAGGGAAGGAAATTTTTTTACACTGGTATGCCTACTGCCTTTTGAATTTTGTACATTCGCATATATTACAAATTAAAAAATAAGTCTATAAAAAAAATTTTAAATGAAGAAAAAGTAAAGAGTGTCACCAATCCCAAAGGGAGCATGTTGAGGTAAGACAGACCACCTTGAGCAGGTGTCAAATGAGGGCTGTTCTAGGGCTGCCTCCTTTACTGGCTCTGTCACTTGGGGTATGATTAGGGGTCACAAGCCAGAATCTAGCTCAAAGACTGGTGTGCTCCATGCTTTAAAATTGTGAATTCTAAGGACTTGAATATGCATTTCCCCCAAAGAAGGTTTGCGAATGGCCAACAAGCACATTGTAAGATGCTCAGCATCACTAATTGTTAGAGAAATGCAAACCAAGACCACGGTGAGATACCACTTCACCCCCATTAGGATGTCAATTATGAAAACAAACAAACAAACAAAACCTAGAAAATAACAAGTGTTGGTGAGGATATGGAGAAAATGGAACCATTGTGCACTGTTGGTAGAAATATAAATTGGTATGGCTGCTGTGGAAAATAGTAGGACAATTAAGCATAGAATTATCATATGATCCAGCAATTCCACTTCTGGGTAATACCCAAAAGATTTAAAAGCCAGGTCTCAAAGAGATATTTGTACACCCATACTCATAGCAGTGTTATTTGCAATAGCCAAAAGGTCCATTGATAGATGAATTGATAAACAAAATGTGGAATTTATAGAATATTATGCACCTTAAAAATGAAGGGAATTCTGACATGCTATAACACGGACAAAACTTGAGGACATTATGCTAAGGGGAAAAGCCATTCACAGAAAGACAAACTACTATATGAGTCTACTTATTTGAGATTTCTAGAGTAGTCAAATTCATACAAGCAGAAACTAGAATGGTGGTTGAGAAGGGTTGGGGAGAGGAAGGAAGGGTGAATGATTATTTAATGGGTACAGACGATCAGTTTTGCACGACAAAAAGAGTTCTGGGACAGATGGAGGTGATGGTTGCACAACAGTGTAAATATATCTAATGCCATTGAACTGTATACTTAAAAATTACTTGATGGTAAATTTTATGTTATATATGTCACCATCATTAAAAATAAAATTAAAAAACAATGTGAATTTGAATGTATCCAAACAGAACTTACGCTTTCCAATTCCCCCAAAAAACTCAGATGTTTTGCAGCCAGTTTCACACTTTACCTTAAAAACAGTTTCACACAGTTACCTTACATGCCTGGCTCCATATACATTCAAATTTGTGACACTTAGACATACATTTAACCTTTATGACCCTCAGATTTTCTCCTAGGAATAATAATCTCTAGCTACCTCACGTAATTGATGGAGAGGTAGATGAGCTATGCGTGGAAGCCTTTATAAACTGAAACAGTCAGTCCCAGTATATGGGTTAGTATCATCTTCACATACACTTAAAACCGGAGACAGGGAAAGGGTGACAGAACCAGTGTAAGACAATTAAAATTAAATGATCCCATGGTTGTTTTTTGTTTTTTGTTTTTTCTTAAAATATCATCAGTTATGGGGGCCCAGGGGAGTTGAAGTTTAGTAAATAACTTTGAGACGTGTCACATTGATATAGAAAACTCGGCTCTCTGACGTCGTTCCTTTTCTAAAGGTGGTCTCAACAGTGTCCTTTCCTCAGAGTTAGATTTGCCACCCTGATTCGATAATGTAATTTAACAAACATCCGTTCAGCAGCAACGAAGGGGGAACTGTGAGGACACAGATCAAGCAGAGGAGGTTTCCGTGGTTAAGGAGGTCACCCATAGCCTGAGCACAGAGATTGTTTCTTTAGGTAATTATTTACTTAGTACCTTCTCCCAGGGCAGATACTATTTTCAACCCCTCTCCTACTTTGTTTATAAAAGTCCCTTAAAAAGAAGCTGGTTTTTCTAAAGGTCTTTCTTCCCCCTCCTTCCCCACAGTCCCTCCCCCATCTGTCCCTCTGTCCCTTCCTTCCTTCCTTCCTTCCTTCCTTCCTTCCTTCCTTCCTTCCTTCCTTCCTTCCTTCCTTCCTTCCTTCCTTCCTTCTTGTCTTCTAATCATTACTCACTGAGCATTTACTATGAGCCAGATGCCATTTAGATATGAAGGGTACTATGGCTAATAAGATAAAAGTCCTTGACCTTGTGTCACTAACATTCTGGTCGAGCACTTTTCCTTCCTAGCCCAAACGCTATGTGCTTTAACTGCAGTACTCTGAAAAAGTTGTCTTGAGATAATACCCTTGAAGAAACTAGATTCTATAAATCTATCGATACACCAGAGCATTGCTTGAATCTGACCTATGAAGCAAGCAATGAAAATGTTTTTCTATTATGTATAATACCTTAAGTATATTATAGTGTGCCTTTCCTGTGCACATCGCCAAGCATCTCGAGCTTTATGTGATACAGAGAGGAGAAAATCATCCTCATGTGATAGATATGGAGAGCTTTATGTGATACAGAGAGGAGAAAATCATCCTCATGTGATAGATATGGAAAACAAGTTTGAAAAAAATCAAGTGACAGATCTCTATAGGATTGTCAACTCAAGGACACTTGTCAAGCAGTATCCCACAGGAATTGTCTTACTTAATTTTTTTTTGTCAACAACTTGGTTAAGTGGATTTTATAAATGATTCAAAATATGTCTGAGTGGCTGGAATTAGAAACAAAAATGGCTTTTAAAACAATCTTGACAGCTTTTCCTGCTGATAACACGGTGCAAAGATGATAACACTCCCAGAGAGATAGGTGCTTCTTCACAGGGGAAGAGGACTGTGCCAAGGTTTAAACAGGGTAAGTCCAGCTGCCATCTCAGGAAATGCTATCCATTCAAAGATGCTACAAGTTTGAGGTCAGGAGAAGGAAAAAGAAGAAAAAAAAATCTGGGAGATGAAGCCATGCTGATACGTCATAGCTTTAGTTTTATGATGAAATAATTAAAATGTTGAAATTGAAATAATCTTAAAATAAACAGCCCGGGGTGTCCCAGTTGTCGATTTACAGCCTCTCAGCACTGAATCCACCTTTCTTGGCCCTGCTTGTAATGGCGAAGCTGAGTCCTGTGGACATTTATCCTCTGCCAGGTGGTGCGAATGCTGAGCTTTGTCAGGGCGGGTGCTGCAGGCACACTATAGGAGGTGACTGCTCGTCCTGGTTCTGGTGTTTTCCTCCTTTCCTGTCCCTGCAGTGTATGAAACACACTATGGCACTCATTTGGCAAGTTCAGCGGTACCGTTACAGGTGGTTCTAGAGTATAACATCTCCCACCAGCAGCTTCCTGATAAATTGACCAGTGTCCCTGCTATACTCCAAAGGGTGGCTCATAGTGAGTTTTATCAGCATCTCACTGAACTTCTCTGCTAGCCAGCGGGCTGAAGCCAAACCTTCTTCTAGAAGGCCTGAATCTCAATTTGGTAGTGAGAAGGCCCTCCTCCAAATTTGTTCCTCCCTTGGGTAGCTTTTCTCAGGCCTAGGCAGTAGCTGCTCCTTGTATCTGCTCTCTGTGTTATCTTGGGTGATTTTTTAAACACCTCATAGAAACAAATCCTCTGTTACTAGTTAATAGTTCTTTATATTAAACTTTCCCTGTTCAAATTATTGGGCGATTTTTATTTTCTTACTGGTCCTTGATTAATTACTAATATCCAATGAAAATATGTGTTTATTTCACCAAAAGCTCTATATAAGAAATTTCATCGCAGCATTATTCATGAGAGCCAAACTCTCCATCATTAGGAAAGAGATAAACCATGGTATATTTATATAGGGGATGCTATACAGTATTGAGAATAAATAAACTACGAATACATGCAACAACACTGATGCACTGACAATGTTGAGTGAAAGAAGCAGAAACAAAAGAAAATGTTCTGTATGATTCTGGTTACATAAAGTTCCCCCCAAAAGCAAAACTAATTTCTGGTGTTAAAAGCAGTTACTCCTGGAGGGGATTAGTGATTGGAAGGGGGTGAGGAGCTTCTGGGGTGCTAGTAATATTCTGTTTCCTGGCAGGGTATTGGTTCCATGTTATTGTTTATGTAAGTTCATTGAGCAGTGAATTTTCAATGTTTACATTTTTTAAAATTAGGCTGAAAATATTGCACATTTATTGAATTTATGAGATGTGAATTATTTTACTCAAATAATGAAGTCAAGCTCATTCATTCGTTTATTCAACAGAAGTTATATGTACGTATTACATACCAGTCACTATATATGATGTTAAAGATCTAGGGATGAATTAGTGATTCCTGGTTCCTGTCCACAAAAAGGCATAGTCTAGTGAGGGAGACTGACGTGAAAACAGATAATTACAATGCAACATGATTCCTGGAATAGTTTAGGTATGACTGGAGTGCTGGAGATATAGAGGAGGGTGCCATGAATGGTGCATTGAAAAGCTACACACAGAAAGCTTTTGTGAGCATAAAGTTTCCCTGCTCACGCATCGTATTGGTCAAGATGTCAAATAAGCAGTTGGAAACTTTAAGACACAAGAGATTGGGGCTGTACATTTATGTATATGTAAGACCACAGTTACATATGGTAATGATTGAAGTTGTGGAGCTGAGACCACCCATAGAGAGTGTTAAGGACAATAAAAGGAGGGACAAATAATGGAACTTTGGAAGGAGAATTCAGTGGGCAGGGATACTGAATGAATAAGAGAAGTAGAAAGAGAAACAGGAGACTCATGCAGAGGGACAGGAGAATGTCAGGAAGCCGGAGCTTTCATTGTCAAAAGATTAATGGTAAATTCTCACCTAATATCATTAATAGGTTCTTGGAAACTGCAACTTTAAGTGAAATGATCAATGTATAGTGAAACCAATTTTGCCATAGGCTAATTAATATAAGCACGAATTAAGTTCACAAGAAAACGTTATTTGAAATCCTGCCATATATGGTTTTGACGATTAAGAAGTCAGTAGTATTCTAAATGAGACTATTTTCAAAAACTGGCTTTGAGACCATGAATATATATTACTCTTTAAAGATATTTGGTAGTGAAGTGAAGGAGAAAGAAAGATAAGTCAGTTTGAGCATAATTTTAGGCTAAGAGGAAGAAAGAGACTAAGAAAAAGTTGGGTTGCAGGTCACAAGGCCAATAAGAGGGGTGTGGTAAAGAAGTCCCTAAAAGTCAACTGTTTTATAAGCATCTCTCTTCAAAGTGTGGTCCACAGACAAGCAGCTTCAGCAGCCCTGAGAACCTGTTAGAAATGCAGACTCTCAGGGCAAACTGCAGGTGCAGCGAACCAGAACACATACTTAACGAGATTCCCAGGTGATCACAGATTGTAACTTGCTCAAGTGGTAAGACAGGCATTATTACTGTTCCCGTCTTTACCTATGATAAGACTGAGGCTTAAAGAAGATGCTTGAGACAGCAATGGTGATTAGTAGTTGAGCCAAGGTTCAGTCCCAGGACTTCCTGAGTCCAATGTTCTTTCCAAAAGGTAGAACAGTTAATTTCAGAAGAATTGCTACTTTCACTCAATTCAGCAGAATTGTTTCAGATGCTAGAATGCCTCCAATAATCAGTCTCAGGTCTGTAGCCTAGTGGCTCCAGCTGTTGAGTTTGTTGAGACAGTGTGGGAACTTCACTTCCCAGCAAGCCCCGCGACATTCTACCGCGCGATGCATGATGGGTCCCCCGCCTTTCTCTACTCTCTGGCGGAGCCGCCCAGCGGAGGCGGCGCGCGACCCAGGCTGACGTAAGGACGCACGGCGTCCTGGGATATGTAGTCTGGCCCGGGCTTGAACGCCTGTCAGATAAATGGGGCCGGGTCTGACTGCGAACTACAGCTCCTCTGCCGGAGACCGCGGCGGCCCCAAGGAAGAGCTGCGCTCCAAGACCGTGGCGATGTCCTGAGCCGCGGCCGAGGCAGCAGCCCGGCTTCCTGGGGTCGCAGTATAGGCGGGCGCTTCTTCTCCGCCCGCGCTCGCTCCCCTCCCCGCACCGGCCATGCGCCCGTTCTTCGCGGTGGGCTTGGTTTTCGCAGGCTGCTGCAGTAACGTGATCTTCCTAGAGCTTCTGGCCAGGTGAGTGATCCCCGCGGACCGCAGCGGTGTTCCGGGACTGCACTGGAAAAGCCGGAAGAGAGGTGTCCGTGCGCCGTCCCCGGGGCGCGCCCCGACCCGCGGCGCGCAGGGTCGGCTGTAGGACGGTCTGAAGCCGGGGTCGCCTCTGGGCTGCCCCGGACCCTGCCGCGTCGGCTACTCCTTTATCCTGCGCACGGTCCTCCGTCCGTCCTGACGGTTTCGCAGCACCCCTCGGAGGGGAACACTCGGGGAGTTGCTGTCCTCACCCCCTTTTCACGCGAGGATTTTCACGTGACTGGTCCCAGGTGGGCAGGGAGCTCTTGGCAGAAGCCAGGGCTCCTCCAGCGCTTTTCTCCATCCTGTTAATAATACTATATGTTTGATTTGAGCAAAGCTTTTTGACTTATAAGGCAGTCTGAGATTGTACACGCTGCAAAGAAAGTTTCGTGTGTGTTACAGTGGCCCGCAGAACATTTGTTTTATTGTTACCCCTGAATGTGGTTATGAGTACTTTTTCCAAACGTGGTTCTGTGATGTAGTAGAACAAATTCTTATTTATGCATGAGGCCCGTCTGATTGACCTGAGACAGAACTTCCAGCTTTAAGATGTTAGTCTTTAAATTGGAAAGCATGTGTTTTGAGGTGTAATCTTATAAATTAAGAATGAGGGATGAGGAGGGCAAAACAGATCAAGGGATGGCGAATGGAAGCTATAGACTTCAGGTGGTGAGCACAATGTATTATTACACACTGATGTCAGATTCTCATGTTGCACACCTGAATTATATAATGTTATAAACTAACGTTGCCTCAAAAAAAGAGTGGGTGGGATATTTTACCAAACGGAGACTAGCTTGTCTTTATTGAGGTGGCACGTAAATAATTTTGAGTAACAATGTGCAGAGTTCAGTGGGTAGAAATCATTATAGAAAAGACAACAACAGGTGGACTGGAAAAGGCTCCAGACTGAAAATCTCGAAATTACGAATTTCGGTCCTGGCTCTGTCGTATGCTGGCTGTATGACCTTTTAACTCATTTAGCTTTCTGAGCTTCCTTTTTTCTTGCTGTAAAATACAGTCTATGGTGCTATCAATTCCATGTTTCTGAGTCAACATTTTTTTCTCCATTGACCAGGACAATCTTGTATACAAAAATAGGTCAAGAATTATCATCTCTGTCTTACTGAAAATGAAACAGGTACTAAGAAGTTAGATAATCTTTTACTACTTGTAAGATAATCTTTTACTACTTGCAGAGCCTGAACTGGAATCCAGGATATCTAAACTCATAGTCCAATACTTTTTGCAGCCTCCCTGTTAATTTTGAACTTGAGCAGCCTATAGGTCTTGGACCCCAGTTCCTCATGTGGTGCGTACTAGAAATGTATTTTCTTGAGACCATTGATTAAGTTAATGCTGACACATTCAGTTCATTTAAGGTGAAACTGTGTGGGGTTAATTTTTATAGTTACAGAGCTTGAAATTTTGTTATGCAGAAAGTGTTGATGAAGCTTTGTCATTTGTCATTCTTGAGAGTAGGCGGTGAGGGATATGAAAATGAGAAAAATGTATCCTGCTGTAAGCTGGTACGTTTCAAAGGAAGATTACTTTGGAAATTGAAAGTGATAAAATCAGACCAGCCTTGGAAATATAAAGGTCAGAGAATGATAGTGTAATCTTTGCGTTGAATATGCTGTTAAGTTAAATCTTACCAAAGGCTAGATGATGTCAGTTATGCTAGCAACTGAAAGTCCTCTACTAGTTTTGAGCCCTTGGCTAAATTTGTCTCCAGAGTCTTTTCATAACAAAAAAGACAGGTGATGGCTCTACCAGCCTCATGTGGTTTTGAAGAGATTCATGTGCAAAGCCTGAAGCTTGCTCATAGTCACCTTCCCCTACTTTTAAACAACTTTGTTTCACGACAGAGATACCTTGTATAATGTGTTTGTTTGCAGAATGTTTTCCGGCATTATTAGAGCTCCTATTTAGAACAGTTTGGATAATTTGTAAATAACTCATCACTCATCTTTTTATGAACATCTGGATTTTTGCATACAGCAATGGATTTTCATAAAGTGGTGAGAGGTACAGTTATTAATTTAATGAATGGCACACCAGAACGAAGAGCAGCTTTTTTCCTGATTTGCTTGGGCAGCTCACGACTTACCATGTTACAGATCAATGAAATAAGAGCTGTTTGGACCAGGTGGTCTTTAAAGTTTTTTGTAGTTTTGGCCTTCTCAGAATTTGTGACTTTTTCTTGGGACGTCACAGTGGAAGGCTCGTAAATTTTTATAGAGCAGGAAGGAACTGCTTTTTTCATGGTTTCCTTGGAACCATTGGGAGCCCTCATAAGTGACCAGTAGAATATTACATAAACAAATGCTAAAGTGACTTGCAGGGAGAAGTGAACATTTTAAACCATTTTTCCCAAATTGAAAAACAAATTTAGGGTTTTCTTTCTGATTTTCATACCTATAATTGGGACCTATAATAAAACATAAAGCATAATGCAATGTAAAGAACAGATGCAAACAATGAATGAGTGCCTTGATCTCCCTCCTGAAGAAGCTTCCATTCTTGGAAGCAAGATACACATCAGCTCAGGAACTAGGCAAGATATTGTGTGTCTTACATGAGAACAATTTGAAACATTTTCTTTTTCCCATTTTATTTTTCAATCAAGTGCCTAATGCTGAATCAAATAGGAAAGTTTCCTAAATCTAGAATAAGAGGTACACAGTGGCATAAACTGTCCGCCCAATTTTTCTTCAAAGTTGTTTTGTTCAAACTGGTTGCCTTTGAGTTCTAGTCTTTGCCTTTTTCCTTCCGTGCCAGACACTGTGGGAAATGCTTTTGGAGACTGGTTTATTTTGCTCTATAATAAAACACTGAGATAGGCAGTAATGCTATTCCCGTTTTGTTTTAAAGATAAGAAACCAGATGTAGATAAGGCAATTAACTTCCACTGTCACATGTGACAGAGCTGGGTCCTGCCTGTCATCCTGTACTTTCAGCCTCTATGGAGCATAGTGGTTCTCAATCCCATGTCAACACATCATAATGAGCTGCGTGTCTTGCACCCACACACCCCTCCTGGCCCTTTCCCCAGACCTACACTAGTGGTTGGTTCTCAACTCTATCTGCACGTTAGAATCAAGTAGGAAGCTTTCAAAAGTACAGGTGCCAGGGCCCTACTCCAGACCAAGCCAGCGAGAACTCCCCAGGCACATGGATTTTAATGAGTGGCCTGGCCAGAGTTGAAAATGGCTGTGCTAGGAACTATCTAGAGCTAAAGATCCTCGTCCTGTCACTCATATTTAGGCTAATGGTTTTAATTAGCTCCTTGAATGAGGTAAATGTCTTACGTGATTATTTATGGATTCCTGCAACATAGCCCTGGCCCTTGAACATAAGAAGAGCTAAAAGAAGTCACCGAATTGAATATAAAGCAGTAGTTTTCAGGGACACCTTCACAGGCAGAAGAGCTTCAAGAGTGGCAGCCGTTCTCCTTCAGATGGTAGGCATAGCTGTACAAGAATGGCTTATGCTTGGAATTTATTTCTTGTTTATTTGTGATGCCTGATGGGGGTATTTAAGAGTTTGTATACTTGGCCACTGTATTTAATATTAATACCGCCATTGGAGAATGGAGTTGTTTTTAAGAAATACCATTATATTTAGTAACATAATACAGTTAAATCCCTCCAGTACTAGCTTGGGGTCAAGATGAAAATACAGAATACAAAGGCCATGTTTGTAACATGGGACTATTGGTAAGACGGGAAACTGGAAGCTTCAGAAAAACAAAGACAACTGCTCACTTTGTACTTCCAGTGATTGAACAGAGCCTAATGGAGGATACACTCCAAACCACAAACCTTTTAAGCAGTTTTCACAGAGAACCTCAAGAGGGATGTCAGAAGGAATCTTCTGCCTTGTCAGTTTGTTCCCCGCAGTCACTGTGGACGATTCCCAATTCCTTACGGAGACCACTGTAGAGGTTCCGTTGAATTTCGTGAACATTTGTCGCGTGCCTAATATATTTGTGTTTGGGGCTGTGGAGACTAGTAGGCCATAGAAGTGCCCTCCACCCTTTCATTGTTGCTTCTTAACCTCCCCCTGCGGACCAAAGGCCCTGTCTTGGACATTTTTTCCCAATCACCGCTCCCCCCCCCCCATACACTATATATGAGCTTATGTACAGCAGTATATGTCTTTCATACTTATAAAAATAATAAGATTCCCTTCCACCCCAGGATCCAATTTTTGCCCCCATGGAGGTGCTGTCTTAGGTAATGTCCCCGTCTGTCACCAACACCGGGTGCACCTCTTCGATTGACAGCAGTCTCAGATTCCTGGTCTGGAGGATATGTAAACATCTCAAGCGGGAGCAGATTTCCCTCTGGGCTTGCTGCCCGAGCCACTGGGATCCTGAAGCCCTCTTGGTAGAGCGAGGTTCCAGGAAGAGCGTATGACCGACTTCCCACGGTTTACTAGGAAAGTAGCATAGTTCTCGGAAATGAGTGTATCCGTGATTCTTACGGCCTGCTACACTAGGGAAGAGTGAAATGGTGCCGAGACGTACACAGCTAAATGTACGTGACCCATAGGATATGAAAACAGAGCACAGTGAGCAATAGAAATCTCTCCAGTTATTTTGATCGATCACTGTAACTAGTCATAGTGGCCTCATCTCAGTTTCCTGTGACTTTTTTTTTTTTTGTTCATTATCACACAGGAAACATCCAGGATGTGGGAACATTGTGACATTTGCACAATTTTTATTTATCGCTGTGGAAGGCTTTCTCTTTGAAGCTGATTTGGGACGGAAGCAGCCCGCTATCCCAATAAGGTACGGCGCACCGAAGTCTCTCTTAGCCTTTGTTTGGTTAACGTTAAGAGCTTTTCTTGCACTTACACGAAGGGAATATGAGACATCCTTTCATCAGATTTGTCTCAGAGATATGCGTAGCATGATAATTGTCTGAATTTAATATGTCGTGAAACTCCAGAGAGCCTGTATTTAGAATGAAATTCCTGCCATAACACTGAAAATAACTACAATGGAGACAAAAAGGCTATAATATGTGTCTATGTATTGTGTGGTCAGTTAAAGGTCTGGCATGACCACCAATTTTTAAAATGGTTATGTATGCTGTCCTTATGTTATCAAATGTGGTTAGAGTGGTATCTATCATTATTCCTTTTAAAAAAACAAACGGCTTTGTGTATTAGTTTGTTTTGTAGAAGCTACATAAAGTGAAATCATATGCTCTTTGTCTCTCTCTGACTTATTTGGTGAAATACCCTCTAGGTCTATCCATGTTGTCGCAAATGTCAAGATTTCCTTATGGCTGAGAATATTCCATTGTACATATATGTACCACGTCTTATTTATCCATTTGTCTGTCAGTGGACACTTAGGTTGCTTCCATGTCTTGGCCATTGTAAATGCTGCAGTGAACGTAGGGGTGCATATACCTTCAAATTAGTACCCATAGAAACAGAACAAATTGATGGTTGCCAGATGGGATGGCGTTGGAGGGCATGGGTGAAAAAGGGGGTGGGGTTAAGACATACAAATTGTCACGTGTAAGAACAGCCATGGGGATGTAAAATACAGCATAGGGAATACAGTCAGCAATATTGTAGTAACTATGTATGGTGTCAGATGGGTACTGGACTTATCAGGGGATCCCTTCGTAAGTTGTATCAATGTCTAATCACTGTTGTACACCTGAAACTAATATAATGTTGCATGTTAACCGTAACTGAAAAAACATTTTAAAGTTAAAAATGAATAGCTTTTGGAAATAGAGGTAAGAGTTATACAACATTGTAGATGTACTAAATGACGCTTAAATTGTTCTATAGCTTGCTATAGTAAATCTGGCTGAATTTTGTAATTAATATTGTATTTAAAAATTTCCCAATGTGATGCCAAATAGTCCGAATACTTTGTTTCTACTGGCTTTAGTATCCGCACAGAACTTTTTGCTCCCAAGACCAGCGCTTACATCACAGGAGGAGCGGCGGCTTTTTTGCTTCCTCTGACCCTTTCTCTCCTTCCCGTATCTTTCCGTTCTGGCTGCCGTAAGCATAGTGCAGGAGCGTGTTCTCTCTCTTCATAACTCTTATAATAGTATCCTAGCTGGCTGGCTGGCCTGCCTGTCACCGCATCCCTCCATGTCAACTTCCTACCTTTGTATCGTGGCACCCTTTCTTGCAAGCACTCAGGGGTCACCGTTAGGATCGGAGGGAAGCCCAGAGTTCCCGACTGCCCTTGAGGCTCCCACGATCTTTGCCTTAACAGCCATACTCTTCACGTGTGTCACGTGTGCTGGCTTTTTATTGTCTGTCTGTGAAGCCGTGATCAAAATCTCGCTCATGTCACTCATCCCCATGAGTGGTTTCCAGGCAGTGCTGTGTAGGCAACAGTGTGGAATAGAGTTGGAATTAATTATCCTGCAAGACTTGATGAACTTCTTCATCTAAACATGGCGTCTTTTCAAGACAGGGCTAAGAAAATTTGGCCAGAAACCTTGTGAAGTCATCAGGTACCATATTATTTAGATGCTGTGAAACAGCTAACAGTTCTGCACGTGTGTGATTCTGTGCTCTGCATCTGTTAGGCAGCTCCTCAAACTTTCCAGACTATGTTAGTCTAGCCCTGGCATGGCTGCCTGTTAGGGCATGTAGCTCCATACCTAACCAACAATGCAAAATAGGTTCTTGTTAGGAAAGATAACTTGAGACTTGGTGCTGTTACATTCTTCAGATGTGCAAGGACAAGGAGAAAGAGTGGGGATCCGTGGACAAAGGTCAATATATCCTGAAGAATATGGAACCACTTATTTGCCTTTTCCCTGCATTTCTTTCGCCATTTATTTCAAATATTACTTTTTCTCCAATTGAATGTATTAGGTTGAATCAAACGAAATTGCTGATGTCTAAAGCCTTTTTGACTTACAAAAAAAAAAAAAAGGTAATTTTACATGGTTTAACCTGCTATGTGGGAAGGGCATCTTAAGTATTTTCTAGTTCAAAATGGAGACATACGAATATAAAATTATTTAATTCATTTGTTCATAATTGTTCATTTCTTTGTATCCCTTTATATTTCTTAAGGTATTAAGGTTACTGGATTTTTTTTTTTAAAGAAGTATAAACTCAAAAACATGGGCCCTGCTTTTGAATACATTTAGTCAAGTTAAATGATGTCCTCATTAATTTGGAGGCCATGGGGTCAGAATGGGGGATAATTATTAACAATTAATAGGCTGAAAGAAACTCTTGACTTAGCAAATCTTTTCTTCAGAAAAAGTGAAGATTAGTATTAAACAAGTGTAGAGTGGAAGTAGCAGCGAGAATTAACCATTTTCAGGTTCTTTAGAGGTATATGAAAATTATACAAAGAACTGATACAGTAATAAAAAATGACCAATTCACTTTTTTAAAAAAAATTAAATTGCTTGGGATAACATCGGTTAATAACATTATGTACATTTCAGGTGTACAGCTTTACAGTAGGACATCTGTCATCCTCCATCGTGTGTTCACCACCCAGAGTCGAGCCTCCCTCCGTCACAATGTGTTTGATCCTTTACTTCTTCAGGCTCTTTCTGTCCCTTTTTCCCCTCCGGTAACTACCATCCCGCTGTCTATGTTTATGAGTTTGTTTTTTCGCTTGCTTGTTGATTTGCTTTTTGTTTTCTATCCCACACGGTTGAAATTATACAGTTCTTTTGATGGCGATCGCATTAATCTGTACGTTGCTTTGGCAATATGGCCATTTTAACTAGGTTCATTCTTCCAATCCATGAACACAGAATATCTTTCCATTCCTTTGTGTTGTCTTCAGTTTCTTTCAACAATGTCTCATAGTTGTCAGTGTACAGTTCCTTCACCTCTTTTGTTAAGTGTGTTCCTAGATATTTTATCCTTTTTGTAGTAGTTGTAAATGGAATTGTTTTCTGTTTCTGACATTTTGTTGTTAGTAGATAAGAATGCGTGATTTTTGTATATGATTTTGTTAACTTGCAACTTTACTGTATTCGTTTATTGTTTCTAATCATCTTTTGTAGAGTCTTTAGGGTTTTCTATATATAAAATCATGTCATCTGCAAAAAGTGGCAGCTTCACTTCTTCATCCCACTTTGGATGCCTTTCATTTCATCCATAATTGCTCTGGCTAGGACTTGCAGTACTATGTTGGATAACAGTGGTAATAATGGGCATCCTTGTCTTGTTCCTGACCTTGGAGAAAAACAAAGTTTTTTACTCTTGAATATGATATCAGCTGAGGGTTTGTCATGTAGGGCCTTTATTATGTTGAGGTACTTGTATACCGATTTTATTGAGTGTTTTAATCATAAATGGATGTTTTATGTTGTCAGATGCTTTTTCTGCTTCTCGATATCACCATATGATTTTTAATCTTTTATTTTGTTAATGTGTATCACATTGGTTGATTCATGAATGCTGAACCATCTTTGGGTCCCTGGAATGAACCCCACTTGATCATGATGTATTGTATTTAATTTGCTAGTATTTTGTTTAGAATTTTTGCATCTGTGTTCATCAGAAATATCAGCCTGTCATTTTTTGTGTGTCTTTGCCTGGTTTTGATATCAAGGTAATATTGGCCTCATAATGAGTTGGGAAATATTCCCTCCTCTTCAGTTTTTTGGAAGAGATTAAGAAAAGAATTGGTGTTAAATCTCTGAATATTTGGCAGAATATACTGAAGCCATCTGGTCCTGGAGTTTTGTTTTTGGGGAGGTTTTTAACTATTTTAATTTCCTTACTAGTGATCAGTTTATTTAGGTTTTCCAGTTCTTCATGGTTCAATCCAAGAAGGCTGTACATTCCTAATTGTCCATTTTTAAAATTTTTCCATTCATCGAATTTGGTATTGTGTAACCTTTCATAACATTGTATAATTCTTTGTATATCTATGGTCTCTGTTCTAACTTCTCTTTCATTTCTGATTTTATTTGAGTCTAGTCTGTTTTTTTTTTCCTTAGTCTAGCCAGAGGTTTGTAAATTTTGCATAACTTTTCAAAGAACCAGCTCTTTGTTTCATTTTTCTATTGTCTTCTCTATTTCATTTATTTTCACTCTGGTTTTTATTTTTTTACTTCATTTGTTCATTTTTTTTTTTTTTAAGTTTTTTCCTTTATTTGCTGAGATAAATTTTAACTTTTTTATTTTGGGGTAGGCCTGCAGTTCTCTAAACTTCCCTATTAGAACCACTTTTGCTGCCTCCCCCCAATTTTGATATGCTGTATTTTCATTTTTCCCTACGTATGTTTTGATCTCTGATTTCTTCTTGACCCAGAGTTGTTCAGAGCTATATTTTAAGTCAAATTAAATTCTAAAAATTATTCCTAGCTCCACTACTTCCCTCCCTTTGGCAACCATCAGCTTGTTCTGTACATCCATAAGTTTGTTTCTCTTTTGTTTTTTTTTAGATTCCACATAGATATGAAATCATTGGTATTTGTCTGTCTTTGTTTGACTCATTTCACTTAGTGTAATACCCTCTGGGCCCTCCATGTTATTGCAAATGGCAAGATTTTATCTTTTCGTTGTTGAATAACACACCATTACATATGTACACCACATCTTTTTTTATTCATTCATCTGTTGATGGATGTCTAGGCTGCTTATAACTTGGCTGTTACTGGAACTCTACAATGAACATAGGGGTGCATAATCTTTATGAAAAAGCAATTTCGTTTTCTGTGGATAAATAGTGGAATTGCTGGATCATATGGCAGTTCTCTTTTTAAGTATATTGGAGGACCTCCTTACAGTTTTTTGTTTGCACTAATTCGGTCTCACCAACAGTATATGGGGTTGTCCCTTTTCTCCACATCTTTGCCAGCACTTGTTATTTGTTCATTTACTGATGATAGCCATTCTGACAGGTGTGAGGTAATAGGTATCTCATTGTGGTTTTAATTTTCATTTCCCTGATAATTAGTGATGTTGAGCATCTTTTCATATATCTGTTGACTATCTGTATGGCTGCTTGGGAGGAATATCTCTTTAGGCTTTTTGCCCATTTTTTAATTGGATTGCTTGGTGGTTGTTGTTTGGTATTATTTTGTATGAGTTCCCTATATATTTTGGATATCAGCCCCTTATTGGATACATCATTTGCAAATATCTTAACCCATCAAATAGGTTGTCTTTTTTTGTTGATGGTTTTCTTTCTGTTGATGGTGTGCAAAAACTTTTTAGTTTGATGTAGTCCCACTTGTTAATTTTTTTTATTTCTCTTGCCTGAGGAGATACATCCAAAAAGATATTGCTAAGAATAATGTCAGAGATTTACTACCTGCGTTTTCTTCTAGGAGTTTTATGGTTTCAGGTCTTATATTTAAGTCTTTAATTCATTTTGAGGTATTTTTGTATATGGTGTGAGAAAGTGGTAACTTAATATATACATATTTTAATATGTACCTGTCTAGTTTTCCCAGCACCACTAATTGAAGAGCTTGTCTTTACCCCATTGTATATCCTTGCCTCCTTTGTTGTAATTGATCGTATAAGCAAAAATTTATTCCCGGGCTTTCATTTCGAGTTCTGCTGATTTATATATTGGTTTTTATGCCAGTAACATACTGTTTTGATTATTGTAGCTCTGTAGTATAGTTTGATATCAGGGAGTGTGATGCCTCCCACTTTGTTTTTCCTCAAAATTTCTTTGGCTATTCGGGGTCATTTGTGGTTCCACATGAACTTTGGATTAGGTGTTCTAACTCTGAGAAGAATGCCATTAGTATTTCAATATGGGTTGCATTGAATCTGTATATTCCTTTACACAGTAAGAGCACTTTAACAATATTATCCAGTCCACGAGGAAGGTATATTTTTGAATTTATTACTCTTCAGTTTTTTTCCTTTAGTGTCTTACAGTTTTCAGAGTACAGATCTTCCACTTCTTTGGTTAAATTTATTCCCAGGTATTTTATGCTTTTGATGCAGTTGTAAATGGGTTTGTTTTCTTAATTTCTCCTTCTAATCATTTGTTATTGGTGTATAAAAATGCAACTGATTTTTGTATATTGATTCTGCATCTTGTAACTACTGAATTCATTTATTCTAAATTTTTTTTTTGTGGAGTCTCGGGCTTTTCATCTGCAAGTGAGTTTTACTTCTTCCTCTTTGATTTGATGCCTTTTATTTTGTTTGTTGCTGTAGGTAGGGGTTCCAATACTGTGTTGAATAGAAGCAGTGATATGTGGCATCTTTGTCTTTCCTGGTCTTAGAGGAAAAGCTTTCATCTTTTCACCATTGAGTATATTACCACCTGTGGGTTTGTCACATATAGCCTGTTATGTTGAGCGATGTTCCTTCCAAACCCACTTTTTGGGAGTTTCTATCATAAAAGGATGTTGAAATTTGTCAAATGCTTTTTCTGCATCTATCGAGATGATTATATGGTTTTTATCTTTTGTGTTGTTAATATGATGTATCACATTGATTGATTTATGGATGTTGAACCGTTCTTGCACCCCTGGGATGAATACACTTGGTATAGTGTATAATCCTTTTAATGTATTGTTGGATCTGGTTTGCTGATATTTTGTTGAGAACTTTTGCATTTTTGTTCACCAAGAATATAGGCCTGCAATTTTTTTGTAATGTCTTTTCCTGGTTTTGGCATCAGGGTAATGCAGGCTTTGCAGAATAAGTTTGAAAGTATACCTCTCTCCAACGGAACAGTTTAAGGAGGTATTATTACTTTGAATGTTTAGTAAATTTTACCAGATGTGAGGCCATCTGGTCCTGAAATTTTTTTTTTTAGTTTTTAAATTATTCAATTTCATTGTTGGTAATCTGTTTAGATTTTGCATTTCTTCTGGTTCAGTTTTAGGTTATATACTTATAGAAAATCTGTCCATTTCTTCTACATATAATTATTCCTAGTATTCTTTAATGATTCTTTTTATTGCATTTGTGTCACTTGTAAATTCTCCTGTTTCATGATGATTTTTTTACTTGGGCTGTTTTTTTCTTGATGAGTTTAGGTAAAGGCTTGTAATTTTGTTTTTTCAAAGAAGTCTTAGTTTTATTGTTTTTTTCTATTTTTTAAATTTCTATTTTGTTTATTTCCGCTCTGATCTTAACTATTTCCTTCCATCTGTTTACTTTGGGTTTTGTTTGTTCTTTTGTAGTGTCTTGATTCCCAAGGTAGGCACGTATAGCTATGAACTTTCCTCTTCTAACTGCTTTTGCTGCGTCCCATAAATTTTGAAAGGTTTTTATTTTCATGTGTTTTGAGTTTGCTTTCCTCTTTCATCTATTGGTTGTTTAGTAGCATGCTGTTGTCTCTGCATATCTGTGCGTTTTACACTTTTCTTCCTGTAGTTGATCTCTAGTTTCATGCCATATAGTTGGAAAAGATACTTGATATAGTTTCACTTTTCTCAAATGTATTGAGGCTTGTTTTGTGGTCTAGTATGTGATCTATTCTGGAGAATGTTCCACGTACACTTCAAAAATATGTGTAATCTAAAGTTTTTAGATGAAGTGTTCTAAAAGTGTTTATCATGTTGATCTGGTGTAGTGTGACATTTAAAGCCATTATTTCGTTATTAATCTTTGGCTGGATTATCTCTTCATTAATGTGAGTGGGGTATTAGAATCCCATACTATTATAATACTGTGGACTTCTCCCTTTACGTTATTAATAATTGCTTTATATATTCAGGCGCTCCTATATTGAGTGTGTAGATATTTACGATTGTTTTATCCTCTTCTTGAATTGACTTCTTTAGAGTTAGGTAATATCCTTCTTTGTTTTCAATTTTTTTGTTTTAAAGTCTATTTTGTCTTGATTTTGCTACCCCATCTTTTTTCCCCCAAGCTTTTAATTTCTGTTTGCACAGAATACCTTTTTCCATCCCTTCACTTTCAGGCTGTATGTGTCCTTCAATTTGGAGTCTCCTGTAAGCAGCCTATGTAAAAGTCATGTTTTTTAATCCATTCAGCCACCTTATGTCTTTTTATTGGAGTACTAAATCCATTTACATTAAAAGTAATTGTTGATATGTATGTACTTGTTGTTATTTTGTTATTTTTATTTTTTTATAGTTTTCTTGATCTCTTTGCTCGTAGTTTGCTGGTTTTCATTAGTGTTCTGTGTTTTTTTTTTTCTCTTAATTCTTTGTATACCTTTTGTATGTTTTTGGTTTGTGGTTATCTTGAGAGGGTATGTGTGTAAGTTTATATCTTTATATCTATCTATCTGTGTAAATTCTATACCTCTACCACGAGCAGTCTATTTTAAGCTGACAGAGGTTTGAATATAGTCTATATGAATTACGTTATTACTACGCCCTCTATGCTTTATGTTATTGATACAATGTTTTAGTGCTTTGTGTTTTGTATATTCTGGCTACTGACTGTAGTTTGAGTTTGACACTTCTTCCTTTTGACTTTAATAGCTTTTTAAATGTCTTCTTCACTGTATTTATTTAATATATGGCTTTACCTGTGGGATTTTTTTCCTCTCATATTTTGTTTCTGGATCGGGCTTATCCTTTTCTGCTTAAAGAAGGCCCTTTATTGTTATTATTATTTTAAAGCTGGTTTCATGGTGATAAACTCCTTCAGATTTTGCTTGGGTGGGAAACTCTCTTCTTTATTTCTGAACGATAACCTTGCTGGGTAAATCATTGTAGGTTCCTCTCTTTCAGCACTTTAATGTACAGCTGCTCTATTCTGGCCTGTAAAGTTGCTGCTGAGCGATCAGCTGATAATCGTTATGGGATTTTCTTTGCATGTAATTCGTTATTTTCCCCTTGCTCCTTCTAGATTGTCTCTAATATTTGCCATTTTAATCACAATATATTTTGGTGTGGGTCTCTTTGAGTTCATCCAGTTTGGAACTCTCTTGCTTCCTGGATGTGGATGCCTGTATCCTTTCTTAGTCAGGATAGGTCATTATTTTTTAAAAGAAAGTTCTGTTCCTTTCTCTCTTTCTTCTTCTTCCGGATTCCTATAATGTGAATATTTGCATACTTGTTGGTATCCAAGAGGTCCCTTAAATTATCCTCATTTTTTAAAATTCTTTTTTTTTCTGTTCAGTTCTGATTGATTTCCACTAGTCTGTCTCCAGGTCCCTGATTCATTCTTCTGTATTACCTAACCTGCCGTTGATTCTTCTAATGTGTTTTGCATTTCAGCTATTCTTTAGGTTTGCTTGATTCTTTATTATGCTTCTCCCTAAGGTCCTCTATTCCTCTCTCAAGTGTGGTGAGCATCTTATGACTTCCTTTGCTCTTTATTTTGCAGCTTACTTAGCTCCATTTCCTTAGGTTCCCCCACCCTTGGAGATTTTTCTTGTTCCTTCGTTTGAGAATTGTTCTTCCACCTTTTCATTTTGTTTGACTTTCTGCATTTGTTTTTCTAAATTAGACGAATGATTCTCTCTAAGTCTTGAAAAAGCAGCCTTATTAGAAGGGACCTCTGTGTAGGCCGTGGGTGCCAGGTGGTTTTGGTAGGCCTGTAGGAGCGAAGCTGATGCCTAAGGCATTTGGGGCACTGGCCCACTGAGCCAGAGCGTGTAGTAATGCCCTCTCGACCCTGCTTGCTTCCTTTGTTCATGGCTGAAATGGGTACACACTATAGCGACCTTTCAGGTAGGCCAGAGCAGCTAAATAGAGCCCCCACTCATCCTATGGAAGTAAAGGGGGGTGTAAACAGTGGCGCTCACAGGCACCCCAGCCACGGATAACTCCCACAGTCCCAGAGAGCTCCACGGCTCCCAGCCTTTCCTGTGCAGTCTCTCTCTCTCTCGTTGTACAGCACCTGGTCCTATGTAGAAGCAGCCCTGTGTAGGCTTACATGTGCCAGGTCGTTTTTGGGAAAGCCCAGCAGGTATTCTTGGGTGAGATGCGGCTGCGGGGGCTGGAGCAGCCCCCAGCAGGGAGGCCAGGTTTGTGGTGGCACCCTGTTATTCGGCTTGCTTCCTTTGCTTCGGGGCATAACGCTCAGGGCGCGGGCGTAGCTGGGAATACTGCTGTGATCTTGCGGGTAGGGCAGAGCTCCGCAGCTCCCGAGGGCTCCTGTGGCTTTCCAGCTTCTCTATTCAGCCTCTTTCTCTTGTTTGTTTAGAAGCTGCTCACTCAGCCCTCAGTCGTCTCACAGGGGTAATGGCTCTCTATGTCCGAGTATATTTGAGTTTGCTCCTGGGAGGCGGCGATTTCAGTGTCCTATGTCACCGCCGTCTCCACGTCTTTCACTTCTAATTCTTTAAGGTGTAAAGTTAGATTGATTCTTTGAGGTGTTTTTGTTTATTGAGGTAGCCTGTAATGAATGCGGTAAACTTCCTCCTTACCACTTTGGGGATGCTGTATTTTCATTTGCATTTGTCTCTGTATCTTTTGATCTTTTATTTCTTCTTTAACCCAAGGGTTGTGCAGTAATGTTGATTAACCTCCACATATTTGTGTTTTTTCCAGAGTTCTTGTTAATTTCATTTCATACCATGTGGTCAGAAGATATGCTTAGTATGACTGCATCCTTAAATTTATGGGAACTAGTTTTGTGCTCCAACGTAAGGTCTGTCCTTGAGAATGTTCTGTGCGCACTTGAAAAGAATGTGTATTCTGTCGTTTTGGGATGGAAAGTTCTATAAATATCGATTAAGTTCATTTGATGTAATGTGTCATTTAAGGCCAATATTTTCTATTGACTTTCTGTGTGGATGATCTACTCACTGCTGTCAGTGGGATATTCAGGTCCCCTACTATAATTGTATTTTTTTTCGGTTTCCCCCGTTAGGTCTGTTAGTAATTGCTTTATATATTTGGTGCTCCCAGATTGAGTACATATATATTAACAAGTGTTATGTCTTCTTGATGAATTGCCACCGTTATCATTGTAAAATGTCCATCTTTGTTTCTTGTTACCTTTTTCTATCTTGAAATGTTTCGTCTGATATAAATACTGCTACACCTGCTCTTCTCTGGATGCCATTTGTTTAAAGTATCATCTACCTCTTCTCTTTGAGCCTGTGTTTGTCTTTGTAGCTGAGATGAGTCTCCCTCAGGCACCATAAGCTGGGTCTTATTTTTAATCCATCCCACCACTCTGTGCTTTTTGATTGGTGAGTTCAGTCCGTTTATACCTAGGGTGATTACTGATGTGTGAGGACTATCTAGTCATTTAGCTTTTGTTTTCTTGTTGCTCTGTATCTTCATTGTTTCTTTTCCCTTGTGATTCCGCCTGCTATTGTAATGTGGCCGTTTTCTATGACTTTTTTTTTTTTTTTTAAATTTTGGTTTCGGCTTGTTTGCTTTATGTCTCAAGCTCTGGATTTTTGTTTTGTGGTTACCAGTAGGTTTGTGTAAAATGACTCATACACACAATAGTCCTTTTCTGATTGCTTCATCTTCATTCGCCTGGTGTTCAGGCCTTTTCCTCCCCGTTTGATTTTGTTGTCACAGGTTATCCCTCTTTATGTTGTGCATTTGTTACCAAGATGCAGTAGTGACGATAATTTTTAATATCTTCCCCCTTTAACCTTCATGTTATAATTAGGTGTTAATAACCAATTCTGAAGTAGATTTGCAGTTTCCTGCTTTTGCCAATCTGTTAATCAACTAACTCAAAGTTTTATGTTTCTGGGTTTTGTTTGCAGTAGAAATCCTTTCAACATTTCTTGTAGTGCAGGTCTTGTGGTAAATCCTCTCAGTTTTTTTTTTTTTTTTAATCTGGAAAAGCCTTTATTTCTCCTTCATGTCTAAAATATAACTTTGTTGTATATATTAACCTTGGCTGATGGTTCTTGTCTTTCACTACTTTGAATATTTCCTTTTACTCTTTCCTATCCTGTAACGTTTCTGTTGAAAGATTTGATGATGATGATGATAAACTAATGGGATTTCCTTTGTGGGTTACAGTCTTTTTGTTCCTTGCTGCCATGAGAATTCTTTGTCATTAGTTTTCGACAGTCTGAATAAAATGTACCTTGGGGAAGTTCTTTTTTGCATTGATATAATTAAGGGTTCTGCTAGCTTCCTGTATTTTTAAGTCATTTTTTTCCATAGACTTGGGAATTTCTCATCAATTATTTCTTTAAGTAAGTTCTCTTTTCCCTTCTCCCTCTCTTTTTCTGGTGTATCTATTATCCTGTTTCCTTTTCTAATGTAGTCAGTTCTCATAGAGTTCTTTCTTTCTCTTTTTACCCCTTCCTTTTCCGCTTCTTCCCCTTCCCCCTATTTCTTCTTCTCTTAGTTCTTTCTCTTCTTCTATTGGGTCATTTCTAGGTTTTTATTTTCAAGTTCACAAATTCTCTCTTCCATCTGGTCTGCTTTGTTTCCAGTACTCTCTAATGCATTCTTCATCTCATTTATTGAGTTCTTTAGCTCCAGAATTTGTTTCCTTTCTATAGTTTCAATTTCTTTGCTTAAGTACTCCTTTTGTTCATTAATTTTTTTATTCCTGAGTTTTCTTATACATCGTTGAATTTCTTCATAACTGTAGCCTGGAATTCTCTGTTATTAAATCATAGTTTTCCATGACTTTGAGTTTGGTTTCTGGAGACTTCATTTTCTTTCTGTGTTCCCAGGTTACCTTGGTTGTTCATGGTATTTGATTGATTAATTGTTTGTGCATTTGAGATACTGATCTTTTGTTTAGATATTGTTTTGCTCTCAACAATTCAGGTTAATAGGCAGGGTACTTTTTGTTTTCATGTAGATGGTATTATAGCACAAGTTTTTTCTCTTACCTGCGTTATTTATGCCTCTGGGATCATGATGGAGTGGCATCACTTTACATTAAGGAAAATGCCATGTACCCACTGGGACGGTGAATGTCCCCTCTATGCCTGGCTTGCCTTGGTTATGGGGCACCATTGTTACTGTGGTGGGGGAATGTGGTGAGTGGTGAAAAAATGGTTTCGTGAGCTCCCATAGCTACTTCCTTTTTTCCAGTGTGTTTTTGGCCTTACTGGGCTCTGCCAGGGCATGTGGGGCAGAGGAGGCAAGTTTACGATCTCACTGTTTCGCCCGCTCCCCTTAGAGTAATGGCTGATGACACCGCTATATTGTTTAAAGCTTTCCAGCCACCTCTACCCAGCTCTGCCTTGGTGGGGGTGGGGAAGGGAGATGCCTTTTCCAGGCAGGACACTCCTTCTGTCCCTCTTACACTCCAGGTCCTAGTAAGAGGGCTGCAGCCTGACTTCACCACTGCTGTGCCCACTGGAGCCCGGGTGGGCGTCCAGCTGTGTCTGCAGCCACAGCCCCTGTCCTTCCTCCCCTCCTGCCTCCCTTGCTTTTTCCAATTCTCCCCCCTGCAGATACCCTGATGAGTGGCTCTTTTATGCGTGGTTTTGTGTTGAGCAGGAACTCCTTTGTTAGGATTGTCTGACTTGTAAATTTAAGGGGTGAAACAATGGAGTCTTCTCACTTCTCCAGGATGCAGACATCCCTCCATTCACTTCTTTAAAAACCTATCGACGTCTATTAGGTAACATTTTTTTGAAGCCTAGTTTTCAATTTCTTTATATGATGAGACATTCAAATAGTATTTTTGAAACACATTCTATAATTCAAGTTTTCCTGTTAGTCTGGCTTTGTAAAGTCTTTCTATAGGTACTTAGTATTTGACTTCACATAATAATAGTGATGCAGTCTTAATATGGAGGAAATAAGCAAATTAATGTTTTAACTAAAATACGTGTTTCCTTCTATGCTTGAACTTGAAGTAGTGGATTCTGCGTGATGACAAGCTGTTACCTCTGTATTTCAGGTACTATGCTGTAATGGTCACCATGTTCTTCACTGTCAGCGTGGTGAACAACTACGCCCTGAATCTCAACATCGCCATGCCCCTGCATATGATATTCAGATCTGTAAGTGCTGCTGGCTCACATGAGTATGTCCTCTGAAAAATACAGCTAAGCGGGTACATTAGACACATGCCAAAGTAGGAAGGCCTTGTAATAAGTGCTATAGGGTATAAGAACAGGTCTCATGGTGAGTGAGCAGAGGCTGGCTTTCATCTGAGAAATGAGGCAAAAAAGAAAAATGTGAAAGCGGATGGTTTACTTTTATTTATCTGCGGTCTCTGGGTGATTAATAAAAGCAAAAATAAAATTTTTTGGGAAACAGATTTTACCTTTAATTTCCTGCATCTGGATGATTTTATATTCAAACTTGTTACATATGTTATTGAGCTTATTTCTCATCACTTTTTTCTTTCGTGAACTTACATTTACTTTTAATACACGAAAAGATCCTTTTCTGTTTTTTTTTTTTTTTTCTTAACGAATAATTAAAGGGAAACTTCTGGACGAAGGTGGGGTTTCTCTCAAATCAGTAGAGGTTTTTCTTCTTTGCCTCATATGTAGATAGAGACCTGTCTTTAGTCTGTAAATAACATTCAAACTAAACAGTTCAGCTCGAAGAACAGGAAAGACTTCGGGAGCATTGCAGGATAATACAAAATGGGTGATGATTGAAATTATAACCTTTCTATGTGGTCTGAGATCAAATGTCCTATTCCTAAAAAGACTTTCCCAAGGTAACCGTAATTATGAAGATGACCTTGAACGCACTGAGCATATAGTAGACTTTGAATAAGCGCTCGATGATTGATCAACACACCTTTCGGAGAGGAGATCCCTGCACGACTTCTTTCATTAAAACTAAATGTGAGAAGAAGCTTATTAAAATCTTATAAATAGAAGGAAAATTGGACAGAAATAAGTCTATGATATAGTTTATTCTTGTTAGCCTTAGCTTCAGCTGTTGAGAATTGATGATTTTTATTTTCATTGTCCTCTTTAAAGGTTTTATTAATTTACAAGACAGATTTTTGTGGTTTATACTTTTTGCCATAAGAACACTTGAACTTTACTGATTATTTATCCTGACTTCCTTCTTTCCAGCTGTTTTTACCCCATTTGTGTTCATATTTATCTTGAATTATGTTATTGTCCTTTCTCTCGTGCACTAAAACTTTCTCTCGTCTCCTTTTATAGGGTTCTCTAATTGCCAACATGGTTCTAGGAATTATCATTTTGAAGAAAAGGTAAGCAGTACACTTTTGTCACTGATGTATAGGAAGCATACCCTGAGCCCTGTCTATAAACTGATCATCTGGGTTCCTTTTCTCATAGTGCAGATAGTTTGCTCTTAGCCACCTACTTTGTTTCTTAGTTCCCTCTGTGACAAGGATGTCATTCCTGGGGCAGTTGACCAGGTAAGAGATCCCACCTGTGGCTTTTGAGCAGCATTTTCTGTGCAGAATTAGCTCGTGTCATCATTGAATCCTTAGAACCATTTCAACCTATGAAGCCAGTTGATCTAGAACCTCACTGTCCCTTAGGATCACCACTAGCCACATGTGAGTATTTACATTTAAATTATTTTAAATATTTCTCAGTCTCACTAGTCACATTTAAGGGCTCAGTAGGTACACGTGGCTAGTGGTAACTCTCTTAGAGAATCCAGATTTGGAACATTTCCAGCTTCACAGTTCTGTGGGACGGTGCTGTCATAGAAAGCATTTATCAGTACAAAGTCATGAACTAAGGAATAATCAATCATACCTATTAGAAAGAAAATTCCTAACAAAGGCCCAGATGGCCAAGAAGATAGAATGAACAGTTTCAGGATTGTTCTCTGTGGCTCTCTCTGGGTAAGGGTTGAAAACATCAGAAGTACGTGGGGTGCTTTTTAAAAGTGTTTGGATCCCACCACCTTCACTCTTAGCCCCACCTCTCACTCCCAAGAAGAAGGGGCATTGAGGAAAGATAGCACAGGTAGTCTGGAACATTCCTTGGAAAGGTCACCCTTACTATAAAGTCCAAAGTTGTATGATTTGATGCCAACTTTTTAATGTATTTAATATCCAGCCTAAGTATTAGAACTCTCTATACCAGCTTGGAAAGTAGCTGTCCGTTCAGGGTGTGGGGACTTAAGAGTTTTGAAGTAATAAGGGCTGTGTCAAAAAGGACAGTTATCTTCTCTTACTAAGCTTTTTATCATGAATTCTTTACCCCCTGAGGCTTCTGTATTCTCCAGATAAGTGCCATTGTAGTTGATTTCTTTCCTAGATCCCTCTGCTTTAAGCATACCTACAGATTGGTCAGTTTTCTCATGTTTGAAGTAACCCTTGTGTATCTTGTAGTGTAGAAGTCACCCCCGGCACACTTGTGGTACTTCCAACCTTCGATTTTGGTTCATAACATGTTTTAAGAGACGCCTGTGGCACAGAATGTTCCGAGCAGAATGTCTGGTGCTCGGAGCAACAAGGATGTCAGAAGCAGGTGTGGACTTGCACACAAGGACACATTGCAGGCAGGGCGCACACGCCTGACCTTTCCAAGACTTCTTGCTCTAGGGACCAGAAAATGATACTTTAGAGGATAAGAAAAAGATACTTGAGAAGAAATAGCTGAGAACATGGTGGTGGCTTTGAGGCTGAATCCGGGAGTTGGTCGTAGCTTGTATTTGCTAACCTGGTAGTAACTATTAATAAATTACAAAGCCAGCATTGTAGTGAAGCTTAATAAAAAGCCATGGAGACGGGGGTGGGAGTGCTAGCATTGCCATTCCTCCTCTCCCTTATCCATGTAAGTTACACTTGTCCAGACTGCGACTCTTCTTCCAAGCCATCTCCCCAACATAACAGGGATACAAAAGAACATATTATAAAAGAGATGTATTCTCCTGATACTGTCTCAAAGGTCAGGGGGCCTTTCTCAAACACTTCACTTAAGAACTTGTTTTGGGCTTGTCATCCTGAATCTAACTTTCTTGGCCTTTTTGACTTAGAGTGTGTATTAGCCAGAGAGCAGGGGTTTGCCTACGTTAACTGTCTAATACACTAACTTAGGTTCACCTAAAAGTAAAAGGTGAAAGTGGGCGGTAGCAAGCATTATTTGAGATTAAAAAAAAAGATAAAACCTATTTGGAAAGCACTGATTTGGGCAGAAACCCAAATAGTGTTCTGATTAGGCAAACCGTATTTTTGAAAAAGGGAAGAATAATTACAACATGGAAGGAAGGCATTTCTCTTGGTGCAGAAAGCAAACACAGTGATGCTAATTCCAAACTATTTTCAATGATCAGGCCAGCAGTTATCTGGTATTTGTAATATCTGCTTTCGTGTTATCTTTGCAGGCAGTTCTTTGAGGCACGGTGTAGCTTTAGGCCCAGTCCAAAGGTTCTTTTGCCCTGTTTTAACATTCCAAAGGTTTGAGGCAAAAGAGTGCAAGAAAGTTCCTCCAGGATTGCAGCTCTGACATTTCAAAGCGTTTTTATTTTTTAATAGTTATCTCCTTTAATTTATCCTGGGTAGAAGTCCCTCAAATTCATAGTGTGTTCCTCGTCCCAGGATTCGACAACCGAATCTATATTTGTTTTACCCGTGCCGTTCACTATTTTTTAGGCCTGAATTGTAAACCTGTCTGTTTTGATCTTCCCGGACTGCAGAGTTCCCTTATTTTCATAGCTGCCTCTAGCAGTGCCTGCTCCCTACCCCACCCCTCCTCCCTAGCACGGTGCTCACAGCCCCTCACTCTGCCTCTCAGCCTGTCGGCCTTTTATGAGACGCAGTGACCAGAACTAGAGAGCGTGCTGGAGCGGAAACCTTGGGTGGTTCATCCTGTGAGTTTAATTTCTTTCCATTCTTGCCTGAGGCCTTTCGCCTTATCACCAAGAGCCTGAGAGGGATGTTGATGATACTGTTTTAGTGAATGCAAAATGCATGTGTTATTACTGCCAACGGCCCTATTCGTTTAACATTCCTCCTCTCTTCAACTATGCCAGCATTTAAAAACAGCATTTGTCATTCAGAGGCTTTGAAAAAAAACAGACTCCTCTGAAAATGAACAATTGAATTATTTTTCGAGGATTGAATCCTGCCGCTTGCACCGGACACTCCCTTCTCCTGCTTGCATGGTGTGCGTCTTCACACTGAGGTTTGGGTCCCCCAAAACAGGAAAAGCAGCAGACGCCAGATCCAAGTGAGGCTTTCATTTGGCCTTTTGAGAGCAGGACGGAATGAAATGTGTTTTTGTTTTTTGTTTTTGTTTTGTTCTTGACGAACAATTTTTGGTCCATCAACTATCAGAAAGTGGTTTAAAGAACTTTAAACCAAGAAAAAGGGTGTCATATAGCAACCGTTCGCACACAGACTTACATGGACTCTGCTGGGAAATGACCGACCGTCAGTTGTATTTTGGTGACCTGTATTGTCATGCACCGTCCCACTTGAACATCGCGTGCAGGCTGGTACCTCTGCTTTCCTAAGGTGTCCTTGTTCTTATTTTTGCAGATACAGTATATTCAAATACACTTCCATCGCCCTGGTGTCTGTGGGGATATTTATTTGCACTTTCATGTCAGCAAAGCAGGTGGTAAGAATCTGTATACAAATCATTTATACTTACTACTTATTAATGATAAAATAGATCGAATGCTTATGTAATACAAGGACTCAGATCTCCAAAAGGGTGGCTAATAAATATTTCTCCTGAGTCTGGGCCCCTTGTATGTAGTCTGGTCTCTGTACCAATGATTTTTTTCTTATTTCCTAGACTTCCCAGTCCAGCTTGAGTGAGAACGATGGATTCCAGGCGTTTGCATGGTGGTTACTAGGCAAGTACAGTAATTACAATGAAGATAATTGCCTTTGCAATCTGTTTGCTGAGTTCTCTCCTAAGGGATTGCTTTCATGGCAAGAAGCTTTGGCTAAACAAATTATGCACCTGGGATCGTGTGTCTCTGAACTTTAGTGTTCAAGAAAATGCCCAGGTTCATGGTAATGTGTTCTGTAACACGGATCCGTATTTTTCTTGGTCGACGCTGGTATAGAAAGAAAAGAACATGCCTGCTTGCCTAGCACACTCTCTGGGATCAGTGCTTGGAGTGTCATCCACTTCTCCATGATCTGTCTGGTCAGGAGAGCTTCTTCAAAAGGGCACATGACAGCAGTTGACTCTTTAAAAAAGTTTCCAAGGGACCCACCCATTTCTAAATCTTAGATTTGTTTTCTTTAGAAGTTACTTGTTCCATATGGTAATGATCCCAACCCTGATGGATCAGCAGAATTTCCTGGGGAATTTTTTTAAAAAACAAGTATCTCTTTGTGGAATTAATGAGATGACAGCGGTAGAGCTTGGCCCTCACACTGTATGATATGGAGATGAAATTCTCCCAGTTCATTCAGTGATAGCAATAACAGATTGAGACTGACCGTGTGAAAGAGAATTATATTCTCCTCGCTTCTTGGCTTTGAAACTTTGCCCCCTTGGATTGCTATTCTTAACATAGAAAGTTAAGAATAAACTTTATCTTCATGAGCTATTAGAAAAATACTTTCCAATAAGAAAAATTTGCAAAGAATTGAACATACCATTTATGGGGAAAAAATTAATGTCCAATAATTTTTTGTTCAGCCTTACTTGTCTGATAATCAAAGAAATGCAAATTGAAACCAAAATGCAGTGCCTTTTTATTTCTGGTCTGTTATATAGGCAAGATCATAAGTGATTATTTGCATAGCTGCTGAGGGTGCAGTAAGACAAACATTTTCACATAAACTGTTTACAGTATAAATTGACATAGCTTTTCTGGAAAATAATTTATGTATTGAGTTATTAAAATGTCTACAACCTGTGACTTAGTAATTTTATAAGAGTTTATTCTAGGGAAATAACATTTAAAAAAAGATTTATGTAGAGGGATGTACATTGATTTTCAATGATGATTTTTAATTGGAAGTTATCTCATATTGTAAGACATTTAAGTACATTACTCACAGATGATAAATATGCAGCCATTAAATCAGACTTTTGAAAAACTTTTAATGAATGATCTGAAGAAAAATCCAGGAAAAAGATCATGAAGCATGCAAGATACAAAATTTTAAACTATGAGCCTGTCTTAGCACAAAATATACATAAATATATTTAGAGAGATGTAGAAAACTGTAATGGTAAATTGTGGTTGATTTTTACTTCTTTTTAAAACTTTGTACATGTCTTACATTAGTTTGTAATATTTGTAGAATATGTAAACAACCAGTAAATGTTCTTTAAGAATATATCTGGGGCAAAAAAGGATATATCTGGAAATAAGCAAATATAGGTATCTTGTAACCTGATTTTTTTTTTTAGGTATTGGAGCACTGACGTTTGCTCTTCTGATGTCAGCAAGGATGGGTATTTTCCAGGAGACCCTTTACAAACAATTCGGGAAACATTCCAAGGAGGCTTTGTTTTATAATGTAAGCAATTTATTGAACCTGGGGAGTATCAGTATTACTGAGTTATTGTTATCGTAATCTGGTATCAGATGTCATAGGCCGTCCTTCTGACGTAGTTGAAGGATCAGTCTGTTACTGGTCATCTGCTTCAGGTCCCACAGACTGAAGTGCTTTCACAGGCTGCTGGTGAGCATTCAGAACCTCCGTCCTCTACGCGGGACGATCAGTCAGTGTGAACAGAACGTGTCTGCTAACCAGGAATTACTGCAGGGACAAAGAACCTCACCTCCAGTGTCCCTGCAGGTGAAATCAGGTTGAAACCAATATGGAAGCCTGGAAAAGGAAAATAAGCTACAAAAAACCAAACAGACAAACAAACCAGCATGCCCAGAGGACCACGTGCAGGCAGGCGTTGGGGTGGACGGGTGAGAGGATGAGTCCCTCAGATGGGCTTCGTCCATGTGATGGAGAGTTTAAATAGCTAGTTATACTGCTTCAGCTTCTTCATTTTAAACTGCTCTAGAGACACTTCCTCCTCCCCTTTCTTGTTGGGGTGATGCCCAGAGCACAGCCCCTCACAGGGTGACGTGATGGCCTCAGGTTTAGTAACCTTAGGGGTGTCTTCACTGCCAGGTTGCTGCAGACCAGCCGTTTGAGATTTAATTGGAACTAGTGTGTGTGTCTGGGACTTTCAATAAGAGAGGAGCATTCTGTTTGGGTAATATCTGTCTTTCAGAACAGTACGTGGCACACAGCGCCTGCTCGGTAAACGTTACCTGTGGTTCCTCATGACTGCGGTGGTGGGGGGGCGGGTCGCTGTCACGCACAGTGATCCTTGCTGACCTTCTGTCTCCCTCTTCCACCTCTTTCCATTCTTATCTTCATTTCCCTTTCCCTGTCCTCCATTCTCTCTTCCCCGCTGGTTTTCTAAACTCCCTAAAATCGGCCTTCGCATTTTTTTATGTTTTTAAATCCATTATATTTGATTAGCCATTCTCAAAAACAGTAAAATGTAACAAATCCTTCGGGTAGAATGACTGTGTATTTAATTTTCTCATTCTTTTGTTGAGGAAAGGATGCTGGCTCCATCTTTTTTGTTTTGTGTGGTGACCATTACACTTAAGGGCAAGAACTGTGATTTTGGTGTTATCATGACATAGAGTATCAAGTAGTCTAGAGGCACTGGATACATTTAACTTAATAAGTCTAATTTGCTTTTTCAGGGTAGTGTTTGTCCAACAACTTGTAAAACTTAGAATAATGAGAGCAGCTTTACAATGACTCAGTGTTTTTGCATTTACGTTTATGTGCAATATTTCTTCCCATAGCACGCCCTTCCACTTCCTGGATTCATCTTCTTAGCTTCGGACATTTATGACCATGCAGTTCTCTTCAATAAGTCTGGTGAGTCTGGCATGATCCACTACAATGACCTGATAGCTTCTGAGGCAGAGTTTCAGTTTTACTCTTGACTTGCCCACTGCTTTTTTTTTTAATCCAAAATCATCTTCCCACTTGAAACCATCACGATTCCATGAATTGATGCTGTTTGATCAGTGGTTGCATTAGCAAAAGCTTTTGTACAGGTGTTTCTCAGCTATTTGCAGATGAAGCGCTATCTTCAGATTTTCTGTTTTGCTTTGGCATGTCTGTGTTTGGATGTGGACATGGAAGGTTTGTCTGCAGGACGCACACACTGTAGCCATCAGAGCCACGAGGGAGGGGGGCAGCGGATCAGCAGTTTGTGCTTGTTCATCATGACAGAGGCAGGTCTGCTCGGGGCCCAGCCCTGGGGAGGGAAGAAAGGCAGCAGGAAAAAGCAAAAGCAAAATTAGTTCAAAAGTCAATAGTGTAAGTTAGCTAATGCTTTTTAAAATGGCTATTTAATAAATTAGCTATAAATTGCCTGTTAAGCCGGTCGTCTACTAAAAGACAGACTGTTATATAGACAAACACAAAGAACCTGTAAATATTTAAAAACTTTAAGGCTTGATGTTGCCCATACTTATGAAGTGTATTTTGTAGGACAGCAGTGGGTGTTCAGGAAACACTGCTGCGTGTGAAAGCTGTGACCGCCCTGAGTTTGCAATATCGGCGCTCCCATTTGCCCCCAGGAATGTTTGATGAAGAGCGTGTGTAAGAAAGTTAAGGCTCTGAATTAATCATTTTTTATTTTTTTAAATTGGGATGTAGTTGACAGGTGATCTGTTGTTTTTAAGGTTTCTCGACAGCCACAGCATAGCAAACTGCTATTGAAATAAACATCAAATTCCATAGAATTGATTTAGTTACTAGAATGTTTCTTCTAAAAATTACAGGGCTGTGCATTTATATAAAGTTGTGTTTTTGGAAACTGCCTTAAGCTTCTTCAGAACATTCCTACATTTTTCCTCTTGTTATGAGTTTGTGCCTCAGATGAGCCTATTATCCTCAAATTTTCTGAGCTGAATATCCGTCTAAATATTTTACATCATACCGATTGTCTCTTTCCTCAGAAAACTGACACAGTGGGTCTCCGAAGTTATTTTTAAAACAGTAACAACATTTGTTAACTTTCATTTCAATACTTGCAAAATGTTTCGGAGACAATAGAATACCAGATTATTGGAATTTCCCACTAGTCCAGACATACAGCTCTAACAAATTATTTATCTAGATGGCTTTTTATTTTTTGCAAAAGAAAATTAATGTTCTTTTCCTAACCAGATCTCAGCATCACTGTGTTGGACTTTCCTCAGTTACGCTGTGTGTCTCAAACTCCGAAAACAATTTAGCAATATGGAAGAAATGGCCTTAGAGGATTATAATATTCTATTCTATGTAATCTTGGGTATTTTATTTTCTCCCAAATATTCGCTGTGCAAACCTCATTATATAAATCTAACATAAGAATGTATTTAAAGGTAGAAAAGTTAATTTCATTTTACCAGTTCCCTTCTAGGCACTGTTTATAGAGTTGTAATCCTTGTGTTGAATTTTCTACTTCATTTTCTGCTGGTTTTTTTTTGACCAAATGTAACTTTTGATTTTGAATATATAAGGTCTCATCTAGTTAAAGTGTCTTTGCTTACATAGCCATTATTCTATCATTGCAGATTGATTTTGTTTTTCCCTATTAAAATTATACTGCAATGAAACTTTTTTTTTTTTACTTTTTAGAATGGGTATTAATACTTTTATAGCACCTTAATAAGAATCGTGAAAATTTTTTTGGAAACACCAATTTATACCACCACCAACTGAGTGGCTGCCAATTCCACCTTTACCTTGCCAGATTAGAATATTATTCCTAAAGTTTTAATTGCTAATTCGTTAGGTCTGAAATGCTACAGCCTTAATTTAGAATTTGTTGATTAGTTCCAACTGGCATTTGGTTACTGTTCGCCTTCCCTGTCGTGTTAGCTGTGACCATGTTGTTTTGAACTTTCTGCGCTTCAGTCTTTCTCCGTAAAGTGGGGTCCTAGTCAGGTGAATGGTTAAGAGTTTATCATTTGCTTTAAGAAAACGAAGTAATGATTCTTGAGGCTGATGTAGCCTGGAATCAAGACCGGTAAAGTGGCGTATGGTCTGGACTGACATTGCTGTCTTTGTCGTGATCGGTATGTAGTACTTTGTTTAAAAAGATGAAAACTTCAGCTATCAAAAGTGATACAGCCGTCTCTTCCCTTAATCTCTGCAGAGTTATATCAAGTTCCCGTTGTCGGTGTGACAGTGCCCATCATGTGGTTCTACCTCCTCATGAACGTCATCACCCAGTATCCTTTGCCCGCCTCGGCCCTGTGGTCCTTTCTGGATTATTTCAGCACAGGAATGTTTGTTGTTCTAACAGTGCAGTGACAGTTTCATTCTTACCTTGATCTCTTCTGCCGTAAGCAGGAGATGGAGAGGCTGATCTAGTGAGCTCCTCTGTGGAGGGCCGAGGGGATGACAGTGGTGCCGGAGGTCAGTAAGTCACAGGGCACCGTGAAGAAATGCTCTGGGGGAGGGGAGAGTCAACAGTTAGTGTGTGACACGAATGTTCTGCGATTTGTACCATCCTAGGGTGTTACACAAACTGCTATAAAACTCTGAAAGGAATTTCAAATTAATTAAAACTTAAGGTCATTCAAAAGAACCATTAAAAAATCCATCATAACAATTCAGTCTTTGAAATAGTGAAACAGACTGCCCTCATCCTTCTGAAGTCACTTCGCAGATCTGTTGTGCGGGGGCCACATCGGAGAAAGGTAGGTGTGATCACCTTCACCGAGAGTGTTAACGCTCTGGCATTACTTGGGAGGTGACCTTCGCTGTACACCATGGGAAGAATCTGGAATAAGAATAGCGGGAGGTCTTAGGCACTTTCAAGTAAGTTCTTAGGATACGAGCATTTAGGCCAAGAACCAGGCCGGAAGGGTCTCCCTCGGCCGACCTCTCCGTATCTACAGAAAACCGCCTTAACCCCAGCCCCCCAGGTACGTGTGCATCCGGGGTGTCTTTATCCTCACTACGGAGTGCGCCTCCCTCACCGTCACGCTCTTCGTGACTCTCCGCAAGTTCGTGAGCCTCATCTTCTCCATCTTGTACTTCCAGAACCCGTTCACTCTGTGGCACTGGCTGGGCACCTTGTTTGTCTTCATTGGGACCCTCATGTACACAGAGGTGTGGACCAACCTGGGAGCCACGAAAAGCCAGCCTCAGAAGGGGGAAGAAGAACTGAGGCCAGTGTCGTATGAGCCACGTCCGGCAAGGTCACTTGCGTTGATGCTGAGTGAGCCCCTTGGCAGGGGGCGGGGCCGGCCCAGATCCCCCAGCGTGTGTGGACTCTGCACAGAAATCCCGTAACCCTGATTTAGAAAAAAACAGATAGTACTGTACTAAACAGCCATTCATTCGTTACGTTTTGTTTACATTTTTCAGTACCGTACTCGTTAATGAATTCTGAGTCCCCAGAGCTACTAGTTTTATAGCCGTGGTCTTGGACAGGATTATCCCTCTTGCTGCTGTGCTGATCACTGATGATTCTCTGCCATGATAGTCATTATCCTGTGGCTTCTCTTCTAAAGTGCGCCACCTTTCAGTCACATGCTCCAGACAGCACTTTCGGCGACCAGGTGCTCTGAAGCAAGCCCTGGAGACGCTGCGGCAGGACTGGTGGGAACCCTTTCTCAGATTTTGCTTTTGTTTTCTATGCAAAAGTTAGATGCTTTCACATCTGTTGCTTTCTGTGCGGCACAGTGTTAATAAGAAAGGTTATATGTGAAGTGGGAAAGAGATGTTTCCCCTTGGTCTTCTACATGAAGCCCAGGAGCTTAGAGCCGAGAGGGTGACGCCAGGACGCCCTGCTCAGCACCCAGAGAGCCCCAGGGCCGCTTCCGAGCACGTGGGGTGAGTCTTTGAAAGGCTTCTTACCCAAGGAGTCCAGCTCTGCCTGGCAGTTCTCGTGGTCACAAACAGGCTCACAAGTAGACGCATAGATACACTGGGTATGCTGTATCAGGTCAAATCCCGACTAAAACTGTTTTTTTCCTGTGAAGTACCTTAATGTTCTTGATGGAGGTTTACAGGAGGGGGCTTGTGTTTTATTAATGTAGAAACATGCCCTCCTTTTACTAATCATTTCAAAGGTCCGGTTTTCCTCCCGTGGCATAATTTTGAGACAGAGGAATGATGTCTGCGTGGCGTGTGTGGCGAGTGTGTGCCCCGTGTATGTTGTGTGTGATTATTTTGGAAGCGAGAGGAGTGTGGAAGTCAGGGTTTTATCTCCTCATTCTTCACAGCCCTGGACCTTCACTGACCTCACACAAGGCCCTGCTCCTCTGCAGGCAGGTAAACTAACTTACCAGCCCGTCCACGCGCACAGACGCGGCCTTTTGTTTCTTCCTGGGTGCAGGTTGTGTTCGGCCCATGCTGCGGTACGTACATTCCACTGCCTGGACTTACTCGATGGAGTCTGAGATAAGTGCCCTAGGACAGCTGGGGCGCTTAAGTTGCCTGGGTTTGGGCGGATCCCAGATGGCAGCATAACAGGACCCAGAGCTCGACCCATGAACACGCCCAGCGCACACCTCTAGAGCAATTTCTCCTGAGACAAGGGACAACTGAACAGATTCTGCACAGCAAAGAGGAGACCATCACGAGAAGATCGGGGGACCGCAGGAGCTCCCCAGAATTTGAGGGAACCCAGCAGGATCAGAGGAGCTGGTGAGTGCCACTGTTTGCATTTCCAGTCACCCCTCCGGGGCCAGCTCCAGTGGGAGCAAAGGTGCCATAGCAGGTGCCCACAGTTGGAGCCAGGGCCCAACAGGGCAGCTGCTACACGGCCCCAACTGGAGTACAAGGGGTTGGTGAGGGAGGCCCTCCCCCTCCCACCCCCCCAGAGGAAGAGGGACCCAGCTGAGGGCCCGCAGTGCCCAGCAGCAGTCAGGACAGCGGGGTGAGCTGCACACACGGAGGGAAGCCCGGCTGGAGCAGGAGGGGGAGCCAGGAACGCTGCTGCGCATGCTCAGAGGGCCCCCCAGCCCAGAACGGTGGTGGTCAAAACACCGGGCTAGCCTCGTGCACACACCAGGCAGCACCATTTCGATGCAGAGTGGACCCAGCAAGGCTCTGCAGCGGGCACAGACCCAGGTCCGGCTGTGGACAGCCAGAGCCCCAGGGAGCTCCTCCACGCGCCCGCACGCCAGGCGGCCCCGTCCTGCTCCTTCCGGCTGGGTGGCACCCCAAGCACTGTGCACGCCTGCTCTACTCCAGCCAGCCTGCCAGAGCCACCCAGTCCACACGGCGGCTACTTCCACTTCTTCAAGACTGGGCGAGAGAGCTATTTCATCTCACTCAGAGGACCGAGAAAACCCAGAGAGGAACTAATGAAACGGAGGTGAGTAATTTGCCTGATGAAGATTTCAAAGAAACTCATAAGGAGGCTCAGCAAACTTGAGAGTAGAATAGAGGAACCCAGAACATCAGAGAATAGGAAATATGATAAAGAACTAATCAGAGATGAAGAATACAATAACAAATGGCAAACACTCGCAGGAACTGACAGCAGGTTGGTTACTACTGAAGCATGGATCGGCGACCTGGGAGGAGAGAGAAGAGTGGGAATCACCCAGGCAGAACAGCAAAAAGGAAAAAGATCTTTTTTTAGATGCGGCTAGTCTGAGGGCCCTAGGGGGCACATCAAGTGCGCGAACGTTCTCATCCATTGCAGGAATCCGGGAGGAGACGCAGTAACGGGGGAAACTCTCCTACTCTAGAGAAGGAAACGCGTCCAGAAGCACAGTGCCAGAACCAAAGAGCCCAGCAATTAAAATTAAAGACAACACAATCTTGAAGGCGTCCAGGGTGAAAACAATGAATTATACATAGGGCCATCAGCTGATTTCTCAGCAAGCAGCTTTACCAGCCAGAGGCAGTGCTGAAAGAAAGGAACTGACAATATTCTACCTGTATTTAGAGTTGAAGGAGAGTTTCCCAGACAAGCAGACACTAAAGGGGTTCGTCACTAAGCTAGCTTTACAGGAAATGTTCCAGGGTCTTGATGCAGAAAAGGCCGTATCAAAAATAGAATCCAGGGAAAGAAACATCACAGGTAAAGGCAGATATAGAAGTGACGCAGTGAATCGGCCACTTACGAAGCTAAGATTGAAGACAAAGAAGTGAAATATAATAATCAAGAGCTCCACTCAACAAAAAGAGGTAAAATAAGACATTCGAAACAAAGTGTGTGGAGGGGAAGTGAAAATGTGCTTCAAGAATGCATTTGAACTCAAAACGCCTGTCGGCTTAAAATAGACGGCTATAGAAATAGATGGATACACACACACCCCCTCATGGTTACCGCAAACCAAAAAAAACCAACAAACCAAAACAGCAAACGAAAAGGAAAGAGATCAAGAGAGGAAAGGAAGAGAAGAACTACAAGAGTGGCCAAAAAACAATGACCGAGTGCATACCTATCAATAAGTAATTTAAATGTAAATGGACTAAAGCACCAATCAAAAGGCAAGGTGGCAGCGTGGGTAAAAAAATGGGACCTATCTGTATGCTGCTTATGAGACTCACTTCAGGTTGAAAGACACAAAGGGAAGGGATGGAAAAGATACTCTCCCCAAACAGAAATGAAAGCTGGGGTAGCAATACTCAGACTTTAGAACAAAGAGTGTAAAAAGAGACAAGGTCATTACATAATGAGACGGGTCAATACAGGAGGCTATGACAATTGTAAGTGTCTGGACCCCCAAGTATATAAAGCAAAAATTAATGGACATAAAGGCTGAAATTAACAACAATACAACAGTAGTTGGGGACTTTAATGGATAGATAATCCAGACAGAAAATTAGTAAGGAAATACTGGCCTTAAATGCCACATTAGACCAGATGGACTTTTAGAACATTTTATACCAAAACTAGATTACACATTATGCTCAAATACACATAGAATGTTTTCCAGGAAGCAAACCTCAATAAATTCAAGATTGAAATCATATCAAGCACCTTGACTGACTGTAATGGGATGAAACTAGAAATCTACAACAGGAAGCAATTTGGAAAAATACAAACAACATGGAGATTAAACATCCAAAGGATCAAAGAGGAAATCAAAACTATTTTGAGACAAATGAAACTGAAAACACAACTTTTCAAAACTTATGAGATAAAGCAAAAGCATTTCTAGGAGGAAAGTTCATAGCTCTACAGGCCTACCTTAGGAAGCAGGAAAAAATTTCCCAATAAACAATGTAACTTTATACCTAAAGGAACTAGAAAAAAGGACGAATGCCACCCAGAGTAGGAAGAAGGAAACAAAGATCAGAGTGGGAAAAAAAACCCGACTAAAAAAAAATAGAAAAGATCAGTGAAACCAAGCTGGTTCTTTGAAAATTGACAAACTTCTAGCAAGACATCAAGAAAAAAGAGTCCAAATAAATGAAATCAGAAAGGAAAGGTTACAATGGATGCTACAGGAATACAAAGGATCATTAATACTGTGAACAATTATATATGCTGATAAATTCAAGAAACACAAAACCTTCCAAGACTAAACCAGAAAGAGAAAATCTAGATGCACTTATTACTAGCAGTGAGACTGAAGCAGTAATCAAAAAACTCCAAAATAAAGCCCAGGACCAGATGCCTTCACTGGTGCATTCTACCAAACATTTAAACGAGATTTAATACTTATCCTTAAATTATTCCCAAAAGCTGTAAGGTCAGCATTACCCTGATACCAAAATCAGACAGACACTACGAAAAAAGAGAATTTATAGGCCAACATCCTTGACTAACATATATGCAGACATTCTCAACAGAATACTAGCAGGTTGAATACAACAATACATTAAAAGCATTACACATCGTGATAAAATGGGGTTCATTCCAGGGATGCGAGGGTGGGTCGACTTCCACAAAACAATTACTGTGACTCATCACATCAACAAAACCAAGGACAAAAATCATATCTCAATAGATGCGGAAAAAGCATTTGATAAAATTCAACATCCCTTTATGATAAAAACTCTCAACAGAGTAGGTATAGAAGGAACTTACCTCAAAATGATAAAGGCTGGATATGATGAGCCCACAGCTAACTTCAGACTCGATGGTAAAAGCAGAAAGTTTGTCCTTTAAGATCTGGAACAAGACAAGAATGCTCATTCTCACCACTATTCTAAAACAAATTACTCAGTATGGAGCGTGTACAGTTGCGTGATGGATCAGTGCCCTCCTTCGTGCAAGCTTTGCTTGAGTTTTTGTAGGGGGCTTTAAACATCTGGCATGCCGAATACCAATAGCCTGACAATGATACATATTGAACAGATTAGAATAACAAAAAGGAAAACAATTTGCTGCCCAGACGGTAAAACTGCTCTGAGCCCAGTTGGGAGCCAGCTGAAAATATCAAGAGAATTTCGATCCTAACCAGCCAGCGATGCTCAAGGCAAAACTGGAATGCCCCTTAAGAGAGTTTGCAAGTTGAAGGAGTTTAGTTGTTTCTGATCCTACCTGGGAAGAGTTATCTATCCAGGTACAGCAGGAGGTATTGGCTGTGCCACCAGCTTCTCCCTGGGCTGCAAGCAAATAATCCAGCAATCCTGGTGTGAGGCTACTGGAGCTAGAGCTGGGGGGTCTAAAGATGTTTGCTGAGCCCTGCTGGCTCTCGCGGCTGGATGGGCTGTTTGTTAATGGGTCTGGTTAGATTTCACATCATCACATCTAACTGAGCCAAAGCCAGCTAGTGTTGGAATTTAAAAGGTACCATTACGTCCACAAGAGCACCAGAGTCATATGTTCACATTTACAAAGAGGCATAGTAATCTGTTTACCACACAACTCACTATTTGTGAACTCTGTAATGGTTAATAGGACAAAATCTTTATGAACAAATACTAATATGTAGCCGATTACACCAATTGAGCAAGCAGGTCTTTCAAATTTAAGGGAAAAGACCAATAGCCCGAATTTCAAAGTATACATCTCAGTGTTAATTTGTTTTCACCTAAATGTTTCCTTGTGCTGGGAAAGAGATTTTAAATATCCTTTCCCCTCCAATACATCATTGTATTTTTAAAGAAAAGGGAACAATTCAATTTCTTCACCATTTTTTCTTTTTCCTTTTCTCTTTTGCCCAAACTCATGAATCTGGTATAATATTCCAGGAAGCCATGTCTCTGGTTGAAACACTTCCTGGATCAGTGACTGAGGGGTTAAGACCGGCTGCCAGGGAAGTGAAACTGTCCCTTCATTGTCAAATAACGGTTTGGTCTTTTCCATTGAATTAAAATTTCTCAACAAACATGACCAGGTCTCATTCTTTCCTGTTGTGGGCACGAGTTCCACTTGCTGGGTGATATTTGAAAAAGGACTTTCCCTTCTGTCTCCGAGAAAACCAAATCCATATTCTAACTCCAATAATACAATTTATAGAATCATTAACTTTAAAACTCTTAATGTTATTGTACTAATAGTTATTTAGGCTTATTCTCTCTCACACATCACTCAAAATGCATTCCAGTCTTTAAACAGTGCCACGAGGTAGATACAAGGAACTCAGAGAGGGAGGGAGTCTTCAAAACACTGACCTCTATCCAACATAATCAGCCCGGCGAGTGAGAAAAGTGACTTAAGCCGCAGACTGACTATTACAAGGATATTACTCCTTTCTAAAGGGAATTTTCTTTTCAGTTTAAGGTTTCCAAGTAAAGGACAACACACATTCATAAAGATTGTATATAACAGTTTTTCTGTCAATTTTTGCCTTACCTTCTTGCTCTAAATCACCTCAATTAAGATGTGGGTCTTTTTCACTTGAAAAACTGATCGATATCATTGTAAGGGGTTAAAAATCCTCCTAGCAAGATAAAAGGAATGATTCATATTTACCTAGTTTACAAATTTACCCTTTGTAAACTAGCAGCACTTCATTCTACTGGGACATGCCAACCTGGCTTCATTGGTCAGAAACAGGAAAATGCACTTAGGTCCAAAACAGCTCCTTGTACAAAGGATATGTATGAGGCTACAATTTTTCCTCAATAACTGATTATTTCCCTATTAGGTGGTAGATGAAATTACTGGAATGTCTACTTTGATAGTAGGCAGAGCGTGCTGAATAGTGAGTGCTGTTTCCTGCCCTAGTGGCTTTACAAAGGGGGTTTTACAAAATCAGCAGTTAAGTTTCGGTCAAGAAATTACTAGCAGGAATGACTGTGGATTCACTTTTACCAAAGGTAGAGGCAAACATCAGATGACGAATCCAGCATTCTAGCATGTTCCCTGAGGAAGCTAAGGTTTTAGAGTATTGTACCATAATATTCTATGTCAAGGTTTCCCACTTAACAAGGGTTAAGACAGTGAAAACTAGGAAGCACTGTATAGTTGAGGGTTAATGACATGAAATAACTAGAAAATACAATCTACAACACAGGTAAGGTGACCAGCTCGTCACACGAAATTAAAACCACTAACATACCCAGGAGTATAACCATTATAATAATGAAATACGCATAAGACTTACGCACAGCAGGAGCTGACTTGACTGGCCTGGTCCTGAGTCTTGGGAAAGGTCATCTGTTCACGCACCATCTGCTTTTGGTCCAAGTGGTTGTCTGCTCGCGATAACTTTAACTGGAGGTGTCCTACAGGCTGGGACGTTCAATCAGGTGAATGAGGTGGAAGTGTGAGAGCCTTTTAAAATGAGAAACACGAATTCATGGGTTAATACCTATTACCTTTGCAGGGATTAGTCAGCAACACCTGGTACGTTTCCTGCCCGTGAGACTAGAGAGAGTCCAAGTGTTTTGCAATGAGTCATAAGGTCTCCTTACAGCAGGTTCATGCATTCCCTGATCTAGCCTCACAGGTCTTCCAAAAATGATTTTAAAAATGGACAGTCTGTGTTTATGGAAGGGAACAAGTCTTAAGGAATCCAAGGGAGGGGCTTAAGGCTGAGGCAGATTAAAAAATTCAACAGGTTTCCCCAATTGAATTGTGACTACCTCATCGATTCTATAAAACCAGAGGACTGGGGATAAGTGCAATACAAATGCTGTGACGTCGGCTGAGTTTTGCGTACCTGGTGTAGAATCTGGCCTGTAGAGAGCGTTCCCCCTTCCTGTGGAGCTCTGTGATTTTCCAAGCAGGAGCAAAATCCTCTCGAAGTATTTTAGTGAGTGCTGCGGCTGTAGCCGGTTGGCCTGCGGATGCTTTTCACCCAATGAGAAAACATAAGTCGCCACTGGTATGTTTTTGTCCTTGAGAAGGGCAATTGGATTAAAATCCACTTTCCAGACCTCAGAATTTTAGCATGTCAAATAGGCCTAATTAGTTTCATTTCTCCCTTTTGTAAAGAGAGATTCCCTCATTTTAGTTATCCATTTATTATTCATTTAATCATCCCGTTAAAGATTCACAAGTAATTACAGAAAGTTAAATGGTTAGAAGCAAAATTTAGCTTTCAATATTAAGGTTTGATTTACCCAAGCAATCTTAAGGAATCCTAACAAACACCAAATCCTTACTTTCCTTTTATAATTTTTTACCAAGAGCGTACCATTAATATAGGAAAAGTTGTCCTTTTTAACAGAAACGGAACCCAAATTCCAATTCTGTGTCAGTGTACTTCCAAAATCAAAGAAAGTTAAACCGTCTCGGTCCTGGCCAGCTTGACCATACAGAGGGTTTCCACAAGCTGCCTTCAACTTCCATAAGCACCTCAGCTTTTGTTTTTTCCTTATTTTAGTACGGTCATTTTACTCTGGACAAATTATTCTTTTCCTTCAACAAAATGTAGTTCCATTCCTTGTAACTTCTTTTACCAAGCACGCATCTTTTTTTTCACATACAGTCATTTTAAGTCAGTGTAATGTCCTAATCAGGCTTTGTCACAAGTATCTGATCGTAATAGACTTTAAGGTCTTTAGTAATCAAAGAATTTTTGAAAATGCCAAAATTTCACCTAAAACTCTTACTCTATTTATCTCATTTGTTTTTAGCAATTAATTTTGGATTACTTCCTAAAGGCTTCATAAGACCTCAAAACAATTAGCCATTATACTAAAGACATGCCTGTTTTAATTAAACCAACGACTTTAAGCTACTCTCTTTATTCACTGACACTGATCCTAGATCATATGCACCTGAAAGGCATTTAGGTTAGTGTGTTATTTTCTAATTCATAGAAGCGCTCATTTGTTTTAAGCCACTTGAATAAGTTCCTTTAAAGCCCAGTTCTGAAATTACAGTTCAAGCTTGGCAATACCAACCAGTGGTAGAAATATACCATATCTACAACATACACATGTAGGCATATGTGCATAAACATGCACACAAACACAGAAATCTTGTTACTTTCATTTTTTAAAACACTAGCTTTTGTATCCCAGGCACAATAATACAAAACAAAAACAAAACAGGATCCAATTTATGTTTTTAGCAGATGGACTAAGTTAAATGTTTTGCTCAGATGGCCAAAGTTTTTGCATACTGTGAGAATTCCATTAAAACAGTTTTTAAAATCAGAGAATACATTTCATTTTCTGAGAGTTTTGAGATTTAGGGTGGACTTATCGATAAACACAAATTGGAAAAAAAAAAAAGGGAAGTAAATGTGCATGATAAAGTTGGAAAGCTCAGAAAGCAAAGAGGGCTTGAATTTAAAGGGAGCAGACTTACTTCCCCAGAGGGAGGGAAGAGGGCGTCGGAGCCTGAGCACAAATGGCTGCTGCCTGCACCTCCCCTCTGCCTCCCAGAGACATAGAAGGTGGTGAGAGGGAAAAAGAAGCCTCAAGAGCCACTTAAAATATACATACCATCCGGTTTGTTTTACCTTAGAGCTCTGTCCTGATTTGCCGGCTTCATGCATTCTGATTGGTTTTTGTGGAGTAAAGAAGCAAATGAGGAAGTAGCTCTGCAGCTCTGATTGGATGGAGAGGTCTCAGCCTGTTGGTTGAAATACAGTTCCAGGAACTCCTCCATAAGGGTCAGCTCAGCAGGCAGGAGCACGTGCGAGGCTTGGCAGTCCAGCTTGTGGCTTTTCACCGAAATGCAGTCCGTGGGAGAGGACTCTGCAAACAACGGCTGCTGGACTCAGGTTATGAGTTTGGGCTGATTAACCGCAAGAGGCCCTTAGCAGGCATTTTCTTGCTTAGGGTAGACAACATGCAGAGAGGGCCAACAGACACGTGAAAAGATGCTCACCATCTCCAATCGTCAGGGAAATGCGAGTCAAAACCACAACTACCCCATACCACTCAGCATGGCTGTTCTCAAGAGTCAGCAAATAACAAGTGCTGATGAGGAAGTGGAGAAAAGGGAACCCTTGTGCACTGTCGGTGAGACTGCCAACTGATGCAGCCGCAGTGGAAGGCAGTATGGCAATTCCTCAAAAAACTAGCAATATTCCTACCACACTACCCAGCAATTCCACTTCCGGGTATTTACCCAAGGAACATGAAAACACTAATTTGAAAAGAAATGCACCCCTGTGTCCACTGCAGCATTATTTACGGTAGTCAAGCTATGGAAGCAACCTAGATGTCCATCAACAGACAAATGGATAAGGATGATGTTGTATATACACAATGGAATGTTACTCAGAAATAAAAAAGAATAAAATCTTGCCATTTGTGACAACATGGATCCACCCGGAGAGTATTATGCCAAGTGAAATAAGACGAAAAAGACAAAGACTATATGGTTTCACTTGCATATGGGACCTAAAACAAACCAACCAAAACAGACTCATATAAAGAGATCGAACTGATGCCTGCAGAAGGGAGAGTGATGGGGAGATACAGGTGGAAAAGGTGAAGGAGAAACACAGTCAATGACGCTGATCACTTTGCATAGTGACAATAATACTGATCACTTTGCGTGGTGGCAGATGATTGCTAGGCTCAGTGTGATCGCATCATAAGGTACACGAATGTCAAAGCACCATGTTGTACACCTGAAACTTATACTATTGCATACCAGCTATACTTAAACTTTTAAAAAAGCTCCCTCGGTTTTTTGTTGCACAAATGTAGATGCTGTTTCTTCACCTAAGTAATAAGATTTTTAGATTGTTTTGTTGTTTTGGACATTAACAACTGTCCAGTGCCAGTAATGATCTGTTCTAAAAGATGCTACTTTAGGTGTGAATCTATTCGTGGAATCAAGAGTTACTTTCTTTGAAATATGTGGAGTTCCTCAGACTGATGGCCATAAATACCATGTGTTAAATAGTCTCTTAAAAACAAAAACAATAAAAGCTACTTTTTCTATAGAAAAACCTGGCCCTACAGGCTGTCTGATTGCTACATATCTTTACAGGATAACCCATAATAGAATGAGCCTTACATAACATAGTGTCACCCTTTTTAAATTGATGAGAAATATGATGATTGAAATGTGTCGATGTAGACAGACAGCACTGAACTGGGTTTTACATTCTGGTTTTAGAGAGATCTGTTCTCTCAGTCTGAACGCCTCTGCTAGCTAACAGGACGATAATGTATGGACAGATTAGGGCACACTTACAGTGAAACCGGCATATCTAAGAACGGAATGCCTGAAATGCCCTGGGAATTGTTTTTTCTCTCTAGCAGTTGGATATAAGGAACTATAGGTAACAGTTACAAGTTAATACTTTTTTAAAACACTTTTTTTTTTTAAACCATTCCTCTAGGTTAGCTGATTTTCAATACAGGTTGAAATTGATTTCAGCATTTATTAAAAGGGCAACTAAACCTATCTTGCAGAGGGTCAGACTTATCTAACTGGAGGAGAAATGTCTGTTAAATACCTCTCCTCTTTCTCTGGGTCAAGCCCATGTCATTTTGTGCCCCAATGATAGAAAATATAGTTTGTTTGCAATAGAGATGGGTGTTTAAGACATCCAAAACTCTACAGCGGATATATAAATTATGTTAACTTAATGTCTACATATCCTTTACCACAATTCTATTGTCATATTTTAAGTGCTATTTATTTATAATTTCATCTTTACTAGTAATTTATTTCGGATCTTTTCTTTTTCATCCAAAATAACCATTAATGCACTTGATAAGTTTCTATTAAGTTCTAAAGTATTTAGACACAATCCAAATCGTTTTTTTTTTCCCTTCTTCCTGCCCAATTGTCTAAGATGAAATGCTATAGTACTTTAATTTGGTCAGTGCTACAAGTGAAGAAAACTCATGAAAGCTGAGTTGATCTGAGCCACCTACCACAACCCACAACAAACCTCTTCTGGGAAAGACAACATGACGTTTTTAAAGGATTCTAATAAACATCTTTCCTGAATACTTTCGCTTTCTCGCCCCCACCTCCGGTGTCCTCACCGCAGCTTCCATTCACTTGTGTAATTTTTCTACTTAGCCACACCCATAATTATCAGTTTATGCCTCTATTATTTGTGAGTGTTTAGAGTATTTATACCTGTGTGGCGAGTAATTCGTGATGCGCTGTTGTTAAGCATTGACGCTAGGGGTTGTCTCTCTCCGAGGTTGAGACTGTCTGGCAGAGTACGTGAATACATGTGTGATGAGTGTGAACATGAAGGATTATGTGAAGATGCTCATACATATTGGTACAGCTCACAGGGGGCCTGAGAATGTTGACCACCTTTCCCTTCTGTATTTGGAAAGCAACAGTCTTCTTCGCTTCATTCGCCCTGCCTCTAGCTGACTTCGACAGTGCCGAGTGTCGCTGGGAGAGAGAGGTGGGAGACATTAGGTCAGGAATAATGCTAAACCGGTGACTTAGCTCTGGGCTGGTGGATGTGCTCTTCAGTGGACCCACTGACATATCAGAACATAGCCAAGACCTGAGCAGATAGGCAAATAAACACACACTGAGAAGAGCCATGTCACAGAGACCCGGAGTCGAGACCCTCCCTGTGTTGTAGTTACTTTCTCTTGGGCTTGGAGTAAACAGAATAACGAGTGATTCTGCCCGTATGAGGTAATCAAAGCGTTCTTCTGACAGATGTGAGTGGGACTTCCTGTGGCGGTTCGTTCTTAGGTTGAAAGACCCGTTATGAAAGATTAAGAAAAAAATCCATTATTATTACTGATCGGGTTGACAGGTGAGGACGGGTATAAGCAAGCAGCAGTACTTGCAAGTAAAAGGGCCTGTCATAAGCATGCCATGAGCTTCGGGGTATGCTCGGTACATACCAGGCGGGCGGGAGGCGAGGCCGTGTCCCCTTCTCTCTCCTGCAGCTTCCACGTAGTGCACAGCGCGGAGAAGGCAGGCACCAGAGCGCATGTCTTCCTCAGCACTGCCAGCCCCAGCAGCATCTGGCTTGAGTGACATGAATGAATGAGTGCTCGCCAAGGCCTATGACTCCCTCAGGTTTTGGAGAAACCCTCCAACGGTCTCTGATACCTGCTCCCACTCCCCGTCAGCTGGCTGGCAAGAAAGTGGTTAAGAGGAAACGGCCCTAAGCTTCCAAGCCAGGGCAGTGGCAGACACGCACCAGGGACCGATGGCGGTATATGGCTCTTTGCTCTCCGCCTGGTCCCACACTGACTGCAAGGAGATGCCTGTCAGGGCAGCATTAAAGATTCTCGAAAGTTTCTGAAGCGGGCTGCCTGGGGTGGCCCTTAAATCTCCACAGCTGGTGTGGTCAGTTTGCACGGAATGTCGCCCAGAGCTCGCTGTCTGCCTGTTCAGCATCACGCTGGGACAGCTCCCCTGGGCTTTCCCGACTTAAATCACTAACCATCCTACCAGATTCCCTCGATTTTCATTGAGTGAGGCAAGCTGCAAGAACACCAAAGATGGACAGGAAAGCTTGGTCTCCATTGAGCAGCAGTTAAGACCCATACTTTTAAAGAAAAAAGGCTGCAGTGATTCCTTCAGTGCGTTGAATTATTTGTCTTCTGCGATCTAAAGAACACTCCTGTGAACCAACGAGAGAAGCAGCAGTTAAATCCCCAGCGCGATAAAAATGTCTGGGCGTCATTTGCAATCACACGTCATTTCTGTGCCAGTTGCTTTCAATTCCAGAGAACAGCAGCGTCCTCCCCAAAAGAGGATGATTTTAAAGGAGGATTTCCCAACAAATCCTGCGGGGTGGGGAGAGGCGGTGGGGATTTGATTTCTCCAGCCTCTGAGCTCTTTGCTCAGTGTTAAATTTTAAGCACAGAGATCAGGGGAGGAGGAGACGAGACAGCAGTGTAGAGTATGTAGAACAGCTAAAAGACATTAGCGAGTATTCAAATTTTGAGCTGTGTAAATATCAAACATCGGCTTCCAGCCTTTTGAGTTATTAGAGCGGAGAGTTAAGGAAGAAAGGGAGATTTTGTGAATAAAATGCCTTTCCAAAAAAGCTGCATGAGGCTTTTTTCCATGATTTCTTAAAAAGAGCAATTTTCTATCTTCTGAAATGACTCATTAGACACCTGGTTTTATCTTGAATTGTACAACCTTGTTTCTTAATAAAAGTGATACATTTCTCACAGGTGTTTGCAATCACCACTACTTTTCGGAGCTTGTGTGTGGTTTCAAAAGCTCTCCAACTTTTGCCTTATGTGGTGGTGGTGGTGCATTTTATGACAAATGGCCGTGAGCGACCTCTCTTCTAAGGCCCAGCAGCTGGGTCAGCCATAACCGGGTCTCTTTCTGCTTCGGAAATTTACAGAGCACCAGCCTCCTTTGGGAGGTTGGTTCCCAGCAGTAAGTTTCTGTAGCAAATCTCTCGAACCCTTTAAAGGCCTTAATAGAAACACACTGATTTCTGTAATGCTGCGAGGTCCGCTCTCTTTGTCTTCAATCTGCTGCTTTAAGTCAATTAACACGAAAGCAGCTTTCAAAAACAGTTTACCATACAGTCTTTTCAATCAACCATATTATTCAGCAGCCTGTGGGTATGGAACATTAACAGGAAAAGAGAAAAAGATTCTGCACTTGATAGAGCGTAAGTAACATTCATCTCTTTGAAAACCGCACTGGACTTCATCGGACAGGGCTTGGCGTGTGACAGTCCGGAGCCTGCAGCTGCACTGTGCGCTGGTCTCAGCCTCCTCCGAACCCGTTCACTCTGAAATTCGTGTAGTGTGTATGGGGTGATGAACTCTAAAATGTTACGAAGCACCGTGCCTAAAAAAAAAAAGGAAAGAACTCTTGGGGAGACTAAATCTCGGTTAAATTCAGTTATTCAGTGAATTGTGTAATCTCAGCAGAGGAGTGGTTTTCGGCACGGTGCCCTGTGATCCCGGTGCTGGCTGCAAAGCAAAGGTGGACAGCAGCCGTCTTGGCCCGAGCCGGAGCTGGCCCTCGCTCGTAAGGGCTCACACACGCGGGTGGATGTCCGCCAAGATCCAATCTCTTTGAGCCTGTCTTCCGTTCAGTGCGCGAGCCCTGATCAGAAATGAGTACGGATAAGTGAATTGAATGGGCATTAGTGTTGAAAGCCCTCTTTAAAAGAGAAAAAAAAAGCACATCTGGCTATGCAAGTATGTGTTAACAGTCGAGCCTTTTCAGTTATTTATTTTTTTTATCGGCAAATTAACGTAATAAAATCATCCCATCATTAAAATTAAGTTATGTTCGTGTCTGATTGTTTCTTAATCAGCACTTCAAAGATTTAGCATCTGGCTTCATTACTGCATGTGACTTCGTGGTGCACAGATGTGTTCTAAAGCTATGGGATGTTATAACGATAGCTGTGGCGTTTTACTGCTTCCTAGCATAGCTTCAGATGAAGACTGCCTGAGCACAGTCTCCTCACGAAGGCTACACATCTGTATCAATTGCCCACAATCTTTAACAGTGTCAAGATAAGTGCTTTCACTCCAGCAGTTAAGCAGAGTTACATAGTGGAACAGTAAACATATTTACCATGTGTGAAACACTTGGCTTGACTTATATGTTCACTTAGTTAATCCTTATGACAAATCGAAGTGAGAAAATTATCTCACGGGTCAGAAAACTGAGGCACAGAGGAGCTAACTTGCCTCAGTGAGTCAAATGCATTGTAAGTGGGATCTGAACCCACGGAGACTGATTCCAGATCCTACATTCTCTTGATCACTGCACTATGCTACCTCTAAAATCTCAGTAAGAGACTATACAACCTTCCTTGGCCCTGTCTCCCAGTTGGAGTAGCTCTCCGTATGCAAAATGTCAATGACTAGTCTCAAATTTGTTTATCATTACATTAGCATGTGTCTTTGACTTCATATCCTATTTGTACCTTTCCTCTAAGAGCTTATGATCTGTAGCACAGTACAAAACAAGAAGAAAATAAAATCCAGAAAATAGCCAAACAGGACTCTGGAGGGCTGGTTCTTCAACGCGCACATCAGAATGTACTCATTCTTCCTGGTATCCTAAGCACACGACTCAGGTTAATAATGAACAATATCAAATATGCAGCACAGATACTTAGGTAATCAAATCTCAAAGCCTTTATCAACGATTTGCTTCGGTAGTTGTGCTCGGCAGAATGGTTAATGTATGCGTTAACTGTTCTTTTAGTTTCTCCACATTCTGTCTCGGAAAGCATTTAAATTCTGTCATCTCTATCTGAATAAATACCGTTCTTGAATTACACTTTGATAAGGAACCCACAACCATTATACAAAGACCACACCAAGAGCTACCCTTTTCGATGATTCAGTATTCTTGGGCACAAATGGAGTTTAATGCATCATCCATTATGCACCGGATTGCCTGGTAGCCCCCTTTCAAGCAAGAATCAATGTTACAGTATTGCTGAAACTTTAGTTCTAGAAAACATTTGTCTCTGCAGATTTTCATATGTGATGTCAGAAAATGAAAATGTAACTGTCATTCCTTTGATACGGATTTTATCAGGCTAGGTTTAACTGCGTGCAATAGAAACTCAAACTATAGTAACTTAACCTAACGGTTTATTTTTCACAAGGTAGGCAGACTGGGGCTGGTTCAGCCCTTGAAGTCATCAGGGAAGGGAAGTGAAGGCTGCTATCAAGCGACACACCTGCAAAAGGCAGTGTGCCTGCCCACTATCACCGGAGAAGCGACTGTGTGGCTTCTGCTTCATTTCTGCCTTCCACATCACATGGGCACATGTCATTAGAGGCATCTATCCCAGAACACCGCTGGTGAAGATTCTGGGAATGTCGGTTCCAAAGCTCCCAAACAACTCGAACATTCAACAATACTTAATCTCCGAACAAACAACTTGAGGATTCTAATATAATTCTGTGACCAAATATCCAGACCCTTCTGCAGTGTGGTCTCTGACCCTGCTCTAGTGACGAGGTTGTTTGAGAGCTTAAACTCTGTCTACCGGACGGACTACATTCCCTGTCTCACCACATTTGTCTCACTAGCTTATGTCGCAGACTGCGAAGGGAACGGAGGCCGTGGCCCCTGCTTCGTGACGCCCTGTTCCCTGCTGACAACGTCTTATGACTTTAACTGTCGGCCATGTCCAGTGACTCTGCCTGCTGACCAGGCGTCAGCTGACGCCTGCAAGTCCAGGTGCCCGCACCAATCGGAAGACAAATGACCTACGACGAATGGCGGGTCTTCCCGGCGCCCCGCCCCGCCGGCCATCCGCTGCCTGCAACTCTCGCTTTTAAAACCCTCGCCGTCCTTTTGCCTCCTCAGAGCATGTTTTCGATTCACGCTGAAGGTGCGGTCCCCAATCTGCACATCATAACAGAATGAAACTCTTAATCCCTCAGAAGAGTCCTGGGACGTTTTGTTTACGGAGTAAAGCAGCATGCTTCTGCCTAATGACGATGGGCCAATTCCTCACACAGAAACCAGCTATCGTCCTTTTCCTTAAATCACCACTTCCACCTCTAGTTCAGTTACATTTTACCTAGATCCTTTTTTTTTTTTTTCTGGCTGCCACTTAAGCATCCCGTTCTTACTTATCGGTAACTGGTTCAGACCAACTTGAGAGAGACAGAGTTGGCCCGGCTTACTGTCTCTGCCACCTTCCTCAAACACCACCGCTTAGACGCACACATGTGAAAACTTACACATTTGCAGTGTTTCTGGTATAAACCCTGAAGGCTACATTTTTTTCCTTTTCTTTTGAAGGCTCCCCAGGCTGCCCCTGCCCCCACTCTCTTTCTTTCGTGGGCCAATTTTAAATGTGTTAAATCTTGGAAAAGGTGTCATCAAAAGGAGAAAAACAGGTGGGAAAGAAAGAGGTGAAAACACTCTTTGACAGTTCACTTCTGTTTTGCAGCTGTGAGAACTGCAGATTCGAATTGTGTTACCTACCAAGCTAATTAATGCTTTAAAAAAACAAACAAACAAACAAACAAACAAAACCCCCTACATCTCCTTCCTTCAGTGTCAACAGCCAATTACAATCTTTCTTCACCCAAGGTGTAACAACGCAGATTTAGCAAGGGAGAAAGCAGTCAGGTTGACATGATTAGCAATTCACTCCTTTCTTAATCCTGTGATCACATGGTATGCAGTGGTTTACAATAACGTACACGCACGTTTGCTAGCAAACGGCCCCATAAAGGCCGTGTGTAAATTCCTCATCCTGTCGTGTCTACCTTTGGCACAGAAGCACGTGTCTTCCTGCAGGAGACATGGGATGAGTCAGGACTGACTCCTTAAAGAGCTGCTTCCTCATCCATTAACCACTGCAGAGGTGATTCGTTATGTGAAGTGGCGCTTACTTGGTAGAATATATGATCAAGACTGCATTTAAGGGCGACAGAAAGAGGACCGTGACAGAAGGTATTTCACCAGTGCTAAGATTAGCCCTCTGCTGTCATGCGGTGGCAGACAAAAGGTTTCTTGCTCTATGAGGATCAAATATTCACTGATATGATCTGAGTTTTTCCCCCTAACATCTTGGGGAAGTTCAACTTTGTGATCAGCGCTCAAATACCGCACTCCCCACCACCCCAGAGAGTGTGGGTGTAATGGGTATGAATTTTAGACCACAAACTGGATTGTGAAAGGAATGTCACATATAACTGAAGGAAAAGTTTGACTTAAAGTAGGGGTCCCCAACCCCGGGCCGTGAACGGGTACCAGGTCTGTGGCCTGTTAAGTACAGGGACGCCCAGCCAGAGGTGAGTGGTGGGCCAGCGAGCGAAGCTTCATCTGAATTTGCAGCCGCTCCCCAGCGCCAGCATCACCACCTCAGCTCCACCTCAGATCATCAGGCATTAGGTTCTCATAGGAGCACCGGTCCCTGGTGCGAAAAAGGTCGGGGACCGCTGATTTCAAGAACTGATTCCCATCCCCCATCTTCCAGGCTGATGGGGTGCTCAAGTTCTGTCTGTGCCAGCACTCCCACACCCGCTAGGGTCAGACAGAGATCCAAGAGGCTTATGTGATGTTTAGAAAATGCACTAGGGGTTCAGAATTTCTGTCCGTTCTTGGTTCTTGGTGACCCTGTGGCTCCAGTGCCTGCCCTGGAAACACTGTCTTGGCTTCCTCTTGGGTCTGTTACTCTTATCATTTCCCTTGGTCCAAACGCCTGGCTTATTTCTGGGTCCAGAGCACAGAGCGCCTTGAGACAGGGAATTAAAGCCAAGTAAAGGCTTACCAACGTTGCCATTTGCGACAACATGGATGGATCTTGAGAGGATTATTCTAAGTGAAATAAGTCAGACAGAAAAGGACAGCAACTGTATGCCTTCACTCGTATGTGGGTTATAAAACAAAAAGCAACAAATGAACGAACACACAGACAAAAAAATAAACTCATAGATTCAACAAAATGGTGAATCGTCCTTAATAAACCAAAAGGTAACTACCACGGATAATTTATGGAAGACACTTGGAGCTCAGCAATGCTTAGTGCCTTGTGCTCGACAATCTCTCACAGAGAGCGAATAAAAAGATATCTATTCCAAATCAAACAAAGACGTACACAATGCCGCATATACTGCATGTTGCGTTCACTTCATGTATCTAAGGCATAGGTTTCACAAACACACTACATCATGACAGCCTGCAGCCATTCAAAGGTTCTGGTGAAAAGTACATTATGTTTCTCTGCCATCTCCAGGACCCAGAATGCCCCTGGTGGATGTGGCTGGCATGGGAAGCCAACCACCTGTTCGGCAAGCAAGAATATATGATGATAAATGAAGCTTTAGAACACATGATCAATGACGAGTTATTGAAAACAGGCTATAAAAGTTCAGTGTCCTTACTTTTTAAGTGCATCCTAATTGTTCGTTGAGTATCATAATTCGCAAGCCCTGTGCTAAACGTACAAATATCAAGCTGAAAATACTTGGTACTGATTTCAAAGCACTTACAGTCTAATGTGATAATCATACCCATTGGTGATTCCACCACCCAAAGATGACTACTGAAAAATACTGAAAAATTCCAGTCTTCTCTATGCCTACAAACCATATACCAGAATTAGGATCACGATAGATAGATATGCAGGTCTATGTTCTGTTTTATTTACTTAACATTGTTTTGCATGCCCTTCTTAAATTCTTTGAAAACATGACTTTTAATGACTTTGTGACATTCAATTACGTTCCCTAATTGTTCGTACAAATTCACTACTGTTGAACATTTAGCATTTAATGTTTCCAAACTTATTTTATTATAAGTAGTGATACGTGAACATCCTTGTATATCAATCTGTCTGCACTGCTCAGTTTTCTTTCTTAGAATGCGTCCTGAGAAGTAGATTTATTGGCCCATAGGCTATGAACAGTTTTAGATTCTTAAAGATATATGACTCATTTTTGTAAACTATACTTCACATAATTCATTAGGAAACGATTTTTAAAAATCCATTAGACAATTTTTAAAATTTATTAGGCAAACTACTAAGCATCAGGTGTGGTGCTATGGCACTAGGAATACACTGGCAAGCAAAAATCAACAGGGCCTCTACCTTTTTTTATTTTTATTTATTTTATTTTTCATTTTTTTAGGCGAGGCAACCCTTGGTTGACCTCACAGATTGTAAGGACCTTGTTAGCTTACAATCCCTTATTTTTTATTTTTTTTTATGCCTTTAGCACCTGGTCTTTTTAGGTGGTCTCCCATCCAAGTACTAACCAGGCCCAACCCTGCTTAGCTTCTGAGATCACACAGGATCAGGCTTGTTCAGGGTGGCATGGCCATAGATGTGCCTCTGTCTTTATAGAACTTGTAATTGACTGAAAAAGAATCTAGCTCTAGCCTAAAATCAGGACTCTGTAGATTTAATGTTAAATTTATGCAGAATTAAGAGCTTTGGGAAAGAACAAATAAGAGTAAAAGGAAAACCGACTCTCAGAATACCATTTATGCAAATAATTCTAACAAATGCTATTAAAATTTGCAAAGCGTTACAGCAGCTGTCAAATTACCCATAAATTATGCAATTACCCATAAATTATATGTTCAGTTAGTTAAAATTATGGAAGAATATTAGAAATTGGTATAACTACAAATGGTACACAGAGGGAAGAATAAAAAAATAACTTATTTCCATAATTTAAAAACAAAATTAATAATTCAAATGTCAAAGGAGTTGCCCATTTTTTTTTTCTCCTACAAGTTATCTAGGAAAAGATACCAAAAAATGCTAGGAGTGGGAAATTCATGAGGAAGAGTCTATTGGGAATTCCTCTATACTAATGCGATGGGTTGAGCTGACATGCATGGGTCCCCTTCCAATTCCTGTTCCAGCGGAAAGTGTAACAGGAAAGGGAGGAAGGAAGGGAAGATGAAAGGAGAAAAATTAAACTACAAACTAGAACATATTTTAATATATTGATAAAGGATTAATATCCAGCTTTTATAAAGAACCATCAAATCAATATGGAAGAGATAAACAACTGAATAGAACAACAGGCAAAAGAGATGTGAGCGGTATTTCACATAATAATAAAAAAAAACTACTCAATGGCTATGAGACACGAAGAATGCAGTCTCATTAATAACTTAGGAAATACACTCTAAAAAAGCAGTGATCATGTTACATTCATCAGCTAGGCCGACATGAAAAGTCAGAATATAGCAAGTGTGGACAAGGAGTGTGTCAACAGGAACTTGTTACACACTTCTCTGGAGTGTACATTGGTAGAACACCAACTTGGTAAATAATTTGGCATTATCGTTTACAACTGAAAATCAGTCTTTCTTGTGACCAGAAATTCCACCCCTGGCTATATTAGAGAAACTCTTATACCTGTGCTCCACAGACATACCCAAGACTATTCATAACAGTGCCACTTGCTCTACAAAATAAAATAAAATAAAATAATAAAGGAAAAGACCAAAACTGCCATTGACAAGAAAATGGAAAAATGGAAAAAGAATGAACTGTAGCTTCATCCGTCAGCAAAGATGAATCTCAAACACTATACCATTGAATGTAAAAGTAAATCTCAGAAGATGACCAACAGAGTGGATATCATTTTCATAAAGCTCAAAAACTATCAACATCAAAAAAAAAATGTACTATTAAAAAAACACAAGGTAACGGCAAACTGAAAATTCAGAACTATGTTTATCTCTGCCCTCCCAGGGCTTCCATCTTAATAGAGGGAAATACACAGTAAACAAGATCAGTAAAATAAGTGCTAGACGGTGAACCGTGCTCTGGAGACAGACGAAGCAGGGGAAAGGGGTGAGTAGGGTGGAGTGGGATGGGGGCTAGAGGGATTTTAAATAGGATGATTACAGAAGACCTGAGAGAGCGATGTGTGAGCAACGGCCTGGGCCGGGGAGGGAGGGAGCCATGTGGTTATCTGGGGGAAGAGTGTCCGGGTCCGAGTTACAGTGAAGGTATGTGCTCTCGTTGTAGCTTAATTCACACGTGCAGGTCACCTTATAAATGCTGGGTGCACTGGCACCAACCAACATCCTTCAACGTAAAGTCATCTTGCCTGTCTTGTTTTTATTTTTTTTTCCTGTCATCTCGCTTTCTGAATCATATATTAATTGGGGTTTTAAAGACCTATCCCAGGAACAAGCAAGTGGAGTGGAGTTGTTATTATTATTTAGGTAAAGGTAGTGGCCCAAGCAAAATCTTTATTTGGAGAATTACTATTAATAGGGAATTTTTCTGTAATTTCACAAATCAATTTCAGGAAAAATAGATTGTACCTCTATTCCTAAACTTGATGATCCAGTAAATATAAAATTTAAATATCCCATAGTGGCAATTAAGAATATTTTGACTTTAAAATAGGTGGAAAGCCCTATTTCTTATAGGAGTTACGGAATTAGAGGCATGCATTAGGATAATGCAATTTTCAAGAGAACCTTATAAACTACGGTGAAAATTAGATTTGGGGCTTTAGTGTCCCGGCTTCTGATTTAATATGCTGTGGAATTCACCTCATCAAATTGCTAAACTCATCTCTCGTGTGAACAACTGCCTGGGTTAATTAAAAACTTGGAGCTTTTCACATGTTAATAAATAAGAGAAAATATAAAACTGCAGACCTTCTCCTTTTTAAATACAAGCAAGCAGTATATGACCTTAGCTGAGCCATTTTGATTTGAGGGAGGCATTCTCATTAGTGGATCAAACCGCTCTCACTTTTCATAGCCCTTGTTCGGAAAAACTTGTTGCATATGCTTTTCTGAAACAGTGATGCCATAGAGTCTGTCTGGTGGTAGGCTGACTGTTAACATGAGCAACTGTTCTTCAGGTGTTGATTTCATCATCTTTGTAAACAACGTCCTTTGCTATCGCAAGGTTGAGATGGGGGTGTTTCCATTAATCAAGTACTTTAGGGAAGAGTTTCTTTTTTTTTTCACATGACCACTTTCCAAATATGTACGGAAGCAATAACATACAATCTTTGGCATTTGGAGACCTAAGTAGCGCATATTCAAATATGTAGCATCTTGCCAACACTGTCGTAAGAAGCCTTTGAGGGGTTTGATGTGGTTTGAGAGAAGAGGGTGAGGCAATTCTCTGGGTACCTCTTCTCCTCCAAGGGACTATGCTTGGGCCCCTGCACTGTGAGAAAACCATCTGGGAACAGAATTCTAGGAGTTGTTGTTATTTACTAGCTTCTAACCATAACCTGGTTTTCATTTTTTTGCCATTTCTTTTAGTTTTTGGTTTACTTGTCTTACTAAGGAGATAAATATTATGTATATATAAATATATTATAAACATATATGTGTCTATTACATAGAGAGGTATATATTGTTTTAGTGAGTTTTTCTTGCTCTATTCTCATTTTGTTTTCTATTTGTATTATTATCCTATTTTACAATTTGTCTATTTAATCTTTAGGCTTTCTGTTTTGTCTTTTTAAGATTTATTATTACATTTCTTAAAAATACTTCTTTAAAAATACTTCTTTTGAAATTTTAGTTTAAATGTGTTCTTTTAACATCTCAAATGTTTTCCATTTCACAAGTTCAATATGGACACTTCTTACACGATGCATCTCTTATTTACTTTTTTCCTTTTGAGTTTTGATTTTATTATAAAAGTTGATTTTTTGGTTTTGAAATTCTTGTTAAGCTTTTAAGTATCTGACTAATTCCATTTTTTATCTTTCTATTTTTAAATTATTTTATTTCTCACATTGTATGAATACAATAGAGTGAGCATGTAAATTATTATCTACACTAGAATGCTCTTGCAAGTGAAGGTAGTCCTGTTAAGAATTTTACTGGACAACAGGCATAAACTGGGACAACCCCGAGCAAACTGGAATGCATGATCACTGAACCCACAGGGGAACGTTCAGGTCTACCGCCCCGGCATTCCCAGACACCATAAAACACAGTGGTAGTGTTTCGGATTTTCCTAATGGATCCTTCATATCCTTCCAAACCTGTCTTTACCAAAAACACTTATAAAAAATAAAAATAACTATATGTGTTGAACATTTATCACTTGATAAGCACTTTACGTGGATGGTTCCTGGGGGGAAAGGGTGTGATCTTCCGATGATGCTTGATGTAGCCTCTTCAGTCAAACTGGATGGTATAGCTATCCACAGTCTGCCCTTCCCAGGCAATTTGGGTTTCTATGTGGTTAGCAACGGTGGTCTCTGATGCCCTTCCTGTTGGATTTGCAGCCAGCCTCGCCAACAGCGTGCTACCACACACGAGGGAAAGGTCAGAGGGAGGGCCTACTAGCCGTGACTTCTCAAAAGTCCTGGCTGACTTAGTGAAAAAACACATAATCGTGAGGCAGCAGTGCTGGAGGGGACCCTGGCAGTCTCTCCGCTTGCTCTCCATCTTCCTCTAATTCTGTATTCTTCCGTTTATTTGTGGTTTAACTCTTCTGCCTTGTCGACAAAGGAATTTCTTGGTATAAGCAGTGCTTTCCCCTCATCTTTCCAGGGACGTGGAAAAGATGACTAATACAAGTAAGGCTTCTTTTGACAATGGGAGAGTCATTTTTCTGTCGATACCTTCTCCGACGGCTGTGGGCCTCTTAGGTTGCTGGAACTTCAGTGGGGGCCTTTCTACCTCTCCAAACAGATGCTGGCTGCCCCTGAGGAAAAGCTGGTCTCTCAGAATAATTACCGCTACCATATTTTATTGAATCTAAGATGTTATACATTGAAATATACACCATTGGTTGATAGTCCACCAAGAAAGAAAAATGATACTGCCAGTGCAGCGATGGCACGCCATCAATATTTTTAATGTGCCCTGATTTTGAAGATATTAAAATGTGAAAAAATGTGACTCTTAGAATTGATAGAATACTTTTTCCCCCTTTAATTTTCCACCACTTGGTTATTAATGCTCTTCCAAGGCCCACCACAGGGTGTTGGAGACCTGAGGCTGGAGACTTGCCTGCTATTGTTCAATCTAATTCATTACATACCCTCCCCTCAGAGAGGTGAGTAAATTGCCTAAGGTCAGACTCCTAGCAAACGGCGGAATCAGGATCTTAACTCAGAAATTCAGGATCTTAACTCAGAAATTCAGACAGCAGTCTCACACAGTTAATCATTATATTATATTGCCTCCCTACACATATTTAGACAGGGCCTTTCACAAAATTCCCCCTTTTTTTTGGCGGGGGGGAGGGGGGACGTAGGGCAGGGATTATGATTTTTATATAATCTACATTGAAGGACATTTCAAGAAATGGCTTGTCAAACACAAGACTGTATTTATTGCCGTAAGGTGTCCAGAATGCAGCCCACACATGCACACAACGCCCCCTTTGGGAGGACTGGGAAAGAAATGTCTTGGAAGTCCCATTAATCAAGAAAAGCTGTACTGTTCCTGAGCCGTGATTTGACTTTATCCTAAGTCGCCATGAATCTTGCAACTGTGGAACTGATCACCTTTCCTTCTTTACTGTCACTACTCGGAAGCTTAGTTTTGTGACCTACCTCTAACAGTTAATTAGGGCTTGTACTTTATAGATTAAACATGGTCTTTTTTCCCTGTGCCCAATATCATTACTTTTTCATGTTTGTTTGTTTATCTTCTGATGGGATTAGATGTATCACTGTAAGCGTTCTCAAATTTTTTTGAAACAGAGTGGTATATCGTGTGTGTACTTTTAAAACTAGTGTTTTCTAGAAATTGAAATGTCTGGGTTAATATAGTAGCATATTAGCATCTACTTATCCTAACTTCCCATTCAATGAATTATGAAAGGCGCCTCCCACCTTGTAAAATCCAAAGAAAACAGTAACAACCAAAATAATGGGCATTAGAAATAAAATCTAAAGTTAAGTCCATATGCCAAGTCTCGGTATAGCCACTGAGCACAGAACCCTGGGGAGAGCAGAAAGAAAAGGTATCCTGGGCAGAGCAAAACATACGTTTTAAAAAATGTTAAAACTTTCAGTCACCTCTCACCTCTTCTCTCTCCTACCAGAATAGAGACAGCACACAGATTCCCCCTTATTGTAGAACCATTTTCTGGAAGGTTCTCCTTCCTTGACTTTCCTTCCGGGCTTTTAGATTAAGAATTTGACAGTGAGTAAGTGATCATATAAAAGAATTGGTAGTAGACACTAACACTGCTGAAAAACCCAGAGAGAAATCACATAATGACTGAATATAAAGCCGAAACAGCCCTTGAGGTACTTTGGGTAGAATCGGGGGTGTGTGTGTGTGTGTGTGTGTGTGTGTGTGTGTGTGAAGTTCTACAAACTCAGTCTATAATTCCTAATTAATTTTATAACTTGTGGGAATGGGAAAGGCGGGGAGAAATAAAAACATTTTAAATTCCATGATATATATCAGAGTAGGGAGAAATATACCTTCCAAATCACTACAAATGAAAAGAGCAAAATATATCGCAAAAAGATATAAACCAGTACATGAAACAGCTGTGTTTTACAGTCTCCAACTCACCACAAAATGTTAGACAAAAGGACAGGAATAGGACTGAACTCATCGGCATTAAAAAGAAATAAAATAGTTTTGTTCCACCATCGAAATGAAAGGCAGAGACTTGGACTGAGTTCAAGAAGAAGATCTAACTCTATTTCTTACAACAGTAAGACCAAAATCAAATTACACAGAAAGAATAAGATTAAAAGGATGAAATAAAATATATCAGGCAAACAAAAAAACTGATATTATCAAATGGAAGTTCAAAGCAAAAAGGATTCAATGAAGCAAAAAAGGACCTTTTTGTACTGAAACAAAGGGAAATCCATAATTATGTTATAATAGCCCTGAGCATTTATGAGCTTATTAACATCAAAATATATACAGCAAAAAAAAAAAAAACAAAAAAACATTTGATGTGTAAGATGCAAGACACAGAGACACAACCATAGTGAGATACTAAAATACCAATATCATCTATGACAGAGCAAGTTGATAAAGATAAGAAGATATATCCAGGTAGTTTAAAATAATTAATAAACTGAATTAGTAGATGCAGTAAAATTTTATACCGTAAACTTTCAGTTCCACTGATGAATTTTTTAAATTGAGCACGTGCCAAGGGATAAAGAACATTAATAAAGTTTATAAAATATACTTATTATATAAACCATATTTTTATTTCTTCATTATAACCCACCAAAACTCGAACTTATATATATATAAAAATACTCTTAAAATAACTGTTGGGCCGATAAAACCCCCAAACTATGATGATAAATCTTTTAGATTTGCTCTGTCCCGTATGGTAGCCACAAGTCACATGTGGTTATTTACATCTGACTTAATTAAAAGTAAAATTAAAAATTCAGCTCCTCACTCATACTAGCCACATTTTAAATACTCAGTAGCCACATGGAGCTAGTGGCCATATGGGACAATGTAGATATTTCTATGTATTTCCTTATCACAGAAAATGCCATTGGACAGCGTTGCTCTTAGAAAATAGAATTCATGATAACGAATGGAGACCTAATCATTAATATTGGATTCACATAACTCTCACAAAAAATAAAACACTAACATCCAGGATAAAAATGTAATGAAGATATGAACCAACAATTCACAAGAAGGAAATATTAATATTTAAAAAAAGCACGTGGAAAACATTAAAACTAATCAATAAAATAACATTTTTCAACTATCAAATTTTTAAGCATAAAAAATTATAATACACTTTATGCTAATGGACTGTGGCGAGATGTTCACTTGCAAACTGCTGAAGGCCAATAAATACTTGACAAAATCATTCTAGAAAGCACCTACCCAACTGTATAGAAATGGTTCTCAAACCTGGCTACTCAGTGGAATCACTCTGGGGACTTTTAAAAAACACAGTGCCTGAGCCTCCCAGACCCCCAGGCCCTCATTTAATTGGCTTGGGATGGAGCCTGGAGTTTTGTGATTTTTCAAGTTTATGGAGATTCTCATGTGCAGAACCAGATTGAGAATAATTTCAGGGTTCGGGTACAGAAGAAATCCCGAGTGTGGAACTGTCGGCGGGAGGGGGGTGGGGGTGGGCATCTGTGCCCACTGCCCACTACAGAGCTCTACCTGGCAGCCTGTTCACCCAGTTCCCGATATAGCCATGTGGTAGGAACTTGTCAAAGAAAGGACTCTGTAGGTATCAAGGCAGAGAGGGGCTGAGACAGACCCCAGGCCCCAGAATGGCACAAGGGAGCAGCTGGTTTATTGTGTGCTTTCATGAAAAGAACCAACGTTGGGTAAAAAAGGCTGGCATACCTGGAGTGGTCAGAATGCTGGGCGTGCAGCGGCAGCTACAGCCTCGGACCCAGGAGAGCAGGCAAGGCCCAAGACTTTCTCATTTAACGCAGGAACCAGACGCCCCCATCAGTCTTGAAACTCTGTTGCTCCCGGGCTGTTAGACGCAGTCCCAGGGAAAAAGCAAGAGAGGAGAAACAAGACTGATTACACTTGTCCTGAATTGACTGACAATAAGATTAAGTTTCTTTCACATTGGATTTGAGCTTAAAATTAAGAGTTTGTGAAAATTAAGAGTTGTGCATGAAGGATTCTTACTCACTACACATGCATTATCGAGCTTATTCATGGCAAGAATCCTGATGGGCACTGCAGTTCTAACCCTAGTTTTATAGATAATAGTGCTTTGATTCAGATAGAAGGTAACTTACATTTTTAACATGGTTTGTTTGTATACTTTGATGTTACATGACTCGATGCATAAAGGTTTAAATTCACAGATATAGACAATAGATCGGTGGTCAGCAGAAGGGAAGAGGAGTTTAGGGGGACTGGGTTAAGGGGGTCAAATGTCTGCTGACAGACAGATGGGAACTAGCTTTTGATGATGAGTACCTATAGTGTATATAGATAACAAATTACAGTGTTGTACACCTGGAAATTATGTAATTATTACTCCATGTTACCACAATAAAAAAGATTAAGTAACAATAAAATAAAATAAATGCCAAATCTAAAAAAAATCCGTAAGGTCTGTGACTACTATACGTAGTAATGGGATGCACCGGATTCAATGTAAAAAGGTGTGATTTTTGTCCTAATTTCTTACTTTGACTATAATATTGCTCTTTGTTCTTTATTTGTATGATGCTACGTTCGATGCCTCCGTAAGCATTCCTGTTATGTATCACGACTTTTTCTAGTCAGCAGGTAAAAAAGGGAGGAAGGGCGGAAGGTAGGAAAGCAGAAGAGACAGGGCTGGAGGGAAAGGAACAGAAACTCAATAACTGTGAGAGTTTTTTTTTTTTTTTAAACATCAGTGTGAGTAGGTGGACAAAAACCTAAAACTAAAATAAATGGTTTTATTAATATAATAGAATTAATCCACATCTCAAATTTCTGTACCCTACAAAGAAAATACCTTCTTTTGTAGACTCGTTCGTGGTAAAACTCAAAGTAAATCACAAAAATAAAGCTGCCTTTTCCAACATTTATCTGCTAAAAACCTATTAAAAATTCTACACTTAATAGTGAAGCATTAGATAGTCTTTTTAAAATCAGAAATGAATAAAGATGCCCATTACCATTGCTTCTATTCAACACTGAACTGAAGGCTTTTCCAGAGCAGTTTTTAAAAAAGAAAAATAAAACGAAAAAAGAACAATAATAGGAAAGAAAAAAAATAGCGTCATTTTTTACGATATCTAGATGGAAATCCTGAAATATGTTACAAATATATTGTTAGAATCAACACACATGATAGCTGTAGAAATGAATTACATTCTATATACCAGTCACAGAAAACATTATCTTAAATAATATTCCATTTACAACCACCAAAATAAAAGGCACCTGGGCATAAATCTCACTGAAGATAAAAATGTTCTTTATAGAGAAAATTATACAGTTTTGTTAAAGGAATTAAATAAATTGCTACAAATGGAGCATGTTTATAGAAAGGGAGGTCCGATATTGAAAAGAAGACAAGCCTCCCCAAATTTATGAATTAAATGCAATTCTAATCAACTCCAAGTAAGATACTGGTAAAGTTTGATGTACAAATTCTAAAATTACTTGAAAAAGCAACATGTGAATAGCCAAGATAATTTTAAAGAGTATCAAAGTGCATAACTTGTCTTATCATGTTGTAAGTCTTATTGTAAATGGATTGTAAATAAAACAGTAACCGAGAGCCCAGAAACAGACCCAAGCATTTGTGAAAACGATAAGGGAGAGAAACAGTCTTACAAGTTAGAGAGGGAAAGGACAGGGCAGCTGGGAAAACATTTTAATGCTACCTCACATCGAATCCTACCGCAAAAATATCTGTTCCCAGTGTTCTATAGACCTAGACAGGGAAATCCTAACTTCTTAAAGAAAGCATTTAGAAGACCATCTAGGAGACTATATTTGTGATTCATAAGGTAGATGAAGTAGATTGACACCTTTGGCCAAATTAAAAAGTTTTATTCATTAAAAGATAATATTTTAAAAAGTGAAAGGACAAGAGAGCCTTGGGAAAGACACGTGCAATACACACAGTCAACAAAGAATTAATAACCAGAATAAATAAATTAATCCTGAAAATTGATTTAAAACTCTAATTTAAAATGAGATAAAATATAAATAGACAGTTCGCAGAAGAGAAGCCATAAGTGGCCAATAATCTTATAAAAAATGTTCATTTTTACTAGTAATTTGAGAAATTCAAATTAAACACTACAATGAATTTATATTAATAGACATTGGTTAGCAATGAAAAGACTGTCAATTACAATTGGTGAAGATGCAGAAAAATGGCAACTCTCTTACGTGTTGGAGAGGGCATATAAGATTAACCAATGTAGCAATGATCGGTAAAGATTTGTATACCTATAACACTGCAATTTAATCCTACACAAGAACGTTTTTAGCAGCATCTGTTGCCATTGCAAAAAAAAAGTGGAAAAAAATTTAGCATTCATCAACAGGAAAGTGGATAAAATGTGGTGCATTCTTACAGTGGAATATTCCATAGCAGGGGAAAATTTAAAACTAAAACAGCACGACCTACATGGATTAATCCCACAAATACAATGTTGAAAAAAGGGTAATTGCTGAATATATATGGTACAGATGGTACTTGACTTATGGTTTGACTGACAATTTTTCGACTTTACAATGGTGCAAAAGTGATAAGCATTCAGCAGAAACTGGCGAGGCTAAGCTATGATGTTCATTTAAAAAATGAATTTTCAACTTATGGCATTTTCAACTTAAAATGGGTTTATCAGGTTATAACCCCATCATAAGTTGAGGAACATCTGTATAATATGAAATTTAAGATCATGGTGAACAAAAGTATATATATATATATTTATTTTAGGGATAGAGACATATACACTCAAGTCTTTATCGAGTTAAGAGGAAGGTATCCTCTATTCTGAAATTTCTATCATCAATGGATATTGGACTTTGTTAAATGCTTTTTCTGATGTGAGCATCAATTTTTCTTGTTTAGGCTGTTATTATAGTGGATAACATTGGTTGACTTAAATTACTGAACCAACCTTGCATTTCTGGGTTAAATTCTACTTGGTCAGAATGTATCATTCTTTTTATGTATTGCTGAATATTATTTGTTTATATTTTGCTAAAGATTTTGCTCCTATACTTGTGATATTACTCTGTAGTTTTCTTTCTTTGGACTGCTTGGTTTTGGAATCAGGGTAATACTGGACTCATAAAATAATTTGAGAAGTATTCCTTCTTTTGCAATTTTGTAGAAGAGATTACATAGAACTGATGTGAATTCTTCTGTAAGAAGAATTCTGGTAGAGTTCTCCAGTGAAGGCGTCTGGGCCTGGAGATCTTTTTAAAAGAAGAAATTAATTTCTTTTAAAAGATTTAAATTAATTCACTTTCATTCTTCAATTTAATACATTTATAGGGTTATTCAAATTACCTATCCCATATTATGTGAGTTATGGTAGTGTGTGTTTTGGAAAAATTGGTCCATTTCATTTAAGTTTCATCAATTTTATGTATGTAGAGCTGTTAGCAATTTTCTCTTATTATCTTCTTGATGTCTGCAGAGCCTGTACTTTCATCCATTGCTTCATTTCTAACATTGGTAATTGTCTCTTTTCTTTTTCAGTTTACCAGAAAGAACCAGTCGATTTTATTGTGCTCTTAAAACAAATAGCTTTTTGTTTTGATTTTTATCTATTTTTTTTGTTTCATTTTTACTTATTTCTGCTTTTATCTATATTACTTTTTCTGCTTGCATGGGGTTTATTTTGCTCTTTTTCTAGGTTCTTGAGTTAGGAGCACGTTGATTTAAGGTTCTTCTATTTTATGCATTTAGTGCTATGAGTTCCCCTTTTAGCACTGTTTTAGCTGCATCCCACAAATTTTGATATAGTGTGTCTTCATTTTTGTTCAGTTTGATATTTTTTTTAATTCCCTTGAGATTTTCTCATAGATCTATGGATTATTTAAGAATGTGTTGTTTAGTTTCTAGATGTTTGGAGATTTTCCCGTTATCTTTGTTATTAACTTCTAGTTTGATTCCATTGTGGTCAAAGAACATATTTGGTATGACTTCAAGTCTTTTAAATTTGTTAAGATTTCTTTCATGACCCAGGATATGGCCTATCTTGGCAAATGTTCCATGAGCACTTGAAAAGAATGTTTATTTGGCTGTCATTGCATGTAATGCTCTATAAACGTCAATTAAATCCTATTGGTTGATGATGGTGCTGAATTCTTTCATAGCCTTGCTGATTTTGACATGTCGGCTGGGAAATGGGGAAATGATGCCTTATTAATGCTGAGTGAGTGCAGAAGTTTAGAGTCCCCACTAGGTGAAAACCTCTGATCCCCACAAGACCTTCTCTGATACCTTCTGTCTTGCTAGGCTGCTCTTTTCCTAATCCTTTAGCTACAGAGAGCAGGCGTTTGGAGGGAGCGTTTGTTGTCGGTACCATTAGTGTTTGGGGGTTGTAGCTTCTCCAGCACCTAGTTCAGGATATTTGAAGCAAAAAGGAAACTCACCACTGTGCCATCACTGGGTCCAAAGGTCCCCAGCTGGTCTGCCTTCTTCCTTCCGCCTCTCAGTCCTCCTGTTCATTTTATATGTAATTTCTAGGATTTTAGTTGTACTTAGTGGGAGAAATAGAGAAAAGCACATTTCCATGTTGTCTGATATTATAAGCGATATTATTTTTACATCTTTTACTGTGTCCAAAATATTTAAAAATACCTTTTTAAATGATTAGGTGATGCTGGTGAAAGTTAACCTATTCTTTAAGATTTGGGGGGCACAGCGACTCACTTACTGCCCCCCCGCTTTTCCAGAGGATCGCCTCCCTTTTCCTGTTCAGCCTTGTCCTCCTCTTCATGTTCCCATATCACCAGTCCCCTGAAAAGAAAAACTTTAACCTGTTCCTGCTGAGAATAGGGGTAGGTAGGTGGAAGCCAGAAGCCCATAGCAAATTATGTTACATTTGAATTTGAGTTATGGGAAAAGCAGTTATTAAAGAGGTTTTTGAAAATGTTAAAAGTCATTAGAGGGTTTTGATATTTAAAATATTTCACAAATAAAACAGTACTATGAAAAGGCACCTGTTCCCATGAGTCATCTCAGAGAACAGACCATTTATCAATCCATATGGATGTGTTTTGAAGTTTAACAACCAGCCTTACCTGTAACTATTCAAAAAAACTTTTTTGAAAACAGCAGGTTGTGAAACCACAAAGATGATAAAAGTTGTTTAAAACATTTCTAATGACAAGCGGTACATAACCAGAGTCTGGAAAGGGTAAAATAAAATTAAAAAAATATCTGAGACTTTTTATTCCTTCATATCACTAACGCTCATCAAGAAACATGAAAAATTATATTAATGAATTCCCTTTGAGGGATGCAGTCAATATCATGTTGGTCACAGTTAAATAGAACTCTGCAATCTTTTCATAATCAGAATAATAAATCTTTCAATCCCATAGAGTATACACTGTTATAAATGGACAGACTGAAATTTCAAGAGCTCAATCCCAGGTGGATGTATCGAATATCACCACGCACATGGCAAGCAATGCAGAGATCCTGGGAGGTTTTGCCATCCGATATTTCAGGAAGCAGGAAGCAGCTGGAAAAATCATCCATGGCTATGGGAAAAACTGAAATTATGTTTCTAAAAGCTAAGAATAACTTATGAAAAAAAAAGAGACACTATTCATAGAATCACAAAAGAAATTGATTGAGAGAATTAACATTCTTTTGTAGGTGGTTGGTTGAGTGGGGAACAGTCCAATCCATAGCCAGGTTAGACAAAGAGACTGGATGTGATCAGAGCAAATTTTCCATGTTAAGATCCAGTGTCAGACACTAGAATACTTGCGGCCCTGAGGGATTGGAGGAAGGGTGGGTTTGGTGTTGGAACCCACACAACTGATGACCGACAATTGGTGTCTTCTGTACTGGATAGACCCTTTTTCATGTTGAAGTGAGGATTTATGTAGTTCTATAAAACACAAAGAGAAAAAGCTACAGTTAACTCCTTGCTACACTGAACGAAGAAAATAAGCATTGCATGATGTGAGAGCATCAGATAATATTTAGAAGTCATTCATAACAAACTTTAAGGGATAAATGACATCCGAACAAGAAAAACAGGGGATAAGGTTCAGGACGTACCACGTGCGTGACTGGACAAGGCTTGGGTTGTGGAGACTTGACCCATGACCAGAGGTTGCCATAGCAGCAGTTCCGAGGCTATACTTCTATGCGGCTCATACCGTCTGTAACAAGGCCCTGTACCTTCTTCGCTCACAATCACACATACGTAGACTTAGTGCATGCAGAGGCGCATACGTGGACACAGACGCACACGCCTTGAAGTCCTTCCTGGAGAAAACTCATCTGTTTACAAGGATGAAGAACCATGGAGCTAGGATCCTTTGAGGGCTGTTTTAAGCAAGAGAAGTTTGGACCACAGAGACTGAAGGTAGAAGCATGGTGGCCACAGAGGAAGCCGAATTCTCACTGGGGAGAAAGCAGTGTAGCAGGGACTGAGAAAGTGAGGCAGAGGATTCTGAAGGGAGGAAAACAGAGTGACCCATATCTTAAAATCAGGAAGGCTCGATCTGTTGGGCAAAGTGAAGCAATCCAAAATGTTAAAGGCAAAATGGACCTTTTTAGGTATATTCAGACAAAATAGCATGCTACTTGAGAAGGTGATGTCAGGTTAACAGAAGACAAAAAAAAAAAAAAAGAAAGAAAAGAAAAATCTCCGTGTTTGCTGCTAGTTTTTAATTCTCCTTCCTTCCTTCCTTCCTTCCTTCCTTCCTTCCCTTCCTTCCTTCCTTCCTTTCCTTCCTTTCCTTTCCTTTCCTTTCCTTTCCTTTCCTTTCTTTCCTTTCTTTCCTTTCTTTCCTTTCTTTCTTTCTTTTTAAAGCGAGGCAACCCTTGGTTGACCTCACACATTGCAAGGACCTTGTCAGTTTACAATCCCTTATTTTTTTATTTTTTACACCTAGCATCTGGTCTTCCTAGGTGGTCTCCCATCCAAGTACTAACCAGGCCCAACCCGGCTTAGCTTCTGAGATCAGATGGGACCAGGCTTGTTTAGGGTAGCATGGCCGTACACTTTTTTTTTTTAACCACTGAGAAATTTTTAAACTGGAAAGGGTAATGAAAGCATCTTATGAGAATAAAGGCCCTGAAGGGAAAGAAAGACTGGATTGCCTTTCTCAATCAGTTCAGGTGTCCACACCCAGGTAAGTTATACCCCAAGGGGCTGAAGTAACTCACAGAAGCACTTTTAGAGTGTCTTTGAGAATTCACTGACATTGAGAAAATTACTAGAGACAAATAATATTGCCATAAAAAAATAGAAATAGAGGTTTACAGACCAGTTCAGCTGACTTTAAACCTTACTAAATTCAAGTTTGTTAAAGAAATGGTTTGTGTATTTAGCAAATACTATAGTGGGCGATAAGTGTTGGAAAGGATTTGTGAAGCAATACTATTTCAAATTAACTTAATTTCCATTTTACTTAGGCAGGGGTCAACGAACTATAGTCCATAGGCCAAATCTGGTCTACAGACTGTTTTAGTCAATGGAGTTTGATGGAATGCAGCCCATGCCTATACATTTAAATATCGTCTGTGGCTGCTCTCATGACTCAACAGCAAGGTTGAGTAGCTGCAAGAGAGTCCGTGTGACCCATAAAGACAAAAGCACTTACTATCTGACCGCTTACAGAAAGCTCACTGACCTCCGAGTAAGAAAAGACCACAGATATAACGTGTCTTGATTTCGGTAAGGCATGTATCAAAATTTCTCATGTAAATACACTAGAGAGATATGAGTGGGAGTCACGTACAAGGCGGACTTTCCCTGGAAGTGAGTCCCTGGAGACTTGTCACAGGATGCTACTCTTGGCGAAGTCCTGGATCCTACTGTTACAGGGGCCATGACAAAGACATAAGTGACATGTTGGCTGGCTTTATAGAACTCTGTACAGCAGAAAATAAGGAAGATGAATCAAGACCCCAAGTGATCTAACCAAGCTAGAATGCGGGGCTGAAACCAAAATGATAAGTGGATGAAAATTAAGTTGTATTTACATTTAACAAACAAAAACGAGTGTGCATATACAACTGTGTGATAGAAACTTGGTCTGGCAGTTCACGTGAAAGAGGTATGAGACCCAGAGCCAGCAGCGCGCTGCGATTGATCAGAAAACCCCCAGGGAAGGGTGGCAGCAAGATGGCAGACTAGGAAGGCCCAGGCCCTCGGTCTTCCACGGACACATGAAATAAACAACTAGAGACTAGCTAAAGTCACGTTATGGGAGCTCTGAAAATCAGTCAAAGGCCTACAGCAACCAAGGGGATGCCCAGTCAAAAAAAGCCACACTAAAAGCGGTAGGAAACATCAAACTGTTTTTACTCACCTTTGCCTGCCCCCTTCCTTCCTCTGGAGGGTTGAGATGCAGTTTAGAGGAAGGGGGCCTGGTTCCCAGTTCCCCCCTGAGAACCAGAGAGTCGAGCAATGTTCTAACCTATCTGGGGGGCTGCCTGACTGGTTTCTGTGTGAGCTGAGTTCAGATGACAAAGTGGTACAGCTGGGACCTCATCTAAGGGGAGCCACAGGAAACAGTGGACCAGGCTCGTGAAAACCACGAGGAGGTGACAGACGCACAGACGCCCGGGTCAAGAGATTACTAATTGAGAAATACGACAGAACAGCTCTGGCCCCAAGAAGCAGCAGGAGTAAGTTTCTTTGGGAAATGAAGACCTTAAAAACAAAACAAAACAAAACAAAACAAACAAAACAAAACAAACAAAACAAAACAAAACTCCTGCCTACTGAAGAATTGGATAAAACACACAGACAGAGGCCCAGGAAAAGTGCATGCCTGGAACAGGCCTAAGAAGACCCTCTGCCTTCATGCTGGGCTGCTCCTGGGCTCAGCGCATGCCCTGCTAATTGGCCAGGGTCTCCCCCTGCATGGAGCCGGTGTGCAGACTGCAGAGGGGGCTGCTTTTTCAAATGCCCGACTTGAAACAAAAGATCACAAGGCATGCAAAGAAATGTGAACATGACCCATTCAAAGGAACATAATAAGTCTTCAGAAACCATCCCTACTGAAAATTATCACAATCCTCTGCTGCATGTATAAAAATTTACAATCATAATACCAAGTAGGTATCTAGCGCTTTATTCCTTACTTATACCAGACTCATCCTTTCTGGTCTATATTATATTATATATTACATTATAATATACATGTATTACAGTAATCGAATCTAGGATATTATTGTATTACTGTAGGACAGATATTATTTCCACAGCTCAGACATGAACTCATTTGCCCGACACTAGGCAGCCAGACAAGAGTAGAAGTGGAACTAGCACCCAGATCTTCTGATTTCCAATCCAATGTTCCCTCCACTGAACCACCCCCCAGGTAACAGCACCACTTAGCTCTAGCCAGACTATGTTCGGAAAGCAGTTTTGACTTAGCATCCCACTTAAGGAAGGATGTAGGCAGAGAAAATGAGAAGGGAAAGGTCGGGTACATATGATAGGCCATCGTGACATGTTTGGTCCAGGGCCTCCGAGTCCCCTCAGGCCCTAGAGTGGGGTTCCTAGAATACTTCCCATTCTTGTAAGATGATGTAAAGTGTCTACTTGAGAATATGAGATAATTTCCTGGAACTTTGGTCTGGGGACCCTAATCTTTATTGCTTGTCCGCCCTCATGATAAAATCCTCAAAAATACCTTATCGCGGCCAGCTCTCCTGAGCATAACTACGGCTGAAGAGGGGACCGCCTCTGAATGGGCTAAAGCTGCCTCTTCCTTCTGGAGATGCCATCCACGTGCCCCCTTGTCCCTGGCAATCTAACAAGTCTATCTTCTCTTTCTGGTTCCCCGGGTCACCTGAGCAAGCAGGGGACACTGTGTCCTCTCCTGGGCTCAGGCAGATCATCCCGCCTCCCTCAGGCTGCACGTGGTGGCTCCCCGCTGGGCCCCCAGGTCCTGAAGAATCCCGCCAGTTTACTCGTTCCTCTGTCATCTGCTCACAGAGCCCCACCTTCCATCCCAACACTGTGCTGCTTTCTTCTGTGCCTCGTTTCACCTCTGGCCCTTCATTCTCCCCGTACTGTTCTGGGTCTTGACTCACTGTCATTTATGGCACTGAGCCCAGAGACAAAAATGCAATGAGCATTCCGTCTGTGCCCAAAGATACACTCTCATGTGTGTTGGGGAACATGGCTAAAGGGGGGGGGATGAAATAGAGAGACTGGGCCAGACCCTTCCAACCTGAAACCATCGGGATTTTGCCAGATTCCCAGAGTAGATTGGCCAGCAATCTGAAACCTCGCATACGTCTCTCCACCTTCACTGAAAGGAGCCCGAGTCGTCAGAGATGGAGCCCGAAGTCTCTCTCCTCTGAAAAGCACATGCCCCTCGCCCAGGAAGACCCCCCCGTGGTCAGGTGGCAGAGCAGCAGCATCCTCTCTAAGAAGCGAAGTGACCTTGGGCCTATTCCTGACCTTTGTGAACTTCGTTTTCCATCTATAGCAGTGGGAGACAAATAATCCACCCTACCTACAAAGCGACATTCTGACTTAAAACACTCATTTAATTAAAAAAAATCAGTAATGGTCAGAAAAACAATGGGAAATACATGTAATTCTAATATTACTATTTATATGCAAATCATAGGCAAAGTGACTCATACCTTTTGGGGCCTGATCCTCCTTGCCAACGCTTATTTCTGATCCTGAACGTGAATAAGTATTGTACTTGAGAGGCTCAAAAGGCAAGTCTTTTGACCACCGACAAGGCTCAAACAATGCAGGAAATTCCACGTCAACATGAGAATCCTTGCTGCTGAAAATCAAAAGAGGAGTGATATCTGTGAGCTGCAAAACTACTAGTGACCGTACATCCTGTGCCTACGATTTCACTGGGTCACCTTTATCAGGTCCTGCCGGCAGCGTGCGAACACGTCTCTGCTGAGCGGACATTTTCAGTGGTATTTGTAGCCAAACCTACATAGCAGCTGACATATCAGGACTGTCCATATTGGCATCAACTCACCTGTTATATGAACCATAACTGCGAACCTACCGAGAGCCAGGCAGCGTGACAGGTGCTGGAGTACGGAACACGGTGAGTGAGGTGAGTCAGGCACAGGTGCGAACCCTAGGGCTCTAGAATCTAGTGTACTTTATATACAGCAGTGCCTTCTATGTCAAGGAGAGGGAAGATGCAAACGCGTGAGGGGCTGAGGTCTGGGCCACGCGCGGGGACTGTGAGGACAAGGTCGGGCTGTGACCTGGGTGCCTGAAGTTCCGGTGTCAGGGCCAGTGCACTTCTGCTGGGTTTACCCGCCTCCTGGCTCCGCCCTGGAGCTCAGTCCGCAGAGCAAGTAGCTGGGCTTTGTTCACGGAGAGATTAAACACTGCTTCTCGTATGTATTAATTAGTGTGTCTCCCATGTTTTGTGAACTGTTAACATCTTTTCCTCGTTTATGTTTTGAGGATCTTCGTGTCTTCCATAACGATTTGTGTGGACTCTTTTATAATGAATGCCAACTCTTTTGTTGTATTTTCAATAGCTTACTGTTTTCCTTTTAATTTTGTTTTGGATCTAGAGAAACTTAAAATGCTTATGTCATCAAAATATATTCATCTCTTCTTTGTGATTTTGCTCATCATTCCGAAAACACTGAATTAACACTTTAATCAACCTACCACGTGAACACAGCTAAACTAAGTCACATTATACAGAAGAGCTTATAATAAAAATAATAATCACCCCGATTTCCCTCTCCAGAGAGCCAACCATTTTAACCGCATTTGTTTTAGATGTTCTGACAATGTTCTTATTTCTAAATAATATGTTACTGACATTTATTGATTTATCAGCCTTCAACATATCTTTGGCAGATACGGTTTTCTGCAATGACTGGAAAGAATTTAGCTCGCTTCATATCACTTTCCCTAACTTTTTCCCCCTCTCCAGCAGCTCTGTCACTATTTTCAGTTCCATCTGTCCGATCTACATCTTCATGTCCTTGTGCCATTTCTTACCCCATCGACGACAGATGATATATATTGACTTTCCGCCCCCACCTCCCAAACTTGTCATTCAAGCTCTACTTTTCACTGTCAATGTCGATTGTACAGTTTTGACCTCAGAGTTGTATCTTTTCATGAGCTGGCCAAAGGCTGATTAAAGACGTTGAACATTAACAGATAATTGTTTACTGCAGAGCCTAGCAGCATTCTGGTTGAGCATTCTTCTTGTGGTTCCATGGACTGAGCCCTATCTCGGCCAAAAAATTTAAAAATTACTTTTCTAGGATCAAGTTCAAGTGGACCGCTACTTGTTCTCATTCCGCATTTAACTTAAGTTCACATCTGGCGGTAGCAAAGGCTGATGCAAATTGAGTCTGTTCAAGACAAAGCCTGTCCTTTAAGTGAGGGTGTGTGTCTATGTCTACGAGGATGATATTAAGACTGAAGCTGAGACGAAGCGGGTAGAACCAAGTCTCAGCAAGGGGTCCTCAGGAGTTCAGGGCTCCATCATGAAAACACAGTCCAATTAGCTATCTGGGCCTGCCTGTCCCTGACCTGGGAGGAATTGTAGTGGGTGGTAAATGCATACCACGGTGACATGTCCAGTGGGCGCAAGCACGTCATCTGTGTTACGTTTGAATGGCAAGCAGAGGCTGCGTCACTGGTGGCAGTTCGTTAGCGGGGTCCTGGACCAGATCTCCCAGAAAGCTCCCCCACTGCTCAGCAGGGACACCTGCCCCCGCTGGCCCTGGGCTTCCCATTAACTGTCGCGAGGGCTGTATAGCAACAACCCTCCCGGCCAGGGATAGCTGAGCATGGGCAATCTCCCTGCACCTAGGTGATGTATTAGAAGTTCTGACTGTTTGTTAGCAACTGATAAAGAGGTCGAATTGCTTGTTCGATGGAGGAGACCCCTCTTACCACCCTGGACTGAGTTCTTAGGTGTGTCTTCTTCCTATTAGACAACAGCTTTTGGAACCTTCTCGCCGAATGCTAGCCCCCTTCCGGAAGAATACCCATGGTCCTAAAAGACCTTGTGTCTGGTCTCTCTCTCCCACAGAGGGTTACTGAGCTCATCCAGAAAGCACTTCCTGGAGAAGTATTAACTGAGAGACCAACACCACCAACATCTGGATTTTCCAGTGACGGAACAACTAACTCTTCCCTCTGCCGCTGGCAGGGGAAAAGTGCCATCACTAACCCATGCTTGGGATCATCTCTAGAAGGATACTAGACTGAGTCTTTCCCCCTAAATACGGTCTTAGATGCGTTTATGTTTTATAGGCCAGATCTTTTATTCCAAACTGTAGAAGCATAAAGATGTTCTTCCTTATAATGTGAAAAACATCATAATGTGTTATGGCCAAATCACTAGTGATATAAATATAGGATGTTGAAGGGAACACAGAAAGAAAATGGGAAGAAAATTTTCACTGGGTTTTTATTAATATAGTGTATTAGGTTGCTAGGTTTGCCATAACAAAGTACTGTGAACTGGGTGGTTGAAATGTGTTGTCCCACATTTCTGAAGTCCAGGAGGCTGAGATCAGTGTGTCAGCAGGGTTGTTCCCTCTGAAACTGTGAGGGAGAATCCCTTCCAGGCCTCTCTCCTAGCTTCGGCAGTTTTCTGGCAATATCTGGTGTTCTTTGGCTTCTGCATCACCCCAAGCTCTCACCCTGTGTGTGAGAGTCTATATCCACATTCCCCTTTTTTATATGGACGCCAATCATATTAAATTAGGGGCTCACTCTACTCAGTAGGACTTGCAATGACCTTATTTCCAAATAAGGTGACATTTTTAGGTCCTGGGGGTTAGGACACCAACATATGAATTTTGGAGGGGCATGATTCAACCTGTAATACATATGTATTAGTCTCTTATTTTTGGAAAAGAAAGCCTCTCCATTTAAAATACACACCAAAAAAAAAAAAAAAGGTTCACAAAGGTTGCCTTTCAACAATTATTTTTCTTTTGTATCAAAGTTTTAAGTAAAAATGCTTCGAAAGTCAGAAGTCAAAAAGTGGTGGAGTTGAAAGACACATGTATTACCCACATGTGAAGGGTCAGAGTTGGGTGACAAGTCCAACCCATCCTTTTCCCATAGGTCACAGATGATGTAGGCACACTGAGCCTATTAAGCATTCTCTCTCTCTCTCTCTCTCTCTCTCTTTTTTTTTTTTTGATATGGAGTGACTGTTGTGTGCCTTCTCCCAAATTCGTATGTTGAAACCCTAACCCCCAACGTGTTGGTGTAAGAAGGTGGGACCTTTGGGAGGTGATTACATCAGGAGGTGAAGTCCTCATGAATGAGCTTAGTGCCCTTAAAGAAGAGACACGAGACAACTTGCTTCCTCTGTTTTCACCATGCGAGGACATAGCAAGAAAGCAGCCAGGAAGAGGCCTCTTGCCAGAACCTGACCATGCTGGTACTCTGATCTCAGACTTCTCAACCTCCAGAGCCATGTGAGAAATAACCACCTGCTAGGCCACCCACTCTACAGAAATTTGTTACAGAGGCTTGAACTGAGACGGTCCCTTTCTCACTGAATTCCCATCAACCTACCTTTCTGTACTAAAAAGTGGGAACTTGAACAAATCCTCAGAGATCCACAGTATTAACACTGTCACAGAAAGCTAATTTAGCTAATTATAATGCTTCGGTCTCTAGAATCGAGTGAAATGTGCAGATTTGGGTGGACCATTCAGAAGGGATAGTTATTTTTGTCATTGGATTATTGAAGGAAACCCAAGGTGTTCCAATGATAAAACTCAGAAATGGAGGAAAGCATTACTTATTTTTTAAATTGTCATGCTCATTACGTCATTATGACACACATCACTCTCATAAAATGTTTCTTTGCTGTGGCAGAGTTTTAAAGTGACTTTTAAAAGTTATATTAATACTTTAAAAATTATAAAATACTCACTCTTGAATATATAGGGAAGAATAAAGAAAATTAAAATTGGCCATAATCCCATCACAAGAAGATAATACCTATTAGAATTTTGGTGTACTTCTTTTCAGTGTTTTCTTTTCTATACATTCATATAAATATTTTTAGACCTACATTATGCTGGACATACATTTGCAACTGACTTTTAACACTATATTATAGGTACTGATTTGTATTTAACTCTTTAATAATTTATCTTAATTTTTTAACATATAGAGTGATATGAGAAACTACATTATAGTTAAAGGACCTATTTTTCCCATCTTTGAATAGTTCATCAAAGTCCCATGGATTTTTAATATTTTTTTTTAGGCTAAAAAAAAAAAACAATACATTCTGTGAAGACAATTTAAAAGTTACTGAAAAGATAAAGAAAATAAAAATAATTGATAATCCCAGGGGAATATCCACTGTTAACTTTTGAGTGTACTTCCTCTCATTGCATTTCTATTACGTTGCTATGCTTTCAGACACTCCAGAGAGACTGCCCAACCCCTTCTGAAGAGTTCTTTACTTGATTCTCTGTTACTGCTCCGGCCACAGATGATTGGATAAAACATTGGTGCTTGACATAGAGGTTAATGATCTACAGATCAGCTTGTGATCTCCCAGGGCCCTGACTAGAGATCTCTACCCAAGAGTGGCACCCCATAGTAGGTGGTGATTGACTCAACCAGCCATATCTTTGCTTGGAAAGTTTGGATTCAAGGCATACAGAGAGATGGCCAATTATTGTGGCAGGCACAGCTTACGTAGAAACAGAAGGTAGCAGAATGCCTGCAAAAGCCAAGCACTAAAATCTGTAGTAATAGTCCACATGGAGTCTTCAGCTCATACATATTCAGATTTTCAACCACACTCTGACATATTAAGCATTAAGACCCTAAAACGACATCAGCTGGTAAATAATTTGAAATAGTATTGTACTAATCGGAGATGTTGATTACAAAATACAGATAGCAACTCTGCCCAATTTGAATACTAAAAAGAGAGTTATTGAAAAGCTATTGAGTAGTTTATAGAACTAGTAGAAAATGAAAGAACCAGGCTTAAAATCTGGGGCAGGAACCAAGGTAAACTAGATGCCGAAAACACAGCCGAGTTGCAATGCAGAGATTGGAAGACATCATTGCTTTCCTCTGCAGTGGATTTTGATTCTTCCACCACTGATGACTTAAAGGATCTCTAACTGCCTCTATATCTTTCTGTCGCCCAAGACTCAGAGATTCAGAGAGAAGCTTCTGGTTGTAGGAACCTAGGTTATATGCCCATGCACGCCTGGAGGGCTAGCATTTACTCCCTTCAAATTCCATGGTGGGAATTTGGCTCTGCTTCCCAGTTTTAGGATTTGCCTGAAGCCTAAGGATTAGAGGGCCACGATTTTAACTGATCAGCTGAAAAGAACCGATTCTATTGAACAAAACTCAACTCACCCCTTTTCAGGATATGTTCCAAAGAAAGTTTTAAAAGAATCTTCATAAAGCTCAGAACTTCTTTGTAGTTGTAAAGCCGTGAAATAATGTAAACCACTGATCATGGGTGCTGGTACTGAACCCCTGAAATTAGAAATAAAAAAAAAATCCAAAGAATATTATAATGATACCATGTGTACACACATGGAATACCTAAAAACTGACCATTACATCTCACATAAATGCAAATGCCAATAAAATCAGTTTGGAATAATGTAATGTATACACTCATGAACATTCAACTCAGACACTGAAATTATACTCTAATTCGTCGATTAGGCAAATCTGTTTTGTTGTTAATATCTGTTATTTATGAAACCATTAATATTGGCGAATTATCTTCCTACTGATTAGTACATATTCTATTGTAAACTCTACTTCATTTGTTATATGAGGCCCGACAATATATCAACTGCTATAAAAATTAAAAGATATTTTCCACTTTGAAAAATAATCTAAAGCTTGAAATAATACGAGAATAAAATAATTCTAAAAATTCTAACATTATACTCTCAACTAAACTTTAGTATAACACATTCCCTTTTCCACTATCCTAGCCTGTTTCCCCAGAGCCACTTAAAAGAATCATTAACCATTTTTAGTGAATAAATCCTACTGCTATTCACCCCAGACTTGCTAAAGAGTTGCTATGTGCTAAGTAGCCCAGTTGCATATAAATGAATGCAAATTCAAAGTATCTATCTGTCCTCATATGACCCTTTTGGAGCTCATATTTAAAACTTCTTAATTTCTTTATTTACGGTGTTTTAATAGGCATTGCTGGTCAGAGGTCACAAGGCCCTGGCTTTAGTTCTTTTAGGGGACACTCACTGCCTATCTCCTGGCCACAATCCTCCAGAACCCCCAACAGAACTTTGTACATACCACAGAGCCTGTCACTTGAATAAGACCATCCAAAGACAGCCTACCAATATGGAGAAAATTAATCACACCTTTTTTCATACAGAGAAATAGACAAAATATTGGTTAAAGATTTTCAACAGGTAGCTTAAAATTAGAGACAATAAAAAGAATTATAATTTAAAACAATTTGAAATGGCTTTTTAAATTCTGCATCTCTGGGTCCATTTTAGCACAAAGTCCCTGCTCATGTGGATGATTTAGGATTCATTTGCTGTATCTGGATACTAGATAATCAATCGAAAGATGCCCAGCTATAAATACACGTGGTGAGTCGCTACCTTTGAAACAGGAGTATGTGGTGAGGAGGTGTCTTTCCCATGAGGGCCTGCCGGGCTGCCTTGTACTGTCTCTCCAAAGACTTTCTTTCCTAGACAAGAAATATGATCAGAAAATTACACTGATGTTAAAAATACGTCTCTTCTTTCCAGAGATTGCCAAATATGTGGAAAGAAAAAGGAAAAATAGATACGTCTAAAAAAATAATTGCTATTTGTGCTGTGGGGTAAAAACTTTATAAATAAAATCAAAATACTTTTATGAAGGCTGCCATTTAATATATAAATTTTATGCGACATCCAAATAATATTGTGGCAAATTTTTATTAACATTTCATGTTTATATTCTTCATCTTTCTAATGAGATTCTCTCTCAAGGATCCAGATTATTATTCTCTTTAGTCTTCCCAAACCTTAGTAACTAACTGATTGAATAAATCCAACAATGTTTAAGTATCATCCTGAACTAGGGCAAACCGAGAGGTCTTTCTCTGGCATTTCACCAGCATCACTGCCACCATCACTAAAGCCTTAGATGGCATTTGATGGGGATATGAAGATATAAAAACACAGGCTCTTCATTCAAGAAGTTTATAATCTGGTGGCAAAAAGCAATTTTAAAAGGCGGAGGAAAAAAAAAAAAGATAGCATATGCTGTTTTATAACTAGTACATGTGTTTACCCACAGATCACGTGATGGAGTGGGACCTGTTTAGCAACTGTCCACGTACTGGATTTCTTCACTTTAAGCAAACATAATGTATGAAATTCTTAATTTACAGAAAATATAAATTGCAAGTACTTGTTTTACTTAAAAGACTATTCATTTATAAAGGGACTTATAATAACATTTGTTTAAACAGTAAGTGCATTTATAATATTCTGATCTTTGCTTGCAATAACCTAATCTGAAATAAACCTGTTTTGATTTTAATGTCAACACCAGACTCCTCTGTAAATTGATATTCACTTAAAATCACACAGGAAATAACGAACGGGTGTGCTGGTAAAAGGATCCATGCCATAGCTACGGTGGTGAACTCACAACTCCAGGCTCACTACGTGCTTAGCCTTGGCAGCTAGCACAGTTCTAAGAGTTTGCATGTCTTTGGGGGAATTTTTTAAGAATCTAGTTTTAAGAATTAAGTTGATGTGATTCTCAAAATGTTTTTGCATTGCAAAAATTTACCTGCAGGAGTGGCTCTGCTCTGTGGTGATGTTAAGATTGGCACAGTGAGCCTCTTGGGGAATCACCTTATACCCTCCCTGTGGTCACTCTTGTATCCCATAAACATGTGCCTTAGCATAAAGCGGGAGCTCAAAAAGTATTTTTAATGTACAACAGTACACATTTGAGGGGATAATAGAAATAGTGAGTTAACATTTACTATTCTTTATAATCTGGACTGGAATTTGCTGTCCACTGTGGCTAGCTTGAAAAATTCTAGGTCAAGCTTTTGAAATTGTTCCTTAGAACTGTGACACACGAGAGCTAACCCACGGACCCTCTGAACGCAAGCTCTCAGGCAGATATTTGATTGTTAAGACCATCTTACTATTTCTCTGACCATTAGCTCTGTGGTCCCATGTAGCAGAATAAGGGAAAAATATGTTTGGTGGGAGGGAGGGGGTCTATTAAAAAGGAAGAAATAAGCAAACTCTTTAACTTTTACCATTTAAAAACTATATATTTAAATAACACCATAAATGTCTACATTGTTTCATATTGTAAAATTATATTGACCAAGTCCTGCTCTGTTGATTTTGTCCCGAATCACTCTAAACTTGTATGTACATCAACTATTATGATTTCTCTTCATACTGTCCTTATTTCTTTCCTGTGCTGACGCTTGGTTTCAATTAGATCATGACTAATAAGATGACAGGGGTGGTGGAAGCACAGCTTTTGGATTTTCCAGAATCCCCACATGAAAAAAGATACAGCACTAAAGAGCAAAATGAAAGATGTAAAAAGATAAGAAAATAAAAGATAACAAAAGATAAGAAAACTAGGTGGCAGGCTAATCCCTCAAGCCCCAAATACAGCCACAAAACTGGCACAGTCTCCATTTCTATGCAAGAGGAAAACAAAGGAAATAACAGGGTAACTAAGAGAATTGAGAAAATGAGAACCTCAAAATCGTATTCAGTGGAAAGCAAACAGGACAATTTGGGAAACACAGCCGAAACATGTCGCGATCTTGTCTTCTCTCTAATAGTGGGAAAGAACAAGAGGTTCATGGTAAGTTCTGAAGGAGCTGGATAACTGTGAGTTCTTGAAACTGACCCAGTGGAGCTCCCTTCTGAGGTCTCACACTGAGGAAAAGCTGGTAGGAGCAGAAGAAAAATTAATTAGGACAGAGTCAAGTGCAGCCCAAACTGGGCAAGGGCAACAGAGCCAGGAAATCTCAGAAGGGAAAGTTTTTTTTTACATGTTAACACTATCTGAGGGAACCATGCTGCCTCCTAAGAACTTGATAAATAATTTTACATAAAAATGAGAAAATTTATGGTCAAATTCCATACAAATTATAAGAAAAACAAAGAAAAAGGAATAGAATAACACCTCTACATACGATGAAAACCTGCTCATAAAACAGAAAAAGTTTACAGTCTACTACTTCAGAATAAACTAAAAGACATTAAGAAAATGACACAATACATTAAGGAACAAATAAATCACAGTTTTATAAACTCAGAAATGAAGTGACAGAACTCAGGAAAGACTTAGAAAAATAAGGAGAAAAATCACTTCAGAAACAAAAAACTGAAAAAGAAAGAATACAGAAGTTAATAAAACAAATAATGCCTTAAGAGAAATAGGAAGTGAATAGATCAAAGTTTTTAAACTCAAAAACAAAAAAAGAAAAGAGGTGAAATGGTTTCAAAAGAAAATGACAAATAGTTTAGACAACAAAGATCCAAAGTATAAATCCTTGACAAAGTAAACCAAAACAAGGAAACGAGATAGATGATAAAAATTACAATTCAACTATAGAGTACAGTGGTATAACAGACTGTTAACAGCAGGTAAGAATTTAGGAAATATTGTTCCCATAGCCCTTTCCATATCTGCTAGAGAATAAACTTAGAAACAAAATAACTAGAGAGACACCGACCTAAATTCGAATGATGAGTATCAAATATCTACAGATTTCATCTTGAAAAATGAAGACAAAATTAGAGTTAAAAGGGAGAGTGAATATAATGACCCTATGCTCTCATAATCTAGCTGTCACTCAACCATAAATGATAGGGGAAGAACATTTGCCCCCAATTTTTAAAAATTGTTTTCACTTTTTATAATGGGCGCTGGTGGAATGAGTATTGTTATTCTGAGACATTTCTGTGTGTAATGTAGATAAAACAAAGGAGATATTTAATGAGATACTGTAATTCTATCATTTCTTATGTCTCTCAGAATCGGGATTCTTGGTGCGGAGAGGGAAAAATATGTAATAGAGAAGAAGTTAGGTAAAAATCCTGAAGTCCTGAATCTGAACTGGAAATATCAATTTGACTTCATGAAATATTTGCTCTCTCCACAAAAATGGCCTTGGCACAGTGACCACCCAACGGCAATAAACATTCCTGGGCAACGTGGTCTTGCACGACCATCTCCCACCTACAGAGGCAAGGCTTCTTGGAGAAAAGATTGATTCCAGGTCTGGAACAGGTAATGAAACAAAAGAGCACAGACTGTCTTGTCATAAAAGATAGCAAGATAGCTACCAGGACTACATGGGTCAGCAGGAGCGACTTGAAGAGGCTCTCACTGGCCTAAAGTAGGATACATTTCAGTGAGGATACAAAATGCAGTGGGTGGATACCCTTCAATCAAGATCATAAACGGTATTTTAAAGTTAATTGGCCGCCTTCAGAGACTAACAGGAAACCAATTTATTACCTCGAAAAAAAGCAGTTAGACTGCCGATCTTACGTGAGCTGTACCAGTTGGTAACCAGGGGGTGGGTGGGAGAAGCGTCTCTTCACAGTGTTATTTCAGCTAATAAATGTGGTGCTGAACTTCATGCACTGAAAAAGGGCCCTGAGTAGAAGAGCGTGCTTTTCTTTCGGAGCTGAAACAAACACTTCTCGACTGCGGAATCCTGGGCGAGCGCCCTGAGCGGACGCCTCACAGGGTCGAAGGGAAATCGTGCAGAGCAGGTGCAGGTGACCGACCATATGTGCCGCTGCAGACCCACTGTCCCACTGGCCTTCTCCATACATGTGGGTGCTTTATAAAATGGTACTGGCCTTATCTGCTACACGCATGCATTTGCTAAATCGGCTTTGAACGAATTGGTCATTCAGCAATTTTTTTTTTTTCCCTAAAGAATTGGCTGTCAGTAACTTGGCCCGCTTCAGGAATTAAGGATGTTCCCGAAGGAGGTCAGAGGAGCTTGTTGAGGAAACAGATATAACTGAAAGTTGGACAATCACGCTTCTTCTAGAAGGCAAAGACCGTCTAGAAGTCACAGTAACTCCAGAGCAAAAAACGGTCACTAAGGCATCATAACCTTCCTGTATGCTCTCCAGGGAGTCAGACATGCAAAAAAAGGTTGGGTGCCATCAGGGAGGGAAACTGAAGCATAATGAGATCTGACAAGTTTCCTTGTCAGATAAACACAAGAACTTGGATTTCCGTAACCAATAGTACATGCAAGTGTCATATAATTAAAAACTTCCCATTGAGTAGTGTTTGTTATATACTTTTTGCAGCAAAAAAGAGCTGTACATTTTTTTTTCACTCACACCTGAAAATTGTATTTAAGAAGCAAGGCTGATTAAAATTATATGTACAGTTCTCAGCGAATCTTTTAGAGATGTTCAAGTAACGAGCTCTGGGAGTCATTCAGAAAGGTAAATACCCTTTAAGCTGTGAAGAGAGAAGAAATAAACCAACAAAGGATTGTATAAGAAAGGAATGAGGAAATGAGTAAATTGAATTATTTTAAAATTAATTATTTTATTCCCATATTTAAATTACATCATATTCAGAGAACATTTTATATCAATAAACTATTGGAATGACAAACGAGAAAATGATGTTGCATTTTTTTCAGAACTTGAAGAGCAAAGATTAATACTCGGACATTTTTTTTTTCCTAACGAAGACAAGTCAGTTGGGTCCTAGAGTAAGTCCCCAGCGACTTTAGATACAAGGAACTAAAAACAGCTGCCAGTATGTTAGGAGTCAGTCACACTGAGAATCTCCATGCTCCATTAGCCTGTTTTCTACTTCAAGAAAAAAAGGCAGTAGTAGAAGGGCTAGGGATACACTGACCTCGCCCTGCCAGTGAGAGCTGACCAGGGGATGTCACCACTAGAATATACATCCCATAGGGGCAGGGGCGGTCCACCTTGTTCCAGTACCTAGAACAGCGTCTGGTCAACAAACATCTGCTCTACACTGAAAAGCAAATCCGGATCCTACATATACGGCAGGACGGCCACACATTCAGGGTGGGCAGAGATGGATGAATGAGGAAAATGAAAGGAAGGGGGAGGGGGAGGAAAGGGGAGGGAAAGGAAGGGCAGAAGGGAAGGGGCTGTAATATTGCTATTATACAAAAATCTAATCTATTGTTGAGCATTGACATTGTATCTAATAACCTTGACGAATGCACTTATTTCCAAAATTTACACGGATTATTATTTTTATTTACTGAGAGATAATTGATTTATAACATTGTGTAAGTTTAAGGTGTACAACAGCTAGGGGCCTGAACTCTCCCTCCCCTCCCTGCCAGCGATTATCACCATAGCAACTACCGTTTGTTTAATGGTCAACAATGCATAAAGAAGCTCCACATGCATTTGATATAATAACGTTGCAAGGTGGACATTATAAGCTCCACTTCGCAGGAGAGAAAACGACACCTCGTAGCAGATAAGTGACTTTTATAAGATCACCCAGTAGGTGGCAAGACTGTCACATAAACTCAGCTGGTGCATTTTTCTCTCAGGTCACGAAGCCAATAGTTAAATGTAGACAGAAGCAAGTAGATTCAAAACACACACAGACCCAAACACACACAGAAACATACACTTCCCCAACTGGTTATGACAAGTGCGTATGTGATGACCGAAGAATAGAATGGACCATCCATGAGGCACACAAAAAACCGGTCTCATTATTTGACGCACACCTTGACATACACGGAGCTACACGCTATGCACACGGAAAGAGTGGAGTGTGAGAACGGAGGGATTAGACCGAGAGACCTCGGGTCCACGGTGAGTTCTGGGGCAGGTGTGAGTGGAGAGGAAGACGCGGTCTTGAACATACGTGGGAAGAGCATCTCAGAGAAACAGAACCAACAAAGCACTGATGAGGGGAATTTCTACCGTCCCTCACTGTCGACTGGCTTTCTTGAACTGACCTGAGAAGAGCTGGGTTATCAAGGGCTTCCAAGGCCGGGAAGGACAGGTGCTGACGGGCTCCTCATGCAGAGAGGGTGCCCCAGGGCATGGCAGGATCTCAGGGGTCAGTTCTAAGCAAAGCTTCTAATAGGAGAGGACATGGAGAATACCAGAGCCACTGGGTCAGAATGGGACTCAGGGTCTTGGACGAGGGGAATCTCCGTGGTATCCATGTGGTCTGGAGGCCCCCCCCCCCAATTTTCCAGGATGGTGTATAAGTCTCAGGATTCCCAAACTTAATCCAAAGAATAGGCGTCGTTCCCACTCCTAACGACTGATATTTGGTATCCCACAGATCCTGGTGGACAGGAACAATTCCAGATTTAATTTACTTTGGATAAATACGTGGTCAAGTATCATGGTTCAAATTCATATTATTTATAGATGTTTAGAGCCCACCCAAGGCTTGCCTTTAGCCTTGCCACGGAGAGCCAGACAAGCAGTCTAATGTGATATGCGTGGTATGGTCTAGAAATCCAGCTGGGCCGATTAGAGTCCCTTGCCTTCTGCAATATGAATTAAAGAGCCCAAGAGAAGTTGCTGAAAATTATGGACACGGAGCCAAGAGGTCGTGGGGACTTGGGGCTGGTGCCCATGAGAATGAGTTCAAATTATGTGGGAGGAAAGCCTGTGAGTGCAAGAGATTGGGAGGGAGAGAGGGAGGGAGAGAGGGATGAAGAGAGGGAGGGAGGGAGGGAGGGAAGGAAAGAAAGAGAGGATAACAAAACATTTACAAAAGAGAAGCAGTGATGAAAGGAGCTCAGTGTCTCTGAGAGGAGGAGACAGCACATAACTTTCCAGTCCTGGCTCCTACTTCTGTGAGGGCTGCACGTCATCCGGGCTCACGATGCACCGTGAGTCTACTCGTCATACTTTTTATAATGCAGCCACCTCTTACTTAAGCTGATTTAAATGAGGATGCTTCTTGCACGTCGAACACCCCACTCTTACGACTAAGTCAGAGCCGGATGCACATGCCTGTATACACTGCAGCCTCAGACTTTTCATACGAAGTACCCAGTCGGATGCTTTTGACCACTGCTTATGGCTCTGACTTGAGAAGGTGATGTGATTATTTGCTGAGGAGAGGCCAGCCTTCAGGGCATATATCCAAAGAGGCAGCAAGCAAAACAGAAGTTCTGTTGCTGCTATGACTGAGACCACTTCACATTCCCAGAGCATCACACTCAACCTGTTACAACTGGAAAATGAGCAGAACCGCATTTGAAGGTAGTGCCAATTCTGCATTCAGCACTTCTGCACATACTGATGTCCCTGAGTTCTCAGAGAACCGACCCGGGACTAAATTACATGACTGGTTTAAGTACTGCCAAGTTATAAAACATGGGCTCTTTGCGTGAACTCGCTCTGATGCCTCAGCACAAGAACACTAAACATTATATCCCAACGAGAAAGCCAGTTTTCCCTGGAAATACGTATTTTCACAGCATTAACTCTACTGTCGTGCTTTTCTATTCTTGCTAAATAGAAGAGCTTAGCGTCGGCCTTGACTAAGGAGCCTAAGGGGAAAGGTACTCGCAAAATCTAAACAGAACATTCCATTTTTAGAATCCATGTCTATTCTTAGAGGTGTAGAAAAGAGGTGAAAAAAAAAAAACCCCTTGTCTTTAGATGACACCAGTCAGAAAGTAGTTTTGGTGAAACTCATTAGTCTGAAAGTATCGACCCCCCTTTGTCTGACACTGTGCAATGATGCCCCTTTGTGGCTTTACCCCGTCTACCATCCCCTCCTTACCACTGGAGATTTTTTGACTGAACGTTTGGCCCATAATTTCTCAAAGTAGTTTCTGTCTGTAGAATGCAGTAAATCACATGAACTCATATCCCTAGACTTTTCAGAAGACTCTTCAGATTTCAGCTGAGGTGTCTTAATATCTGGTAGGGGGGGAAAAAAACAAAGTTTAAAATAAAAGACATAAAAGCAGAAAAACCAATGTTTAAAATAAAAGACATAGAAGCAGATTTCAGCCGAGGTGTCTTAGTACCTGGTGGTGGGAGGGAACCGATGCTTAAAATAAAAGGTGTAAAAGGAGAGAAAGGAAATTTCTGAAGTGAAAGAAATGCTTTGTGTCTGGATTTGTCCAAACACAACAAACTGCATATTTAAGGTCTGTGCATTTCAATTTGAAAGTAAGATACCTAAGAGTATGTCAGAGTAAGATTATGATTATTGATAATAACAAAGTCAGCCCACAGCACCTGGTAGACACATCCTGGGAAAATACTTCGTGCTCAATCAATACAGCCTCACGAATGGAATTAAAGGAAGTAAAATTTGGCAAAAACAATGGATTCTAGATCCTTAACTGAAAAGTCAGCCTTATAATTACCTTCCATTTGATGAAATTCGCATAAAAGACTAAAAAGAAAACATGCAATGCTAAGAAGAGAATGAAATGGAAGAGGTCACTTTTTAACAGAATTTATTAATAATGTCTAATGTCTCCTTTAAAATATTGGAATGTCTAGAGACCTAGAATAAAAAGAATCTAAATTTCTATTACTGCTCATCTCTAGAGGGCCCAGGTGTAAATACCTTTGCATATATGAGTTATCAACACTTCAGTAGTACTGCTTTAAAAATACTAAAAGAAATAACTTCCTCATGTACCACCAGCCAATGCAGCTGACTGACAGGAGGGATAACATATAACAGACATTTGTTTTAACACAGAGCAAAGCTGAAACCAAGAAATGGAAATTTCCAGGTGTTGGAAGAAGTGAAGATTACAAGGCAGAGGAGGGGTAATTGATGCCTAGAGTTCAGGGTATACCAGGGGCCGAGGTACCTGGCCTAAGAGAGACCAGTCCCTGGGGGCTACTGTGCAAGGCCCCAGCTGTGTGACAAGGTGAGAAGTTAGAAAGGGAGTGTCTGCAGATCTCAGAACACAAACCTAAGGACTTTGCCCGGTCACAGAGTCTCACCTGGACTGAGTGTGGAATACCTGTAGAAAGTCGGACCTGTAAAACTGGGCTGTCTGCTGGTATGGAGTATGAACTGAATTCCTACCAAATTGGGTGGCAACCCTGAGCCAGTGAAACAAGGTAAAAGCTACTGCAGATAGAGCAAAAGTGTTTAATCATGGTAGGGAAATCTGAAGCTCTGCAACCCAGCACCCGTCCAGAGAGAGAGACTCAGAAGATGCAACCAATAGGCAAATCCACACCCAAGGAATTCCAGGTGAGAGAGCAATCTGAAATGGCACCGTAAAGTAACTGTAGTTATAATGATCACAGTGATAAAAGGGGACAACCATATGTGCGAAACATTCTCTGTTAAATTTTCATGATGAGAAAGCTGTTCGACCCATATTGGTTGAGCACCTACTATGTGCCAGACACTGCTTTGCATGTTAGGGATATAGCAGTAAAATAAGCCCTTCACCTGTGAGAATTATATTCTAATGTGGAGACAGACAAAGAACACTTCGGATAATTTCAGGCAGCGGTAAGTGTGATGAAGGACCAGGGAGCTGGATAAGAAGAAAGAGTGAGGGGTGGGTGGCGTGATAGTCAGAGGAAGCCTCTCTAAGCTGGTCACATCTGGACAGTGACAGAGTCATTCCGCATCTGGGGGCAAAAGCTTATCAGGCAGGGAGGATGGCTTTGTCCAAGGACCCGGTGGCACGCTTAATACAACTGAATTAAAGAATTCAGGATGGCTGAGGCAAGGAAAAAATGAGATGAAGGGGCTGGATCCTGGGCTCATTTAAAAAAAAAAAAAACGACACTTGTCCTCTTAATGGGACTCTAAGAGCAGAACGTTGTGAAAAAGACCAAATCAATTTCTAGAAAAATGATCACATTACACACACACACACACAACACACACACACACACACACACACACTTATTCCGAATATAGTATTTGTTCAGGGTTCCTTTTTCTAGATTTCTGAAACATAAGCCATTTGTGATATGGTATAAACAAGCCAAATTCAACCTGATGATACAATGCAGCTGTAATTCCAACAATTTAATGTCTTAATGGTTTCTCAGCAACAAACCATTTGGGGTAAAGGCAATGTATTTAAAATACTATTAAACTATATTGTAATGCCACCATTTTAATGACTTAGACTTCTATAATAAACAGTTTCGAACAGTTCTTAATATAGTTTCTAATGCCTTAATACATCAATGGATAAGAGTCTATTTCTCAATTTAAAAAACGCCATAATTACCAATGTTATAATATCCTGCAACAAGTTCTTAATGTCATCTCATTCAAAGTACCGAAATTAAAGTCAACCTTGAGGCAACATGAAAATAGTTATATATTTATACACATATATTAAAATTACAGTCTACAAAAAGTACCAAGTTCTTCAGTATACAGGCTAAATTTACTTAAATACTTACAATGTAGCATAAATGAATTTAATGATGCATGGCAGATTTTAAAGTTATTTTATGGATTAGCATCATTACCAAATGCAGGAAAATATAAGTGAAATATCCGAGACAGGTGAAACTACATCTCAAATTAATTCTAAATGCTTAGACCTTTTTACTTAGAATCATATCCCTTTGCAGTCAAGTGACAAATTAATTTCGTACGCAACATTTTACAAGAATAAGCAGTAAATCCAACACAAATAACAAATACCTAGGAAGAAAACATGTGTATATATATTTAGTATCACATAATCACACAGACTAAACAGCCTTAGACTGCATAAAAGGAGAAAATAAAAGATGTTGATGATCTCATTTACAGGCCTATTACCATGTCAATAACTAATAAAAAAAATTAGAATCTAGGGGTCTAATTTTATTAAATTAATACAGTTGACCCTTGAAAAACAGGGGTTTGAACTACGTGGTGCTTTTTTAGGTAGATTTTTTTTCAATAAATACAGTAAATATAATTTCTCTTATGATTTTCTTAACATTTTTTTCAACTTTATTATAATATACAGTATATAATACATATAACACAAAATACGTGAATCAGCCATTTATGTTATCAGTAAGGCTTCTAGTCAATAGTAGGCTATTAGTAGCAAGGTTTTGGGGGAATCAAAAGTTATACATGGATTTTCAACTGTGCACGGGCTGGCACCCGTAATCTGTTTTGTTCAAAAGTCAACTGTGATTTGAAAAACAAAATCTCTATTTGAATAACCAATTTTCCTATTCTAATGAGATTACATATATAGCAAAACAACTAAGTCAGTCCAAAAACACGACTAAAGACTTTTAAATATAATTTTTAAACATTTAAATAAAACCTTGCAAAAAATGACTCAACACCAGGGTTTGTTTCTATTTGAAAATACTCGGAAATGTATGACTTAGAAATAGGCTTTAATTTTCAGACAAAAAAGTCTACAGAGAGCTAGACGATTTCAACATTGTTCATTTTTTCTCCCCACTCAAATGAGCCTTTAAAAAGAAAAACTATATTTATTTAGGTAATAGTGAAGTAATAGTAATATATTAGGTAATAAAAGTACTGTGTTCCATTTTTTACTAACAGGAGTAATTTATACGTACCATGATTAAATACATATACAAAATATTAACACCCATAAAATCCCTGCAAAGGAGACTCAATACTGAAACGTAACCATAAAAGGGGTCAAAAAACAAATTAAAGCACAATAATCTGCTATACTGTTACAAGCATTTATTTATTTTTAATAGGTTACATAATTTTTAGTGGAAAATTAGGGAAAGCTCAGTTCATTAAGAAGTGTTTTCACAAGACAAAAGGTGCTAAAAGAATTTTTTTTTGATGGTTCGCGTAACATAAATTTATTATTTTTTATAGTGACATTGGTTAACGAAATCCAGTAAGTTTCAGCTGTACACTTGAACAGTAAGGCATGTATATATTTACACTGTGTAAATATAGATTTCTTTGTCACCACATATTTGATCCCCTTTACTCCGTCTCTCTCCCTCCTCCCCCCACTCCCTACCCTCTGGTAACCACTAGTTCATGTCCATGAGTCTCTGTCCATGTTTCTTTGCTGCTTTTAGGTTTATATCCCACATTTAAGTGAAATCATGTGATTTTCAACTTTTTCTGTCTGGGTTTTTCACTTAGCATGATTATCTCAAGGTCCGTCCAAGTTGTCGCAAAGGAACCTATTTTTTTTAGGACAGAATTAAATCTTGACAGTCTTGTCCACCTGTCCTTATAAGAAAGGAATAATAGCAACTAAAAAAAAATCATCATTTCACATAATATCCATAATAATTTTCCATAGCAAAATAATCTCTTATAGTAGAAAGCTACTGTTTAAGTCGAAGGAATATGGTGATAATGTTTATGTTATATATGGTAAAATGAACATACTTAAGAAATTATTCTAACTGTAAAGAGTTATATTCTTGAATGTCCAATCAAAGCAATACTCAGCTATTTAAACAGAGAACAGATTCCACATCAGGATAAAGGAAGCCTGTGAATGTGTACCATCACACAGAGAGATGAGGTACAATAAATCTTTCTATTGAAATGCAAACTGTGGAATGTCTTCAGTAGAGTTGAAGCAATGGATTCAGTATTTGGACACTGTATCCAGATGTCTTAATTAAAACATGTAACGATAGTACTTAGAATTTCAGTTCTTATAAATGGATGAGTTTGTTATAAAGTAGTTAATAGACACTTTGTAGGAGATCCCATATATGACAGAGGATAATTTCAAGAGCTGAAACTTGACACATACGATCTGAATGTGTACAGAATTTCGGAAAGGGGAAAAAAAAAAGAAAAGGGTAGTGACGACTGAGCAGAAATAGGCTAGAAACTTTTAGGGAGCTCCAGTACACACCAAAGATTTCCCCTCCTTTGGACAAATATGTTTGATAATGAGATTCCCAATGTGATTTCCATCCAGCCTGACACCCCGCCCCCTCTGGTAAGTGTGGTCTTTGCTTGCTAAGGGTCGATCCTTCAAGAACAACCTTTTCAGAGATGTTTCCTTGGTTAATTCCTCCAGCAAGGATATTTTTTGCCGCCTTCATTTTGTTTCTCTATCTCTGTCCTTGGAAACTGAAGGTCATTAGAACTGGTGGCTTGTGGATGCTAGTCTTCGTCTCAACGCACCACGAAAAGAAAACGAAATGCCCACTATCCAGAAGTTTATTCCCGTGTTAGGCAAGTCGGCAGCATGTACCATTTAACCAAACTGAAACGTGGACTATAAATGCCTTTGATTTGATCAATAATGAAATAATAATGGTAAAAGTAATAAACGTGTATTGAAGATGTCCTGTGTATTAGTAAGCTATTACGAGTCTTTTCTGTATGTATCACAAGTACATTTCAATGCCGCCTGTGAATGCCCATGAAAGAATCTCTTGAGCTAAGTAATATTTTGCTGAGCTTCAATTTCTTTCCAATATTATTCCAATTCTGCCTAAGCCTTCAATTCAATCAAGGTTGTCAATGTTTTTAAAAGGATTTTCAGAGAAGAGCATCCCATTTGCCAAATATTTCCACCTAGTTTGATAGGTGGTGTTGTCCTATTCTACTTAATGATAAAATGCTATTTAAGAACTAAACTATATAAATGTCTAATCCAATGTACTGTATACTTGAAACTAATAACAAAATAATTTTTTGTTGTTGCTATTTACATGTTAGTACTAATTAAACACATAAACACTTACTCTATGTTAGACATTGTTTGGGTGTTTTCCAATATATTAACTCATTTAATTCTCACAATAATCTTGAGATAGCCAGTATTATTATCCCCATTTTATACATGAGAACTTTGTAACTTGCCCAAGGTCACACGGCTAGATTGTACTAGAGCTGAAATTTCCAATGATTATTTTGACTTTCAGTGTTACTTGAAATCATGAATTTCCAGTCTTTCTTTAAAAAAAAAAAAGTCTTCAGCTTTCCTAATCGTACCTACTCTCTCAGTACCACCTTTAAAAGATTAAAGATTTGGTCTTCTCACATTATTTATCTATCATCAACACAAAGAAAGTTAGGCTCTTCTTATGCTCTCTTCTGAATGCCTGGTCAATAAAGAAAAGCGATTTCTAGAATTATGTCTTTCAAATTGAACTAAACGATTAATTAAATTCATATACATACTGTCCTAGATACCATATAAATAGCTCAATTATCGGAAGTGGAATTTGGAAGATCTTTTACAATAACAAGATGATTTCGGGGCTGTCATGGAACAAAAGGAAAGGGAAGCAGCTAAGTACTTACCAGTAAAATACTACTGATCAAGATTGTTTTGAAGAGGTTTTTTTTCTTTTTTTCCCCTCAGCTTTACATAAGAACTTATTACTATGCATATGCACTTTGGATACATCTTATCTGGAGCCCTATCTGCTGATACACTGGATCCTTGCTATTGTCCCAGAAAGAATTCAGAATAAATCATGCCAATCCATTCCACCTCCCTTGAAAGCAACCGGGGCAGGGACACTAGGTCGGTCACTAACCCTCTAAGAACATCACTGTAGCACAGCTCCGGAGTGCTCAGTGCAGGGCTCAGTACACGCTAAATTGTGAAATCAATTTAGTAGGTCACAACCTGCACTCTTAAAACTTAACATTGAGTAGAACAGGAAATATCAGTGTATCACCATAGTCAGGGTGTTCTACGACACTTTTGTTTCCTGTGTTTGTCCGTGTGTAGCTCATGATGTTGTAAAATGTATTCCTAGTTATGGATCTTGAATCAGAAAGTTTGAAAAGCCACTGACCTAATGGGTATTAACTGTGTGCATTTTTCTACCACTAAACACTATATTTAATAAAACAGACTGCTAAATTCTTCATAACCAGCGTGTAGAGCCAGTTGATCATAAAAGGGACCTTATATTTCATCCAGTCCAACTAGCTGCCCAACATACAGAGACTTTCTAAAAGAGTCTGTCACACAGCATCTACGTTCTGGAGAAAGCCTGTTTGTCCCTCCGCATGGGACTTCGAACTCTTAAAGTTCTTCATTATGCCGAATCAAAACAGGACATAAGGTTGCTGCTTTCACATGACAGCTTTCCATGTGTGTGAATTTAATTCTCTATAATTTTTTTCTGAATAAACACAGCTTTATCGTGGATGATGTCGAAGATATTAAAAAAGCATAAATGAGAAAATAAAAATTACGCATAATCCAATAACCAGAGCTAACAACTAAAAGTATACTATGTCTCCTTAACCTGCTTTTTCCTTAATTTGTAACAAACATTTTCCTCTTCTCCATATTCTTCTACAGCACGATTCTAATGGCAACATAGCATTCTAGCATATGGCTGTACCATAACTTTTTCCCTATAATGTATTTTAAAAATCCCCTTAGATGGCTTCATTATTTTTGAGTTTTAGTATCAAGACATCCTTGTACATAAATTATTTCCTTATGATAATTCCCGGATTAGAATTACTAGATAAAAGATATGAAAATGTTTAGGGTTTTGATAGATACTGTTAAACTGTCCCCAGAAAAATTGTGCCAATTTGCTTTTTGGTGATGACACAGAAAGTGTACTTACTTATCCTCAGCCTTGCAAAGAACAGGTGTTAATTTTTTTTCCATCTTTGCCACTTGAGTACCCAGAAAAGTCCATTCTGTTTCAATTTATAGTGAGGTTAAGTAATTTTTGACATATTTATTGGCCATTTTTATTTCTTCTTTTGTAAATTAGCCAATCATGCCCTTTGTCCAATTATCTTTTGAGGTTTGGAAATAACTGATTTAGCTCTTTAAATATTTGAAGAAGGCTCTTATACCCAGTGGAACTATTATCTCCGTTGATGTGAATACGAGGGGCCAGACTTCCTTTTAAAAGCTGAAGATTATATTAGCTAATAGAATGACTGAAGTCCATAATTCTTCCCCATAAAGATCACTTTGCTGAGAAACAGCAAATGAAAGTGATATGAACTTTATCAATAGCTAGAAAAAGACAGCTTAAAAATATTTATTTATATTCTAACAATTAAAAAGCAGAAGTTTCCCTTGTACCAAGAAAATCAATAACAGCAATAAAAACCTCTCACCAGAGAGGAGTTGGTGATCTTTTCAAAACCCTTCCTGGGCCACGAAATGCTGTCCAGTTGCACTGAATCTTGTACCACCAAACACAAACACAAACAAAAAAATCTTACACTATCGTTGACCCCAGGGAAGGAGGTTAGAGCTTCCTTCACGTCAAATGAAGAGAAATTTAGCTTCTCAATTCCCATTAGCATCCTCATGAAAATGCCTTAAAGAGCCTCAGAAACAGTTGCTCAAAGAAGCAGCCAGTAAATTTCTCAATTTCTCCACCAAAGTGAGGTCCTGGTGCCTCTGAAACACCCCGCATAGAGCTCATAAAAAATATAAGTGGCTGTCCTCAGTCCTCCCTTTCACAATCCATCCTCCCCTGGATCCAATGCGAATCATCCCCGAATCTGCCCATCTCTGCCACATGCCTTATTTCAGGTCCTTCCTGTCATGTCAGTGGCTTCCCTGCCATTCCTCTTGCCTCCTCTATTGCCCTCCTCACATCTATCCTCTAAACCGTCTCTAAACAGGTGCTCCTAAGAAATTTAACTACTCCGTGGCTCCCCATTGGTAGATCAAGTTTCTAAGTTCATTGGCACAGCACAGAAGGCTGGATTCACATATGCCTGGAGCTCGCTCGACATGTGGATCCAGAATGTTACGCCTGTTTTTGCCTCGTGCTTGGGCATATGCTGTTCCCCCTTCTGAGAAACCCGCCCCTCTCTCCCGTCAACCTGCTAATTTTGCAACCTTGAAGACTTAGCTGAAGGACAACCTCCTCTTGGAAATGTTTCCTGATCCAATTTTCAAATCACAGGCTGAATTCACTGTCTTTTCGTGGTACCTATGACAGTCTGGAAAAGTTAATAAATAATTGTCTTGCCTATTCAACGCTAAACTTAGCCTAGTATGCAGCGGGGCCTCCCGCCACCCAAGTCACATGGTGTCGTGATGAACCCTCTGACCTGTCTCCCCTGTTGAAGGCCGGGCTCCTTGAAGTGTCCTCATCATTTCACTGTAGGGAGCAGCTCTCAGGGTGTCTGACACACAGGAAGTACTCAATCGAGGCTTGTTGAATGAAACGACTTAATAAAAATGTTATGATATGTGTAAAAATTCACTTATTACTTTCCTCTTGGACAAACCAGATAAATCAGAGGGTAATTACTAGCATAACTTAGGCTTTTCGTTTTACAAGAGGACCCCTGCATCCTGGATTTTAAAAATATCAATTTCCTCTACTGCCTGTTAAATAACATTTAACCCACATGCAATCTTGTGGACACATACATTTTGTGAAAGGCACATTTATACAGGCATTTAGTCATCAATTACATTTTTAAAATACCATAAAAAATTAAAGTGCCAACCATCAAAAAATTAAAGTGCCAACCATAAAAAATTAAAAAATAAAAAATTAAATAGAGCGTCAGACACAACTTAGCATGCCACTGTTTATACTTATTATAATAAACATTAAATAAATACACCGTAACTTTTTAAGACTTGAATCTTGGGTTCACTGCTTTGCTCACAAGTATTCTCTTCTCTGGGAATGCAGGCTCCATACGCTCTGGATGGGCCCAGCGGGTACGTCTAAAAGTGACCCTGGGCGCAGCCAGACTAGCCAGAGTCGACTGCTTTAAGAATGAGCACCTGACACAAGCTAGGCCAGAGACTTCCCTGAACTTTTTTTTTTTTTTTTTTAATCTTACGATTAAGGAACATTTGAGTTAACCTCTTTCTAGTGGGAGCTGCCAGATGCTAAATGAGATGTGAAACTCGAGAGATGTTAGTGGCCAACTTCCCTGCTGTGCGCAGAAGCTGATACACAGTCATTTGTAGCAAAGAGAACGAAACGGACATGGAGAAAGCAGCAGAGATGAGAACTGATGAGAGTCCAGGAGGTGACAAAAGTCCTGGAGATGACAAAGATACCGCAGATGACAAGAGTCCAGGTTGTGTTCAATAACTGGCCCCCATCTCCCAGCACCTCTGTCGTCCCTGTGGATGGGTTCTGTGAGAGTCCACTCCCTTCTAAGAGACTCAGGTAAGCTTGCTTGGGGTCAACTCCTGTCACCGGCCAGAAAAAGAATCCTGACACTACGGACGGGTAAACGGACGGGTAAACAAAAAACGAATTTGCCTGGACTTTCTCCTCACTTATTCGTTTGATTTGACCAGATCTGCATAATGAAGACACGAGCTAATTTACATGAGTTTCCTATTCAGAAGAAGGAAAGGATTCATTCATTTTGAAATACGTTTCAAACAGAAGTTTAAAGTAATATCTGCCAATGCATACGTGAACTGTTGGGTCACAGTGTCCTGCAGGTAGAGAACTTGTCCCCTTCCCTCCACAGGACTCCCACAAATTAACTGTGGGTTTGGAATCTCTGTGGGAGAGACCAAGACCCAGAAACTGCAAAGGCTTCCTTCTCAGAGTTCTTGCTTCTGGACCCCTCAGGAATGCAAGACGCACCAGAGACTTCACGCAGCAGTGAATTTTTCTAAGGAACAGAACTGAATGGCAACACGGCACTGCGTCTGCAGGAGCTGGACCGCGTGCTGGAATTCCTACGCGCCTGGGCACCGCGGCTCCTGGCTGACGCCAATCTTTATGGCCGGATCTCTCGGTTGGCAGCGGGGCATTACTGGCTGGGGTACCCCTTTATGGGGGCTGCTCCTCCAGGCTGCGATGGCAAGCCTCGAAAGAGCCACCGAAGTGCAGGGACGGGCCGCTTTTTAAGCAGCCGGCGGCTGGAGAGCACTGCGGGCCCTCCCCTGCGCGGACCCGGGCTGCAGAGGGAAGTCGGGGCACAGACTCGCACGGCGCCCAGCCACCCACTGCTTTCCACGCGGGGAAAGCACTCCTTCAGGGGGCACGGACGTGAAGGTCACAGCTGGCTGCAGCAATGGCTTACACCTTGGTGCTCTGACTGCCCCTGGCTCGCAGTCTTCCTTTCCGGCTGCCCTGCTCCTCAGCGGACACCTGATCCTGATCCCGGGGTGCGGCGGGGCTCTTGTCCTGGGGCGCTCCCCCAGGTTTTCGGGTGCGTTTTCTTTGGTGTGCTGCCTGGAAGCGCTGTCCCCGTGGACAGAGCTCTCTCCGGCCTGACTGGTCTCTCTGACAGGCTGCCGGGAGGGGCCCGCACCCCCCTGCGCTGGAAGACCCGAGGCGCTCTCTCCCCGCTGAGACCGCCGGCTCTTCCGACCCTCCCCTCTCCGCGGACGCTCCCTGGGAGCAGGACCGGCCGGGGCGGACTCCGCAGGGGCCCTGACACCCGGGAGTGGCCCCCTGCGTGGATGCTGACCCTCCTGAGTTGGATGGTCGCTGCTGAGGGTTGTTTCGTTTTCTTGCGATAATCCTCCAGAATTCTCTTGCAAAGATGGTCCTTTTTGGGACCCGGCTACCTTCGAACCAGGTCGTCTGGGGGGAGGCTGGCACGCGCCTTTTTTCTGGAGTAATGTACTTTTTCCTTCTCCTCTTCCTGTGATTGGGGATCTTTAGGCAACGGTCCGCCGTGGGCGGACTCGGGGCTTTCTGGGGTAAGCGCCTTGCGTCCCCGGTCCCCCTGGCGGCTCCCAGGAGGGCTGGGGCCAGGGCGGTTGGACGCCCTGGGGCGGGTCGGTCCGCTCCGGGATTCAGGCGGCAGGGCTGTCTGGTGGCTTCCGGGCCGCGACTTTTTCAGATGTGCTGGTCCTTTAGCGGTCTCTCTTTGGATAGGGAGTTTTTTTTTTCCTAGCTCCTGTCTGCTGTGCCGGCTCTTGGTTTTGGGGCTCTCGGTTTTGGGGCGAGGCCTGCGCATCTGGAATCTTCTTGCTGGACGAGCGGCCTACTCTGGGAGCTTGCTTCTCCTTTACCGACCTTGGCTCATGTCGAGCCCCCGCATTCTGAGGCAACTGCTGCTCCCCAAAGGGCGTGGGAATGCGAGGGAGCCTGACGGCCGGAGCCCCTTCTTCCTGGGGCGGCGCGGGGCCGGGCTGCGGGGCGAGCTCCTGCACCCCGGCCCCGAGAAGAGGCAGCTTCACTTCCTGAGGACTGTGGCCCGCGTGGGGACGGATGCTGCGGGGGTTTGGGATGGGGAGGGCTGAGGAGAGGCAGTTTGCCCGGGTCTCCTTCCTGAGCTGGCGAGGCCTGGGAGAGGGCGTGGCGGCTGGATCGGAGGACTGTCCTGAAGCCGCCTCCCTGCTGGGTGAGAGCAGCTTGGGTGTGGGCCTCCGACTCTGCAGCGGGGCGAGGACCCGAGGCTGCGGCAGCCTGGTGGGCGCCAGCAGACTCTGGGAGGCTCAGCTCCTGGGTCTTCCCTGTCCTGAGTCTGCTGGGTATTTGCTGGGTTCTGGGGATGTGGTAATCCTGGGTGAGGAGTGCTGACCGGACAACTTCTGCTTTTGGGGTTCCCTCCTCTACGGGTTGCTGAGCACCTTCCAGAGATGGTTGGAGCGTCTTGGCCCCATCAGGATGGGGAGGCTCTTCTGGGGGATCATGGTGGGAACCGCTGGGTGGCACATCGGCTGACCCAGTCTCCTCATCCTGGGTTCTCTGGGGGCTGAAGGATGTTGGGCCAGGCCCCTGCGGCGGTTCAGCTGGTGGAGGGCCAGTGATGGCCACTGTGGCCTCACCGGATTCCTCGTCCTGGTGCAGCTGAGGGCTGTGGGCTGCAGGTGGGTCAGGGCGCCGGTCAGGGCGCTGGGCAGGCCCCTGGGAGGGAGTGGTGGCAGGCTGGCCTACTTCACCTGCTTTCCCGTCGGATGTCTGGGCCTCACTTTCAGAGAGATTTGTGGTTATTGTGTTTGAAGAAAGATCTGACTGTTGACTGTCCCCGTCCTTCTGGTTTGGGGCTAAGTCTTGGGCCTGCTGGGGAATACCAAGACCCAATGAGCCTGGCTGTGGAGGAAGCTCAGCGCTGGCGTGACTATTGGGAGGAAGCTCTTTTTGATGGGTTGCTCCCTCATGAGTCTGGGAGGGGGCGGCGTTCTGATCTTCAGAGACCTTTGCATGGACCTGCACGCTAGAGAGATGCTCTGTTATCTGGCTGTCTGCTTGCAGTTTTGCCAAGCGCCTTGGGGAAGGAACCAGGTGTGCTGGTACCCCAGAGGGGGTCTTCTTGTTAGAGGGGGCTCCTGCTTTGACACAAAGAGAAGTTAGCTAAAAATATCTTAACAAATATGACTGCGTAACTTTAGAAATTAATCAAAAACATCTTTTGCTTTTTTGATGCACATAGGCCCTTAAAGGAATAAAATTACGCATATAAAAGAATTTAACTCTCCCTTCTCACTGAGGATCCTATGTGCCTAGAATTCTTTTAGTGGAACTTAGGACAATTTTAGTCAACTGAAAACATGAACTTCAATGAATAAACATAAAGAGGCTTAGCTACAGAACCAAAGTTTATAACCAGGTCTAAGAGAGGCAAGAAAATTTTCTAAGGGAATGATATTTAAAATTTTCACGATCTTAAAGGTTAACGCTGCTTTTGATGGTAGAAACTAGAAGATGGACATCTAAGCCAGATGAAGTCCCATTTGTTACCTTGTTTAATGGCAGTCCCCTCAAAAAAACTACGAGAGTTATGTCAGTTTCCCAATACCTAGCAAGGTGCATGAAGCTCAGGAAGCACTCAGTAAACAAGAACTGAATGAAAGAAGGAAGGAGAAAACAAGTCCGATGGAAGCATAAGCTGCTCCCGAGGATCCGTCACCCCCCCCACCCCAGGGCTATTTTTTTCCCCCTCTAGATCCACCCTGGTTTCAGCAGTGGCTCTCAGTTCAAAGAACTAAATATAAGACCTGAAACAATTGTGTAGAAGAAAACACAGGTACTAAACTCAAGGACCTTGGGTTTAGAGGAGATTTTATGAATTTGACCTCAAAGGCAAGGGAAGTAAAAGCAAAAATAAATGAATGGGACTATATCAGACTAAGCAGCTTCTGCACAGCAAAAGAAACCATCGACGAAACAAAGAAGCGACCTTCTAAATGGGAGGAGATATTTGTAAACAAGTCCCCTGATAAGGGGCTAATATCCAAAATATATAAGGAACTCATACAACTCAACAACAACAACAAAACAATCTAATTAAAAAATGGACTGAGGACCTGAACAGACACTTCTCCCAAGAAGACATACAAACAGCTACCAGATATATGAAAAGATGCTCAACTTCACTGGTTAGGGAAATGCAAATCAAAACCACAATGAGATAGCATCTCGTGCCTGTTAGGAGGGCTATCGTAAACAAGTGATAACAAGTATCGGAGAGGTTGAGGGGAAAAGGAAGCCTCAGACACTGCTGGTGGGAGTGTAAACTGGTACAGCCACTATGGAAAACGGTATGGAGGTTCCTCAGAACACTAAGACTAGAACTACCCTATGACCCTCTTCTAGGTATCTGCCCCCAAATTTCAAAACATTTATCATAAAAGTGTATGCACCTCGACGCAGCATTATTCATGGCGGCCAAGACGCGGAAACAACTCAAGTGTCCTACAATAGATGACTGGATAAAGATGTGGTACATACTCTCAATGGAATATTATCAGCCATGAGGAAAGAGGAAATACTGTCGTTTGTGACAACATAGACGGATCCCGAGATTATCATGCTGAGTGAAATAAGTCCGGCAGAAAAAATTTCACTCACATGTGGGATATAAAACTGTAAGCAATAAACAAGACAAACAAACAAACAACTCATAGACACAGACGACAGTTCTGTGGTTAGCAGAGGGAGGGGGAGGTAAGAAGGGTAGAGGGGACCAAATATTCGGTGACGGAAGATCTGGCTTTGGGTGGTGAACACTCAGTGCACATACAGGTCATGTATTACCGAACTGTACACTCATATTAACCAATGTCACCCCAATAAAGAAAAAAAACCCCTAAAAAGTGGCTCAGGGAGGCCGCTAGCAGTGGTGATGGTGCAGAGGGTTACTGCTTCTTTGGTCACCATGACGGTGAGTTCTTGGAGTGGCTCTGGTCTCCTGGACACAATCCCCCCAGCAAGCACTTGTTTATGACAGAAGCCCTGATGTACTCTGACGGCCCGCATATCACCTTAACTCAGTCCGAAGGACATGGCTCTGAAATGCTAGTGGTCGGAGCGGCACGCCAGTCTGGAACGGCCTTGCAGAAACGCGTCTCGGCTCGCTTTGGGGGACAGCTGATACTCAGAGGCTCCAAAGCAAATCAGACTTTCCAGGTGGTCCCCCAGTAGCCAACCATGTCCCTGGCCACCACCCCCTCTCCCCACAAAGCAGGATGAGCTTGGACTACTCCGGGTTCTCCTGAACCTCTTAGTGGAGGGCTATACCCTTTCTATGCAGTCAACCAGGTGTCTGTGGGGAGGGGAGGAGGGGGCACAAGGAAAAGCTTGCCCCTTAATGGGGTTTCTGAGAGAGTATCATATTAATCATTCTTATCTCCCTAGTTTATGACAGTTATAAATTAAAATACAAATTTAGTCAAAAAACAAGGTTAAAATAAAATATAAGAACAGTGAAAATATCTAGAATAGGTAAATTCATAGAGACAGAAAATAGATTAGAAGTTACCAGGGGCTGAAGTGGAGTTGATTAATTGGGTATAGAGTTTCTGTTTGGGGTGAAGAAAAATTTTGGAAATACATAGTGGTGATGGTTATGCAACACTGTGAATGTAATTAACACCACTAAGTTGTAACTTAAAATGGTTAAAATGGCAAATTTTGTTATTTTTTTTAACACAGTAAAAAACTAATACATAAAAAGAAAAATATAAGAATAGTGAAACCCAATGCTGGAGATTCTTTCCGTCTTTAAGCCTTCCTGGTTTCCTATGATCAGACACATGAGTATCCACCCCCTGTAACTTTCACAATTTTACAATTCACATAATTTGGCAAACAGTATCATGCCCTTTATTAGAGAGAAAGGCACTACTTTATGGGTTCGTAAATTGACCAATTATCCCATTTGACTCATTATCACTATCATTTTCCTCTATCATTAGTCACAATTCTGAATAACGGTTTTCAATTATAATTTTACTTTATGATCTCTATAGCAAGAACTTAGGGCAGAAGTTAGATCGGCTTTTTTAAAAGCTTTACCGGAAGCACCAACTAGTCCAGAAACAGGCTGTATAGAGACAAATGGAGAGCAAAGGTACCCTGAGTTGTGAATATACTGGTGTTTTTCTTATTATTTATAGAAACTATATTGTTTACTCAGGCTTTTCGTAGTCTTCATGTTTTAGAACTGAACATAACCTGCATTGCTACAGGGAAAATAAGACCATTCTGTACTTTAACTGATATACATTTTTATGAATGGTATATGTAAAAATCTCAAGTGTTTTATTTATAATCACTCTGCATCTAAAGTTACTATTTTATACATGTGCTAAATGAAAATTCAATTAGTCTCTCTCCTGTTGAAGATTTACGTTTCTGGGTCCTGTTATACACTCAGAGCTGACGACTTTGGGCTTACTTTTACCACTTATGTGCCACTCTCACTGTTGAAAAATAGAAATTAAAATTTGCATTCTCAGTTACAAATCAGCAACATAAAATGACTAAACATCAAGCCATCTATTATTGCTTCAAATAGTTGGGAGTAACTTGCAGTCTGCATTGATACGGGATCACTGTTTCTATGAAAACAATGCCATCAGCCATCAGACCTCTGTTTGTATTGAAGACGAACACACAGATGGCCTTGTCCAGCTGGGAGAACCCCAGCTCTAGAAGACCAGGTCCTAACAATGCTGCACAGTGTCATATAGCTGATTTTTTTTTTAATGGGAATTCAGAGTGATTTCTCTAAATTAATGATTTTTGGTGACATTGAGAATACAAAATTGAGGCTCCTTGTTTCCAGTCGTTTTCTAATTGCTCAGATAAAACTGTCTTTCATTGAATCTGAAATATTTTGAGTTCAATTCCTTACTTTCGACAGCTTAATATATATATAATTAAAATTTGGCAGCTTAAATATATATATAAAATATTCCACTAAAATTATTGATTTTTGTTTCTAGGATGTCTCAGTTATGTAAGTAATGTAAATATTTATAAGAATATTCCTACACTACAGAAATGAAAATGAGGGTGACCTAGCTCAGAGCTGAGGCAAAGAAGTGAGAGCCATCGGGGCTTGTGGCAGTGACTCTGCTGGGAGAGTCATGACAGACATTCGCTCTGAGGTGATGGTGGCTACGGGTGGGGGATGGGGGAGGCTCTCAGGCAGTGAACCTGTGAACACCTGACCCATGCTCCTTGGCATGTACCTCACAGCCCTGACACTCGGAGAGGTAACTGATTTTACTCTTGGGCCACCAGAGACCATGTAAACGCTTATTAATAGGGACTTTGTTAATTAGAATTTTTTAATACTCACTTACTTGAAAAATGTCTGGCCTCCACAAAGGCACTTTATTTGCAAGTTTATCCTTAAGCCATCAACTGAATAAAAGCAACTTCCTCCACAGATTAACTGTGTAAACAAGACAAAGTGTTTGGCTTCTTAAGAGAAACGCGTTATTTTCTAAAATACTAAACCAGCCAGAAAAACAGGAGCCGTTGAGGCCAGTGATTTGCTATATTAATTACAAACCCTCCCAACTCCTTCTTTGAAAGCTGGGAATCTATTAGTCAATAACTGAACGGCCCAGCTTCAGTTATTAAGTAATCTGAGATTTTACAAATTCTATAATTCATACTTTTCATTAAATCAGACAGGCCTAACGTAATTAGTCCCAACAAATGAAATTTTATTATACCCACTAAAATGGGAGTCCATTTTCCTATGTGCACATTCTCCGGTCTATTAACTTCCCAAATAGCCACTGCGCCCAGCACTTGGTGTCCTTGATGGCTGTGGAATAAGATGCAGGGACGGAGCCCTGCAGGCTGTGGAGGCAGAGCCGGGCCCGGTGAGAGGTGCCCCCGCCCCCCACCTCCAACTCAGAAACATGCTCTCCTCAGCTGCTCAGAATGGGCCAGGCTCAGGGGACTGCCTCAAGCTTATCCAAACCCACGAGGGGCTGATGTAAAAGCCAGAACACCAATTTATTAATTTACACTGGGAGATGGGCCGGCCTCAGGGAGCAGGGCAGGGTGTTCTAACGTAGGGGACGGCCCCCACAGGGACAGGGCCACCCAGGGGACCAAATTAAAGATCAGAAGGTTGCTGGGTTAGCAGAGACTGAAAGCAACGGGAGCCAGATTTCCTCAAGAGAAACTTCCACCAAGCTGCGGATGCCTCATTAGACAGACAGCGCTTGCTACTGGATGGGCCCAGCTTTCTGAAGCCCCAGGCCCTATGTGGAGGATCAGGGCAGCATGATTAGGGCAGCATGGCTCCTAATCTAACACGCCCACAGCGCAGACCTCCGCCCCTCCATTAATGCCCGTTTTCAGACAGGGTGCTCTTTCTTCAGGTACATTCAAGGCAGTAGGTGGTGTCCTGGTCACTTGTCTCCTATGAGACGTACGTAGTAGAGAAATCTCAGTCATCATGTGTTGAATGTTACTAGTTTCACCTGCCCACATTCCAGAATTCCAGGGTCATCTGACCTGGGGTAAGTGTGTAAAACTGCAAAACAGCACAATTAGTTTGAATTCTGGTGAAATTATGACCTGGCCTGCCTCAGTCCGGCTAGGATGAAGCCTGGCAAGCAAAACGCTACTTGGTCAGAGCCACCAAGGCTGTAAACCACATGTACACACAAAGCTGTGGACATCTACACAGTGGCAAGAGTCTCGAGTCAACACTTTACGGTACGCGACATATGATCAGGGTTCAGTCCATCGAGAGACCTTTTTTCATTATTATGGTGGTAAAATACGTGTCACAGGAAATTTGCCATCTTAACCACTTTTAAAGTGTACAATTCATGGCATTAGGCACACTCACACTATTGTGCAACCATCGCCACCATCCATCCTCAGAACTCTTTTTGTCTTGTAAAACTGAAATCTGTACCCATTAAACAGTGACTCCCCCTTCCCCTCACCCCCCGCCCCTGGAACCCACCATTCTACTTCTGTCTTTATGAGGTGGACTACTCCAGGTACTTTTGTGACTGGCTCGTTTCACTTAGCATAATGTCCTCAGGGTTTGTCCCTGTTACAGCATGTGTCAGGATGTTTTTTAAGGTTGAATACTGTTCCATTCTGTGTCTGTACCACATTTTGTTTATCCATGTATCATTCGATGGACACTTGGATTTCTTCTACCTTTTGGCTGCTGTCAATAATGCTTCTATGAACATATATATATATATATATATATATATATATATATAATATATATATTTAAAAATATATCTGTTCAAGTCTCTGCTTTCAATTCTTTGGTGTACCCGGAAGTGGAACTGCTGGGTAATTCTATTTTTAATTTTTGAGGCATCACCATGTCGTTTTCCAGAGCAGTGATACCATTTCATATTCCCAATTTCCCGACATTCTTTGCCAACACTTGCTATTCTTTTTCTTTTCTTCTTTCTTTCTTCTTCTTCTTCCTTCCTTCCTCCTCTTTCCTTCTTCCTTCCTTCCTTCCTTCCTTCCTTCCTTCCTTCCTTCTTCTTCTTTCTTTCTTTCTTTCTTTCTTTTCTTCTTTCTTTCTTTCTTTCTTTCTCTTTCTTCTTTCTTTCTTTCTTTTCTTTCCTCCCTCCCTCCCCTCCCTCCCTCCCTTCCCTTCCCTTCCCTTTTTTGTAGTAGCCATCCTAATAGGTGTGAGGTGGATTTGGGGGAACATTTTAAATACATTTCACACTGCTCATATACCCACATTCTAAGTTAGGGCTTGAGGATCCTGCATCTGAGGAGATGCACTCATATACCGTGCATTCTAGCTGGTCACACACCATGGGGCGGGCGGGGAGCCTTAACTTCCATTCTGCAGGACAGAGCACTGAAGCTCGGAGCAGCTAAGCGGCTTGCCCAGGGGGCGGCAGGGCCAGCACTGCGCTCACACGCTCTGACCGGCGCTGCTCCTCTATACTCTGAGGTGCAACCTTGTGAGGACTGGGGCGACGCGAAGAGGAGGGGGACGAAATCTCTTGGACTGAAACGACGCTAAATACAAGCCCAGGGAGCAGAACAGCATCTCACGGGACCCTAAGGGAGCCAAACTTCTGGAAGGCTGAGTTCTGACCCAGGAGGCTGACGACCTACCATGAACCTCCAGGGCCCTGCCTGGCATGTCCCCAAAGGGCAATCCTCGGAGGTCCATGACGGTCACCAAGACGAGTCCGGAGGGCTGACTCTGTGCAGCTCGCCCATGGGGACGACAGCCCCAGAGGAAGTATGGGGATTAAAGAGTTAGAACCAGCTTTAGCCTGGCTGATGAGGATCCAAATAACAATTCGCAAACTCGTTTTCCTACCTGGCAAAAATTCTGGCACAGAAGGGCCAGGACAGTACCTGTAGTTGGAGCCAAACTGCTGGCAGTTTCCTCAGATAATCCAAGGTATTCTCTAATGAGCTGACTCAGCTGTTTGTACGCAGCATCCAGATCGTCTGCAGTAAAGGAGACAGTGTACGAATCACATCAAAGCACAGCCAATTTGCAAGTTGGTGGGAATGATTTTATAGGTACATTTAATTTTATGAATACTGCAGGTAGGCAGAGATCTATGAAGACCCCACCACATGAACAAGCCCTGTGGACAGCTCTTAGGACTGAGGACAACGGCTGGCAGACAGCCACCAAGGAAACTGAGGCCTCTGTCCTACGGCCCTAAGAAACTGCTTTCCACCAACAATGATAATATCCTTTGAAGCGAATTTTCCCCAGTGAGCTTACACTTCAAAAATAAAGTTTTGCTGAAAGTTACTAACCTGCATTGATTACCGCATCGAAGTATCCTGGAAATTTTTGATTAATTTTAACATAAAGGTCCACTCTGGAGACAGCAAATTCAATCTCTACACGACTAAATAATCCTTTTCTCCGCAAATGTCCCTCATACTTTTTCTTGTTCATGGGCACCACCAGGATATATCGAGGCTCAAAATAGGAATGTTTCAAACTTCTTACACCCTATGCATTGAAAGAAAAGATAATAAATTAGCAACAGACATGATTTAGAAATCAGTATAGAGCTGTATGACAACATATAGTATAGCAAGTAGTATTATGTTGAAGAATTTATTTGTATAATTAGCTATTATTTTCCTATAAATATCTCAAGGTTGGATTACTTCTCCCTGTTCATCAAATATTAAATTTTCATCTGAAATATAAAATCCATTCTTCCTGGTGTCCTCTAATGAATCATTCTGATGAATATGACTGCTAAAAAAAATTACTGGATACAAAGAGGTACGCTCACAGCAGTACTGCACCTTTATTACTGAAAAGTAATTTCGATTCTACATTTCCAAGGGTATCCTGCAGCATCAGGAGACAGAGATCATATCAGAGACAAAAGACTCCTCTGTCACCCTTTGTCATGTCCTGTTCCTAAATCAGTCACCTGATTGGCTGGTTCCTATTACAGCTCACAGCCTCTACCAGGGTCAAGCTCATGACGCCCTGAGCCCAGGTGCTCAGGGCGGGAAGCAGAGGCAGCTGGAGCTGTGCAGACCTGAGGGCTGGGCCAGGGCTGCTGCTCTCCAGCTACTGCAGACTCCGTGCAAATCGCCCCGGCTCCCCGGGTACCCAGCTTCCCCAAAATGAGTTACTCCAAACAGACTCCACAGTTCCTTTCAGCTCAGTCCCACAGTCAATAGTTTAACTCAGTGTTCGAAATCTTTGTTTAAAAAATTCAGGGGGAAAAATACAGGCTCTAAAAAAAAAAATTTCTAAGAGAATCAGGGGAATAAAGCCTGACTGATAGACTCAACCTCTTGGAAATGAGCAGGAGAACTCTCTCATGGAGGAAAAAAGTCAAGTGGGAACCAGCACGCAGAGAACAACTGAACTGGCAACAGGAAGCCATGGGAGCTGGGGAGCGTTTGCACTCAGCGATGCATCAATTTTTGTTTCTTCCTTATCCAAGGAAGACATTTCTAGAAAAGGGCGGTTTTTTTGTTTTTTTTTTGTTTGTTTGTTTTTTGCTTATTAGCATAGAAACAATGAAAACCTTTTTAAAGGTTCAAAACCAATCAAATGCAGAAAGATAAGAATTGCAGGAGTTTGAAGTTAGGAAAAGTAAAGAGCTGGAAGAAAGGTGACCAGTGTCACTGAAGTCAGGGAACACTTACACCCCTACAAGGAGCCTCAAAGGAATCATGGTCTCCTGCCCTGGGAAGTTATGGAGGAAAGAAGTCTTGAGAAAGAGTTAATTGATAGTAAAGAAACACAAGATGTGCCCAGATTTGGTTTTCTGTAAGTCTGTGCTAACAGAATTATTTTTATTATAATTTGTTTTCTGACTACAAAAGTGTTATACTGCTTGAAGGAAAAAAAACAACAACAACCTGTTTTGAAAATTCTAACATTTAATAAAGCCACATATATATTTAACTCTGGATTTTCATTTTGGAGAAACTTACATGTGCTCTAATATAAAAGATCACTGGGAGAAAATGAGATATTAGGACAGAGAGAAAAATCTCCTGAAATCTGCAAGTCTAACTCATTAAAGAATGAAAATATTGCAACCAGTGAACAAGTGGGTCCAATGACAGCATAGCCCACACATCTCCCTGAAGAATGAAGGGACAAGGTCAAGTGCACAGAGCTGCCACTGTCCTGAAGGGCAGGGAACCAGTTCCTCAAGCCGTTAGAATCCGGTTTTATCGAATATCGTTTTATCTAACGGAGACCAGGCTGTACAAAGGAAAAGGATAATTTAGTATTCATTCGGAAAGTAAATCTTGAGTGGCAGTTTTACTCGTAATAAATGTGGGATTTCTTGTATTGTAATCCAATTCCTGTCATGTGATTTTTCATGTGTCTTACCTCCCACACACTAATTACAAACTTAAAATCTCAGTTTTGTACGCATTCTTCTTGTGCCTAGTGGTGTGCTTTCTGCACAATGCAGCCCCCTCCCAACCCCGAATGTACGTCCGCAGACTCACACACACATGAAAAATAAGTTGACTGAATGAAAAACACTTACCTCTATTTCCATGTGAATACAGCTTGCTAAACCATCTCTTGCGATACCTTCTACGGTGTCCCTATTTAATCCGTAACTGTGATTACCATAATTAAATGTCAGAATAAATTTCCCCTGAAATTTGAGAAGTACAAAGATTTCAATATAACAGCTGGTATAATAATAAATTTAATATAAGGAAAATTATTCGATGTCTTACTTCTATAGGATTCCGTAAAGCTTACCGATATTAACAATTATATACGAATGGCAATGGGTCTATAAATGCTAATATCGAACTGTGATACAGAAATTCATTCAGAATTTTCAGCTGGTAAAAAAAAAAAAAAAAAGATAAGTTTTTGGAACTATCTGCTGACAAATGTTAGAGGAACATGAAGTTACCGAAGCTTGATAGGACAGGTCATTTTGACTACCTACCCACTTCCTGCCAAACCTGCACCATAAACCTTCATTACTGAGAGAGCAAAACTAACAGTTCACCCTTTGCCTCAGCCATCTGGGCTACACCAGCATAGGACGTAGCTCAGAAAAAACTTGCACGCTTAAAAGCCTTGCATTCTCAGGTAAGCCTGAAGGCCATGAATTACGGGAACATCCTAAAACCTTTATATTCTGATAAACCATAAAAATCAGACCCATCCTATTTTTCCTTATAAACATCACTTTTTATTGAAACTGCCTAAGGAACCGTTGTGGGCCCTATAGTCATTTGCAGTATAAAAAGTGCCCGGTTCTTCCCAAGCTATACTCTCTTGCAAAAAAAAAAAAAAAAAAAAAAAAAAAGTAAAAGTACATCTTTCAAAATTGTCTGAATTTTTTTTTTTTTTTGGCAATATCATGTTTATGAAACCACTAGGTCTAATCTAAATTAGAGACTGATGACAATAGAAGGAATAAAAATGTGGACAATCCTGACTCCTCATATGCATGATTTTGAAATAAATAATGAAGTGAAATGCTGAAGGCTGAATCCCATCACAAGGCAGCATCTACCCTGAATGAGCCTCCTGAACCTGGATGTCCTGGGGACCTGTGGGGTGGTGGATGGGCTGTCTGTGGGTGCGTAGGGGCAGTGTTGGAAGGCCAGGAGACACAGGGAGTCTCTCAGAGTGGGATGGGGCTCTGGGGGATGTGTCTGCTGCGGATGAGGAGGAAAATTCACCTCACGCCCTGTCGTCAAAAGAAGTTCATATCATGCATCCTAGAAGTTGAAAACTCAACCATAAGTATCCTTAATATTTTACTCCCTCAATGTCGTACCTTTTGTTCCGTGGAACAAATACTGTGATTCCTTTTTTTTAAAATACAGGTATTACATCTAGATAGATAGATGCCTGGATACTCTGTCAGGTACATACTTTATCTTGCTTACTGTGGCTCAACCTCTTTTCAAAATGTACAGTTGAACGCTTGTTCAGATGTACACGATGCGATTGTTTACTTGTGGGTGTAAGGGCCTCTCTCTGTGGGTTCCCAAGTGCATTTTCTGGAAGAATGTAGACTTGGAGGACTCCTGCATTGTACTTATGCATGTAAAACAGACTCTGAAAAAAACTGTTTAAGAATTAAGATTAAATGATCTTTCGGCTTCTGGTCGGTGATACGCCTTTTGGTTCTCCTGCCTGTGGATTTCTTAATAAGCAGCAATAATCTTATTTCAGAAGCCTCCAGCTCTGAGGTCTTATTTCCACAAGAGAGGAAGAGCCTCTGCAAGTAAGTGACTGTATGTCTTTAAAAAGGGGATGCGTGTCCGTCTGCAGGCGTGTGTGTTGTTGGGGGGTGATCTGTGTGCCAGGGAGGAGTGTGTACATGCGAGGGTATGCGGGTCTTACATGTACCTGTCAGAGCAGGTGGTTGTGACAGCCCGCAGTAGATGTGCATGTGCGGGCGTGAGGAATGCCAGGGTTGGTCTGTCAAGGGGGGGGGGAGGGCAGGCTGCCTGGGCGGGTGTTCTGCAGAGGGAGGATCTGTGTACAGAAGGCTGAGTGTGAGGGCATGATGGGTTAAGCTAGCACTGTGTCATGAGCTTATGACCTCTAGGTTCGTCTCTCTTCATAAAAGTCTCAAGCTTAGCTTAAAAAGAAGAGAGGGCGATCAGAAGCAAAATTCGAGTTGAAGGAAATTACATTATACTGAGGTAATAAATGTTAGCAGAAGTGGTAAAAATGAGTATTTTCCAAACACATGAGGGACTAAATATAGTATAGAAGCACAGTGATTTCTTCGACAAGAAGTTGAACCAGACTTACTTGGTTACAGATATAAGGTATGGAACATCAGGGGAGCATATGGGTACTGAGAACAGTGCACTGAACTAAGAAAAAAAAATGCCTCATACTCTAACTGAAGAAATTAACATTAATTTAAGGAACTAGTTGTCTTTCAACCCAAAGAGTCCTAAGAGAATGCTTCTTGCTAATACCAAGATAACTCCTTAAATCTCTATTAAAGCTTTTAGAAATATAAAGTCCCAGAGTGCTCTTGATCCATTAAACCGAACTGTCAAAATGGAGCCTAGGAGAGAAGAGTATAACGAATTTCCAAGCCGTACTTTTGACAAGGTTAGAGGGAAAATGGCCCAGGGATTATAAGACTTCTCACTTAGGCTTTCTGTAAATGCAAGAGCTACACCATGTGTCAAGTTGGTCATTCAGACTTAAAATTCAGAAACTGCAGAGCCTCCGCTTCAATGTTCCATGGTTCTGTGCACTGCGGTATAGGCCAGGTTTATTACTGGGGGATGGGGGGGGGTGGGGCGGCAGAGAAAGGAGGAGGAAGGAGAAGGGGAAAGAGGGGAGGGGGACGTAACTGTAAGGGCGCCACTGGTTGGGTAGTGACCTTTCAAAAGCAGACATAGACTAATACTTAATCTGGTCCTTTGGCAGGCTTCAGAATAAAAACGTGGTGTAGGATTCCTTTGGTGATAGGAAGAATGGTCATAAAAACAAAAATAAGGCCCATGGTGAGGAGGAAATAAAAGGCTTACAGATTCATGGGCGGTGATGAAGGTAGGAGGGATTCTTTCAGTTTAACTGAAATCATGGGTGGATATGGATTGACGTCAGCATATACTTCTGACAGAGAAACTAGAGTTGTGAGGATTCCCTTTGCAGGTGAAGGCCATGAAAGAACCAATAAATTATCTTTAAGAAAATAAACTTAGCAACAAGGGTGTTATGAATTACTATCAATTAGGTTAAAAATTTTCAGGGAAAAAAATTCTTAACTGGCCCAGAGCTACTGCAAAACAGACCCTCACGCTGTAAAGACACAGATCTCAGAGACGTGAGGGCTTCTCCAGGCTAATAGCAAGGGCTCCCAGCGGCGTTAGTGAACGGCCTGCCTCCAAGACTCAGAGCCTCTCCCACAGGGATGGCACAGTGGACGGCTGAGGCTGTCTGTATACGTGTTCGAGAGAGGCCAACCCAACGGGACACACAGTGATGAAATGGTGCTTCGGGTCACAACAGTTAGAAAGCACCGCTGAGAGCAAAGAGAAGGAGGGCTAGAGACGGGACGCGCCGGCCCTCAGGATGCTCAGCCCGCGAGCTGTGTGCCTCGCGTCAGGTCTGAGAACTGTCTGGGTGAGTAAAGTCTGGTTAATAGCAGCACCTGATAAACACAGATCACAGGAATTTTGCATCGTGCTTTTATTCCGATTTTCTTAAAATATCTACTCATTTGGTCTTATTGGAAATTTACAATATTTTCTCCAAGATCATAAAAGAAAGCAGCGTAAAATGCTAAAAGAAACCCAGTGAGAACCCATCTCTCATAACAGACAAAAGTGATTGTTTTCTTTCTAATTCACTATTCTATCCTAATACCTTATCCTGATATCAATATCTTAATATTTCTACCAAAGAACATGTACTTCTTGTGCACAAAAATGAAGAACATTCTTACCATGTTTACCATTTCATTAAAAACTTCTTGAGAGATAAAATGATAATCAACTCGATCCCCTTCTCCAAAGTAAGGGGGTCTTGTGGTGTGACAGGCCCTGAAAACATAAAACAGATAACCTAGTCTATATCTAGTAACTGGAAAATTCAAAATGGAAATGAGTTCAATATAAAGCATATTTTAAAAAAATCGAAATTGATCCATGAATCATAAATGATAAAGTAATGTAATTATGAAACCCCTGTGGTTTTGAAATCTAGACTACATTCAGGCGCTATTCCCTATAACGATGGTAAAACATTTGGATTTTCCACACCCAGTTTTTTACTCATGTTATTTATGATCTTCTGAAGCACTTCCTCTGCCGTCACGTAAGAATGCTTTAGGAAGTATAACAATGTTTAACACCTACATATTTCCCACCCGAGTGTTTTCATGTTCTCTCCGACCTGGGGACCTATTCTGCAGGTTCCTCTCACCATTCCCCCATCTGGTTGGCTCACCTGTCTTTCAGGACTCAGTTTAAGTGTTACCCCCCTAAAAAAAGCCTTTCTTGACCCGCTACTGCTAGACTGTGTGCCTCTTCTCATCACTCCCTTAGCCTCAGTGCCTGCCACCGACTGAACCCTAATTCCCTGCTCAGGATCCAGCTCCTCTGCTGCTTGAGGGCAGAAGGGAGCACTTTCATCTGAGCTGTCAGTACTTATCACACTGGGAATGAAGCCCCTCGGGGAATCCATGATTTCCGTGCTGAATGAAACTCTCAACTCGACCAGAGAGGCCTCTCCTAATTACTGTCTGAAATAGCATCCCCACCCCACACTGCCGCACACCCATTTACTCCCTCTCTCCAAAACCACCTTCTTTTATCCATGTATCTGTTGTTTTTGTTTTTGTTTTTGTTTTTTCCCCTTGTCCCCAGCAGGACACATGAATCATGAGGGGAGGACTTCATTTTGTTCATCTTGTTTGCCACTGCATTTGCAATGCCTGGTCCACAGTAGGCACCCACTAAACATTTGTAAAACGAATGAAGAAACGAAACGTGTGAAGTGGACAACAGCAGCAGTGAACTCCATTTTACAGACGACTAGAAAAAACCCTTGTCCAAGGCCATGGGGCAGGCCCGTGTGGGTCCCAGAACTAAACTGGGCGGGGGGGGGGGGGAGTTCCAATTAGCCGTTCTGACTTCTCAACAGTTCTAGAAATGCAAACTGAGTTTTAGATTATCCTGTAGTTTTAAAATAGGAGATGAATAGTTAGACGGTTGGCATCTTATTTACCTCTTCCTCCCTACCAAATGAGGTGGATATTACTTTTAGTTTGCAGATGATGAAACAGAGGTACAGCAATTACATAACGTGACCAAGCTGCAAGGCCGAAGTCAGTCCCTCTCACTATCAAACTAAGAGGGCCGAGTTTCAACCTCAAAAGCCCCTCTATTACGAAGTTAAAGACAAATACGCTTTATAATTTATCCCACTGTTCACTTTCCTTTATAATCAAGAATGAACTACACTAGTAGATTTCAAGGTCTTAACGTCACATTTAAATTGCATTACTCAGGAAAGAGAGTACATTCTAAGAGAAGACTGTCAAATCCTCACGACGTCTGTTTTGTTGTCTGAATACAGTGGCATTTCTTCGTACACCTTGGCAGACACCCGGGACCCTCTGTCTACTGGCGTCCTTGGCAGTAAGGAAAAATCAGTTAGTGACTCGGCGTCATACCCTTAGCATAGCCTTTACGTACACACTGTGCTGATCCTGCATTTCCCAACGAAGAAACCAAATGTAGGAACTGTTTCAGAATTTCTAAAAGGAAGACAAAGCAAGAGAAGCTTGTGAAGCTTCGCTCATGTGGAGAATACTGACGACAGAACCTCACCCACTCTGGAGCTTGCTCTTAAGAAAGACCTAAGATACCCTGAGGATCTGTCATCCAATTCTCACATACAGAAACATTCGCTGCGAAGTATCCTGCCCAAATATGAACATCTTAAAATGGAAATACTTCACAGTAAAGGCAATGTTTCACGAAACTTAGAGAAAGACAATGCCAAATTTTAGATTAAGAAATCTGCTTTAGTCATCATATTCCGTATCCTTCCTCTCCATGTAAACATAATCTTGGGTATTATTTAAATTTCCATGAGCTTTACTGATTTACTAGCGAAGTCGTGGTAAATCAGTTAACTCGGGGTTTGTACTGGGAGCCATACCCCACTCTTAGTTTCACTCAACAGACACAAGAAGGGAGCTGGAGATGAACCTCACACAGCGACGCTGGCACTGAAGTCTGAGTGAGCGGACGTCTGAAGGCCAGTTCATCAGGCGGCCGTCATAGGGTCCTCACAAACCAAGTCCACGGAGAGGAGGACTGGGTCAGGAGGGGAAGGAACCCAGAACGCCGGGCCAAATGATGGCCTGACTGCTCACATACCGAAGGAAATGTAACAGGAAGAAAAGACAGCTTAAGAAGAGCTAGCAGGTGGATGAGGAAGTAGAATTTTTTCAGTGTGATTCAGAAGCATGCAGATTTAGAATCTAAAATCTGGGCCAGATTGCCTCAGGAAATAATAAACTTCTTGTTACTGCAAATATTTAGGCAAAGGCTTGGCTGTGAGCGCATCTAAATTCAAGCAGATTATATAGCATGCTATATTGCATTAAGTGAACTCTTTCAATGGGTACCCGCAAATGCCCAGGTATTCATAGGTATTGAGAGGCAAGTTAAATTGGTCCTAATGCTCAATACAAATTACGTCAGTGAACTGCTGCACACAATTTAAGAGATCATTAACATAGAAGATTCCAGCACTTACTGTGTCTGAGTACCTCTCCTACTTTCCAGTAACTACACATCACTCTCAACTCACACCACCATCACCTGTCACTACAGCCTAACTGGTCTCCTGGGCTCCAGCCTTCCCTCCTAAGCCCGCTCCCAAACTGCCCACGGGGTGCGCTTTCTAAAGTGCAGCGTGATGATGACACGCCCCTGCTTAGAGACCCTTTCGATCAGACCTTATCTTTCCAGTCGTTCCTTCTGCCAGCTCCCCTCATACTTCCAGCTTAGCCTTACTAGAGAGTGAACTTTCAGTAAATCGCATGTGTGTTATTTCTATCCGAAATGCACCCCGTTCAAAGCCTCATGTCCCAGAGGATCTTTTACTTCTGTTACAGAGGGTCGTGACTTTCCTCATCACAGCACCCATCAAACTAGGATCCTGTTAGGCGGCAGTTCCTCGTCTAAATCCCATACTAGATTGTAAGCTGCCAAGAAGACAGGACCCATGTCTGTTTGCTTTGCAGTTTTATCACCGGCATATGGTACATGGAGGGTGCTCAATGAACACTGACTGACTGACGGCACGAACCATTCTACTGGCTTGTCACATCTGTATAAACAGTCATATGAGACTAGAGAAAATTCAAGTTGCTGTAGCTCATACCATTCTCGTTTAGCTAAAGAAGCTGTGGTCTTTCACTTTGCTGTATTACAGTGCTAAAAGTAAAATACACTTAGTAGTCAACATCATGAAAAAGGTTATGATAATTGGGAGTGCTATAAAATAGCGATCTAAGGAAAAAGAATAAAAGATAAGTGAAATGCAAAGAACGAAGGGTCAAACTAGGGCAAAAGGATGGATCCTGGCTATTTCATGACTATTCAGATCATTAAAATGACCTTAAATTTAGAAGAGGAACAAGCATGCGGTATTGTTTTGTGCTTCCTTTATCTAACTCTTCCAGAAAGCCACTGATTTGTGTGGTAAGATTAAGGTGGACATAGATTTTGAAGGTAGTAAATTCATATTTCTAGGCTACTAATAATACATATAAACAAAGAACATCCGACCTATTTCTAAAACCAAAAACAAATAGTAAAATCAAACCCAAGACAAGAGCCCCATCTCTCAGCCACACCAACAGTTGCTATGCCATTGAGTTATGTTTTTACTATTTATATATCTGGAGATGCAACTTAGCATGTGAAAATTTCACTGAATGTCTTGGTCGGGGTCAGTGCAATTTATAAAGGAATACAAAATACCAGGAGAAAATGAAATAAGTAGAGGGGAAAGAAAAAGCTTCAAGCAAACGACAGAGGAAGTACCTTGGTAAACGCTTACGTTCCACGAGAGATTGTATTCATGCCCCTTTTCATTTAATGAGAAAACAATAAAACTTATGTGGGATGAAGACACACTAAATCTAAACGAGAGCAATGACCCGGCCCTGAGGGAGTGTTTTGGTTTATTTCATTTCATTTAGAAAGGTGCTGCATATGATAGTAGTAATGATCTTAGTTTCTCAACAGATGAAACGATTGGCTACCTAATGCCCTTTTCCATCCAGTGTATGGCCTTTGATGCATTCCTCGATGGAGGTCTGAGTGCGCTCTGCCACTGAACAAGCCTGCTCTCTGCCTCCCTGAGGATGCCAGCGGGTGGCTGGCCAGCGCTCTGAGCCTGTGAGGGGGGGAGTGAGTGTGTGCTTGGTCGTGGGTGCTGACGAGTGTCTTCTGACGTGCCAGTAATTCCATCCGGAGGAGGAAAATAACAGTGGCAGCATCAACGGTATGGAAGCATGAAGCTAATTTTAGGATTTACGGTTTGCCATCTTGTGTCTCCATGCAAACTGCACACGACACGATTGAAGGTCTGAGTTCCCGACTAGATTACACATTTCATCAAGGACCTCACCAATCTTGTTCTCACTGCATCGTCAGGGCCTAGCATGGGAGAGACTCAGTAAGTATTTGCTGAAATAACGGATGAACGAATGAATCCACCCATCTCTCCACATATCCATCAGTGGAGGTCGGGGAAAATCACTTGTGTTTCTCATCACAGTAATTTCTCACTAAATGTTGTATACAATACCATTAATTCGTTCATCTCTCCATCCATCCACTCAGCCAGTTAGGCATTCATTTAACAAATATTTACCAGGCATGTAGTAAGTACCTGGCTACCTTCTGAGCACTGAGGACTCAATAGTGACATTGAACTCAATGTTGACATTGGTCCCTACCCTTGCTGGGCTTACAGATGAGCAAGGAAAACAGACATTAAATAGATCAATTACAAGCATGAAGGATAAGCATTCTAACAGGGAAAATACAGACTTTAGTGAAAGTAAATAATGGGTCAGGGGGCTATCCAGGTAAGCAGACTGGATCAGAATCTTGGTGATGAGTTAACAAACACCTCCAAGAACACATGTGACCTAGTGTGCCTCAGCAGTGCATATCATAAACAAACATGAAGGACAGGGCCACTGACCATCTGCATCATAAATGGTGCCCAAGAGATGAAAGGAATTCTAATCAGAGAAAGCCTTGGTTCTCCCCTTTGCTTTACTCAAGGGTCCAGGTTTTCCTATTAGCACAATAGCCAGAATCCATCCTTTTGCCCTAGTTTGACCCTTCATTCTTTGCATTTCACTTATCTTTTAAAACAGGTTCAGTACCACCATACGAGCAGCATAACGACACTCCGTACTTTTTTATTTTAATATTAAGCTTTAATTTATTTTTGTTACTTCAGGGTGCTTAAAATATATTAATGAATAAATCATTCCACAGTCGTCATATCCCAGGGTTGTTCAAATGAGGAACGTGATTTTAGATCTCGAAAATAAACGGACCTGTTGAGAACAGGATTTACACTGTTCAAGCACGTGTAGCTCAAGGGCAGGGCCTTTCCCGCAACAGCATTAGGAAATAATTTGCACTTAATTTTCTTGCTGTCCTATACATGTATCTTTGCGGTCACATCCTCAGCTCACTAATAAACCTTACTAGTCTAAAAGTTACTTCTTTGCCATACAGAAAGAAAATAAAAATATAAGAGGAAACCAGTTGAAAGGACCATAGCAATCATTCTAAATCTGATTCTCAGAAACTTTTCAGAAGTCTGTAAATCCAACTGGAATGGAGGTTTTTTTCAGATGGTTTAATTTTTTTTTTTTTTTGGTGGCAGGGGAGCATTTCCTCTATTTTAACTGGGTCATTCGGGAATCACGCAGCAAAATATTTGCTCCAGAAAACTAAAAGTCTACTGAATGCCACCCTGACGGAAAGGAAAGGAAAGTCGCTCGTTGCCCTTTCGCCTCCTTCCTCCTGATACGTGCCTCAAAAGAGGAAGGCTTGTGCGGCGATAAAGAAGCCCAAGCGCTGTCACTGTCAGCGTGAGCTCCCGCAGCGACTGGGAGGAGCTGTCACCGGCGCACGGATCTGCCCGTCACACATCGCGACACTGTGATTCTCCCGTCACGGCGCAGGGCAGCAGGACGAGCCCATGTTCTAATGCCACCGTGCTTAATTACAAACACTGGTGTTTCCAAACCTTGGAGAGCCATTTCAGCTGCTGAATTAAAGCGAAACATTTAGAGCTTAAAGTAAGAAAAAAGTGGCTGTAGGTCACAGCGCAATGAATGGCAAAGAAGCGAATAAGCCTTCGATGCTCCTTTTGAACCTGCTTAAAATTAACAGCCGGAAGTTAATACCATCCAATCTTGTATCGTCTTCCCAGCCGATAAGCAGACTCACCCGTATCTGAAGTAAGTGCTGAACTGTCTGCAGAGGCGGTGGGCGAGTTCTCGTTTCCCGCAAGCTTGAGGGCCGGCCAGTACCAGCACCGGGTAAGGGGCGTCCAGACTCGGGAGGGTGCTGCAACACAGGGCAGAGTCAGTGACGGGCCGTGGGGCGCGCGGCGCGTTAGCCGCGTTCAGGCGGGACCGTCGTGTCACTGCCGCGATCAGTTCGGCAGTCGAGCGCGTGCTCTATGGGGACACTGTGTGGAAAGCTGGTCTTACTTTCCAGAGCAAGTTGATTAGCATACGATGCAAAAATAATATCCAAAGCGTAGACAACACGTGAAATCCAAATATATGTAAATTTACTTTAACAACATTTTAAAAAGGAAATATGTAGTAAGATATAGTCATTCTTGGTTGATAAAGTACTCCCCAAGAACTTCAGAATGAAAGAAGGCTGCCCTTGAGAGTTAACCTTTAACATCCACATCCAGTGAATGACAACACCGATATGCAAAGCAATCGTGATGACAAAAATTTACCTGAGCGATTACTACGTGCCAGGTACTGTTCTAGGAGTTCACATGCATTACCTCATTTAATTATCATCGGAAGGTAATGCAGATATTTCTATCATTATCCTCACTTAACACACGGAGACTGAAGTAGACAGAAGTTAACGGACTTGCTCAAAGTAAGTTAATACGTAAGAGCTGATATATGAATCTAGGCCTGGCTTCTGAGCCCGAAAGGTCAGGCTAAAGAATGAATTTGCTCCTAAAATCTCCTGCGACATGCTGACTTCAAGTGTTGGTTCTACTTATGACACTAATTATTGAATAAAATAGAACATTAACAAAAAATACATGGCTGAGATGTAGAGTCTATGAAGAAGGGGGTGGTGTCGGCATAATTTTTTGATCTCTGTGAATACCCACATAAACACAGAAAAACTCAAGCGCAAAAGCCCATGGAAAAAACCTGTATAACCGAATGAAAAGGTATCGCCACGAACCACAAGCCCACGAGTGGTCACAGTGCTGGAATCTGTGCAGGGGGAGGCGGGAACGGGCAGCATCTGACAGATCTCAGAGCAAGCAAAACCTGAAGCGGCCAACGGGTCCGCTGGCGAGCGGGCGGGAGGAACCGCACACGTACCAAAGCCTGTGCATGGATGTCCACAGCGGTCGTGTTTTAATCGCCAAAAACTGCCATCGGTCCAGAGGAACGGTTAAACTAAGTGTGGTGCATCCATACCAAGGGATACTACTCAGCAATAAAAAGGAGTGAATTGCTGAGGCGTCCAGCAACTTGGATGGATCTCCAAAAAATAAGGCTAAGTGTAAAAAAAAAAAAAAAAAAAAAAAAAGGCCAATCCCAACGGTTATCTATGATATCATTCCATTTATATAGCTTTCTTGAAATTATACGATTATGCAGATGGGGAACAGACTATGAGGTAAGGGAAGATGAGAAGGAGGGAGGTGGCTGTGGCTATATAAAAAGGAGGCACAAGGAACCTTGTGACCAAACTCTTCTGTGTCTTGACCGTAGGGCTTCTCATCCGAATCTACCTATGTGATAAAAGTGCACGGAGCAAAATGCCCACACGCCGATGCCGAGCCGGGTCCACCTGATGAGGCTACGGGCCTGGATCAGTGTCGGCTTCCTGGCTCTGATGTCCTGCCTTGGCCCTGGCGAGGCATCAGGGGAAACCGAAAGACGCACAGACTCCCGCTATATTATTTCTTACAACTGCGTGTGAATCTCAAATGATCTCGAAATAGTTTTTTAGTGATTAAAAAGAAGAAAGGTTTGAGAGAAAGTGATAAATACTGAAGGCAGACAAAGGAGATCTTTTTCCTAAAAAAAGAAAACCCAAACAAAGGAACAGAATAACTACTAACGGCTATAATTCGAGAAAACTTCCCTGAAAGAAAAAAAAATAAAACTACGTATTGTGAAAGTGCACACAACATCCCTGAGAATATTAGCCCAGAATAACTAATAGCAAGACATGGTCTAGTAAAATGACCAGACTTCAAAGAAAAAGGAAAAAAAAAAAGATATTCAGCTGGAAAAAGAGAACACATAATTTATAAGGAAAAGAAAATTCAACTGTCATCAGATGTTTGACAGCAATGTTTTGCTCCAAAAGGAAATGGAGTAACATCGTTAATATATTCAAGGGAAAAAAGTGTGAGTCTTTATACATTATGGCAAAAATGACTTTCAATATGAAGAGCAGGGACTATTATCAACATGCAAGAGTACAGGAGACACTGATCCCATAGACCTTCCTAAGGAATCTGCTAGAAAACAAGCTTCATACAGCTGAGAAGGCTCAAGAGACATCAATATGAGAGCTGAGAGGGAGCAATAAGTACGCAGTTATCCATAGAACAAGGCTAAATGACAGCAAAGGAGAATGTGCAGGACATGATGGATATATGTTCTGACAATATAAATATAGCACACTATTTTTAAAATGGGGTGATTGACACCTATAAAATATATACGATAGGCAAATTCGTAGAGACAGAAAGTAGATTAGAAGTTACCAGGCACTGGGAGTTATTGTTATAGAGTTTCTGTTTGGAGTCAGGATAAAGTTTTGGAAATATTTGGTGGTGATGGCTGTGCAAAATGGGAATATAATTAATGGCACTGAACTGTACACTTTAAATTGGTTAAAATGGCAAGTTTTGTTTTATATATGTTTTGCCATAAGAAGAAAATGGGGGGGGGGATGGTAACGGGATGAGCACAAGCAAAACCTATTTTCCATGCTTTCAGTAATCATGTTGGCAGTGCTAGTGCCGGTCTTCCGATACTCCTGTGTTATAATGTGGGTTTTTTTTTTTTTAAGAGTAATTATGGGATATTCTAATTCCACCTTCCTCTGCATCCTTGATGGGGGAGAAGGAGATACGGATACGAGAGAGAGGAGGTTCAGTAAAAGCTCAGTGTAGTCTTGAAATTGAACTGTAAGTATCAATATGAATTCAGGAGGGATTTTATCAACGATCTATAGGCAGATACAGATAGATCTACCCAGATATAGATTAGGTATAAACAGATCACATATATGTAGATAGATAAGTACAAACAGAGAGACAGGATAGATAAAATAGATGGAGGGAGGGAGGGAGGGAGAGAGGAAGAAAAGGAAGGGAGGAAGGAAAAAGGAAGGAAGGGAGGAAGGGAGGGAGGGGGAGGGGAGGGAAATATATTCCTAGTTCTATCCACTAAATGGCCTAGAAACAATGTTTACCTCTAGCACCCACAGTGAGACTGGGAAATAGCATTTCTCACTGAAACAAACCAGGGCTTCTTGGAGAAACGGCTATTTCACAGTTGGGACAGGATTTGTACAAGCTGGCTCTGGGGAACCTTGTCATACCAGAGAGCAAGAAGCTATCAGTGATCACCAGGCCAGAGCCAAGGTCCTGTGTGTCACTTTAACATCGTACCCTCATCCTGATTGTAGCAGGAGAGGAGACAGTGATGCCCCCAATACACAGCAAAAAAGTCTCAAGGTCGAGAGTCAGGGTTCCTCTTTCAGGGCTGCCAGAGAGCTGTGTACTGGCCCAGCTTGGCAGGCCTTGCTTGCCCTGTAAGTTTCTCACAATGAAAACCACTCATCCTGGAGCATTACGGTGCTTTGGCCATTTGCTCTTATCTGCTCAACAGCCAGAAATGATCACGAAATATGTGTGTATCAGATGCTGCTGTAAATTTCTTTGATACATATTTTTATATAAAGGCACCCTAAAGCATAAAACTACTACCAATCTTCATAAACTAGAGAAGAAATACAATGAGGACATAAATGCCCCTGTTTAAAATCAAACGTGCTTTTCCAGATGTATGCAAACCTAGAGGGCTGCCATAAATATATAAAACTGCCAATGTCTGTGTTATTAAATTACATGTAAAAAATCATGTCCTAGATGCAAAAGAAAACATTTTTCTCTCTGTGGGAAACCAACCATGTGAAGTACAGGAGCAAATATCACATGAAGAAGAGAAGCCATTTATAACCAAGAGATCTTACAAGTATTTTTAAAACGCCTTTGGGTATGGATAGAATTTCTGCGTTATACTTATAGCATAAATGGCCATCTGCTCTGACAGATTGTCTAAAAAGGAAGAAGAAACCCTGGTAGATCCGCCTTCGAACTTAGAGGTGAGAGACTACTCATGTGTTCAACCAAGCTGAGCGACTCCTCCCTGCAGGGCTGAGCGCAGCTCGGTGCCCTCATGAGACGGGCTCTTCCAGGCTTCCCGCAGGCTCGCGGGGCTGCCTTCCGGGGACTCCCCGACAATCTGCGCTGATGGGTGCTCTCTGAAGGGGTATCCGGCATTCGCTCACGGCCAAGGAAAATTTTAGAGTGGAGAGGAATGATCAGAATCGTCAGTGGTTCTGTGGTTACTATTTCACTGTCAATGTGAGGGGGGCCTCATGAAAGAGGGAGGAGGATCCACTCTTCCTCACACTTGGGAAAATACCTAGGGAGCCCATATTCAGGCGTGTGATGATAACAGGCTGTAACTGAGACAACGCGGATGAGCCCCTTCCCTCAGAGGAGGCGACAAAGGAATGGGTCACAAAAGAGAGGGCTGGGAAAACGCTGTCCCTTGTCACGCCCCGCGGATCCCTAATCAGTACCTACCTGTCAAAGATCCTCTGTGGCTGCATCAGGCTGTTGACAATGTGGTCAGGTGATCCTGGCTGGCGACCACTTCGGGGGGAGGGTTGTATTTATTCACTGCTGCCACCTTTTCCAGAATTAGAAATGCAAAAGGAAAACAAACTGCATTTCTAAAAAGAAGGCTTAGGTTTTTCTTTAAATGAAATATTCTAAGCATGTGCATCCAGGTAGAGGAAATAATTTAACGCATGCTCGCAAGTCTTTGTGCTTGGCCTGCGTGTCTACTCTGCCTTTCCTAATTATTTTAAAATACTGAGCCGAGGTCCTTTGGTCCTCTACTTCTCTATACTTTCTGGTTTGAGAGGGAAAAAGCAAAAACAAAAAAACGAAACCTCTAACGTCCACGGTGACTTTTAATAAAGTAAACATTTCAACTTTTAGTATGAGAAGGATGCTAGGTCGTAGCATGCTATCTCACCAGGAACTACTCCATTATCTCAAATTCTACCAAAACTTCCTCTTCTTTTAGCAAACTTCCTCTGTTCAAAGAGTCAGGCCTTTTCTGCGTAACGTACAATAGCTTATCCCTTTGTCTTTGTCGTCCCTCTAAACACATTCTCCATCTCTAATACACCTTAATACACAGTTTTAAGTTTTATTCCCTTAGCAAAATGTTAAAGGGAAAGAGACATGTAATAAGTGCCTCTGAGTGTGAGAATAACGGCAGACTCGCAGCTGTACCTATTATTAACCAAGATTTCAGAAAGGCATTTAAGAGATGGAATGCCTGCCTCTCTACATAGTTAGACCTGTTTGCATTTCCACCTCAAATGTGCACCCAGTATAAGAAACCCGTCATTGTGGAGATTTCAGCTGCCGCCCGTCACTAAAGCGAGACAAGGCAGCTAGCACAGGTACGGTAGAGGGGAGGCAGGTGCGGGCATTCAAGGTCTGGTCACTCGGGAACTGTGTGTCCAGGTGAATCATGATCTTAAAGAGCGGAATCAAGGATTCAAAAGATCAGTGTACTGATTCCTTTGAATACCTTTGGGTATATGGTAACACGACCTTGTATAAGACGTGTCGTTATTAAAAGAATTTTTAGAGTGACACAGATAGAATACACACCCTCCGAATATTATCGTTATCTAAATGAACAGTAGGCCATGACGCTGCTGCCTGCCGGGCTCCTCACTGTGCCAACACAGGGCTTTCGCTGCGTTTGCACTGATGCTCGCTTTGCAGAGGGTTAAATGGATCCTAAATGGACCAGGAAACACTCCCTAAATAAACACGTGTGTGCCATTTATTGACGACACTGGTCCTGCAGCAGGTAGCGTGAGCTGTTCAGCTTATTAACTTACAAACACATGATGTCATGCGATTCCATACCTTTTCTTCCACTTTAATCTTCTTCTGATCTAATTCTGTTAGTCGTAGTAGCATAAAGATTACGAACAACCAATATTCAGATTTTTCCTGTTTAAAATATCAAGAGATTATTCATTCCCTTCCTTTCCCCAAATTAATAAGCACCAGCACGCTACTTTCACGAGCATAGGTCTCTCACCTACTACCTGCCCCGTCATTCACATCCCCCTACAGGTTTCTATGTCTCCACGTTTACCAGCTTTGTAACCTAAAAGGTCTTGAAGTGTGTGATGTTGTTAATCTCCCTGTGAGACACACAGGACAAGTAAGATTCTCTTCACGTCTAACGAGAAAAACAACTAAGCCTCAGTGAGGCGAAGCATTTCATCTAAGCTTCCATGGCCAGTGACTCAAACCCTACCTTCTAATTCCAAAGTTTCATATAGCAAATGATGAAATATTATTTATTATTACTTTATCATTACTTCTTATTCCTTTGTGTTGTTTTGTATTAATTTGTATCATTTATTATGAACATGTATTACAATACCAAAATGATATACATTTATGGGACAAATTTCTTATGACTCCCTCCCTTCTTCTGTGTTTGGATTATCTGCCTTTTAGAACGATAAAGTTTTTTGGGTTAAGTTACATCTCTTTTAAGGGAAAGATATAAGTGGATGATACATTTTTTTATAGGTGAGACTATACATGAAATGAATATTCAAAGGTATCTCTTTTGCACTTCAATATGTAAATCGGAGGGAGTTTGTGCATGTGAATGAGTAAGGTGTGGAGAAGGGTTTGTGCTGTTTATTGATGCACATGCCCAAACACTTCATGGACCCCAGACTGGTGGGTAATGGGCACTTTAAGCCCTGCTGCTTTCTTTCTCAGAGATGCTTTTAAATTACCTGCCACTATTCCCATACCAAAGATTGTTTTTATTTTTAAATCTTATTTTTCATCTTCCTTCCTTCCTTCATTTTTTTATTTTTATTTTTTGCTTGTCTGGACATGTTCATCAAGCTACACACAAAAAGAAAGGTTCTCAGAGATACAGACAATTCAAGAGTCTATAGAAAGGTAAGCGAAGGGTGTAGGCAGAAAAGTGGAATGAAGGACAAATGAACAAAGGGAGGGGGGACAGAGGCCAAGAGAAAGGGTCTATCAATGGAAGTGAGAAGAGAGCCTGAAAAACAGTCTCGGGTTTTTGAATCCCAGAGGTAAAGAATCCACGGGAAATATCTTTTTTTTTTTTTTTTGCAATCATTTTCCAACATCGCTGATTTCACAGCTATATGCAGAAATAAGTATCTAATCTTAGATTTTCTCCCCTATTATAAAATATGAACCATACTCTGTCTACACGCCAGCATTGCTCATTCTCTGGTGAAAGGACCTTGTCCCATGGTCTCAATAACCCCCTCCTGTAATCTCTACTACAATCTGGGACAGTAGCCAACAATAGCACAGAATAGATCATGTCAGGCTTTACTCTGACTGGCAGGGTGCACAGGGTGCGACACCTTGCTTAACCCTTCTAATTGTTTCCTAAGAGACAGAGAATGAAGATAAACACTGTACTCTTTGAAGATAAACACTGATATTCTTGATCAGAAGGACTTCTTGAAGAAGAGTCCCAAGAAAGCCCTCATCCCCCACACCACGCTAGAAATGGTCTCTTACCTGACCTGGAGTTCTCTGCTGATGGAAATGAACTCTTACCTGAATTGGATTTCTTAGAAGATTGAGCACTCGAAGGAGAGGTAGACTTTCAATGTATTCAATTTCGCCCAGCTCAGCAATCTGTTTAATCAAAGAAGCCAAATATCATCACAGACCGAACGCACAAAGATAATAGAAAGCGTAATATACAAGGAGCTACTTTGGATCCTTTAAATTCAGCTTATTTTAAAAATTGCTCTGTTGACTATCCAGCTTTGTAATGAGAATTCCGCAAAGCTACACAGAATTATTGCATGGCCCTTCTTCATACATGTGAACACACTCAGCCACAGTTTTTCCTCCTCTCTGACTAGACAACAGTGAGGTGTTCCTTATCTCAGCCACGTTTATTTTAAGGCAGAAATAAAATAGTACGTAGAATCAGATAAACAAATGCATGCAAGGGCATGCTGGTTCTCTGCATGCCACTCCCCGCCACCCTTCCTAGCCCCCAGTTGCCCAGTTTCCCTCCCTAGCACTGCTTCGGCTGGTCTGGTTATTTGTGACTGGTGAAGCTTTCTTACTGCATGTACGTGTATAGCTCTATCATTTTATTTTCAATAATTATTTTAAAGAAAGAGAAAAACGGAAGACTGTGTGACGTATTTCTTGACGAGGGTGTTCCCCTTAAAAACTTTGCTAAACTGTACGGTGGTGTTTTACACTCTCTTCTGTGTAGGCTGTGTTGCACAACTTTTAAAAGTAAGGAAAAACGTTCCTTAATCTAAGCAAGGGTAGAGCTTAGGTTGCCACATGCCTGAAGTTTCCACTAAAGGCAAACACTTCTACTCAGATTCCCTGTAATAGCATAATTATAATTGGATTTCAAATACAAATATTGAACTTCTACAAAAAAAATTAATAACCACGTTTCATTTCTATTCTCCTCCCCAAGTCATTTCTGCATGCACTGTGAAGGCACTCCAACAGCAGAGTCACTGATAATTTCTGAGTTAACAAACCACAAAACACGGCTGAAACGTAAACTATTCCCAAAGCTGAATCGGGGCAAGAATGCACGCACCGTGCTCAGAGGGTGTCATTTTCAAAGATATGATAAGAAAGGCAAAGTCTAAGTTACAACATACAACCTGCACACATGAATCTACTTATGGAAACGCTATGCTATTAAACACAGCTTTTTCCATAAGACGACCAGGCTGCCCATTTGCCCGCCGCTGTGATCATCTACGAAAGGAGCAATTTCTTTCTATGTTGAGGTATTCAGGAAGGTGGAGCAGTAAACGTGGTTCAAACTGTGGACTGATTTCCCTCTGGCAAACAGCTCTTGTGCTGGGAGGAGCTGTTTGCCTGCAGTTGACACGTGTCGCCAGCAAGTCCTGGCCATGTATCCTTACACATGTGGCTGGTGAGTGTGAAAATCGGCATATTCTTTCTAAAGAGCAATCTGATGTGTTATATGTGCATAAGCTATAGGCCAGCTACCCTACTTTAGGAGGTTTAGACTGAAGAGATCATCGGACAGGCAAAATTAGGTACAAGAATGATCAAAGGTTTTTAGCAAAAGTTAAAAATATTATAAATTTCTACAAACTCCATCATTGTGTGATTAAATGAGTCATGGTACATACAGTCCCATAACAGGAACACCATGCACCCAACATAGAAGATGGTGACATCTATCGCGATTGACAAGAAAAGATCTCAAAACGTTGCAAACACCGTGAACAGAATGATCGCGGACCCCACAGAATTATATGACCACTAATTTGTCAGCTGGGATCACTAGCCTTTCGAGAGTCAAATGAGATGGAGCAGCTGCCCTCCCAGTCCTTCCACAAGTAGGATGAGGCCGGTGAGGGCGGAGGGGGGCAGAAGGGGGCGGAGGGGAGCAGGTATGGAGTCGCTGGGCTTCAAGCTCCCGCGTCTGCTCAAGGGTACATGTGCTCACCCTCTCCCGCAGACCTTGCTCCACAGCATACCCACCCTCTTGTCTTCTCTCTTCAAATGCCAAGAGCCAAGGCTGTCTGTGTCACAGATGGTCACAGAAGAGGTAAGGACACAGAGCCCCAATGACCGAAAGTGAAATATTTCCAGAAAGGTTATATTCTTGAAGGAACTCAGCCGTCTGCTGCTAAGAATGTCATACTAACACAGCCGATCTCTAGATTCCAGTCTATTCGTCTTCGAGAACCTACCCTGCCCCTCCCTGCTGGCTACTGCCCAACCTCCAGAGGAACCTGTCAACTTTGTCTTTGTAGAGAGGGCAGTCTAGCTGACTCCTTTTTGCCTGCCATTTCTTTCTAGGACATGTTCTCCAAGCCTCACCATCTAGACCTAAAGGGGTCTTTTAAAGCTTTTCCTTTACATAGACAGACAGACAGACATTTTTGTGAAGTAATGACACTAAGGCTCAGAAAAGTAAAATGGCATTCCCTAAGTAACTTCCAGACCAATCTTGCTTCTTGGGGACAGGAATGAGGTTGTAATAGAATTAACATTTTGGGGATAAGTTAAGTGATAGAAATGGCATCGAACTAACAGGGACTAATTGTAGAGAGTGACAATGGCCCCCAAATCCTCAGTTGACAGTAAACATTTGCAAAGGAACTTAAAAGAGATATTTAAGTGATCACCTGAAGGTATGGCTATGTTTCGACAGCGAAAACCAAATAAATAATACTGATGAAAGTGCTACCGATAAAACATTCCTAACATCACATTAAGCAACAGCTATGTTATGTTTCTTTTACATGATAAATTTTCCATCCCTGACACACAGCATTCTCAGTAGTACTGGAGAAATCTCTGAGGAAATCTTTGGGTAGCTCAAAGAATATTTCAAAGGACCGCTGGTTGCTCCCCAACCTGCCCAGTGGGATCCAGGGAACTGTGTTATTGTTACAAACCCAATCGTTGTCAAAGGCTCCCCTGCTTTGGGACATGTGGCCACTTATATATATTTTTTAATGGAGTGTCTTTAACATTTGAAAATTATCAACTCCTTTCTTTACTTAATGACATCCCTTTTTCCTTAAACTTTTCAAATGTAATTTGGAAAGTCTTTTGAAATGGAAGAGGACAATATATTATTTGTTAAGTCATTCTAGACCAGCACTGTTCAATATGGTATTTACTAGCCACATGTGGCTACTTAGCACTTGGAATGCGGCCAAGATGAAACGAAATGTACGGTAAGTATAAGATACACACCAGATGTCAAAAACTTAGTGAAGCAACAGAATATAAAATATCCCATCGATATTTTTTTAAATGTCGATTACACACTGAAATGATAATTTTTGGATGTACTGGGCTAAATAAAACATTACTAAAATTAATTTCACATGTTTTACCTTTTTATTGTGGCTACTAGAAAATTTAAAATTGTGTATGTGTCTCACATTTATGGTTTGCACTATATTTTTATCAGAAAACACTCTTCCAGAGCATCACATCATACATTTTTCTGGTAAGAGGGCCGCTGGTGTTTCATCTACTGTATGATCCTATGGGGTTAAGAATATTGACTCTGGAGGCAAACCATTCTGTATTTGACCCTGGCTCTGCTATCTGCTCAATAACTAACTTTGGGCCAGTTACTTAACTTCTCTATGCCCAGTTTCCTCATCTGTAAACAGTGACAATAGGGTTATAATGAGGATTAAATGAGATATATGTAAAGTGTTTAGTACAGAGCCTTGTGCATAAGTATTAAATGAGTGTCACGATTGTTAGTATTACCAGTACCGCTTTTTCCTGAATCTGGAGATGCACTGACTTAGATTTAATGAGTGCATTTTATTTTTCCAACACTTCTTGCATACACGTGAGAATCACGTTAATGGTGATTTCATGAAAAAGACACTAAAACCATATGAGAGAGAGATCACGCTGACTCCATAAGACAGACAGCACAGTGAACAAAAGTCATCCATTAGACTTAACTGTAGAAGTTGACAAAACCATTTAGCATACAAATCAAATGAGAATGAGGATGAACAGTTCTGTCTGTGATTAAATGTCCACTTCTCTCCAGATCTAATGACTGACTGCCTTTTCTTAATTTTTAGAAACCTGACGGATGGTGGAAGTTCACTGGAGCAAAGTCATCAGACACAGCCGGTCGGCACCATCCCTGCTGAGCACGGATATGTCTGCGCAGTGTCACGTTGCACCCCCATCAGGAACAATGTCTCCTTCAGGGTCAGAACATTTGATTTTCGAGAAGAGATGAACAATTGACGTCCTTATGAAATCCTTTGCAAAAATGTGATGAAGCACTCAATAGGAATAAAATCGCAAAGTAGGTCTTATTGCATAAGAAGTCAGCTCTAGGTACCAACTTAAAACACCGTGATGAGGATTACAATGTTTTATTAAAACATAAAGGGTAATTAAGAGTGAAAGCCAATTTACATGATCTGTAAAGTAATGTGCATGAAGACAGATACAGAAATTTGAAAAAGTCCAATCCAACTCATGCAGACTGGAAACACACACTATTGTTCCCAGTGGGACATCAGAATTCACTTCCCGTGTCTCTTCTCTTTAAAAGGTGGGCATGGGCAGCCGGCCTGAGGTTATCCTCACGTCTACATTTCCCTGCTGTGACACTTCGGACAGTCCTAATGCTATATTTCTACACAAAATTTCCCAGGAACACATTTACTTCAGAAAGTCATGTGCACTTTGTTGCAGCTCAAACCTTTTCAACAGTGTAATTAGGATCCATCGAATTTTCCAAAATTAAAAACTGTGTTTATTTAAAAAAAAAAGAATAGTCCTCCTTCACTTATTGCTCTAGAAGAATGACATTTCTAAGCCGGCATGTAATGCAACAGCCCTTGAGAAGCCAATAATGGGTCCTAATACGTCCTTTTAATGTAGACACCGAAACCCAATGTAAAAAGTATGACATTACCTTATTATCTTCCAGGTTGATCACTTCCAAGAAGTCGTGGTTCTCTAAGCCTTGGAAGCTAATGATCTGATTGTGGGACAGATCCAGGATCTGCAGGGCTTGTAGCTGGTCCAAACCTGTGATCTTCTCAATCTGGTTATGGCTCTAAAATTGATAAAATACTCTCAGTGTCTTAAAGGCCTCTAGTAGGAAAAAGTGTAATGACAAGTTTTCGTTCTGGAGACCGCCCCACATCCCTTAAAATCAGTTAGCCATTTTTGTCCGCCACCTCCCCTCCCATTGTCATCATTCACTTTCCTAAACACATATACATGTTTTCACTCAACTTAAAGCAAGATAAATGTTCAAATCGGTAGGATAGACAAAAAAAAAAAAAAAAGCTAGGTAGTATAAGCTTTTTACACTGCATAACCTGAAGCCTAAGGTTTATCTTTAGAAATCGAATTTAATGCAGTTCTTTCATCAGCATCACAATAAACCGTTTGAATGTTGTCAGTTTCAGAAACGTCGCACAGGAGGGCTGTGGCAGTCTGACACATGCTCTCGTGCAGTTCCCTCCTCGTGCATCGAGGCTGGACCTATGACTTGCCTCAACCAAAAGAAACTGGCAGACGTGTGCCAGTCCCACGTCTAAGAAGGCACGGCGGCTTTTCCTCTCGAGTCTTGGAGCCATGAGCTGAAATGTGAGAACTCTACTACTCTATTGGAAATCATTTGTGGACAGGTCACACGAAGAAGGAGAGATCACATGGAGAGGGGCTCTGAGATTAAAAAGAGGAAAGACTCACCAGTCCCAGCATCCCAGCTGAGCCTGGCCCTCACCCAATCGGCCCGCTGAATAAGGCAAGACCAGAGGAAGAATCACCCAGCTGAATCCAGCCCAGTTTGCAGAGCTGCTAGCTAAAAAATTTCTCTATGCCACTGCACTTGGGGGTGGCTTGCTATGCAACAATAGATAACCAGACAGAGTTCTTCCATAACTGACACATAGGAAAGTTTCAAGACTCAGTTTCAAGACTCGAAAGTCGTCTTTTCCCCAATCCTACATACACACAACAACAAACTGCGGTGATACCAGTAATTTCCGTTTTCTTACACATTTTCCAACATATTCACAGTTCCTTGGTTTCCTTAACTCTGAGGTATAAGAATACATCACAATTAAACTTCTAGATTAAATTGAGAATCATAATAAAGAGAAATTTGAGGTTTCAATGAATGCCACATTATGCTCATCTTTCAGCTTTCAAAACTTTAAGCACTTAAAAACTAAAAAATTAAATTATGATATCTCTTCCATCTACAATATTTTTCTTGGTACATTTAATGGCAAGATCTCATTTTCATCCTATTTTTCATATGATTTCACTTTAATAATGAGCAAGAGTTACAGTACTAATATAATTTATGGCTCTTTAAAATATATTAATAGAATGGTGATAATCTATAAAGTTGGGTGATAGCACATGGGCTCATTAAACCATTTTCTTTTTTTTACATGTTTGAAAAATTCCATAATAAGGAGGAAAAAATACTCATAACCCAATTTGCCTAAGTTAGGCCAAATTTCCCACTGTTCAAAAAAGTTCTAGGAAGTGTAATAGAAAAGAAAAAAATGACACTAAATTAATGTAATATCCATATTAACTTATTGAAATAAGACCTCAATATCCAATTTAAAATGTGCCCACAAATCAAATTTATATACAATATTCTCCCCAAAGAACTTTGAAGTGTGTAGATGTGGAAGATAGTCTGTAATAATTCTTCACAGTGTCTCTGATGGCTTTCAAAGTGGTAGATGCGTAAGAGTAGAGAGAGGCATAGAAAAGTTTAATTAGATGCCCTATGGTCATAAGAGAAAGCAGAATGGAGAAATATTCAGAATCACAGAATTTCCGAGTTGAAAGCCATCTATTCAAACCTGTTATCCAATTCTGAGAAACTGATACATCACTCTCTAAGTGGGCATCCATGATCAGTTCTTGCTTGCTTTGTCATGATTAGTAGGGCAAAGGTGGCCATTAGAAAGAGGCCATTTTCTTAAATAAGTGAAATGAGAAATATCTTCAGCTCCGAGTTTGGGAGGGAAATGACAAATGCTTCTTACTACGACAAAATACGATTTAAATTCTGAACTGCGTTGTTCTTACTTGCTACGGGAGGTGGTTGCCACAAGAGTCCGTAAATGAACCACACTTTCCCCTTACATTTCTCATGAAAGTTGATGACAGACAATTAACTATTCATGTGACAGTGAATTGTTCTTTTTTCTGTAAATCGTAAAATGAATGATTTTCAGTAGGAAGGCAATTAGTCTTCTGATTCCACAAATTAAACAAATAAAACCATTAAAAAACTGCTGACATAAATGTGTATCGCTTTAAGTCTTTTATTAACATATGGAAGAGAAAACCTCATTCTCAGATTTTTAAGGAAAATGAATGATGGCATATTCTGTATTTTCTAGTTCATCTTGGGTGGTAGGGGCGGGGATTGAGAACAATCTCAATCTATTTGTAGAAAAAGAAATAAATCTCATGCTTCCTTCTAAAAGCTACTTGAGACACAAAGCTGTCAACGTGGATTTATTTAGTTACTGAAACAAACTCTCAGGACGAAAGTGCTATGTGCTGTTATTCTTAATAATGAGTTTGATTTTCGTTCCCTTAAGCGCACCCCCACGTCCCTTTCCAGACCCACGCCCCACTGCAGGGTAACGGGAGGCCGACACAGAAGAGACACGTGACGAGAAGGAGAGGGTCCCACGGGCTGAGGATGGAGCAGCACGTGCTGCCAAGACGCCTTCAAATCGTCATGATTCCAAAATGTGACTTTCTCTGGTAATTTTTCAGTGTGCAATAATCCAACTTATCAAATTCATTTTCATGTATGCTTTGCTAAACGTGCCTTAGTGGTCAGAAAGCATGACCCCTCAGGGAAATGAGTGAACCTTCCCACGCCTCACTGCCGTCCTCGGTGCTGGGAACCAGCGCTTTGGCCCCACCTAACTCACTGTGCGGGGTGAGGGGTCTTAGAAAAGCACTTTGAACTCCGAGCTGCTATTTGTGGCTAAATAAGACAGGAATAGTCTACTGAATGTCAAAATTCTGCAGACAACCCAAGATGTCATTTCAAACAACAGTTCAAAACTCTCCTGTGGGATGGTTCATATAGAAAATTAATACTCTACCACCTCATGGTTTGAAATCCTCTCTGCCCACTTTGCGATAGATATAATAAAGAACAGCAAAGCCACCCGAGGTTAAGAATTAGGAGGGGAAGAGCAATTAAAGGGATCGTTTTATAAACTATATAAATGTCTAACCAATGTACTGTATATTTGAAAATAATAATAATAATAATAATAATAATAATAATAATAATAATAAAGTAGGAGAGGAGGAAAGGAAAAAGAGAATCTTGGGTAATCTACAATCTATATTATCAGCCCCCAAATTAGTAAACTCTGTTGTTATTTCAGAAATACTGTGCGTTTGGGACTATTATGATCCTGCTGATTTTTTGGTAAATTATCTGTATTTTCTTTGAGTCATAGTCACAAAGCACATCACATAGCTTGAGAAGAGTGCTCTCCATGGGAAAAAAGAAACAGGTTTAAACTCTCTGATTGGAACTGTTCATTTTTTCTTAGCACTGATTCCGGTTTGCCAGAACTGGAGACTGGTATATGATAATATAAAAGGACTGGCAAAATTCAGTTCCCGGAGAACATCTTATGGTTCATTTGAAAGCCAAAGTGTTAACAGCAATAAATACCACGCTTAAATATGCTTAAATGTTCTTTCATCAATAAGACATTATAACATCTATTTTTAAATAATTGTTAAAAGCATACCTTTCTTTCTCAGTGTAAAAAGTCGATTTTTAAAAAGCTGATTTTGGATACCAAATTAGAAAATCGCTTCACTTTGGCATGAAATACTGATCCCTCTTGCCCTCTCTTCCCTCCCTCCCTCCCTGCTCCCCCCCACCCCCACACACCCTGGATATGAAAAGGAGCAAACGAAACTGAAGACAATAACATTTCATTAAGGAATTCTTTTCATAAAATGAAAAATTCCTAAGTAACCATAAATCACACATTTACTAACAGATTAACTCTTACTTCTAAAGAGTAACATTTTTTTGGTTAGACTCACCAGGCAGAGTATTTTGATCGGTAACATGCCTAAGCCGTTAATCGTTGTGATCTTGTTTTTGGCCAGGCTAAGGTGCGTGAGGTTGCTGCACAGCTCCAAGCCACTGATTTCTTCTATCTCATTGTCTATATACCATGACTACGTTTAAGGAAAATGTTGTTAGAAACATTTTGACAAAAAGAGGGAATCGGTGTTAAATCGGACAATAGCACAAACAGGGCAGAATTAATTATATGCCCACTATGGGATGAACGCTAAATCTTGAAATATGGAAGTTAATGTAGAAGTTAATGTTAGCACCGCTTAAAACGAAACGTTTTACAGGCTGGCTCCGCTGCATCTGCATTCATTCATAAGTGGCTCATCTAATCGGTGAGGAAAGGGACTTCGGAGACGTCCTGCCCCCGGCCCCCTACCCCCCACCGGGGCAGCGTGCTCTCCTTGGTTCCTCAGTCTCCGCGAGGAACCCTCGTGCGTTCCCACAGGCAGGGGCTCAGAATCCAGGCCTGTGCTCGACAGGCAATGGGCGGCAAACTCCATGCTCCTCAGAACCGGGGGAACAGCTGAGAAAGGGCATCGAGCAAACGGCGGTAAAGAAAAGCCAGTGCCCTGACGTGGACAGGAACAGCCCTTTCTTTCTCTCTCTACTGGCTTCTCCTCTCACTTTAAAATAAACGAGGCCTAAATTCTGCCTAAAAAATTTCCCCTGGGCCAATCTGATTAAGTTTTCAGTCATCGCTCCAATTTTTAATCTCCTGTGTTCCAACCTCGCAGGTGCCTAAAACTGCGATCTCAAAGTCACCGATTCCACTCCCCTTTCTCCGTCCTCGATCTCTTCGGCAAATTTCAGGCTTTGATATCAATTCCCCATGAAAGCCCGGTTTTCTTTCCAGAGCAGCCTGAGACGTCACCATTTTCTCAGCTACTTATAATCTTCAGGGCTTCTAGTCAATCACCAAGACCTGGCATTTTCTGCTCTAAAACATCTCTTTAATTATCCCTTCCTTTTCATTTACTCCTCCGCAGCCTAGCTCAGCGTTAGCACCGGATACGCCTAAAATCCTGCCCCCAAGTCACATTACACACTGCAGTCAGGTCAATATTTTCAAAATACTGACATCATGCTGCAATTGAAAACAATCTCACAGGACAGATTCCAAATTCCTCACTTTGGCATTTCAGATCCTTCACTTTAAGTCACACCTATTCATCCAATTCCATCCCCATTATAAGCCAATGAGACTTCTCTAATTCTGCCTCCTCTGTATTGTCTTCTGAATAGTTCTAGAATGCACCAGAACTTTCTTACCTGGCAGTGATACCTTTTATTTGTCATACTGCTTTTCTATTCCTTTCTAAACCCTTCACATTCTTCGTGACTTCAATTTCAAATTCCACTTTTTCTTTTCTTTTGTAACATGTACATTAAACCGACATCTTATTTCTTTTTGACAGATGATCCTATTTTCTCTTATTTTTTTTTTTATTACGTAAGTAAGTACAAATGATAGATTGGAAGAACATATTCCCAACATATTTAGGTGACAAAGTATTGCTATCCAGAATATATAAAGTATGACCATAAACTGATAGGAAAAAAAGTCGACCTGATAGAAATGGAGAAAGAATATGTGCAGGATATTCCCAGGAAATGCCCAGAAGGGCAAACCCAAGTGATTCATAAACTCGTGAAATGGTCCTCCGCTTCACTTGTGGTCAGAGAATACAGGACAAGATGCCATTCTTCACCCACGAGCTTAGCAAACATTTAAAGGCTCTAAGGAGCAGATCCTTCCACACTCCTGGGTAAGAGGGTTCGTTATGAGATAGCCACTTGGGAGGCATTTTCGCAGTGTCTACTATAATTATAAACATGTCACAGCAATTCTGCTTCTTGGTATCCACCTAGTCAAACCATTTCTTCCTCACAGCCTTTTCTGGTTAGTTTTATAGCCCTCAGATATCTCCTTCCATGAATCATAGAATTGACATTTTTAGACAAGAAAGAATCATAAGCATCACAAAACCATATATTTTGCCTCATAATTACTTGCAGTTTCCCTAACTCTGCTACTTACTCGTGATGAGACTTAAGTACTCTCTGCTCAGATGTTTCATTTGTAAAGCGAAGATAATACCGGGTTGCCAGGAAGGCCAAAAGTAAGATCATGAGAAAGCATTAGGACATGGGTATGAGTGAGTTGCGGGAGGCATAAAGCACCTACAGTTATGAGCATTGCTGTCACCAATAAGTTACAAGCACGTGAGGCCAAGGAATCACACACCCTCTACCACCTGGCCAACAGCACAAAATGGAAACTTCGAGACCAGGATTGATTCTGAAAAGACCCAGGCCACAGAAAGAAATTAGGAGACTAGAAGCAAGGATGAGAAGATATTGCCAAATGAAGCAGAAATTCCTAGATTTTCTTCGTTGGTTTCATTCAGACTCAGGCACTGGGCAGAAACATGGCTCTGCTTGTCATCATACGCATTTTCGAATCTACTTTCACAAAGCTTTCTGCCAGAACAGCTCTACAAATAGACGTTTACGCTCAAAAACGCCATGCTCCTTTCTGCTGCCATTTTCTTTGGGCTATAAATAATCACTCTGTCACTAAAAAAAAAAAAAAAAAAAAAAAACAACAAAAAAAAAACAAAAAGCCCAAATTTCTGCAGATACCGACTGTAACAAAGGATGTGATATGTACAAAACAGGATATTAAACTCTCACACAGCCATAGAGGAAATAAAATATTCTCTGAGTAGGCGATCTCTGGCAAGGAAAACTTTGGATGGCCATCTGTCTCAGTTTAGCAGAGGGAGCAATAGTCTGTAAGTCGCATTTCAGGAACACGAGGGTCCTGGTTGCTCTGCTCCAAATGAACTGAAGATACCTGAATTATGACAAAGAGTATAAGCGATGTTTGTGGGTAGCTGAGCCAGGAAGCCTTCCCACGAGAAGCAGGCAAGGATCAGAAAACTAGAAAACAAGAATCCTGAAACTATAAAGAGATAATGAGAATTGAAGAGGAAAGCTTGTTTATTTGTGTACACAGTAATTTTCCAAGACGTTAGAGGCTAACCACAGTTCCCTTGGTACATCCAGTTGAGCAGCTCTCTGACTATGGCAAGTCATGTTTTATGACACTAGTATTGCCAGGGCCGCGAGCAGGAGGAACACAGAGGCATCACAGCAACCACAGCCACAGCTTCTTTCTGCAGCTCCCACGGCCGAGACTCACCGCACTGGCCTAAGGGTCAGGAACCGACCCGGCATCTCTGCTGAGAAACACGTTCGCGTCAAAAAAAGTGGTCTTAGGTCCCAACTCCTCAGTCCCTTTAAATGCCCAGGAATGCCAGGCACTATAAATTGGTCAGGTTCTTGAGTAAAGAGTCCTTTTAATGGTGGCACTGCAGCTTTTCCCCGGTGACGCCCACAGTCACATCCTATGTGACAGCCAGCGATGACAACGATCAATATGCAGGACTGGTCCCTAGAGCTCTGAATTCGCAGCTTGCTTTCAGGAATACCTTTATCTCCCCAATCTCCTGTTTTCAAGAACCTTCATGAAATGTCACTTGCCCTTCTCCTGACATTACTCTTTCATGGTCTTTCTTAGGTCTTGGTACTTTTGGATGGGAAGAAATATAATCTATTACGATGAATTAGCTTACCAGGTCAATCCTCTTCTGTATATTTTAATTTTAAAAGGCCACTATCAGGAGAGACTCAAAGAACCCAAAATAAACATAGTGCATTCCAGCTCTAAAGCTTTCTATTCTGTGAATAAACCTTTTACAGTGGAATTTTAGATCCTCATGAAGACTGACTGGAACCCGGTGGCACATAAGATAACTTTACAGCTAGGGAAAAGCCCAACGATATATTTTTACATTTTGGTGATGCTGTCAGTAGGGCACAGTGCGTGACATGAATTATTCACTAGTTCAGAATTCGCTCTTATTCATCTGTCTACAATCATAAAATATGGTTCGGGTGTATGGAAAACAGTTACTGAGAAATAAGTAGAAAATCCATCACCATTCTCTTAGCGGCGAGAACCCCAATGATGGTTTTAATCAAAACCAATCCTGAAAGATCTACATCACCTTTCCGGTGAAAAATGTTCTTCACTATCGGAGTGAAACTCTCTAAGAAATGCAGCCCGCATACATTTTAAATGGCGATGTGATCCAAGTAGTAATTACTCAATGAATTGCAACTTGGGAAAAATGATGGGATCTAGAAGGTTGTCTAGATGGTTCAACCATTTACCAAATAATCTTGGACAATCACTGAATCTCCCTGGGTCTCGAGCGCCTCTTCTATGAAATAACGGTTAGCACTAGATGATCTCTAAAGAGTCCTGTCTGGATTTAAAAAGTCTGTGAATCACTTTTTATAATTCCATGAGTCTATAATCATAAAATAAATCCCAGTGAACAACTAGTTAGCATTTATAGGTAGAAATAAACTGCATCCTTTCTCAAGAATAAATACATTTGCTTACCCTTGGCAAAGTTTATTGTCTTTCAATTTAGGACGATTATCAATTAATCACCAGCTATCCACATATGGAAGGACAAGATAGCATCATAAACTATAAAGCTGATTTACTGAATTCACTCTGAAGCATTCATATAATGTCCTACTTGCAAAGCCAGTATTACTAGCTTGATGAACTTTGTTTTTATTTTAAATAATTGTTGTTTTGGTTTTTTATATTGAGAATTATACTTTTATTTAACTTCATTTTAAAGAAAAAGATACTTTTTTTCCCCCTCAAATAGAAAAGTCACATAAGCCCACTAAGGAAAGCCTGAACAAATATAAAAAGGTTAAAAAAGATAACAGTCAAGTATTCAACAAAGGACAGACGGGTGACACCAGATGAAGAAAGCATGCCTTGCAAGGTATGACGCAGGGCTGAGTGGCTCAGAGCTGAGGATCTCAAAGCATGGTCCTCCCTCCAGCAACATCAGCTTTACCTGGGAACTCGTGAGAGATGCAACATCTCCGGTCCCACCCCAGACCCCTCGATCGGATGCTCTGAGGACGGGCCAGCCACACATGTCTAACAAGTCCTCCAGGGGATTCTGACATAGCCACGGTTTGGTGAATAATTGTTTTTGCATAAGTTCATGTCTAATTTTCAGGCTTTTAAATGTTTTAATGGACACAGGAAATCATTTGCCCATACATGGCCTACTGTTTACTTTTAAAGATGTAATGAAGAGTCTTACGCTGCCACCATCACCACCGCCCCATCCCCACCCCAAGGAGAACATTACCTTATATCCATCTCTGCACACCTCTCCTGTGGCATCATGGTGTCTCCCTCTCAGAGGTAACCACCATGCTGAATTGCCTGTTTCCTCTTCCCTTTCCCCATCAGTTTTATACCTAAATGATATTACTTTAGTAAGAGTCTCCTGATTACTGCCTGGAAATATGTTCACTCATTTCCACTACTGTATGATAAGCTATTGTGTGATTGTACCATAATCTATGCTTCTCTATCATTAAGCATTTGGGCAGTTTCAATTTTTCTGCTCTTTAAGCAATGCTGCTATGAGCATTCTAACTCTTATATAAGCCTCCAGGTACATATGCTAAACTTTCCGTATGTAGGGATGAAAATGCTAGGGCATAGGGACTTTCGATGTTCAACTTTACAAGATAGGATAAAACTGTTTGCCCAAGCAGTCGAACTAATTTCATACCCATAAGCGAGATAAAAAGAGATCCTCTTGATCTATGTGTTCCAACCCTTGGTATTTTAGATTTCTTAACTTTTGTCCACTAATTGCTCATTTTCACATACAAGTTCTAAAGGGTGTGGCCTATGTTCTAAGCTCTCCATCATATTTGAGTAAAGGTATTTTCCTACAGTATGGCTTTAAGAAAATGTACCTTCTACCTGAAACTAATAAAAAATCATATTGAATGTCAACTGTAATTAAAAGAGAAAAAGAAAACAAGAAATGTACCCTCCGTCATCCCCACCTCTCAGCCTTATTACAGGCGTAGTGTGTGCTGGCTGCTGTCCTGTCCCTGGAATGAGGTACCCGCCCTGCCCCGAAAATCCTCAGGTGGGTGGAAAGATACTGAGAACTAGAAGGCATGGCTGGCTCCCTTAGCACCCAGAGGTCTCTGGTGTAAAGAAGAGACTCAAGCTCATTAAACTCACAGATCCCCCATTAACCCCTTCGGCTCCAGCCGCTGAGGCCTGCCTACTTCAGAGCAGGTGCTGTTGCATGGGAGCCTGAGTCATGCAATGCATCTGTTCCTGAGGTTGGTTGCAAATCAAGTTATTATTATCTTTTTAAATGAAAGTATATTTTAAATATGCTAGAGGTCCTTAGTGTGAATTCTTTTGTAAAATAAAAAATTACTAATTTTCTTTATGACTACATCTGGATTTTCAGACACTGAATTTTTATAAAATAGAATGCAAGTTTAAGTAAATTGAAGAAAGTAGGCATTTAAAACAGAACTTCTTATCTGGTTCTAGAATTAAAAATAAGCCTACATTTATCAGAATGACTATCCTACTTAGCTTTTCAGGTAAAGCTTTACTTGCATCTTATTCCCTGGTAAATAAAATTCCCTCATTTTGTGAATATCAATTCTTAATCATTTAAATGAGTAACCCATCTCTGATAAACTGCTTATCTGGTACCATTCCATGTCATCTGGTACACATTTATTAATGGGTCTATTAACCAAAATTTCCCCTTTACTCATTCAAAGGATACTGTCCAGAATTAGTTTAGTGAGCGCCTGGTATGCTGACAAATCACACATTTCAGAAATCTGGTTGCAGGAAAAATCCACCTTCTGAGGAGAAACAGAGAACAACATGGCATACTTTGTTTTTCATTCATCTTAACCACGATAATTAAACGCTCAAGGAGAATGTGTTTCTGGGGGTAGAGTTAGAATTCGTTATTGAAAACACGCTAAGGGGAAGACAGCTACCCAGGATGCATCGCTTTCTGACGGGGATGCTGTCTGTCCACGCTGAGAGCGCCCGCGAGGGAGACCCCGTCCTCGTGGCCAGAGCAGACACCCATCCCCACGACCTGAACACCCAATTCCGGCAGCTGCTCTCTCCATGTGGCATTTATTTTAAACTTTCTTGATCTTCTTCAGGATTTACCTCGATTTCGCCCTCCCTTATCACTATTTCTTTAAGATTCTCTAATGCCCATTGAGCTGTCTTCACTTAGTTTATATGCATGTCTTGTTTCTCTTTGCCTTTTTATTTCTATATCGATATATTTCCCATGTCACCCCCTAAACGTCAGAAAAATCTTTCCTACTCTTTCCTCAGGCTATAGCTCTTCAAGTTAACACCCGTTCTCTTAGCGTGAACTATTTTAGTAAAACATTTTCAGTAACAACAGTTGTTCCTAGTCAAAAATATGAGACTAAAGAAATACAACATTAAATAATTTCACTTAATTATTCATCTACTGGCAAGACTAAATAGTGATTTTTTTTTTTTTAAAAAGCAATGAAAATCCTAACTTTTTAGAAAGACTGCATTGAGAATGTGCTGGGCACATTATAGTCATTTTTTCTGTAAGACGATCAAGCAATTCTACAATAAGCACTATTCTTATCTTCCTGTACCCTTTTAAACAGGGATTCCATCCCCCAAATGTATTAACGTTATTTCAGCAATGCATTAAATACTAAATACTTTAAACACTAAAAACTCTAAATATTAAATTCTAAAAAGAAGAAAAATAAAGACTATGTACGAAGTCAGTGAAACACAAGTGAAGGGAGCATGGGAATAGAAATGTGCAAACAGTGTGAAGTAAAAAAATCTCAGGGCACAAAACTTCATGCAAATACAAACTGCATCTTGTAAAATGCATATTATGACTGAAATAAGAAGTCAGTTGTCATGATGTAAATGGCGTTTCATGTTCCCTTTTTTCTTCTACATAATGATAGACTAGAAATAAACATAACTATCTGAGCTTACTTGTAATTGGCACTTTTTCATCAACACCTTTCATTCTTCTGCCACAGCATGTAGCTCTCCTCCTATCTATTCAACTGCACCTCATTTCACAGCTATGTGCCAATACTATGTCCTCCAGGCACCTGTGACTCCAGGTGTGTGGAGAGACCTTAAAAGGGTTATGACGTTGCTCTGACTCCCACTGGGAGCTGCACTGGACACCAGAACTGGGAGGAAGGGCCCATCAAATCAAATGAACCTTCTTCACCAAGAGCAAAAGCATCCTAGGAAATGCCAAAAAGAGTGGAATTACAGGCTCCTGCTTTTTAGGAAAAGTATGCTTTCTCTGGTTTGTGGCATGAGGTTTACAGACAATAAAAAGGAAGTAGAGCTTCCCCAGAGGGTGGGACATTGTATACAAGCCTGGTTCACTGGGAAGGTATGAGCTCAGCCACCAGGTTCAATCCCGGCTCTGTACCTCCCAGTAAAGATTAGGTACTCAACCTTCCAGTATTTCAGCATCCTCATCTGTAAACTGGGACCATTCCAGCAGCCTCACAGCTTTGTTGGGAGGATTAAATAAGACATTGCATTGGAAACACCAGATGGCCTCAATTGTCCCCCCCACCTCACTCCACTCCACCCCCACCCTTGTCAGACCCCCAGGCTCACACAGGGTTCTCCCAGCCCCTCTCTGGGTGGTCTGACATATACAAGCAGTTCTCTAAGTCACCGGCATAGCTGCTCTTAATTCCCCAGGAACCTTAAGGATGGGGTGTCTGCCGTATGATGGAAATACATCCATCCAAATGTCGTTATGCATTTGTCCAAACCCCTAGTATGTGCAACACCGAGAGAAACGCTAACGTAAACTACGACTTTGGGTGACAACGATGTGTCCGTGTGGGTTCATCGGCTTTAACAAACGCACCGGTGAGGGAGGCTGTTGGGGGGCGGGGGCGGTGCCTGAGTGAGGGCAGGAGGAACGTGGGGAACCCATGCCTTCTTCTCAACTTTGTGTGAACCTAAAACCTCTCTTAAAAAAAATATGGGGTATCTGATATGTTTTTATTCATTTGTGGCATCTTTCTATGAGAGGGTGAGGAAAGGGTATGAATGGAAGAAACTCCAAGGAAGGTTTTCCCAGGGAAGAGGTCAGCTGCTGCCCGGACTGATTCCCCTGGGGGCTGGGGCAAAGCAGAACCGCAGCTCCTCAAGTGCAATTCCTGAGAACCCGGAGACCTGGGGCCCCACACGGGGTCACAGCAGGCACTTCATTTGGACAAAGGAATGTCACCCCAGCAATAACTATAATTTCAAAGGGTGGGGGGACCCACCATTGATAAAAAAGGAGCGATGTGAAACCACCGAAGAATTAGGAAGGGCGTCACACTGGCGTGTGAACGACGTCAGGTCTCACATCCACATCTGTGCCAGCGCTGGCAGGATATTTTAGATTTAAGTTAATTTGGTTTGTAAATGAAATAAAACTAGTAGCTAATAAAAGGCAAGAGTTGATGTTCATGCCTAAAAAAAAACCTTTTAAAATAAATGTTTGAGTCCAATAGGAGAACACTAACCCCAGACTCTGTGGCACGGTTTCGTTTCCCGAATTTGTCAGCACATTAGAGCCGCAATAATGTTCTTCTAAGAATTCCAAAGCCCCATCATTACTTTGGACCACCTGAATCGGAATCTCTGGCAGTGAGATCCAGGCATCAGTGGTTTTTAAAACTCTCCAGGTGACTGCAGCACGCGGAAAAGTCTGGGAACGACGACTCCACGACCTGTCCGCCTCAGTGTGGTCCGTGAAGGTTGCTCGAAATAACAGCCCCAGGCCCGACCCCAGACCTCCTGAGTCGGTGGCATTTCCACAAGAACCCAGGTGGCCTGTGTGCACGCTGAAGCACGAGCCGCTCCCCCAAACCTTAATTCTGCTATAATAAAAACATGCAAATAATAACTAGTACTTAAATGAGGGAGAGGAACAGAAAGGACTTAGTTCTTTGGCTTGAACACTACTCGGTTTTAGCAAAGCTTTGTGTAAAGATTATCTATTGTCAGACCATCTCCACTTTCCAAAACCAACCCTTCTCCCTTTTTATTTCATTTCAGACACATACGCTATTTAAACCTACATCTTATTCTCTCTGGATTTTCTATTTTAGTGCCATTTTGTTTATTAACGTACTTTGCAAACAAGTTAACATACGTAATTGATGTATTGATCTACCTTGAGATTTTTGGGTGGCTTGAAATTGAAGAATGTAGTCAGTTTATTCTGAGAAGCATTAAGTTCCAGAAGATAAGGCATATAACTCACACAAGACAAATCTGTGGGAGGAAATAAATACAGAATAAGATAGGCCGATAAAATAAAAATTAGACAAAGTCGTAAAAAACAGCATACATTATATCAGAACGTTTTAAAATTATGCCGGATGCAAGCACATCTTGATTATTTCAGATGAGTGAAATGAATGGTGTGTGAAACACACACACACAGACAAACAGTGTGTACAACTCTTCATGAGCCAATAATTGAATGTTCTTCCCCAGAGCCTCTCTACCTCCTCTGCCACCCCCCGCTTTCCAGGAAAGCCAAGGGACAAATGACGGGGCCCGGGACCTCCGGGTGTCCCAGCTCCTGTCCCACAAGGTGCCAACAGTCAAATGCTTCAAACCGTGCCAGCCTTGGAGGAAAAGACGACAAACTAGCTTCAGATAATCCTCTTGATAATTAGCTCCTAAATAACTGAACTGGGTCTTTTCAGAAAGCCCGCAATTTGAGAACTTTCTTTGTTATAAATTTAATTTAACTTTGTTTTAGTTGGACTTAATCCTAAATCTCGTTAATTATTTGAAACGACTTAAATTATTGCTATCATTTCACCTCGACTCTGGATTGGCTCACATGTATGTCTGAGTTTTACATTTTATCCCAAGCAAATATTTTGAATCTTGAATACTAAGTAAAGGACTGTAGTGCTAACATTCACTCCTAATGAAATTACATATAAAACATAAAATTAGTAAAGCATTATACTGTCCTTGGCCAACACTTTACAGCAGAAGCATTTCAGGACAGGAGGATGAATGGGAAATAGACTCGAGGAATCACTGATGAGGATTTACTACTTTGTCTGTACCAACAATTTGTTCCCCCACCCGAAAACAGTAATGATAATAACATCTCCTCTCAATCCGGCTCACACAACTAACGGTTACAGTCACTGAAACCAGAAGGTCCCCACCAGTTTCTACTTTACTTCTCTGGTCTAAACTGCAACCTTCTCGGGCCTGTCTTTTTTAATGAAATTGTTCTAGAAAGGATGATACATCGAAACATCAACACTTTGCTGGGAATTAAAGAGCAAACAGAAGAGGGCTGACTATGAGGGGAAACTTCAGGAGAAACTGTCATTGCTTTACAAGTTTCGCCTATTTGTCCATTTTGAGCTGAGCCCCGAGTCCTGTCAAATAGTGGTCCCCTGAACTCTTTAATCTCCATCGCCCCTGTGCCCCGTTGGAGCTGATCTCACATGGAAATAAAGAGATGGCAGGTACATTTCGTAGCTGGTAGATGGACAATGCTCAGATCACTGACAGGAAAAAACCATGGTCTGTGTTGCCCGGCTTCCAACAAGGCAGGCCCTCTAATTCCCTATTTGGTGTAGTGACCTCTGTGTCCACCAGATGGCAGGAGCGCCTCACATCTACATCCCTGGTTCCCAAAGTCTGATCCTGGACCATCCGCATCACCTTCACCCAGGAACTAACCAGAAATGCAAATTCTCAATTCCCACCCCAGATCTGCTGAATCGAAAAACTCTGCTGTGGGGGGGGGGGCAGACTCATCTATGTTTTACCAGACCCCCCCCACCTCCCACCCCTTCCCAACACACACCCGCAGGTGATTCTGATGCAAGTTGAGATCTGGTCTACATCAGATCAATAAAACTGTCCTCACCAAAAGAAAACTACACTGTACCTTATACACAGTTGGTTCTCAAACATTTGATGAGTTAATAAAACGAGCCACACACGATTAAAGAAGACTGATGTGAAGAGGAAAGCTTCCTTTGCAACGGTGGCCTCCTTGCTCAGGTGACAAGTACGAAGCCACCTCTCTTCCCTCTTCACTAGCACTAGCACTGTTGAAGCCTCCCACCATTCTGCAATTCCTCATCCAGTAAATGAAACCAACTTTGGAGGCGTGGGGAGAGAGCTCCTTCTGGTAACATTAAAAACGTCTTTATGGTAATAAGACATCTGGGCTTGGCTCTCAAACAATCCTGGGAACGGGGGGCAGAGAGGTGGCGATGAAGCAAGATAGGCCCTGGGCTGATAATTATTTGAACCTGAATATTCATAACAATAGTCTCTGTACTTGTACACATGTTTGTAATTTTCCATAATAAAGTCTTAAAAAACTAAAAAATAAAGTCTTTCAAAACAATAGCATTTTAAGAATTAAAATATACTCGAATATTTCTGAGCCATTGAAATGAGAGAGATAAAAAAAAATAAGCCAGAGAAGATTGTATCGGCAACATTTCATCGTTATAAAAAAGACAGACTGAAGAAGGGAGTGGAAAGATTTGATTGTCAGCGAAGAAAGTGGGGCAGAAAGAAGAATCTGCTCCCTTTCCTAGAAGTCTAAAGAAAAGAAACCACGTACTTTAACTCCAAATAAGATCAGAAACAAAGATCAAGCTTTGAAGAAAATGTGACTAATTTCATTAAATGTGAGCAAGGTGTCACAGCAAATAGATTATAAAGAACTATGAATGGCAAAGTTAGGGTTTAAAGAATCCACTAAACATACAGCAACAGTAAAAGTAAAGAAAAAAATTAATTTGTGAGTCACTGATGCTCGAATAAGAACACAAGTAGTTGGCCAGGATTAAAATGTTGATGCAATGCAAAATAAAGAGTCCGTTAAAGGGAAAAAATGAAAACTAATTCATCTACACTGAATAAACTAATAAAGGGAAAGCAAAGGGAATCATCAAGTATTCAAGAAGTATTAAAGAAGTAATGACCCATCTCTTAACAAGAGCAAACGTTCCATCTGATAGTCTGCAGTATCACTGAGTGCCTCTGAAGCACAGCATAATGTTGCGTGTTTGCTGACCTTGACTTTTCCTATAGTCATCAGTCTCTGGTGCCTTTTCTACATGGAAAGTGGAGGATGATCAAATGTAAATTGTCCACAACAGCACTTAGATCAAGTTTTGTGGTATTAAACCACATTACATACTGCAAAGCTTAAATTTTGAAATGATTCAGTGATCTATCAATTTACTAGATTGACAATTACATACCTTCAATTTTATTTAATGACAGATCCAACTTCTGTAGGTGGACATAGCCATTGAGAATGCTAATGTCAGTTAAATCGCGACCCTGAGAAAATAAAAGGTAAAAGACTGTAATGTTGCTTTAACAGGTTAGTACTCAGCCTTCTCACACCATCTGGAAATAACAGGTGACCAGAGAAATCCTGACTTTCTTGCAAAAATAGAGACGTGAGAGGACAAAATCTGAAGTCTAACACTAATAGGATCTCAAAAGAGACTATATGCCCATTAAAAAAAATGCAGTCCTCTGAACAACAGCTGAGAAAATTAGTGTTGTTAGCCAGAACAAAAACAACTGGAAAGGCAAATGAAAGCAGTGTCACGAAGGCCTTTAGAACAGAGTTTTATATTTAAAAAAAAATGTGTAATAGTAATTAAGCCAAAGCTTTGCCAGGTAGAAGAAAAAAAAAGGTGACTGCCTAAGATTTAAATGAGACTTTAAAGAGCGTTCACAACTAATCAGATCATCAACACCACCACTGCCTACACTTACTTCCCCAGGGTTTATTTTCAAATCTCTCCCAGGAAAATCTTATCTGATCAAACAAATGTGTGAAACCCCTACGGCAGAGACGACACATAGGAGGTACAGAGAGGTATGTCTATTGCCTAAAATCGTACAGCGAATTAGGGACAGAGAAGCAGAACCAAGTCTCTTGAATCCTTGTCCAAGAATCTTTCCATGACATTTTGCTTCCAGTGAATTTCAAGGGGGGGCTGGAGGGGAATCTGGTCCCTTGGAACAAAGACTCCTATCCCTGCTTTACTTTGTGATGCCAGAGGCAGAAAAAGCTACTCAGTGACATGCCATTATAATAAGCAGGTTCTCAACTAGAATAATGATAGGAGTGTTTAATGAAGGCCATTAGACAGTAATAAATACTATGAAGACCTACTACGTACAAGGCATTGTGATTGGCATGATGAAAAATACAATAGTGAAGAACTGTATCGTGGCCTTAAGAAACTTAAGACTTGAGTAAGAGAGAAGATACGTACCCAAGTAATTAGAGAAAGTAAAAAACAAACCAAAGAATCTGTGTAACATAACTAAGACATAAGGGGAAAAAATCACTAAACCAGGCAATCCTAAGCAAGTGTATTCAGTAAGACAGGTTATGAAGGCAAAGTAATTCCACATGTAATAGCTCAAACGTAAGGAGGTCAGTGGCAAAGTTAAGCTTCGGTCCATCCAGCTGAAGCTGAAGCAAGATTTAAAGAATTGCTTTTTTGTTTGTTTGTTTGTTTTTTTGTCATAGATCAATTTAAGCCATAGATAGCACTATGTACATAAATAGACTATCGATTGAAAGGAACTTGCGTGGGGATGTCCTGGCTGTGGAATTATCCACCAGTCCAATGTCTGACACAGTGAGATTCACACAGGGGGCTCCCTGCGTGTTACTGCCGGGCTGGATGAGCCATCTCCAAAATGTTACGAAGTGAGAATAGTAAAAGATTAGGGGCTTAATATGCTGTCCTCGAAGGACAAGCCATGCACCATGGATGAAAAGAGCTTAACATTTCCTGGATAGTTTACTAGTTCAAATCCAAGACAGAACAGCCTTGCTATGAATTTTATACACTTGGGCCAAGTTACGGTGCTACAGCAAAAGTTTAGCGTGCTTTTTTTTCGCCTATATATCTGCATTTACCCTGTGGATCTCCAAGGAATATTTAATGCTTTACAATGTAAGGAAGCAAAAGGAGTTAAATTATTTTTCAAGGACCATAGAAAACAAAATGGAAAAGAAGCTGAAGTTCTCTAAGTATCGGTTCTTACAAGCCTCTCATGTAAAATTAGAGCCAAAATTCTGTGCTACACTATGAATAACAATACCTTTTGCCCATTAATAATAGGTATCTTTTGGAAAGTGAGAGAAAGCTCAAAGCTACTTATTTCTTGACATAGTGGGGTGTGGGGGCGAGGGAGGGGGGAGTCAATACCAAAATCCTTTGTTCCCTTGGATTCAGATATAAATTTTAGTCCTGGCACTAATGAGAGAGAAAATTCTTCGTCTTTGATTGGTTTTACAAAATCAAATTCGACCCTCTGGAAAGAGGCATTGATTACTATAATATAGACTACTCAAGATGAAAGAAACAGACGGTGAAGGGAATGAAAACAAAGGAATTTGGGGAGCTCATTATTGGATTGGCCAGGGCTCTTTGATGTCTAACATTTACATAAATAACTCTCATTGCCAGACTCCATCGAATGCGAGACTGAAATCTGGAGCCAGCACAAAAGCTACAAGTACCAGAGAAAACGGTGACGGTCCAACCGGTGTCAAGATGGAGCCGGCCAAAGGCGATGTCATCACACTCACCGATAGAGTCAGATTGAGGTAGACCTGTTCCGTCCCAGAGCCTGAGCGGCCCAGATGGTAGAGCGCCTCGGCCACGGCCTCCTCGCGCAGCACCCCATCGAATTCCTCCTGCAAAAAAATACAGAGGCGGACAAAGGGAAGGCCTCCATTACAAAGCAAACACTCGAGCTCGTCACGCCCAGCACTTACGTCGTATATTACATATCCAGGATCTGGGCGCTCCAAACTTACCAGGCCCCCAGGAGAATTGTGTTCAAGACGCATACATGTTACGTCTGATTAAAGATAAAGCCACCAAATCAGTGTTTCTATCGCTACTAAATGTGCAGGTGGTCCCCTGTGTTAGGAGTTCAAAGTGGAACAAACACACGAACACAGCAGCGGGCTCATCGATACGAGTGGTGAGCGTCACGCTGACTGAGCGTGTCGCCTGTCCAGGCACTGTGCTGTGTGCATTCTCAGCGGATCGACTCGTTTAATCCTGACAACCTGAGGTAGGTACTCTTACCTCCATTTCACAGAGCTTAACTTGCCAGAAACCACACAGCCCGTAGGCGACAGGGCCAGAATACAAACCCAAGTCTTCCCAACCCCAGTGCAGTTTTAACCACTACACTTGATCGCTTGTCCGCAGCCCAAAGGATGGTTACATCAAACCGAGGCAGTAACTTCTGTAAATCTGGTACTCTTGCTGGAGAAAACAGGTCCTCAGTTGGTTTTCTATTAGCTAATTTTGCTGGATTTACATATTTCTAACATTTATTAAAAGGATAATAATCATTTCTGTAAGGAGATAGGCCCTTGGTCTATAGCTATGTAGGGACCAGTGCCATTTTGGATATATTGACTTTGGACAGATAAAGTTTTCTCTGAGTTCACAGTCTTCATCTATGAATAAGAAATAGTATTACCTTCTCTTAACGTTTGGGAAGAATAGGAAAAAAAAAGTGTCTAGAATATAGCAAGTGTCCCCAATCAATGACAGTTGTTGCTATTAATAGATGAGATGGAAATTCTACATCTTAATGTTTCATGCATCCATACCCATCAACCTGTTCACAAAATGAGAGAAAGATATTTACTTTTCTAAATAAAGTTCCAACTTCTTACAAAGGCCTGGGAAGGCATAGAGGTGAAGATGCTACCTTCCCTCCAAAAACTTCCGCCTAACTCTCTGACATTTGCCAAAGCCCCCTCCATTTCCTGGATATGAGACGATATCGCACCCCTCGTACTAGGTGGATGTGTTTCTCATCGTGGCCACTGATACAGAGACCAGCCACACTGTCCTCATTTTCCCAGACCCCCAACGCAAGCCTCTCCCGAAACCCCCTCAAGCCTCCTTTCAGGTGCCTGCCATCTGTCAGTATCAGGCCTTCCCCTTCTGCCTTTGCTCATTTTCAGACCTGATAAGCCCTATCTTCATCTTACGTGGCTTTGGAATCCCTGAGGATGGCCATTCATCACAACTACTATTCCAAGCACATGCACACGTGTCTTCTCTTTCTCAACTGTACATACCATACAACTGATCTCCACTCAACCTCTGCCACTCACGCCCACGGCCACGCTCTGGACCCGGTCATCATGCCAACCTGCTCCAGCCCAGGGACCCGGGAGCCCGGCATTCCATGACTCCCTGATCCCACACTGCCTGTGCGTCCGCCTTTCCAATGCCTACTGGACTCGTTTTCTGACCAGGACAGAATCTCCGGTCCGTTTGTCCTTCCCTTTCTCAGAGTCTGTCTCCTCCTGACCTTACGTCTTTCCCTCCCGGGTATCCCATGAGCAAGTTCAGTGTCTCTCTACCTCCAGTCTCTGACTCCATGTCCCCTGACTGCCACTACCACATATGCACCCAAATCTGAATCAAGTTCACAGCTGAGCACCGTGCTGTGGCAGGGATTGTGCCATGCTCGTCACTCACGTGGAATGAAAATCTGTATGGCAGGCGAAGCACAGGCCAGACAGTACATAAGCAATTTCAGGAATCTGATAAATATTACAATAGAGGTAGGCAGGGTGCTTTGACTATAAGCAGGGGACCCGTTTTATGTCAGTTCTAGTGGGCAAAAAAAAAAAAAGGGCCAACAAGGGTGCCGCAGGCAGCGAAGACATGTGCGACATCCCAAAGGCAAAGGCGAGCGTGGCCCATCGGGGGAACGACAGAGAGTTCAAAATAGCTGAAGCGAAAATGGGAAGGGAGGAATTCAGCATCCGCCAGGTGGTCCAGGCGTGCGAACACCTACCAGGGTTGGATGACTAATGCCCCTCCTGCTCCCCCTGCGCTGCGGAGTGGGCTGGGACCGCCACCCCCCCCCACCCGCCCCCCACATCCTGGTGCCGCTCTAAAGCCGTCTGTTAGCTTTTTAGCTGGACTTCAGCGCGGGAAGAGTCTCCCATCCTTCGCCAGCTGCCTTTCAGCTCCCCAGCTCGGCTGGTCAGCTCTCCGTCGCTCTCCTCAAGCTGTCCGGTGCCTCCTGTCCTCACTCTCAGCAGATGCCCTTCTCTTTTCCTCCCCCCCCCTCTACCCATTAAAGCATGCAGTACATTGGTTAGACATTTACAGTTTATAAAACGATTGCTCCTCCTCTCATCTGGTTCTCCACCTGGCCAGCCTTTACGTGACTGCTGCCTGCAGTCCCTACGCTGTGCTCCCCATCCCCATGACCGTCTGTCAACTGCCCATTGGTACTTATCTAAAAATGTGGAACGCTTCACGAATTTGGGGGTCACCCTTGCGTGGGGGCCACATGCTAATCTTCTCTGCTTCGTCCCCGTGTTAGTATGTGCGCTGCCGAAGTGAGCGCCTTTCTCTTTCACTTTTGAGGCAAAGTAGTAACGACCGGACACTAACCACTGGCGCCTGTCCTGACGCTTCCCGCTTGGGTCTGGGAGGAAGCCTGCTCCCCCACGCGCGGGGTCCCACTCCATGTTTCCTCGGGAGCCATCGATTTTACGTTCTTCTGCCTGTGATTTTGACCAGTCACTCTCCATGGTCATTCTCCGACCTGTCCCTCCTCCACTGCACAGCGTGCGGGTCTCTTCGGTCCTGCATGTTCCCTGAGCTACAGCTATTGTCACCTCCCTTAACGACCGAGCTCCGCCGTGGTTGCCTTTTCATCCTTCAGCTCCCTGTCTTCACCTCCTGTTCAAGCAACTCGCTGCAGTAGGCTTCTGCCTTCACCATGTCACAAAACCGGAAGGGCCAAGGCCTCCAGTGACCCTCTGGCAAAGCTAAGGGGCTTGCTAGGCCTCTTCCCACGTAACATTTTGGCAGCAAAACTATGCCCATGTCCTCAAGACCCTTTCTTGCCTTGGCTTCCCTATCTTACAGCTCCTTTCTCCGACTTCTCTGACCAGTCCTTTCCAGTTTCCTTCCCGAACCCCCTCACGTGCTTGCCACTTAAATGCCTGTACCCTAGGGTTCTACTCTTGGCCTTCCTCTTCTCTCTCTTTTCTTCCTGGCAGACTGCACAGACTCCAAATACTGATGATTCCCAGGTCTCCTGCTCTGAGGCCCCTTCCCTGATTTCCAGAGTCCTGTGATTCATGCATTCGACTCCTTAATGCACAGCGCCTCCTGCCCCTTTTCCTGTTAGAGTTAATGGCCTTGATGTCCCCCCAACCAGGCGATGAACCCAGCAGCCATCCCAGACTTGTGATATTCAATTAGTAACTGTCTAGCTCAAATCTTTTAAATGTTTGCATCTTTAGTGTCCTTTCCACTTCTACTGCCTTAATCCAGATTCTTGTCTCTCCCACATAGGTATTGTTAGAGCCTCACTGGTCTCCCTGCCTCTAATCTAATCCCCACTCAGCCACAAGAGCGGTTCCCCACAGCTTAGAGACCCAAGTCACAGTCCATGTAACAGCACAGAGACTCCACGATCTGGCCCCACCTCGGCTGCTTTTTCTGCTCTCACCTATAACTCATCGGTAGAAAAAACAGCCGTCTGCCTGCCCACACACCACCTCTCCACCCAGACAAGAGTCTCTTTTCCTTAAAGTCTTCCATGATCCCTGATCTAGCTGTCACCTGTACATGACTGCGTATATAATACTGCACATGCTGAATAGCTACGATTTACTCACATTCTTATTTCACCCGAAAGCAGGGACCATGTATGTCCTCGATCCTGGTCTCATCTTCTATCATTACTGTTGCTATTATGTATAACATCTATAATTTTTTGAGAGTCTACCCTGTATCAAACACTATGCTAAGAACTTTAACATAGAGTTTCTCATTACATTTGATGTTCATAACTATCTAATGAGTAGGCATTATTTACCCACATTAAGTTACTGGCCAAGACGTTGTCATGCATCAGACACACATAATGGGCCCAGACACTTCTTTGCCCTGTATGGTCAATGCTTCCTACATAGCAATCATTTAGTACATATTTGTTAAATGATGGCTAAATTAGTTAAATCACTTCATCGACTATAGTTAGCAGAGAAAAATGCAAGTCATTTTTTTGTATCAGTAACAGTATAAATGATATACCATGCTAAGTATTTTACATATGGGATTTCATTTAACGCTCAGACCTCTCGTATGAGATAGGCATTATTATAATTCCCATATTACAGATAAAACAGAGAGAGGTAAAATAACTTGCTTAAAATCTCACAACAAAAGGCTTTACACAAACCAAAGGCAGTATCCTGACCAACTGGTCTGTACTACATCCCTTAAGTTCATAAGGGCTTCTGAGGTCTCAGGCTAATTGCGTTACAGGCACTCAATAATCACTGTGGGCATCACATTATAAATCGTAACTAGGCCAAGAGGGAAAATATATCACTAAACATAAAAACTCAGATGTTTCTTTTTAAGCTTTTTGGTTTATTCAGTATATTAAAATTTATGATACTATGAAAAGCTAAAATAGAATGTGAGAACACAAAATAAATATTCATATTTAGAATGGAAAAGGAAGAGCTGATAAACTTTTCCCACATACATCCCATCATAAGCCAAAAAGGAACAAACAACTAGTTCAAGTGAAGCCCCTCCTCTATGGCTCGTTAATGGCATGCTGAAGACAGATTTAATGAAGCCCATAACTAAAGAGCATGCTTAATTAGAATAATAAAGTGAACTGGTGATTCATTTCTGAATTCCTCTGGGGTGGAAGCTCGTGGAAACCACACAAACATCTTGAACTTGTAAAAACACTGCTACAGTTCTGCAATAGTCACTCACTGTTAAGGGTAGCAAAGTAAATCAACAAAAGACGAACAAATAAGTAATCAGTGCTTAGGGCCCACTTTAAGCAAAACTAATATGTAACTAGTCCAGTAGGAGGAGGTAGAAAGGAAAGACGAAATGGGGGTGGCAAAAATGGGCCAAATATCGACAGCGAGCAAAAAGGGCCTTACAAAAGAAAGAAACTCAAGTGGGGAAAGTGTAAGTGGTAAATGGTAGAATCTGAGTAACCAAGGACATTGCAAGTTAGAGGGGAGAAGTAAGACCAATAAGGAAAAGCATTTGTGAGAGAATGCGCATAACAAAGAGAAACACTGGCCTCCAGGAGGAAGGGTGACTGGGGAGAAGTACCAAGATGCAAAGATGTCAGAAGCGGATCTCAGAATGGGATATGGGGAACGTTCTATTTCTCTGTATTACATCTACCTCTGAACAGTATTTGAAGCAATTTACACCAGAAGAGGAAAGGGGAGAGAGAAACCTAATCTTAAGAGAAACTATTGAAATTAAGAAAAATAATGATTTAAATTTCCTGGCAGCCACGACAAAGAGGAAAACGCAACAGTTTATTAAAGGGAGCAAATCGATTCATGTTTTTCAAAGAAAGCCAATAACATATTAAAGCCAAGAGAAAGAAGTGATATGAGAAGCGGAAAGGGACAAGAAAACATGTAACAGGCTAAGAAAGAAAGGAACAGGCTGATAATACGAAAGAAGTGGAATCGAGTGGTGATTAGAAGAGGGTAGAAAAGAGGAACTATGTATTAATGTGAAAAGCAAAGACCCGCCCAGGCAATATAGACAGAATGTTTGAAATATTCCACACGTGCTAAAATGCTCTCACAGTGAGGTAGGGTGTGTGTGTGTTGCTTGCATAATGCATAATGTACCTCTGGCCGAAGTAACGTATTAAACTTTCAAGTCACTTAGTGCTTGAGGAAGCATGTATCAGGTTATTTCAAAAAAGTAATTTTTCCCCCTAGAGGAAGGAGGATGAAGGAGCTAGACGTGGAGGAGAGGGCTGGAGTACTTCACAATCAGGTGAAAGGTGCAGAGGATGCCAAAGATGAACTCTACCTATTGACAATATTGTCAAGGAATAATTATGACAAAGTTAAAGCCATAACTCCCGTACGAATAGCTTTTTCTTTTTTAACGACGCTGCGTACTTTGAGTTTTAAGAGAGCAAATGTGATAATGAAAAATAAGGGAGGCTTGGAAATATTTCAACAAGGGGTGAGGAAAGAGGTAACAGAAATGGGAAGGAAAGGGGGAGCCTCCGAGTGGTCAGAAAGACGCACTCCTGGAGGCGAAAGCCTAAGGGATGGGCTAAGCGGCGAGCGGGTGAGCGGCGTGCCGGGGAGCTGCTGCTGAAGCAGTAGGGCTCCAGGGCTGGAGAAGAGAGGGTGAGGGGTGGGGAGAAGGCACACCTCCAAATTCAGCATCTCTGACTCTGAGGACTCCTCGGATCCCACTTCGTCTTCGGCGTCGCCCCGGTACTCCTCTTTGTCTACGTCCGACTCCTGATATCGGTGAATGAGCTGCTGGAGCAGGTAGGAGGAGCCTTTGCGGTAACTACCTTTAGGTCTCTGCCCCATGGGAAAAGAAGACCAGCGATCTTTTTCTGAGCGCAACAGTACCGACCCGACTCCATTGCGTGAACTGTTCCCGTATCCCTGGTGAGAAGAAAGCTTCGGCCACTGGGGATCTCTCCCGGAGGTCGCCATCTTGTTTACCGAGGTTGCCTAGGAGACTGACACCCAGCGAGGAGGGGCCGCAAGGGATTCTGGGGGCTGTAGTCTCCGCCCCTCCACGATAGCTTTGAGTCAGCACCTGGTTGACGACTTTCCCTTTCTTGTTTGTTTGTTTTGTTTTGTTTTCTCTTTGTAGTCCACTCAATCCCTGGCTTCGTTCTTTTTGCTTGTCTTTCTCGTTTTCATCTCTTTTCTTCATAGCCCTTTCCTTTGTGTCCAATTGTCTGTTTTCTCCCGACCTCGAGACTTCTCTGAGATTTCTCATTCCACCCTGAGATCCCCCACTCGCCCCACATCCTGTTTCATTTATGAAGGCTCCTTTCCCAGAGTTATATTCTGGAAGTGTTAGTTGTCTCTAGTGTTCTCTGAAAGAAAGCTAATAGCACGGAAATTTTACTCTGTGCAGAGAGCAGTTTTAGGAGATGAGGGTGTGCATAATGAAATAAAATGCATGGCTCCTGACCTGACAGTTTAATTGCAGATAATAAAGAGAAACTACCAGAAAACGATTGGAAGCTGATTTGCAATTAATTTACATTTTCCTCTCACATGATGAGCCATGTCCTTGGGGAGAAAAACTGGCAGTGGTCAAATAAGCTAAACAGAAAAAAAAAGACTGTCAAATTGACATTGCATCTGTCGGCTTCTGAAAAGCTATTAGCACCCCATAAATAACTGTATTAGTCAAGTGACCTGCATTGGTAATTATTATCTTGTTGTACAGGTTCTCTTGCAAGATTACAAAGCATGATTTTATGGTAGTATGATTTTCTGTGGCTCAACTCCCATAGCCTTAAGCTCCACTAAGTAGACACTTTATAGAAAAGCAGAATGAAAATTACAGTAACTATTACTGCCATAGTGATGACAATAGAAGATTCTTACAGGGAAGTTGCCCTCATCCTTCTGGCCTTGCAGGGCCTTTTCTCCATGCTTCAGCGACAGCAGTTACAAATACAAAATTATCCTGGTCAATGGCTGTCAGGGGAGAAGGAGAAAAACTCCTAGCACCATCCATTGACTATTATCTTTCTCCATGCTTGAGGGACTGCTAAAAGTGACATAAAGCTTTCAGAATTACCTTCCTTCATTATCTTGCTAGTCATAAATGTAAAGGCCACAATGAAAGTATCTCTTCCTGCTAGGCTCATCTTGCTGCTCCGTTACTTCTTTTTCCAGTGGGTAGAGTCTCCTCCAAGGGATGTTTCCCCACCTTCACCCCCACAGGACCTGGCTCTAGCCAACTGACATAGGGAAGAAGGGGGCAGAAAATATAAAAACAGAAATCCAGTACGTCCCCCCCCCCAATAACTTAATCGGTATTTGTAGCAAAGCAAATGTTGCCGAGGTCAATCCACTAAGAAAAGTGTCTTAAGGCAGTCAATTACGACAAAGGATAATTTTCAAAAAGTTAAATACATGATTCTCATACAAAAAAATAGAATGAAACATGTGATTTAATTCAACTCACTAGTTAATGAGGGAACAGTAAGATGGTAACAGGATATTCGCAGTCCACAAAGAAAGACATTCTGAAATAAGTTCAATAAGTCAAGAGACAGAACTACTTAGTGCCCCTTCAGGACATTAAACTATACAGCCTTTGGGGTTATATTTTTCTAAATGTGTTGTCTCTTTTCATCTTTATGTCTATCCTTTGTCTTTCCTCATTTGACAGATGAGGTAACTGAGGCCCAGAGAAGTTAAATAACTGGCCCAAAGTCAAGTGTGAGTGCTGAAATCCAAACCTAGAATGGTCAACTCCATGGTCTACCTTCAACTACCACTTTTGCAGGAAAAATGTGAGGTAAGAGAAAGTTACACAAGAAGTCTCAGAAGAAAAAAATATGTACCAGTTCAGGTAGTTAAGTATCGATAAAAATAATTCACTCGGAGAATGACCCTTCATATAGATACATAGCTTATCAGAACTAGAAAGAACTTAAGAGTCCATCCTATCCCAACTCTTTCTTTTACAGAAAGAGAAAGCACGGGCCCTCCAAGGAGGATGACTCCACCCAGATCACCTGACTGCTTAGCAGCCAAGCAGGAGTTAGAGTCTAGACCTCTTGTTCAATCTTTGCTCTTCCTAGTTCACCAAAATACTCCCTGGGCTGAAATTTTATCAGCAGAATATTTACTTTGGGATTCTGGACCTCAAACTTAAAGGCATCATCTCTATAAAAATATTTTACCAGATAAAGAAGACAGAATTAGGTAAAGGAAAAGGGGATGGCACAAAGCACTAATGGTCACTTCCACTTCTTCACTGTTTACTGTAAACCAGGCCCATGGTAAATGCTATATACATATCTCAGTTAATTATTCCAACCACTCTCTGAAATAGGAACCAACACCCGTTTTACAAAGGAGAAGGATGATGCTCAAAAATGCTAAGCAAGTTGCCAAGTCACACCACTTAGTCCACACCAAAACTCCAACGTGGGTCTTCCTGAACCCAAGGCCCCTAATCTTAACCATTAACAGCCTATTTTCTCTGGAAGTATGAATTTGTTTCTCTGAAAATAATTGTGAGGCACAGAATGCGTGGCCCTGGTTTGATACTGAAAATGCTTGTGTGTATGCATGTGTGTGTGTATGTGTGTGCATGTGTGGGCATGTTTGTGTGCACGTGTGTGTGTGCACGCATGCATGCACAAGTGCATGTGTTCATACATGTGTGAGCATGTGTGTATTTGTGCATGTGTGTGTGTGTGCATATGCACATGCTGGGGACCAGACAGGGAGACCTCAGGTTTCTAGAGCTAGGAAAGGCAGTGGGTCTTCTGTGATAGTTCTGACTCTTTACCCACTTGGGTGACAGGAAGAAGAATGGGAAAGAGTGCCACCATGACACTCAAGAGTGCCTCTCTTGAGAGGACATCCAGGATAGCTTATAGGGAGGAGGGAATCAAAGGAGTAGGAAGCTTATTTGAAAGAGGGTGCTAACTACCAGCTTCGGCTAGTTGGTAGCTTTGTCCCAGTTTACCCTTAACCCAACTTTTCTGTGTGGAACAGGGGTCTCTGCCAATTCAGAGCCAGCGCCTCACCGGGAATGGAAAGAAAAGGCAGGATGAATCCTCATTTCCCGTGTTTGAGAAGACTATCCTCCAGGAGAGCAGACTGTGGACAGAGCAAAGAATGTGTGCTCCGACCCCCTCGCTTACCTAGACCCTCGCCCCGATTTCATGTAAAGGAAAATGGGTTGAATGATGCTTCTCAGGCAAGTTGAGATGGCAGCATCTTGAACTGTGGTATTTTTTTTATGGGACACTATAATTTTTACAGAATACTGTGAAATTGATAACACAGATGGGCCATAGAATATGGACCAACGACATAACAACAACAATGGAAACATAACCACAACTAACATTTACAAGGAATGTGTTCCAGGCACCCTTCTAAGTGCTTTATGTCTTCACTCATTTTAGCCCTACGTGGACCCCAGAATGTAGAGATTAATATGATGTCCCCATACTGCAGATGAGGAAAGGCAGGCGTAGAGAGGCTATGTAACCCACTTGACCCACCCTGACACACAATGGCAAAGCTAGGACGCAAATGGAAGGTCTGGCTTCCCAGCCCACAACCTTAATCACGACCCTGCACTGTCTCTCAGCTGCTTGAGTAAAACACTATAAAGGATGTTACGGACTGAAATTTTGTCCCACCCCAAACACATGTGTTGAAAGCCAACCCCCAACGTGGTGGGATGAGGAGGTCATGGGGGTGGAGCCTCATGAACTGGGTTGGAAGAAGGCACAGAGCTAGCTCCCTCCTCCCACCACGTGCGGATGCGGGAGAAGGTCCTCACCAGAACCTGAACATGGACTCCCAGAATAGTGAGAAGCGAATTTCTGTTTCTATAAACCACCCAGTCTGTGGGACTCTGTGAAAGCAGCTCAAATGGACTAAGACAGGGAGAACCTTAAATTTGAGATAATTCAATGCATCAACGTTGTGTTCTTTTACGTTTTGTTATCGCTTTCTGTGAGAAAGGGATGTTTCTTCATAAGGAAGTAAGTTTATTATCCAATAACAGGCTAGTGGGTATATAGACATTAAGCAAATAAGAATACAAATACTCATTTCATTTCAATTACCATAAGGGCTAAGGAGGGGTTATAGGAGCCACGAGAATGTTGCCCGGGGCCTTGCCCCCATATGGTGGGGAAGGGTCCTTCAAAATGTCAGACAGACAGTTGGAGCATCAACATGATTACCAAAAAAGTTGGGGAAAGACAAATAAAGAACTCCACCTATTATTTTTGCAGCAATCAGCTGCATTCAGTTACTATTATGATGGCAGTAATTAATCAGGCTGAAAAAGACCAGGCAGACCTCGGCCAAGCCAAATAATACCTGTTCTAAGCAGATATCAAAGGCATTTTGTGGGGGTTGCCCCACCAACAGATACTCTGGATCAGATACTGGTGCTGAGACCAAAGATGAAAATTGTAATCTTAAAAGTTCATAGACAAAGTTAGAAAAATCAAGCGAATGAAGAATTGTTTGCAAAGGAATTGCAAGCATCAAGTCGGGAATAAAATCTGATCAGAGGACAACATACAGATTACTGAGTATTTCTAGCTCAGATTACCTTCTCAGACAGAAGGGGGATTTCATCAGAGAGGTCGCAACTTCAGATCAAAATGATTAAAATGTTAAAATGGCGACCCAAAGGGATGGCATGAAATCTTCTGGAAGGAGATGTGGGACTCGAGGCGTTTATGCTAAGACAGTCAGAAGAAGACTGAAGGAGACCAGAAGGCGTTCAGGAAGAAATCATCACAGGAGGGGGCAGAAAGGAAAGAGTGTGAGAACCGTGAGGCTTAATAACCAAAGCGTCCCAACGGCACTGAATAATAAACAGAATAAAAAGCAAATAGAAGGCAGACGAAGAACTGTGCAAGAAATCCCGTCACAACCCAAACACTTCAAAACGCGCAATATACTTAACCTAGTTAAGAACAAGTTTGAACGGGGGTTTCGTGGAGAAGCAAATTATGCAGGCTGTGAGGTAAAGCACAGAAAACATTCAGGTCACCACCATCACCGATTGGTTAAACAGGCCCTACTATGTAGAGGGGCCTGTTTTAAGTGCTGGGGATGCAAAAAAGAGTTAAAGTCTTGGTCTCTTTATTGAAGAGGTTTCCATGATGCATGGGCAGCAGGATACAGAGATTTTAAAAATGAATTAAAAGTGCACAAGAGAAGGCGAGTCCCAGCTGACTGGTCTGGAGTCAGTGTTACGGGCCCTCAGGGAGGGGCTGCGTGGGGGCAGATGCCGACCACCCCTTCCTTCTTCCACTTCGGCAGACAGGGCTCACTCCTTAGGACAGATAAAGCGGTGCCCCGGGCCAGTCCATGGGAGTTCTCAGCTGAGATAAAGCTGTGTCCCAAGAGAGATGCTCAGAGGCTTCCTGGATGAAATAAGAGTTCAGCAAGGTCTTCGAGGAGAGAAGAGGGACACGGGAGGAGAAGCGCAGTCCCGGAATGGGAAGTGGCATAAACAGAGGCAAGGAGGCTGGCCTGGATGTGTTTCGGGAAGGTTCTCTGAGAAATCATTGCTATACTAGAAACAAAACCTGTTCACAGGGCGTTGGGAGGAAGGGGTGGGGAGGGGGGTGATGTCTCCCTGGAAGGAAAGAGACATGAGTGAGGCAGTGGATGACCCTGCCTCATGTGTCAAAATGGCTCAGCAGAATCTATGAGATGAGACTTAAAAAAGAAAAGGGAGAGTGAAATGATGGCGATCATCTTTCAGGACTGACCTGACGTGAAGAGGAAAATAAAAGGTAGAAAAGTTGGACTGGTGAGCGATTCTGACAGCCACGAGGAGAAGGCAGAACCTTGTTATTCTCGGTGTTCCATACAGACGATTCTTTCCCATGAGATTAAAAGGAGGCTCTGCTGGTCTCTGGTAGTCTGTATATTTTAGGTACCTTACACAATTCACTTCTACACTTTCTGGACACATTTTCTCACTCGTCTTTCTTCACTAAGGATCTCCCCCTGCCTTGCAAAAAGCTCTCTGCACATAGTAGGTGTTTAAAAACCACGGACTGATGGCTCAACAGCTCAGCTGTATAGTGATTATGCCGAATGTAGCTGCCGCTCCATTCCTCCGGGTGAAATGCCATCTGCGCAGATGAGTGTTGAAATTAAATCAGCAGGACGCCTGTCTCAGACAGGAGTACCTGGACTCGGAAGCCACCAAGGAAATAAAGTGTTGAAAGGGGCTGACAAGACTAATTTAAGAGTCAGACCTGGGATCTAATCCAAGCCAGTCCTAATGCCTACCTCCCAAGTAACTATGGGGAGTTAAATGAGAAGAATGTGAAATTGGCTGATTCGGTGCAGTAAATTGCAAATCTGGACCACCACCAATTCTTCTCAACCCTGTATGCACACCCCTTGCAAGGTGCCTGCAGCCCTCCCAACGAGAGGTGGAGTCTATTTCTCCACTCCTTGAATCTGGACTTGGCTGTGTAAGTTGCTTTGACCAACAGAATAGTAGGAAATGTAACACCAGCAGAGACTTGAAGATGCTTGGTTCTGGGCTGCTGTTTAGGAACACTGATCGCCATGTGAAGAAGCCAGGGCCAGCTGGCTGAATGAGAGACAATGGGCCTCGTTTCCTGGGGCCTTGAGCAGCTGCCTCTCACCTCTTGTCAGACATGTGACTGAAGCCAGCCTAGATCCAGTACCAGCCGACCTACCAACTGACTCAAGATTCCTGAGGGAACCTAGCAAAAGCCAGAAGAGCAAAAAACCAGACCAGAAAAAGTGCTATCAATCCAAAGAATCATGAGCTAAATGAATATATATATTTTTAAGCCACTAAGATCTGGAATGCTTTGAGAGGCAGCAGAAGTTCACTTATACATATATTGCCTGGATTGTCCTCGATCTCACCTAACTGGTTAGTAACAGACTGAAGTTAGAATCTTTATCTTTTGATTCTCATTCAAGTGATTATTTTCATATTGGCCTTTGCTACTGTCAGTATTGTCTTGCATCATAAACAAAACTTTACTTCCATGAAGGACAAAGAAGCAGCTGCAAACCTTTCCAACAATGCAGGCATACTGGTCAGGCTCTCTAGAGAAAGGGAACCAATAACAGATATAAAAAATAAGGAACTGGCTCACATGACTATGCATGCTGGAAGTACCAAGATCTGCGGCTGGCAAGCTGGAGACCTAGGAGAGCTGAGGGTATAAATTCTAGCCTGAGAGCAGAAGACAGATGTCTCAGCTCAACAGTCAGACTGGCAGAGTCCCCTCTTACTCAGTCTTTTGTTCTATGTGGATCTTTAGTTGATGAGGTGAGGCCCACTCGCACTATGGAAGGCATTTCACTTACTCAGCCTACTGAGTCAAACGTTAGTCTCTTCTAGAAACACTCACAAACGCACCCAGAATAACGTCTGACCCATGTCTGGGCATCCAGTGGTCCAGTCAAGTCAACACAAAAAGTTAACCTTCACAGAAGGTGACACTAATGGATGGTTTCTAAGTAAGGGGCAGTAAGAAAGTCTTTTGGAACCTGTGAAAAGGAAAAGAAGAAATCTCATATCCTTGACTGTCTTCGTACCAGCCCCCTGCCGTCCAGCCAAGTGGGCCTCATGGATTCTCCGCTTGAACCTCATTCTTCATTTCAGGAACCACTGTCTGGGGAGCACTCTTGCCTTCCTAAGGCCATTAAGAGTATTAAAAAGTCTAGGATGCACATAGAAGAAAGAAGAAGAAAAAATGAAGAGGAGGAGTGGGGAGGAGGAGAGGAAGGGGAGGGGTCGGAGGGGTGGGGGGGGAGGGGAGGAGGAAGTAGTAGTAGTGTAGTAGTAATAAGTATAATAATAGCAGTCACACACATGAAAAAGTACAAGCAGACAAGAGGTGGCTCTGGAATTCTTTTCCCTTCAAATGAAACATTATATTCAGAAGTGGGAAGAGGGTGGTAGAGAGAGAAATTATACCTTGAGTCATGCCACATGTCTTTGATGGGTCATGGGACACTGGCAACGAACGCACATATGGGGAACAAAACTCAGTAACTGTCAGAAGAATAGGCTAGAAACCTAACCTTCGGCCTCTACTGCCCTTAGATAGCCGGGTGAGCAAATTTGTTTGAGTTATTTACCTGATCTGTAAAGAGTCTTGCAGACACAAACAGCTCAGAACATGCATAGGATTTCATTATAAAGAAATAGAGGCGGAGGGCATTTTCCCAAGAACATTAATTATCGAGGTCCCCTCAAGCAGCTCTCACTCCATTGGGTTTTGGTGGTTGTTCCTAACCAAATCAAGTTACTCAAGAGCCCGCCTTGATTATGAATTCATTCAGAAAATGACTTACAGCTTTTATAAAATTGTTTTGCATAAGAATCATGGTGGAGAAATTCGATTTTAACTAGTTAGGTACTGAGCTTTTTCACACTGCAGCTTTTCAAAAAAACTGTGGCAAAATACGCCTAACATAAAAGTTACCACCAGAACCATTTGAAGTGAATGGTTCAGTGGCATTACGTATATTCACGCTGTCGTGCAGCCATCGCCACTGCCCATCCCCAGAACTCTTTTCATTGTGTAAAACTGAAACTCTCTACCCTCAGAAAGTAACTCTGCATTCAACTGCCACCCCAGTCCCTGGCAACCACCATTCAATCTTCTGTCTCTATGAATCCGAGTAGTCTAGACACCTCATAGGAGTGACATCATACAGTATATGTCTTTTTGTGACGGGCTCATTTCACGTAACATGTCTTAAAGGTTTATCTATGTTGTAGCATGTGTCAAACACTGTCTTCCTTTTTATGGCTGAGTGATCTTCCCTTGTATATGTGCACCACAGTTTGCTTATCCATTTCTCTGTCAGTGGACATGGGTTGCTTTCATCTTTTGTCTGTTGTGACTAGCGCTGCTATGAACATGGATGTGCAGAGACCCTGCTTTTAATCCTTTTGAGTGGATAACTAGAAGTGGGATTGCTGGATATAGTTCTATTTGTGATGTTTTAAGGAATCACACTGCTTTCCATAGTCACTGCATCATGTTATGTTCCCAGCAACAGTGCACAAGGGTTCCACTTTCCCCACATCATTACCAAGACTTGTTATTTTCAGTGTTTTTTGTTTGTTTGTTTTTGATAGTAATACTAATGGTGTGAGGTTTTATCTCTGGTTTTGTATCTCTGGCATTTCTCTAATAATTAGTGATGTTGAGCATTTTTCATGTGCTTATTGGCCATTTGTATATCTTCTTCAGAGAAATGTCTATTCGACTCCTTTGGCCATTTTTAAATCAGGTTGCTTGTTTTGTTGTTGTTGTTGAATTGTGAGTTCTTTACATATTCTGGATATTCATTTATCGGACAGATGATTCACAAAGATTTTCTCCTATTTCATGGGTTGATGCACAGAAGTTTTTAATTTTGATTTAGCCCAACTGATTTTTACTTTCGCTGCCTGTGCTTTTGGGGTCATACCTGAGAAATCATTGCCAAACCCAACATCATGAAGCTTCCCTCCTGTTTCTTCTAAGAGTTTTATTGTTTTAGCTCTTATGTTTAGGTCTTTGGTCCATTTTGAGTTACTTTTTATATGTGGTGTAACGCAAGGTTCCAACTTCATTTTTTTGCATGTGGACATCCAGTGTTCCCAGAATCGCTTATTGAAAAGACACTACTATTTTTCTAATGTTTAAAATTCTCAGAAGGAACAAAGATTGCTTCTTTAGGCAGAGAGCGTTAACACTGTGCAAGATGAGACTAGTCACAGGTGGGTATCGCTGAACGCCTCTCTGGTATCCACTTAATACTCTGTAAGGCACAGGCACCGTAAGTCTTCACGTCCCCTCTGCCCCACCCGCTCCCTTCCAGTCTCTGCTCTCCCAGAAGGCTGACCCTGCAGACACATTGCCTGGCTCCCTTGTCTGTCTTTTGATCGACTTTGTCCAGGTGAGGCAGGAGGTGGGAGGGTAGGCAGGAGAATGGTCACTGCTTCCCTCACACCTGCACCCCTCCGTGACAATGGTTCCCGTTTGGAGGCCCCCCTTCCATAACTTCCGCTCTGGAACATTTTTGGCTTCTCTTGGTCCTTTGGTTCCTGCTGTGACCCTGAGTCTCTCAGCATCCCTTGCTGGTTTCTTTAACTCTGTGCATAACTCCTTAAACAGTCCCTTTATTAAATTCTCTTCAGAATCCTACCTGAGTGGGCCCAATATTTCCTGCTGGGCCCCTGACTGATAAGAATGGTAGGTGAACATGAAGACACCATTCAAAGGAATTAATAAAACTAATTAGTCTAGTAAGATTTTCACCATGATGCTTCCATCTTGTTTGAAAGTTGAAGGTTGATTGAGAGAGGTCTAGGAGCCTTCTTTTTTTTTTTTTTTTGTTTTGTTTTAATGGGAGGGAATTAGAAGGGAAGGGAAGGGAGGGAAATTCTGAAGTTATTTTTTTAAACATTAAGATTCTAAAGGGAAAACAGTGTGAAAGACCAATATTCCCTGCTGAGCACTGAACATAGCTATGCTAAGGAGACCAGTAGTTGTATTGTATACTACTAGCAGCTTAAAGCTGCCAGGAGGGTTTCCTCCAGTCTCTCCAAACCTAGTCAGTCAAGAAGTTAAACACTGTTTATACAGCAGCCATAGAAATATGTTTACGATTTGGGCATTAGAAGTAAGGCCAGGGCTGAAGTACATGAAACGATCATTTGTATCAGAAGTTAATGAGACAGACAGTACGAATCTAAGAGTACCCAAATATTCTATTTCTTTAGGTCTTGCTCCTTTAGTTCTCTCTCAAAGGAATTGTATCTCCCCTTGGCTCATTTCTCTTCAATGCATTTGAACCTAATGAATGGGCAAAGTCCATCCACGCCCAGGCCTGCCTCAGGCAATGAACTAATCTGATTGTGCCTGAAAGGGACCTCTGCCATCTCAGTGGATTTAAATTAACTCATTCTGTAAACTACACCCAGAATTTTGTACCCTAGGGGTAAAAACTGGGCACATGTGGAGTCAGAATTACAGCACTTCCTAAACCTGCAGGGTGCCACCCCACTGATGATTCAGTCTGAAAAATGATGCTTCTGCACTTATAAACATCCCCAACCCTCCCACCTGCAGGTTTACACCTTGAAAGGGAATAATTAGTGCACTGCTTGTGGGATATTTTAAATCCAACTTATTCCAAGGATGACAATCGTCACAATTTACAAGACATTACATGGCTAATTCCTAGTCTTCTACCATCTCAAAAATTACTCATTATATGTTAAAGTTTAAAAGAAACAAATGGATGTGGGTCATAGCTAAAAATACAGATAGAGAGATCTCCATGCCCAGTCAGCTCATTCTTATTCAAATAATGACGAAAAGCCTTATAGAGAGCACTTCCAAATTTGATTCATATCTCCCCATCCAACCATTTCTCAAAGTAGCTGCCAAGTCTTCTTAGATGAATCCTAAAGAATATTTTATATTTTTATTATACTTGTTTTAAAAAATGAAAGTAAAAAGACAAAGTATTTTTCACCCTGACAATAAACCTACACAGGCAGAGAATTAGATGTCAGAATCTTAAGAAGCAGTCACATTATTTAGCTGATGAATTAATAGGAATTTGTGGAAGAGGAGGTAGGATTTAAAGTTAAAGCTGAATAACAATTAAGTTTTAGTGTCATTAATATTCCACTTTCAGCTGCTCCTAATTTTCTTTTGACTACAAAAAACATTAGTTTTTTGAGTAAAGAGGAGAGAGATCTATACTATTTCATAACAGCCCCCACCGAAGAGGCTGCCACTGTAGTAAGAGGTTGTCATTTAAACTGTGTAGATAGTGTGAAAATGAATAAAGGAAAACCTCATTCCAAATGGACTCGGGAAGCCATGAGGGGAGAGTTCTCACACACGTACCATCCATTACAGCTTAACTTTACACACCTCAGCCAATAAGAAGCCACCACAACCTCAAACCCTCACTCTCCTCTAATAAACTTTTGTTCAAAACACCCCCGTCCAAACTTCTCCTTTTCCCTGTGAAAGCATGCTCCCCTCCTCTGTTCTCTGGACTTGCCAGTTTGCGAGTCCCAAAGTGCGATGCTTCTGCTATTCTCAAAAAACTCGATTGGCCTGGCTAAATGGCCTACCTTTTTGTTTTAAAGGCTGATGACAGGAATGGGGGAACAGGGGAGGGGAAGACTGGGAAAGAGAGAACGCCCTGGGGTACTTGTTAGAATCTTGAGAGCATGAGCAAACGCAGACAGGAAACAGTAACTCTGTTTCCAGCGATCGGGAAAAAGGTGAGGGAGTGTAAGAAGAGACAGCAGAGGCCAGCCTCGGACCCCTGCCTTGCCACGGGGTGGAGCACACCAGAAACCAAAGTGTCCATTATCAGGTGCTTTGACAGAAAAAGTTAGGGGTGTCCTGCAGAGCCGAAGACAAGTCTGCGTGGCTCCAAATGATAGTGTGGCTATTGGTTTTAAGCCTTCAGCACATTTTCATCACCGAGATACCGGCTGGTACATGGCGTGTACTTGGGGAGCAGACCTTGGGTCTGCGGCAGTTACGCCTCACCCCCTTTCCCTCCGCTCTCCAAACAAACACTGGGACAGCGGAGGGAAAGGGGTGAGTGTCACCAGAAAGGTCCACCCGCCCAACACCTGGTTAGAGATGACAAGCATGGAAACTGAACACGTTTCATTGTTACGCGGGTCTGTTCATGTATTAATTGAGAGCACCACAGGAAATTTTAAACAGGTGACGGACTGTAGAATCTGGGCTGTAGGCTGCCGAAGCTATAATTCTGAGTCCACGCATCTGAAAACTGAACCATAATGCTGAGTAACGTGTGGAAACCCAAACTAGGGACAAGGCCACCACTGCTCAACCTCACGACTTCTCGGAAAACTGGACATTCGTTACAGCGAGGCTAGTAAACGCACAGCTTTTGGAGAAAAGCAGCAAACGGAAGAAAGCTGATCCTGAGCGGAGCCACCCTGCTAGAGTGGGGGGACAAGAACTCCCTCTCAGGGAGGACAGTTCAGAAGGGAGTGCCGAGGAGGCCGAGGTAAACAAGGACCGACTCAGCAAGAAGATGACAGACACTTACAAATGCAACGCGGGCCGGGCCTCGGCACCCAGCGGCTTTGCCGATGGCTCCTCTGGGGGTGGTTCTGTTAGCTTCACAGTCAACCCTTAAAGAGGAAAATGAACGTCTCATGACCTCAGCACAGCACGAAAAAGGGTCATATTTTAGCGAACAGAAGTCTCTCTCATTTACATACTAAACAGGAGCTTCTAGATCCCTGCAGTTTCCCTTAGGGAGACAAAATAAGAAGAGGCGCCGAGGCTAACCCGGCACAGTAGGAGAAACGGCACCAGGCACAGATGATTCGTAAACATGGGTGGATTTGGGAAACAAGGTGAGAGATGCTCATGACGGAGCCGTGGACCAGGTGCCAAGGGGAAGCGGAGGCGGCCTTGGCTAACAGAGCCCTTTTCGAATCCAGCATTTTCTCTATCATAAGTTGGTGAACAAGCAGAACATCAAGTCCTGGAGAGGAGAGAAAGGGCATGGCAACATCTTCCTTTTCCTTGGGGGTCCCCTAATTTGCTTGCCTGGCTCAACGTGCCTTTCTTCAGTATTTATGGAAAAGACCTCATTCCGCCAGTTTCCTCAGTGAACTCTGTGGAAATGTGAATTATTTCATGTGTTTCCCTAGCAAACAAATCTAGCAGGCTACTCCCCCCCCCCCCCCCCCAGCAAATTATTAGGCAACTGGCCCACATGGGACTGCCACCATTTCTAACGCAGATAAAAAACGGATTTCACAATACGGGCACCTCGTGTATGTCAGGCATTATGCTGGGTTCTTTATAATGTTCTGTCACTTAATATTCAGAAGAGTAGGAATTACTTTGCAGACCAGAAAAGAGTTTAGGTTACATGACTTACCTACGAGAACTTAAGCCAGCAGGTGATGCAGTAGAAAATGTAAAATCAGGTCTTCTGATCCCAGAGCTCCACACTTTCTACCACATTATGTGCATCCCACAGCAACCTGAAATAAGATCAAGTACCACTGAAATCTCATGTTGGAAAAGAGCTGAGATTAGTGTAACAAGTAAAACCAAAGTCTGGAGCACACCCCTACCATCTGCCAACCTAATATCTATTACCCCTGATCTCAATTCCTTAACAAATCTCACCTGCTTAGGAATACCTGAGTGGCCACAGGTGCTGCTGTTCCTGGAGGCTGGCTGTGGCCCCTGCTGAGGGCCCAGATTGATTTCACCTAATTAGAATGTCCCGTTCCTTGCTGGTGATTGGTTGTGGTTGGTCACATGGAACTCATCTGGCCAATGGTGTGTTTCTGAGAAACCATTTGTTTCCCAGCTCTTTAAAAATAAAGGTTCAGCCTTTCCAGCAGTGATGACCTCCCCATGAGAACATCCCTCTCCAGAAGAGAGAAGAAGAAACACAAGAAGTGACTTGTGCAGAGCCCCGACTCCTACTTCATGGATGTGAAATGCCCGGGATGCTATAAATTCACCATCTTTAGCCATGCACAAATGGCAGTTTTGTGTGCTGGCTGCTCCACTGTCTTCCATTAGCCTAAGGAGGAGAAGCCAGGCTCAGAGAAGGATGCTCCTTCAGAAGGAATTAGCACTAACAGCACCCTGAATCAGACGAGTGAGGGACCATCTCAATAAACACGTTTTGTATTAAAAGAAAAAGTTTTGGAGGCAGGGATGGTCTCTCTTGCATGGATTAGTGATACCACCCGTAGGGCTCTTGGAACTGTGCCAGCCTGTATGCGGTACCAACCTTCGTAGTAAGTGGGATGGAGTGAGTGACAGGAAGCCTGGGATTCCAAAAATGGCTGCCTTCTGCCCAGGCCAAGGACCGTCTTGGGTCTTCTCCTTGATGATGGGAACTCTTGGATGTTTCCAATGGTTAACCAGAGCTACTTGAGCTATTTTGCCTTTTCGTCCACCCCATTTTGGTAGCATCTGGGGCAGTTAATCACTGCATATTCATTTCTCTTTTGAACTCAGAGAACTTTCTCTGTGACATGCAGAGCAATTTCCGCAGAAGCCATAGGAAACTTCTCTCCCCATGTTCCTTTATAACATCAAACAGGTGTCTGTCAGCAAAGAGCCCTCATCCCTGCTGGAGCTCTTTAACGTGATAAAGTGATAACACTCGCTCTGATTTCTTCAAGGGTCTGCAGACGGCAGGCCTGCACCTCCTCCCCCAGTGATCCCCTCTCACGTCTTCCTCCCACTCCTCTCAAATTCAAATGAAGGTTTCCATATTCCCTGTGTTCTTTATACTTTTAACCCTTTTGTTCTACAACGTAATGCTCACAGGGCACCCCAGATTTTTATCCTTAAATTCAACAGATGCTCAGAGTACTGTGCAAATGCACAGTGCTATTTGCGAAGCACTGTGATAAGCACAGTGCGAGATATAAACCCGCTGCCCTCAGTTAGCTTATGCTCTAGTAAAGGAGAGAAGCCAGAGTAGATTAAGGGAAGCGGAAAGTACAAATCAGCATCCTTTTGGCCAGCTGAGGCAGGAAGGGCAGGTGGGACCGAGGGTGTGAGTGGACAGGGGACGACGACTCAGCTCCTTGTGTCCCTCATCCAGTTTGCAGATCAGCTGCGGGGCTGACTGCGGGTGAAAGATGCTTCCGCCTCACCCTTTCTCTGACTTCTCTTCTGACCCAGCCTGTTGACCCTTTTTGTACATTTCTACCTTCTCTCTCAAATAAGGATCGCCCTTCAACTACTTTAAAAATGCATTATTCTTGTTGTTATTGTTCTTATTATTGCCATTACCTTCAGTTTCCTTTTTCTCTCATAAGCTGGGTAGTTTCCGGGCTCTTCTAAGCAGGGTGTGAGGTGGACCTGGCTCCAAGATGTCAAGTACAGTCCCATCCATCCCTCCGCCTGTGGGATTTAACAGGAGAGGAGAGTTCAGTAGGGGAGGAAGGGCTGAGACTTCCCAGGGCTGTGGGAAGCTGGCTTAGCCTCCTTCTCTGGATAATGCTCCCTGCCTGGCTTTGGTGCTATGCTGAGCAGACACGCAGGGTGCTTTGTGGGCGGGATGAAGGGAAGTAGGTGGGGTGTATTCAGTGACACATGTGCCTTGATCAGGACATAAGACAGGCTTGGAATATCACGTGGCCTGTATTCGTGTGATTCATTCATGACCAAGGATAAGGAAATCCAGACAGCTCAGCAAGGGCCGAAGCCCCTTTCAGAAGAGGTTGGGTTGCGTTTCTGGTAAAAATGGCCCCATCAGTTACTGTGCACTTGAAGAGGGGAACTGAGATGCGCTGTAAGGATGACAAACACATGCTGGGTTTTGAAAACTTCATGCAAAAAAAAGAAAAACATAAAATCTCTCAATTTAAAAAATATATGTTGAATTGGTAATATTTGGACATATTGGGTTAAATAAGATATTTCATCAAAATATTAAATTTTATTGAAACTAATGGCACCTGTTTCTTTTCTACCTTTTTAGAATGCGGTTACTAGAAATTATTTAATTACCTGTGGCTCACACTGTATTTTTATTGGACAACGACAAGGTAGTGAGCAGTTTATGTGACAAACCACCATGTGAGATCTTATCTACTTTTATTTGGCTCAATAAGATTTGGTGAGGAGATCGTAAGATATTTTTCACTCTTAGTAGCTTAAGTTATACGTAAGCAGGAAGGAGTTAAGTATGAGTTAAGGAACTGGGTAAGAGTTAAGCAAGCATATTCTCCTACTACCCTTCACTGCTGAACTTGACCAAGTGTTTTCTTACTCTGCTTTAAAGAAAAGTACTTTCTTTCATCCTAGTGCTAAAAGCATCCAAGGTTTTCTTCCCAGATGGCTTCTTTTGTCTCTTTCTCCCGATGCATCAATTAAGAACACTTTGATGACCGGAGCTAACTCTGTCAGAGAGCTAAGTGCTCACCAACTAATTAACTCTGCAAAGAAAGCGAGGCTGCTATCTGCTATCATCTCCGCTTCGCATGGCTTTGCTTTCTGACTCCCCCGTGTTCCCCCACTTCCGGTTTCCTGCTAGGCCAGGAGAACAAAGTGAGGAGATCACCCTTTTGGGCTGCAGGGCTTTAGAGGTGAGTTCATGCTTTTATTTTTCCAGGTATGAAAGACACCTTGACAAACAGCATAGTTATTTCATTACTTCATCCTTCTACAGAGGGGTGCATTTGCTAAAAGCAAGTTTCAAGTAGTTTTTGCCACTGACCAGGCTTTTCTTTGTTAATAGTCCTAAACGCACACACAACACACATGCAAAACCCAACAACAAAACAACATCCCGCATTTGAATAGATTAGAACAATCTTTAAGTGGATTAACACTGGTCCCTCTGCCCCATTTGACATATACTAGAACCATTATTTTTTAAGCGGTTTCTAAATCTCAATTCTTTTGTCTAGGTGAATAATGTCACGTTTCCTTTCAAGTTCACATTTTCTTCCAAGTTCAACTGCTCGCCATACGCCTCTATTTGGGAACCCCACTGATGCCCTGACGTCAGTGTGTGCGAAGGCCCTCAATCCCGCATGGTCCTCCTTCCTCCCTAAATCTGTGGATGGTACTACTGTCCTTCCCGTCACCAGGCTCAACATGTTGATAGCATTATGCAGATCCTTTCTCCCTTCCTCTCTGCTCACAGACATCGGCCAGGACAACATGTAATTTCATCTTTTGTCTTCACCTCTTCCTGTTCCTTCTGCGGCCACTTGCCTGTTTCAGGGCTCCTTTGCTCCTTTTTTCAGGTGAGTGTCTCTCACTTCTCTAAGGAGGTGTGTCCCAGCTCACTTTCCTGTGGAGGCTCTGATCAAGTCGCCTCCCAGCACAAGACCTGGAGACTAAAGCCAGACACCGCAAATCACTTCCTGCCAAAGTGAACATAAATAAATATAAATACAATCAAACAACAACAACAACAACAGCAACCACCACCACCGAGAAGCAAACTCTGCCAGATAAAACATTCCCGGCATCCAAAGGTCTCCATTGCCTGGCCCCAGGATAATTTCCCATGGCTCCTCTTCATGTTCCTAGTTTCAGAACTGAACTGTTGAATGTCCCCAATGTGCAAGCCCACCCTTCACTCAGTAAGCTGGGCTCTTCCCTTCACCCGAGGTTCTACCTTCCTATTCATAAACACACAGTCCCACACATCTGTATTTGTTTGCTAGGGCTGCATAACAAAGCACCACAAACTGGGTGTTTAGGATGACAAATTTATTGTCTCACAGTTTCAGGGGTGGGTTTGAAATCCAGCTGTCAGCAGGGCCCTCTTCCCGCTGGAGGTGCTAGGGAGGGATCTGTTCCAGGTCTCTCTCCTGGCTTCTAGTTAAATTCCTGGGCTTGAGGCAGCAGAATTCCAACCTTCGCATGGCATCTCCGTGTGTGTGTGTGGGTGTGTGTGTGTGTGTGTGTGTGTGTGTGTGTGTCCACACTTCCCACCACTCACAGTGGATTAGAGGCTCTCCTTACTGCAGTGTGACCTTGTTGTAACTAATTACATCTTCAATGACCCTATTTCCAAATAAAGTTGCATTCTACAGTACTGGGGGATAAGAATTCAAAATATGGATTTTGAGGAGACACAATTCAACCCACAATACCATCCTTATAGCCACGCCCAAATGTCATCCCCTCTGCAGACAGCCGAGACCCACTCTCCATCTCCCTCCTCCAAGCCTGACATAATCTCTATCCCTCCGTGACCACCTCTGGCCAAGTAACCCCCACGACTTTTCTGCACTTTATGACATCAGCGCTGGCTTTGCATCTGGTTTAGGTAGTTGAGTTGGCTCCAAGCTATTTTTTGAAGGGATGGCTGACTCACTGCAGCGTCTCTAACGCCCATGCCCACCTCTCATCTCCCTTGGAAGATAGATGTTGGAGAAGCAGAAATCCTTCAGGGACGGCTCTCCTTGGCCCTACACGCCTGCTGTGTGATGAGGAGGTGTCCCAGTGGCAACTTCCCACCATGACAGTCATCTCCAGACCCAGTGCTGGGGCTCTGAAGACACCCTGACCACCCGCGGCTAGAGGGGGCACTTTCAGTTGCTACCAGTGAGGGGCTGAGACTGCTGAGCCATGGCCACCGGCCAGCGGCTTTCCTGTCCAGAGCAGTTGATCTGCTATTTAAGATGCAGATCTTGATTTCTTTCCACAGCCTGCTCAGCCGCATTCTGCGGGTTTGGTTAGGAGACAGTGCCCCGTGTGCAAGTGCAGGGTCGGGTCACGCATTTAATAAAGCTATCATGACTGATGTGAGCGCCGAACGCAACAGGGACGGGGAGCCACACAGCTGCACTCTCTGTGGCGTGAAATCACGCAGCTTCCACTTGGGCAGGGACCTTTTTGATGTCACAGGGTGAGGGATTAAGTCATAATTATGTAGATCTAAATTACCTTCCAGCAAACCCACCGGAGGTTCTTCATTAACATCGCAGCGGGCTTTAATTCCAGCCGAAGACTGATCGCCCTTCAGCTGCCTGACTTCCAGCCTGCAGAATAGGTTCGGAATTAAAACTTCGGTTGAAAAGCACATCGGATGCCATTTCTCTACTTTTGTCTCGGACTTGATTTTGATTAATAAGCCTGCGTCCTCCTTTCACGGCAGTGCTTGGGATGTGTGTTTACCAGCGTCCACACATTTGACTTCGCTGCTCAGAGCTCACAGCGCTAGGATCTGAGAATTCTGTAGTTATTAGGGGCCTTGACCATCATTCATCATCTGAGTTTTCATCAGATGGCAGCACAACCCCAAGTCAGATTTCCCCCAGAATCTGTTATGACTCAGGTGGCCAATGATATGACCATGAACATTTTTGAGGCCCAAATCATACTCCGAATCAGAGCTAAAACATCTCAGTGTCTTTTCCGGGCATGTTGAAATACGCAGGAGAAGAGGCTCGGGGATGAAAGGGATGCCAGGAACTTGGGTGTTTTTGTTGCACATCAGGTTGCAGAGGTCGATCCCTGGCCAATGTGCAGGATGCCCTGGGATTGGTTAGGTGACTCCTGTTTGGGTCACCCAGAAGCTTCTTCAGCAGGGGCTGCCTATGAGTGCAAAGCACCTCCTCTGTGTCCTGTTAGGGTGAACCACAGAGGCTGCCTCCCAGAGACAGCAAGAGAAAATAGCCTTTAGGAGACAGCAATGCAGTCCCTGAAAGCAACAGACAGTGAGATCCGCTTTGCTCCCTACAGAGGGAGCTAGGCTTTCTCATAGCCACCTTAAGGGATCAGCTAGCCATATGTCTTTTTTGCTCTCTGTAACAGGGAATATTCTTCAGTTTACCCTAAATCAGGCATGTTTAGCCTCTGCCAAAATCACAGGGGAGGTGACAGAGTTGGAACAGTCTGGGCCAGAAGCTCTCTAACCAGAATTAGCAAGTGGGCTTAAAAAAGAGGTCACATTGTTAAGTCCCACGCTAAGGCCTGCTAAGTCACATCTCCAGTGGCCAGGAGTATAATTTCTTTTTTCTTTAAGCTTCCATCAGGCTTAATTTTAATTGTAGAAACCCTCCTAATTCTTCTATGCAGTTTCTGGTCTCTGCTTTTCATTTTGAATCTTGGCTTGTTTGTGTATGTGTGTCATAATTCCAGACCACTTCAAATTCTTTCTGGAAAACAGAAGGTAGTACCAGTGGCAGGTGTCAAATCATAAGGAAAATTAAAAACAGAGGTCATTTATAAATATCACCTACTCATGAGAGAAGAAAACCGCACTCATCGTCAGTGAAATGGCCATCTACCCCTTGCTTGAAATCTTTTAAGTGACAAGCAGCTCACGACTTTAAAATGTGACCAATTCCACTGCAGGCTGTCCTCACTGTAGAAATTTCTTCCGTGTACTGAAGCCAAATTAGCTTCCTGGTAACATTGCTCTATTGATGTTAATTTTTTTCCTTTGATAATTTAGGAGGATTTTCCCTCTCAGCATGCATTAGTTACTACTGTTGCATAATAGATGATCCCCAAACTTAGCTGCTTAAACAGTTTGTGTGAGTGTGAGATACATTTCTGAGGACCAGGAATCCAAGAGCAAATTACCTTGACAGTTGTAGCTCAGGGCATCTCATGAGGTTATGGTTGTCAGTTGGTGTGACCATTGTCATCTGGAGGCTTAACTGGAGCTGGAAGATTTGCTTCCAAGATGACCCACTCACATGGCTGTTGGTAGGCAGCCTCAGCTCCTTGCACGTGGAGCTCTCCGTAGGGCTGCTGGAGTGTCCTCAGGACATGGCTGCCGCTTTCCCCCAGAGCAAGCGATCTGAGAGAGCAAGGAGAAGCCTCAATATCTCTAGGACCCGAGATGATCACACACCATCACTTCTGCCATATTCTACTTAGTAGAGCTGAGTTGCTAACTGCAACTCAACTCAAGGGGAAGGGAATTAAGCTCTGCGCTTTTTAAAAAAAATTTGGTGAGGCATTATTCTTATTTTCCTTTAATTCTTTAGAAAAGGCTTCCTTTAGTTCTTTGAACATATCTGTAATAGCTTACTGAAAGTCATATACAGTAAGTCCAACATCTGGACTTCCTCAAGACATGTTCCAATGACTGCTTCTTTTTCTGTGTATGGGCCATACTTTTGTTTCTTTGTGTCTCATAATTTCTTTGTTGAAAACTGGACTTTGTTTCTTAAATTTTTCATTGAGATACATCATATACTATAACATTCACTTTTAAAGTATACAATTCAATGGATTTTAGTATATTCAGAAGATTGTACAACTGTTATAATTAACTAATTCTAGAATACTTTCCTCACTGCCCCCCCCCAAAAGAAACTTCATATCCATTAGTTGAAAAAGGGACATTTAAAATAATACAATGTGGCAACTCTGAAAATCGGACACCCTCCTTCAGCAGGGTTAGCTGTTGTTGCTATTTTGTTATTGTTGTTGTTGGTTAGTGCCTTTCTTGGACAAATTCTGTAAAATATGCATTCCCTGCCAAGTGTGGGCACTGGAAATGGAGATGGGAGGTGTCTACATCCAGGGGCCCCTGCTTTACATCAGTAAAGACAATCTAAGGGCAGCACAGGTGTGTCGGCCTGTGATAAGACCTGCCAGCCTCTTGGGCCCTCTCTGATCAGCTTTCCCCAGAAGCTTGCATGCTTGGCGCCCTACCAGCTGTGAGCCGTATTCTTGCCTTTGGCCGGCCCCTCTGGCACTTTTGGTGTTGCCCATGATACCCTGGCAAGAGCTTTTATGCCACTGGTAACACTTAACATGAGACAGGTCTCTCTGCTATTGGACAAATGTGGAACTATCCATGGTTTCCGCAGGAGTATTCTGGATTTGTAACTTCAGTCCATACAGTTGACTGACAAGTAGCTGTTTTCAGAGTGGCCGGTTAAACCTGGTGCTCAGCAGTAACTAATCAGTCGAAACACCACACCCTTGGCCAAGCCATGTTCCCGAAAGCGAAGGGCTGAGTAGGCTGATGATCTCTCTTTCACCATACAGAGTCTTCCCAGGTGAGCCAGGTCAGCAGGTCCCTGGAACCAGACCGCCTCGGTGTGTGTCACACACAAGTATTAAGAGTGATGTTCCAGGGATCTCTTGTTTGCTGTAATAAGCCTGATTTTCTAGGAGAAAGAGGCGAGAGAGTTTCACTCTTTGCAACACACATGCAGGGAGGAACTGGCCCGCACAGTAGAGGGGTAGAAGGAGAATAACTGTAATGGACATGCCAGATCTTGCCCTCTCGGTAAACCTGAACTAGGGAGTGTGGCAGGTTAAAGATGCTGTAAATTCTTTGATATTCCCCCTCCTACTGAAGGGTGAGATCTATTACTAGCCTATTATTTTTTTGACCTTTAGAGTATGGCGGACTGATGCTATGCTAGCTTTAGGGCTGGTGTTTAAAAGGACTGGCAGCTTCTGCCTGATCTCCTGATGCCCAAGCCGTCACGTAAGACTCATGTTCATCATGTAAAAAGCCCAACTACCCTGCTGGAGAGACTGTGTGGAGAGCCTGAGACCACATGGGGAGGGAAAGGGGCCTAACCGAGCCCATCCTTAGGCCTTTCCTGCCAAGGTGCTAGGCACATGAGCGACGTCATCTTGGATGCTCCGGACCAGCTCAGCCACCAGCTCAGTGTCACTGAATGACCTTGGTTGCTATCATGTGGAACAGAACGGTCCAGCCAGCTAATCTCTGCCCAAATTCCAGATCGAAAGAACCATGAGATATGATAAAACAATTGTTCTGAGCTACTAGGTTGGGTTGGTTTGCTACACAGAGGTATACAGCTGGAACAGGGAGCCAGTGCCCTTCCGTCGGGTGCTTAGACGTGAGCAAGGGACCAGAGTTAAACCCGGGCTTCTCCGAATCTAGATGTAGCTCTCATAGGCCTGTGACGGGTGCCAGGACGAAGGGGCCTGCCCTGTGCATCACTGGGTGGGGCCTAGGTACTGGCCTGGTGCATAAGCTGGCCATACTGAAGCAGGGTCTTCTTGGTGTGTAGCAGATGTTGTGCTTATGGACGCAAATAAATATTTAGAAGAGAAATTGCTGAGTCGTGGATCCGTAAAATTCTAAGCTTTTTGATGCGTACTGCCAAATGGTATTCCCGAAAGGTCCTGCCAGTTTCTAGCTCCTCCCGCATTCTGTGCGAGTGCCTGCTCCCTGCCCCCTCGGGAACACCGGCTCTTACGGACTGTGGTAGTCACTGCGATCTTATGAGAAATGTCACAGTTTGCATGACCTGAGTTTGTTCATCTTTGCATCCATCACGCCTGGCACACTGTCTGCAACAAAGGGGGTAGACGACGAGTATTTATTGAAAGAATAAAGACTCCAAAGGCTACGGAATCCACTCCTCCAGCCAGAGCCCCCTCCTGTTGCTCTCCGGCCCTAGATGCCCACAAGTGCCCTAAGGTTATCGCCCACTCAGCCTTGCCTCCGCACTCCTGCCCCGGCGTTCCTCACTCGCCATCAGCTAGAAACCTGGGAACCTGCCTTTGCGCCTTGACCGTTTCCTCTCACTCCCACCCGACCAACAGTCACATCTTGCCAAGTCTAGCCACTCATTTTAAAAACAACTCTGTCATTTGCCGTGCGTCAGGGATTGCTGTAGGTAAAGCTATCATGCTTTTACATGTCTCCTGGATCCATCCACTTCTGTCCATCTGTATTGCCATCACTCCAGTTCAAGCCACCACCATCTTTCTCCTGGATTAGTACCTGTTTCCCTGCCATCCGCACTCCAATTCATTATCCGTCTTCCCCCTAGGGTGATATTTAAAACGTCAAGACCTGATCCCACTCTCTTGCTTAAAAGCCCTTAGTATTACCCTGAACTCCCCAAGCTAAAAACTGAAAGCTCATTAATATCGCACAAAGCCTCTAAATCCTTTCCCAATCTTCTGTCCCCCAAGGTCCCCTGATAGCCATAGCTACTTAGAGTTTCTTCAATAAACATGGTGCTGAACTTTTAAAAACCTTAAACTCTCTTACAAAAGAAAATAGTGGGGCTTTTGTTGTTTGTTCTTTTTATTTGGATATAAGATACATTTTAAGGAGTCTGGATCCCTTGAAAAGAGTTGTTCATTCAAAAAGGTTTTGGGACAGGATGACACTTCTAATCATGCAGGTGTGTGTGTGTGTGTGTGTGTGTGTTAGGAGTTGGGGAGACGGATGGCGTTTGTAGTTTAAGGGGCTAGCTCTACATTAATCAGTTATGGGCTGGTGACATGGCCCTGGCTATTAATAGCATAAGCTAGATGGGCTCTAAATCTTGATGTGATGAGGGTAGAAAGCTCTGCATGCTTGGAGAGGAAGCCAGTTTGTACCAGAAATAGGGGCTAGGTTTGGGGACATACTGTTCCTGGGCTCTCCGCGTCAGGCTGACAGAGTGCTCAGTCACGTCACTGGGGCCGATCCCAGCCTTGCTGCTGGTGGACCTAGTTAGTGTCTTTGTGTTGAGGGAGGTGGGGACTGCACGCTGGATCCTGCCTTGCACATGTGAGTTGTATGTAGATCCAAAGTCCAATGAACCACTCAGTGCAAAACCTGTGCCCATGACCAGGAAAATGACAATCGTACATGTCCTATTGTGTGAAATTAGAGGAACTGATGCCGCACATACAGAACGGCGATATTGATGAGGGGCAGGATAGCCAGGTAGGCAGCTCCCTGAGAAACGCTGTCCTCTAAGACCAGACTCAGGGCATCTTTCCAGAACCCACTCTCCAGGGGTGGCTGGGTAAACTTTTAGGTGTTCGAGGTATGGGCCTGGCTGGTAAGACTTTGCAACCTTTCCTACCTTTTCATGAACAAATTTAATAAGTATTTCACAGCTATGGAGCAGCACTCTGGTTTCCTGATCCCCCCCAGTTAACGAGGAATTGTCTCCAGAACTGACTAGAAGGTGAGTCTGACCCTGCTGATGAAACGTGGTGTGCTGACGTGGAGTGAATGTTTGATAAAGGGGGTGGTCAGAGAGTAGGGACAGAGCGGGGACTTCAGCGAACTTACAGAGCATGTTAGGAGGAGACTCTAATCCTTGCTTGCTAATAGTAATGTTGTCTGTGGCCTGCTTACTTTGCAGCACACCACCTGCTAGCGAAGTTGTATGCGGAGGAGGCATACTGCTCCCACTCACGCCTTGTGGTGAAGGCCACTCACGTTTACCAGCGGAAGCTGACAAATAGGAATGTCAAATTGGCCTGAATGCTTCTGCTCTCTCAAAATTTAAGCGTTTAAACCCTAATACCCAAGGGGATGGTATTAGGAGGTGGAGCCTTTGGGAAGTGCGAAGGTTCTGAGGGTGGAGCCGTCATGAGTGAGATTAGTGCTCTTATGAAAGACCCCAGAGAGCTCCCTCGCCCCTTCCACTAGGTAAAGACACAGAGATCAGGCACCGCCTATGAACCAGGAAGTGGATACTAACTAGACACTGGATCTGCCAGGGCCCTGACCTTGGACTTCCCAGCCTCTGGAACTGCGAGAAATGAATTTCTGGTTCTTATACACTACCCAGTCTCTGGTCTTTTGTTACTGAAGCGGAATGCACTAGGATGCCAACCAGGCCTCAGTGGAGGAGTGGGGCGTGGGTGAATTACGTAGATACTCTCACTCCCCTTCTGAGTCCTGAGTAGGATCGGGGGCATGCGTAACTACCTCAGGGGTGCGCTGGGGCAGGGCCTGCACCAGACTAACTGCGCCCGGGAAACATGAAAACGAAAATCCAAGAAAATGGTATTGGTAACAGTTAATAAAACTCCAATACTCAAGAATTCCTATGACCCCTGTGAAAACACTTTAATGTCTGCTCTATCGTAGATGAGTGAATTAAAGCTCTTTAAGTACCAAAAGGCCTAGTACCTTGTGCTTTATTAGTCTCTTAGAACTGGCTGAGTTAATGGCATTTCAGTGTTACGTTTCCTCATTTGAAAACTGCGGCTTCATGTCTCCTCCAAAATCATTAGCATTTACTTCCATTGGGACATTGGAGAAATACAGGGAGCTCTGAACGGCTGGAAAGCGGGCGGCCAAACGGAAAATGGATTTTCTCCCAGGCTTCTTCATGCTTTGGTAGGGGGCCTGGCTTGTCAGAGGATAGGAACTAGCCTAGGGACTGGTCCTGAAGGACATCGTGACAGAAGGAGCTGGTCCGGTGAGATGACCAGACCTCAGTGAAAATTCAGGAGTTTTAAACTTTAGTAACAGTTAATTATAATAGTATTATTTTCTCTTTATGTATATATATCCCACACATAAAGAGAAAAAATATTACGATATATATTACATATATATATATTAATTACATATAGGCTTTCCTATCAGCAGTGAGAAACACTGAACGAAGACCTGTTGTACGGCTCATTAACCCTACAGGATTCAAGGGAAGGAGGCAGAGAAAGCAAAAGGCTTAAGTGAAATGGAGCTCAGGGTCACTCTGAGTGCACAACATCCCAGTTGCCTCTGTCTCCAGGACTGATGTGCTGACCGAGCACTTGATATTGGCAAAGCACCAGCTCTTCTCTTAAGCCTTTAAATTTGGCTCCTGTTCCTATCACTCCGCTCAAATAGTTCTCTTTGATGCAGTAACTTCGTCCTTCTCTGAAACTCCCTTGCTTTTTCTGCTCTCCTCATCATGGTCCAATGTCTTTGTTGTGTGTGTTAGTCAGGATAGGCAAGGTTATGCAGCAGTAACAAACAATCCCCCAAATGACAATGGCTTAAAACAACAAGGATTCATTTCTTGCTTACAGCACATGTCCACTGCAGGTCAGCCGGGGCTCCACTCTCCATCGTCCTCCCTCTGCGACCCAAGCACACTGGGTCGCTGTCTGGAATGTTGCTGGATGTTGTGGCAGAGGGGACAGTGAGCTCTGGAGGGTTGCCCACAGGTAATGAAATGCTTTGGCTGTGAAGTGACACTCTTCTACTCACGACTCACTGGCCACCGAATCACATGGTCTCACCCAAACACAAAGGAACTAGAAAACGCAATCTCAATGTATTCACGGAAGGTGGCGGGTAGGATATATTGAGAATCTGCTTCAAATCTCAGACATACTTCATACAAGGCACTGACGAACCTCCCTCCAAATGCTGCATACATGCAGTTTTCAGGGGATGCAAAGCTCCCATGTTTCCACTGACCCCCAGCAAGGTTTAGAACAAATACTTAAGCAGCATCCAATGTGGTGGGCCTCACCCTCACTAGCCTTCCCTCTTGACTCATTTTCATGACTACACTATGCTGATCCTCCTCTCACTTGTTAAAGTTTTCTTTTTTTGCTTAATTTTTTTTTTTTGCTTTTTTTAAATTGCAGCGTTTGTCAAAATGTACCCTGTTATCGCAAATGCCCCATGACTACGCCACCTCTACACTTTCTTCAAGACCACAGCCCAGTTCACCTCCTCCATTAAGTTGTTTCTGGCTAATCATAGTCTCTGATCTTCTTCCTTTTCCTGAATTTCTCAAGTATTTAGTCCCAAACACTTGCGCGATTCCATGGTCGCTTCTTGAGCGTTGCCCTGTTCTCCATGGCACGCTCATGCCTTTGACGGCAGGGCCTTGCCTTCCGCTCCTGCATGGCAGCCTGACTGTGAGGAACTGTCAGCCTGACTGTGAGGGGCACCTTGGAGCCCCCGAACGCAGGCTTCCTGGGATTGGCTGTCACCAAGTCCGGGTGCTGATGCTGCCGCAGTCAGTAACTTAAGTGTCCCCACTCCCTTCTCCTGGATTTACTCATTGAACCCCTCAGGAAAGTGAGATGGCTGAGACTAAAGCTCTTTCAAGTTCATTCCAGTGCTTACGAATGCACAACAGGTGAGTTACTGAGAAATTAATTGATGTCATCTCTGAATCCCGAATGAGCCTTCTGCCACATCAGAGGAAGGTTACCTGTGACTGCTCCTGAATCCCAGCTCCTGTCATCCCCAGGGGTCTCGCTAACAGGGTTCCTATTTCAGGGGCAAGAAAGAAGAGGGAAAGGACGGGGCAGGAAGAGTCACTTGGGAAACCCCTCCGGCAGGCTATTATTTCACAAGGTCTAAGCCATAGGAAGGACCCTGGTATGTCCCAGTGGCAGAAGGGAGAGGCACTTTGGCTTTGGAGGAAAGAGGGGAGAAGGTTGGATCCCCAAAGTTGAGAAGAGACAGGTTGTAGATTCCATGGTGCCTCCCAAGGGACAGGATCTTGGGTGGGGGTGACTTTGAGGGATACCTGTGGAGCTGGACACTGTACCTGGAGGCCCTTGGATGAAGCCAGGTGACACTAGAGAGGACCTCTGGATCTGGAGCTGCAGTCTCTGAGGACAGTGGACATCTAGAGCAGGGGCGACGACATGGTCAGGACACACCGATGATATTATCTTCACCTCATTTTCCTGACCTGCTTCAGCAGCAGAATGCTGGTATGACTCAAAGGAAGGGAAACCGAAAACCACAAAAAATGACTTAGGTTGGACTTTTGCTGAGATGGCTAAGTAGGAGCTCAGAGCTAGGTTTAGGGGTGGGGGGGGGGAAGCGACATTTTTCTTACCTGTTTCAAAGAATACTTTGCGAACTTCTCGGACTTTCATGACCTGACTCTCCTCAGCATAGGCAGGAAGCATAATAAATAGCAGCCTCAAACCCAGCAGAAGGCCACTGTGTGCGCCAAGGCCTGGCCCTTACAGGGTACCGGAGCCCTCAGAGTTTAATGGGATGTGCATGGTACATTGGTGGGCAGAGATGCAGACTCAATAGTTAAAAGGAAGCAGGCTCGAGGAACTAGAATATTATTATTATTATGTATATGTAACATTTATTATGTGCCAGGCACTGAACACCTCTTTCACTTTATGCAGCCACACTGTTGAATAGAAGCTATTAATATTATTCCATTTTGCAGATTAAAAAACTGAGGTATCAGGCATTTAATGATCGTACAATAGCAAACCACTTGTAAAAGGCTGAGGTGACATTTTGAGCCAAGGTAGAGCAGGTTACAAAACCAGATGGGGGTACTGATTGCCAGAGAATTCTACTTGGAGCTCAAATATAGCATGCAAGGTCCCCTCACTTTGCCACATGGGATGAGGAGGTTTGGTTCAGAACAGAGACTAGAGGGGCTGTGAGCATGAACACTGGTGCTGGCATCTGTCTGGATGAGCCTTAGTTTCCTCCATAAAGTAGGGATGACAAGATCTCGTAGGATGATGGTGAGGATTAAGTGGAGTAATGTAGTAAAGCATTTTAGCACAGCATCTGACATATATGCTTCATAAATACACGCTCAAAAGAATATAATAGCAATCATAAAGTAAAAACAATAACAAAAAGATGGGTACTAATGCTTTCCTGATCTTTCGCCGTAAGCAAATTCTTGTGAAGGAAAACTCAGTCTGGTAGGTAATTAAATAAATTTGGGATGAGTAGCCTGCAAGGTTTTCTCCTCGTGGGGTATCTCTGCAAAGTCAGCAGGAACCCGAGGCCACGTTTCTCAACAGGATGGAGTGTAATGGAAACGACATTCGCTTGACAGCATCCGGCCTCCTCATTTTCCTTTTCAGTTGCATGAGCATACATATATACAATTACAAGATACACGTGCAGCTTTTACAGGTCACTGCATGCTCAGTTCCCAGGGGCTCCTGCTCCAGGTATGTGAATGTTCCCGGCACCGTTTCAGATAGACGTCAGTCCTTGACTCAGGTATGTTAAAGCATCTTCTCAAACCATGCACATTTCATCACACTCGCACCTAGCCCCGTTAGCAGAAATTCTCCTCTGCTGTTTGCATCTTAGTTCACTTTTAAAGACATTTCCAGCTCAATTCCAGTGGCTTTGGCATCTCATTACATTCTTGATAATTAGCTATATATCTCATTACATCCCAGCCCAGCTGGAACAGAATTTGTTGTTTTCAGGTGTAAACCTGTGGTGTGCCTCTCTCTACACCTCTTCAAAATTCCAGGCAGGCCTTCTACCTCCGCCAAATGAGGACGACTATTTCCAGCTGTGTACATTCATTACAACTTCCATTTCGGGAAAAGACTCCATGGCATTTCACATCTGGTCACACGCTTATTAATTATGTACTTCTTATGACAACTGTGCCTAATTAGGATGGAGTCAGGACCTTGGCTGAGCCCAGTCATCTTTGTTTTCTTGTTCTTGGTACCTCATTACACTCCCTCCAAATTATGCCCTATTTGTTTTACATCCCTGACACCTTAAGACAAGTGCTCTCAGATGTGTGTATTTCCACACGTACTTTGCTTCTCAGGCAAAATCTCGTTGACCAGCATGCTCCTGTTGTTCATGTCCTGCTAGGACAGACGTTTTGCTGGGCTTCTCACTTCTGCTCTCAGTGGAGTGAGTGTAGCTTGGGTCTGTCTGAGTCCTGTCACCCTCTGTTCTTTACTATGGAATTTGTGTGCCCTCATCCCTATGCCTCAGAGCAAGAATCCTGAAGGCAGTGGTCTCGGTCCATCTGGAGCCTGTGAGGCGGGAGTCTATTTTTCTCATCGATGGTGAATTTCCAGGCTCTGGGCTAGCCACGGAGGGGACAGTGAATAGTGAGACACAGTTCGGAGCTTCTAGGAGGGCAAAGCTTGGAAGAGAGCAGCACAGCGCTGGGATGAAGATTTCGATCCTCAATCCCATGAGATGTCTTCCTAAATGAAAGGACAGCTTCGGCAGATTGAGGGGGAAATATGGTTTCTGGGGAGGACATTATCAAAGTGGCAGTTGTATGACTCTTTATCACAGTGAAAGTATAAGCTCCATGTTACAAGGGACTGTCTCTTTGGCTTGCCATTGCATGAATCCCATATCACCTGAGCTGTGACAGGCAATTATACCTTTTTGACTCACTGAATGAATGCATTAGTGCTACGAACATTCTTGGATATGACCTGACAGTAAGAATTATCAGGGTGGGTTACCAAATCAACTTGGCCGTGTTTGAGTTTTTCTTCCCAAGCTTTTTGAAACATAAATGACTGTCAGACTGAGAAAACATTCAGGCAAGAATGAGGTCCTGGAGCAGGGCTGGGGCTCCTGTGAATGAAGTCGCTGAGCAGGTGGAGGGGCCCCCCACAGATTTCTTACCACTCACTGTCTCAGGGGTATGGGCTGTGGGAGCTCAGGCCGGCCCCCTATTGTGTCCTATTACAGACAGTAAGAGTGTCCTCGTCGTCCAGTGTCAGCCATACACCTGCCTGCATCTGGCACACATCAGGCCCGCAGGGACTGTCTGCTGAATAAGGAAGACAAGAAAAACAACACACAACACTTAAGCTTCTCCAACAATTTTTTTTTAATTTTCTGTTTTTCCCACCAAGACCAAAGTAAAGTTGTACAAATAGGTGTAAAATTCTGGACCATTCGGGTGTGAAGAAGGACCGCGTGTGGTCAGAGTCCTTCCTCCTCTCCTTTCCATGTGTTTTCAGGATGGGTCCCCAGTCAGTGCATTGCTTTCTTCTGTGACATGTCAACCATGAGTAGCAAGAGCACTCGGAGACCTGGGGACGGTGGTGAGGCCCAGCGCATGAGGAGCAGCGAGGGCTCACAGCACCCGAAAGCATTTCAGGGACGGGCTCAGCTGGTGGGCGCGTGGTGGAGGAGCGTCACAGATCCCATCTTCCTTGCGCTCAGCTGAGCCGACCTGGGCTACTTTCTAAGGTGAGAAAGACACAGGGGCTCATAAGGAGAACACATGAAAACCACATTCGGACAATGTTACAAGTGAGAGGAAACGTTCTCTAACCATTATTTTCTCTTGGAAAGTAGAGCGGCATGATCAAGAAGATGATTGAATCACTTTTCATTCTTCCATTTTTTTTTTCATTAATTTGACAGGTCTTGGTTTTGATACAGCAGAAATAAAAATGAAAAGGCAATATACTGACTTATAACCTACATACAAGCTATTGCATAAAAAAACCCAACAAAACTCTCCCAGGGATTGACATGTAAGAACTTTTTTCCATAGCCCCGAAGAGATTCTGTTTGGATTAGGGAAATTTGTTGAAAACTTCAGCCAGCTAAGGCTTTGATTTGATCTTTGCAATAGAGACAAAGATGCACAGACACTTATTTCATTGAATCCTAAGTTAACACGGTCGAGAGAGAAGAAAATGTTACTCTTTATGAAGTAGGACCCCATTCAACGATTTTAGGAAGGGACGGAAACTTGGGTAGCAGTCTACTTTTCAAAACTGTTAGGTACTAGTAATTTGTGCATCCATTTTCTTCAGAGTCCAGTTTGGTTCAACTTCCTCCCTGTCTCATCCTAGTCCCTCTAGAATTCACTGCGTTAAAGTGGATGTTCAGCCAACATATTCTGTACTGTAAACTCCCTTCAGAGTTTATATAAAAAGCCAAAATGAAAGAGAAAAAGAATCCTTACCCCTTTCCACTACAGCATCAGTGTGGAGAAAACTAAGTCAGCTCAGAATACACAAAATGACAGACCAAAGAAAGCGGTAAGTGTGACTAAGGAGACAGAAATGCCCATTCCCCTCCCCGACCCCATGGAGTGCAACCGGCTACACCGTGGTTATCTTCTTATCCTTGGTGGCTTGCTTGATGGCGGCCTGCTCGCAGATGATCTCCTTGAGCCGCTGCAGCCTCGTGTTCTGGGTGGTCTGGTCCCCGACCCCCGTCTGGCTGCGGTGGAGCAAGGTCAGGGCATGGATGTACTCCAGCTCGGTGTACTTCACGCCCTGGTCCACCACCAGGTTCAGGAGCTCATCGGCCGTGTTGTACAGCATCTCGTAGTACTGCCTGAGAGAGCAAGACAGAACACGGCTCACCACCTCCGCTGTCGGCTTTGTATGAGCGGTTTTAGTGGTAATGAATATGCTGCTTATTGGTTACTCACTTTAATTATGCAGGGAGCATTTACTGACCACTAGGCATTGTTCTAGGCCCTATGAACACAGGAGGATAAGAGAGACGTGATCTCTCTGCGTGAGAATAAGTTTACATGAATGGAGACCTCACATCTTTCAGTCTCAGTTCACTTAAGACTTTCTCCTAATTTTGCATTTACCTCAGGAGAGCCAAAGAAAGAGAAGTAGGGGTACAGAACAAAGAGGGAGAAACAATTATCTGGCAGGTATTGCTAACGGTCCTTGTCTCATTCAATCTCTCATTCATTTATTTATTCATTCATTCATACATTCATTCATTCATTGGAGAGTCTGTGAAATGCATGGTTTTCTCCTTCATAAAGTAGGATAATTGTAGTACCTACCTCTTAGGTTATTGGAAGAATTAATCCATATAAAGCACTTAGAATGGTGCACAAAACAATTACACGTGCGATTAAACAATTACAAATAATAATGCAATAATAGTAATAGCAGTATACGATGATGAGCAAGACGTAGCCTTTTTCCTCAAATAGTTCAGAGGCAAGTAGGAAAGCTAATGAAAAACAGAGAAATAATGATTGCATTTCTGCTGACGAGCTAATTTCCATGTTCTATCATTTACCTTCACTGTACCTAGCGAGCTATTACTCCCTCTTCTCAAATAAGGGAACTGAAAGCAGAGAGGTTAGAAGACTTGCCCAGGTCACAAAGAGAGTGAGTGGTGGTGCCAGGACATGAACCCGGGTTTCTGACTCTAAGTCCAATGCTCTTTTCTCGCGGACACAGTGAGAAGACTGTCCAAGTGCCACGTGTGAGGTGTGAACGCTATGAGGAAGGAGAAACTGCACCATGCTGAGGGAAGGGTGATGGATCAAGGAAAACTGCAGATGGGGTAGGATGTTGTCAGGCGGGGCTTTGGGGAAGGAAATTCTAGATTAAAGAGAAGAGAAGAGCATGAGCAAAGGCAGGGAAGAATATTCTGGTTATCCTGGGTGCAGCTGAATGGCGAGAAGCTGTGGGAAAAGGCAGTCGAAGCCAGAAGGGAGAGAGAGTTTGACATCCGGCTCGTTACCTCGTAAAGAACGTTAGGCCCAGTTAAGCCAAGAAATGCCCTCCGTCTTCCACCTCCAAGGTTCTGCTGAGGGCAGGGGCACCAGCCCAAATTGTGCTTCTGGAAGATTAATGTGCCAGTGGTATGTACAGTGCTCCAGGAGGACACGGGTTATACTTCTAGCAAAAAGCTGGGGACTCAAGAGCCACTGGCTGCCAGGCTTGGCCTGGGGGTGGAGAGATGAGCAGGGCATGTAAGAGAAACGTGCGTCAGGGTGACTCTTCAACGCAGAGAGAAGGTGAAGGTGGGAGCCACTTGCCATTCTTAAAACCGACGTTATGTACTCCCATGCCTCACTGAGTCTGCTGGACTGTGAGGCTACGACTTGCACAGCCACCAGTTACCCAGGAGGTACGTACAGTTCAGCAGCGCTGTGACAGCCGGTCAGCCGAAAGACCGAGGAGCCTTCCCAGGCGCAGCCTGCCTCCTTCTCTCTCCCCGACAGGGAAAGCAGCTCCACCAGGATTGAGGGGGCAGAACAAAGCAGGGGGGCCAAGGCCACTCTGGGGGTGAAGGGATGTTGCAGATCTGCGAGGACTGCTTGCTCAGAAACCTCGCACTATTGGCTCGGGGCCTTGGATTTGTTTTCTTCTTCATCAGGAACGTCTTGAAAAAAAAGACCATCCTGTGGGAGAACTAAGCATCCTCGAAGTAAGGAATACATTCTGGGGCTTTCGTAATGTCAAGGGTGTTTTATAAGTTGCTGCTGCAATGGGAGCGTGACCAGCCGGAGCACTGGTGTCTTTTCACACGGCGACCTCCTTCTCCTGCGCTGCTGAGCCTCCTTTTCTAACGCTTTTTTTTTTTTTTTTAAATAGGAGAACTAATACTCTTCGGTGGGCATTTCCTAAATAGTGTCAGGAATGGAAAGCGCTCATCTTCGATTGGCAAGTTTATGAGCGCCTCCTGGCAGCAAGAGGTTCAGCATCCTCGTGCAGAGGGTCCTCCGGGGATGGTTTTCTGTAGTCGTTTCAAACGAGTGTTCAGTTGAACCTCACGGAACCACATGCGTAGGGATCACTAGTCAAGGATAAGCTTGAATGTGGACAGAAGCACTTCTGACAGAAGCGGCGTGTGAAGTCTAACCTCCAGGGGTCTGGGACCCCAATATCAGCGTCGGGAACTTTTTTGAAACTTCATGTTTGGCATAAAATCCACGTGAACAACTCCTGCTCTGCAATGTAGCTGTTGTAATTTGAAAATGCTATTTTTTTTTTTTGAAAGCCTCACATCACATTTCTCCTGGGGCTTCATGTGTCCCTGGCACACCGCGGCTTCCTCCCGTTTTGAGAAGTGAGGCCCTACATCATCTAATGCTGTTTCCCTTAGATGCGCAGGTAAGCAAGAGAGCTATCCATTTACAGAACTAAAAAAACTGCCCAAGAAGAACCCATGTTCAAGCCTAGATTTACCAAGCGGAACGGGGGAGAACTCGGGGCTCAGGTTTCTGTCAAAGCTAGAAGAGAGCTGATAGCTACAAGTCAAGATTGGCAGTACCCAAACTGTAGAGCGCCCGAGATACTTAGGAAAAGGGCAGATTCCTGAGGCCCCGTCTCCAGACACCATGATTGCCAAAGGTTCTGAACAACTAGGACTCTGAGCCGGAGTCTGGTGTGAGAAGAGTTACACAACCATTCCCATCTCCTTAAGCCAAGGACCTAACAGCGTTAGGGAAGGAGACTGAAGCAATAAGTGGGTTGTGATGCTTTTCAATGAGAGCAAACCAAGAGAACTGGGTTTCTTTGTTTTATGATGCTGGTATTTTCATCATTTATCTAAGGACACTGAAGCCATCAATCCAGATGAAACTGATTTGTCTTGAAAAATCTGATGAATTGTTTCCAGAGGTAAATGGCTGTTTTTTCTCCAGAGACTACTGTTCTACGCCGGAAGCAAACAACAAACAAAGATGCCTGGATTTCTAGTCCTGGATCCTCCAGTGTGATGAGTGATAAAGGACATGCCACTTAAGGCCTTAATGTCTCACCACTCTCTGTGCAATGGAGACCTTTCTAAATCCCAGAATGGCACTCCGAAGTAGACTAAGAGACGAAAAGAGTCCTCGAGAGCCTGGATAAATGATGCCCCAGAATTGCAAAGCTGAGTTATTAAACAGAATTGACAGGTAACTGATGGCGTATTTTCTATAGTTAGGGAAAAAATTCCCCATAACCATGATGATATATTAGATCATAAAGAAACATAAGTATTTAAAGACAGAATGAAATTCATTCATCTTTCAAAACAGTACCCAGTCACAAAGACTGCAGTAAATCGGCATAGGAACAGTTACCCTTGGAGGTGAAGAAAGGGCGCTATGAGGTGCCTTAAGGAAAATGCCCCAAACTATAAAATTAGAGTGAGCTTCCATGATGAACACTGACGTGCTGAAATGAAATCATGTAACCCAATTGAGATAAATAATGTATCAGCACTTGTCAAGGCCCCAGGAAAATGAAAGCTTGGTCTTTGTCATCAAGCATTAAAATGGCTTCCAGGGGACCACATTTTATGGCAGACGGTACTCAGCTAAGCTGCCTGGATGGGTGGGTGAACGCACATTTGATTTAGACCTTTTCTAGCTCATGACTTGTGCAGCAGGTCTCTTCATGGCAATGATATTAAAAGGCCAATTGCCAGACTTGGACCAAACATCCTGTTCCAGAAACCAGAGTTCCATGTCACCGTGATGGGTGGAACATTTTGTGAGTTTCTCCCTGTGGTTTCTCCCGCCCTTTGCTTTTGTGTTTTTTGGCACATGTTAGTATTAATAATAACATTGACCTTTTAGATGTATTAACATAATCGACCCTTCGAAGTAGGTATGGCAGTCATCCACGATTTACAGATGAGCAAACTGAGCTTTAGAGAGTTGGAGTGATTTGTTTAAGGCCTCAAAATGAAGGACTTTGAACTCTGGACTTACTCCAAAGCCACCAAAATAGAAATATCTAAAAATGTAAAAAAGTAAAGGTACTAATTTCAAAGAACACTTGTATAGCTGATTCATTTTTAGTCATGGTTTAGGAAAAATGAATTTAACAAAATTCACAGACTGAATCAGCTCTCTGCCTTCTGCTATAATGAAACAAGCCAATAGTGTGGCAATACACAATTCACTTATATACTTTGCAGTTATATTTGAATAACACTGGATTTGATCTGGGAATTCAGTGCTCTAAACCAAATAATGAAGTCATGTTGTGAATTCAGTATTCAGGAGTTAACATGAAAGCTTTTTGGCTTTTTATTTACTTTGTCACCTCTCTTTATTTCTCCCTTTTTGCCCCTCCAAACTGGTAATGGACAAGGTGACCTTTCTTTGCAAAAGCTGGCTGCCCTTCTGATTCATTACTTCCTTGAGGAAGAGAGATAATTAAGTAATTTCATTGTCAAGACTTTCTCATCTGGTCCTTCCTGAGATAAGATAGTATTAATATCAACAAGAGAATTAGGCTCGGAAGCTGACCTCTTAAATGTAAATTTCAAAGGAAGAAAAATTGACCTGAGTAGAGCTTAGTATTGACTCCAGCTCCCCAAACTTTTTAGCCAACAGTTGCAGCATTTGGAGCATTTAAATGAAAACCCGGTAGTAGATGAGTCACTAAATTGTCAGGTAAAACGTTCAACTCCTGTGTTCTAGCTCACTCGGTGGTATTTATGATAATAAGATGGGAAATGGAAAGAGACAAAAGAAAGGAGCTGAATAATCTATAAACTAGATAATCATTCAATAAATAATTGAGAGGTAGTTATAGTGGAAAGACTTAGAGAGGTAAATAAACACTTGGGAGATCAACTACACTCAGACTCCGATTAAGTCTTTCACTGCCCCCCGCCCCCCCCCCGCCCCAACCAGCTGTGTGACCTTGGGCAAATGCTGGCAGCTCTTTGGCCCTCTGCTTTCCATAGCAACAACAGAGATGATCGTGGGTGCTCTTCAAAGCACTGGCGTTTGGGGTTTTAAAACCTTTAGCATCTTCTTCTCAGTCCTTTAAAATCATGGGTTTCTACCAGAATTAGCCAATGCTGATTTCCCATTAAGGTATTGCTGCAAGATACACTAATGATTGATTTTAAAATATTCTTAGCAAGTGTAAACTTAGTTTGGCTATACTTTTCAGACAACAATAAAATAGATGGTAATCCTGTGTCGAAAGAATAAATCAGTTTATTAAAAAATATAATTGCTCTGATTTGCCTTACTCTTCAGAGAGCTTACAAACATGACTGAAAATTCCATTTTGAAATAGTTGAAATTATTTCCATTTCAGGAATGAGATAACTAAGGTAGAGAAAGGCTCAATAATTTTTAGGGCATTAGGGGCAGAATTAGATTTCTATTTTACATTGGGATAGTTTTTAACACTCTTGACCACAGATTGAGCAGGTTTTTGTTCTGACCAGGACATTTCAGTGGAGACTATGGGCTTTAGAAGAGACAGAGCAGAAATTCAAATTCCCTCAGCTGGTGGCAGCAGAAAATCATTCGAGAAGAGAGCCCGGGAGTGCATTGCTGCAAGATGAGCATGGGCTTCTTCGATTGGTCATTTTCTTTATATAAAGTGACACGCTCACATAGCACTGCACTTTGTCAGTGGCACTATGCTTAAATGGCAGCTCTCTATTGGCCTAGTTCTGATAATCCCCATGCTTAAGCAGTATGCGGGGCTTACGTTCTCCTGGAAAGATGTTAACAGTTAAAGTCACCCGTGTCCATCCCTCTTAGGTACGTAGCCTGATATTTTTGATAGCAGCAGCCAGAGTCTTGCTTGATTTCTCTTTAAAAAATACAAGCACTGAAAACCAAGGAATTCCTCCGAGACTCCTCCCTTTTGAGATGACGACTCTCTTCCCAAGGGGAGAAAATTTCTTTTTCTTCCTTAGCCTGGAACCTGGCTCCCCACCTTTGGAACACATGCTAAATTTGTAATGACCTATGGTTGAAATTTCCTCCTCAACAACTTAAGGTTCGTATGTCACTCTCTGCTACATCAGATAATTTTTTTAAATTAAGTTTTTTCTACAGTAGGGCTAGAGGAAGATCTGCACTTTTAAATTCAGCACAATTAAAACTGTGTCTCTTTGGTCTGGCACTGCCTTTGGTCAAACCCCAACTGTATGAATAATTATTCAGCCCATTAGGAAGTCTGTTCAACTTCTTCTCCCATTTTGAAGGTTTTAATAAATATTGATCAGGCACATTTCTGTTTGCACTTGCCAAAGCAATTCTGATGGATTCATCTTCTGATGTTATCAAATAATGAAATATGAAAGAGTGAATAGAATTACCCTCTTGTTCTGTGATTTTTTATTTAGGTCTTCATTTTACTTTCATAACTGTGTTTGTCTCATACTCCTGTAAATGTTCTTTTGATTATCAAAAGGTGAGTCCAGGTTAAGGAAAGCTATACTGTGAATATCACTTTAGAGACCTCTTTCATTTAAAAAAATAAATTATCTAATAGCATAGGTTAATAAAAGGAGATAGTATTATGAACATTGGTGGCCTCAAAGATACATACTGTTTACCAATTAGCACAAGGCCCTTATATTGGATATTATCTATTATACTATATATTTCTCGGATTAACAATCTGGCAAACAACTGCTGAGCTATGCTAAATAAAAATAATTCAGATGTCTCACGGCTTTTTCAGTTTTAAGCGATGAAATGGAACTATCAACTTTTCACTAAATAATGCAAAGAATTTTTTAAAAAGACAGACAACCTAGTATTATTTTTACTAATCTTAGGAAGTTCTAATAATATTTTAAATGCTAATATAACATAGAAAGGTATAGTCCTTGCTGCAAGAAGCTTTTTTAAATCTACACTTAAAAAAAAAAAACCAATCCAGGACCAGACCAAAGTTATCTAAGGCACTAGGCAAATGTTTTAAAGTAAGACCAATCTGGGACTTGCCAGCCAGCCTGCCCGCCCACAGTATTCCCTCTCTTGGTAAATGGGAAAGGAGGAAAGAGTTGGAGGGTTCTAGACAAGGTACAGAAACCAAGGTTTCAGTGACAACCAGAGGTGGTGATGGGGTGGAGAAGTGAAAAGTAACAGGTGTTGGGCTTCTGCACTTACAGTATGGGGATCCTTCTCGACCTCTAAGTGTGTGGGGCAAAGGTCAGGTAGATAGACATGGACTGCATGGCTTTGATGGGAGAACATGCCCATTACAGCATTATGCCAATGAGGCCAAGATAATGGACTGATTCTGTTAGGTGCCAGTTCGTTCTATTTTTCAGCCATTGACTCTGCACCTACCCAGCTAGCCCATAAGTGTGTTAAGCCAAAGACGGGGTGAGGTTGAACGGATAGTTCGCTGCCAGCCACTATCGCTGCTCCTACAGGTGCTTAAGATGCAGAGACTGTATTCAGTCATTAGTTGGCTGAGTCAAACCTGGACTGATCTTTCTGTCCCAGTTAGGAACCCAAGTACATTTCTCGATAAATGGCATTTCTCTACTTTGCTGAGACAAAAGATCATATCTTTTAGGACTGGAAGGCTATAAAGGAAAATGGTTTTGGAGAAAAATCAAGAAATCAGCAGATTATTTAAAAAGTGTGAGTGTACTCAAATCAGTAGGTCCCAATGGCAAATACTTGGTGTATTTACTAAACCCCTAAGGTTATTTATGAAAGAGAGAAGGCCTAAATAAAACAAAGCTACAAAATGAGGCACCTGAGATTCAAGGACACGTGACTCGGGATGTCAATTAGAAAAATAATAGACTAAATCAGAAGGAGCTAATGGAAATATGTACAATATCCAGCAGAGTTTAATTAAAGACCCAAACACTCTGACAAATGTGATGGATAGCTTTGGGTAGCAATGTGAATTTGGTGGATGAAAAACCACTGTGGCTGATGATATATTTAGATGCCAATGAACCATTTTATATGGTGCCTCTAAAAAAATATTACTAGCAAAAAGAATTTATTCTGAATGGCTACCCGTAATAAGACACAGGCTGAAAACGAACAAAGGGTATTGCAAATCAACAAATTCAGAAGAGAAAGCATCTAGCAAATGCTAAAGACAATGGATTACAACTGGTCTCACTTAATACCTTAATAAATAAATGTGCAAGAACATACAGTGTGGTGGAAAGAGCCAATATTACTAAGTGAGGAAGGGCCGTGAACAGCAACGAAGAAAGAGAAATACTGTAAAGGACCCGAGAATTTAGAATTATGGGCGGCAAATGACAAAATGAGATTTGCCTTGGGAAAACCCAAGTGAATTTGTCTGGAAGAAATCCTAACCTCCTGTATATTCAGTAGTTGGGAGAAACCTTAGAACAGCCCTGGTAAAAAATGGTCCATAAGGGTGTGTGTGTGGGGGGGGGTGTGCGGGGTGGTGGTGGTGGTGGTGGTGGCGGGGGTGGTGAGGGTTGAGGGGGTGGAGGGGGTGATGGGAGTGGTGGGGGTGGAAAAGGCATGGAACCAGAGCATTTCTTACTTCCTGTTTTAAAAAAGTACCAGTAAAAGGACAAGGAGGAGGCGATAATCCCTGACTTTGCTGTACTTCACAGTTCTATATGGCTTTATACCATAAGCCAATTGAAATCAGAAAAATGCACCAAACAGGATTAGAGGGATAGTAGGTTGCTGGAAAATAGACGATTAAAAGAGATTCGGTCCAGTTTTTGCTCAAATGTCAACTTATCCATAAGTGAGGTTTTCCCTGACTACCTTATCTAAAATGATACCTGCCCCATCCTCCACTGCTTTGTCCTTTCTCTGAGCTTTACCTTTCTCTTTAGCACTCACCTCCACCTAAAAAAAAATACATACTTCCGAAAAATATTTGAATACATATTTTATATATTATACATATTTGAAAAATATATGTATACATAAAGTTAGAGGCACAGTTTGATGTAGTGGTTAAGATCCTGGACTCAGGAGCCAGGGCCGGGGGTTGAATCCCAGTTCTGCCTCTTACTATTTGCATGACCTTGGGCAATTTATTAATTTCTTGGCGCCTTATTTTCTTCACTTGAGAAAGGAATAGTAACGTGGTGGTGTGACAAGGATGGAATGACGAAGAACAGTGGCTGGAGCAGAGTAAGTGTTATGTGTAAGCATTTATTGCCTAAATAAATGTCTGGGCTTGTTCCCTTCCTAGAACACTGTCTCAATGAGAGCAAACTGGATTCTGTACCTTCCCTTGTAACCCCACAGCCTGAGAACAGGGCATCTAGTGGTGCCGAATAAACGAAAAGGAATGAATGAAAGTGACAGCCAACGGTCTGCATATCTCATTAAGTGATAGAGCGCAATGTAAAACAGCAGTCTGATTCTTTGATACTGGAAATGGAGGAACTTTGAATAAAATAGTTGCTCCCTACAAAGGCAAAGGGGTATTCTGAGGTAGTTCATTCTGAGGTGGATGTGGAGCACCTCTGTGTTTGGGATAATGGGTTGAAATAAAAAAAAATGGGTAGGGCATGGAGGGAAGAGATCTGTTTTTGACTAATGGTCGGTAATCCTCGACTTTTCTTTCACTCTCTGGTGGAATCAGACGTGAATCCTTAGAAATTTCTTGGCCTGTCTGAACTTCAGTTTCTTCATTAACACAATGTGGGGTAAATGATATCATATCGCAGGTTAAATTTGCAGATTAAATCAAATGACATGGTAGGACACTTGGTATGTAAAACAAAAAATAATAACAGCTGACATTTACTGTACTGTCTACTGGCAACATATGTATTCTTACCTTATCGCAATTGTATGAGGTATCATATCTCCATGTTGAAATGGCTTTTTATTAATCCTTCCCTCTCTACTCAGGAGAGGGGTTTCTTTTCTCTTATTTCTTTTTCCTAAGATTAACCCTCTGCCTTTGATTCCAATCACTCCCAAAGTCTGTAGGACCTTGCTGGGGTTTTTTTTGTTTCTAACTCTTGGATCTAGCACCTACCCCTTTCACTTGTTTTTTCATGTCTGCCTTCAAACGTTCTTCTATTTCTCAAGTTTTGAAAACAAAACAAAGCCAGACAACAAACACCAAACCCTTTGTGATCCTGTGTCCACTCCTCCTATCATCGTTTCTCGTCTCCTTTTGTTAAATTTCTCAAAAAAAAAAATCATTTGTATTCACGTCCTTCTAAAGCCTCAATGTTTTCTGAAACTATATTCAAAAAGGTCACCAATGACATCCAAGTGGACAATGTCCTTTGCTTATTACTCTTCCCCTTTACAGTGTTCCATCTTAGACTTAACTCTCTTTGAGCCAGTTATTTGGATTCTTGTCCAAGCTCCCTCAGTTCCTCTCATTTCTTTATTGGCTTCTACTCTGTCTGCCCACTGCGGGCATGCCTCCCAGTCCGGCGCTGGCCCTTTGTTCTCGCTTTGCTTCCAAATCTTATCTGTGTATAAGATGTTCTTTCTCTCGCTCTCAACAGATCAAAGCTTCATTTTCACTGATTTGTAGAGATTTCCAAATTTTGCTTAACTTCCAAATTTTGCTTAAAATACTGTAGTTCACAAAACTTCAAAATGTCAGTGTCATTTTTGAGTCTTCGCTCTTTCCTTTGTCTGAGAATTACTAGGTCTATCTATGTAACATTTTTTGCATTCATTTCTTTTTTTCCAATGCATTATCACAGATCTTTATCACTTCTTGTTGGGTTACTACACTCATCTCTTCACCATCGCTAACTCCTTCCAGATTAACCTCCAGTTCTAGCTGGATCAGATGATTCTATACAAAACAGCAGCAGCAGCATCAACAACGACTGCGTGCTCACTGGTGCTAACAAGATTTAGTCCAAACTCTGAACACTGATATCCACGGCCTTTTAAAGATTTAGCCCCTATCTCACCTTTGCTCTCACTTCTCCATTCCGTTAAAGCCAAACTTTGCTACTCAACCAATATCCCTTGAACATACTAAGTACTTTTTGGCTCGAGTTGGTGTATCCAAAGCCCGACTGACCTTCAAGACGCTGAGATCCCTATCCTCTATGAAGTTATTGTCTACTGCATGGGTCACCTATTTAACACGCACCATTTAGAGAAGTATCTGCTGCTTAAAAAGAATATAGAATGAATGAATGAATGGATGAACGAATGAATGAATGAATGAAAAGATTCTTTTTGACCTGGTGATATAATAAAAAAAGTTATTAGGGTATTTACTTATCAGCTGTGTGACTTGGGAAAGTTCCTTAACCTTTGTGGGCCTCGGTTTCCGCATCTATAACATGAGGATACTGATAGTACCTACTAGGGTTGTTCAGAGGGTTAAGCTTGTATATGCAAAGTGCTTAGAACAGTGCCTGGCACATAATACGTGCTTGTTAAATAAGCAAACCATATAAATGAAGAAAGAAAGAGAGAGAGAGAGAGAGAGAGAGAGAGAGAGAGAGAGAGAGAGAGAGAGAGAAAAAGAAGGGAGAAAGAAAAAAGAGAGAGAAAGAAAGAAAGAAAAGAAAGAAAGAGAGAAAAAAAAGAGAGAAAGAAAGAAAGAAAAAGGTACGAAAAGCATGAGGTGCAGTCTCCCACTCCCATCTCCTAGCCACCCGCCCTGCTCCTTTCCTGAGACAATCAATGTTACCAGTTCCCCAGGTATCCTTCCAAATACATTTACACGTATACAAGCATGGCTGTGTGCGTGTGTGTATGTACACACACAATATTTAAACAGAAATGGCATTTACACACTCATCTGCACCTTGCTTTTTCCGCTTAACAGTATATCTTGGAGATGATTTCATTTCAGTACATATCGACCTACCTTATTCTTAATGGCTGCAGTGAATTCAACTGTATGAATGTACCAAAACATATATTTATTAACTTCTCCCAGAATGCAGCCTTCTTGCCAACAAAGACTATGTCTTACGACTCTCCGTAGCATCCTCAGGGCTTACACAGTACCTTTCAAAAACTTTTTTTGTTTACTTGCTCAACAAACATTTAAGCTTCAGTTATGTACCAGGTAGTATATAGTGGGTACTGTGGACAGAGAAGTGAGTGAAACATAGTCCTTGCTATCTGGAGATACAGAGTCAGTGGTGACAGTGGCCATGTAATTATGCTAACGTGACAGTGGCTTAATAAAGGTACAAATGAGACTCTCTAAGATCACCAACAGGAAGGCTACAGACTTTTTAGAGCAATCAGGGAGGAGTTTTTTTTGGGGGGGGGCGGACATTAACGATGAGGTAAACAGAGAGAGAAAGTACTGGAGAAGTAAAGCAAATGGAATGTGTGACGTGGGTGGAAAGCAGGAAGAATGTGGTATTTGGGAGGAACTACAATGGTTTACTTCCCACTGGAGTGCAAAGGGCATATGGAGGGGAGGCCGGGCAAGTGGTTAGCAAGGTAAACTGAGGCCAGATCATAATGGGCCTTGTCTGTCATGCTGAAGACTGTGGACGCCCATGGGTAGGTGACAGAAGGGCATGGAGGGTGAGACTGCTCAGAACTGTCAGCCTTTTAACTCTGCCGAGGTTGTAAGACAAAATACCTATCATCTACTGTTACCAGGATTTAATAAAAGAAGATATTTTCATACTTTTCAAGTAGAAAAAGAAATAATCTTTAAACAAAAGGTCCATGTTTTCCTTTATGAGAAATTCACAAACTCGCTATACTGTCATTATTCTTCTAATTTTCCAATGGGTGAGGATAGTCTAGCTTCAGTTTACACTCTGGCATTCGGAAACTAATGCTGTAGCAATCTGAAGACAAAGGATTTAAGAAGGAAGTCAGACATGATGACAACTGTTTTAGAAAGCCATCTCCGGCAGCAGGGTGGAGGATGGACAGTCTGAGAAGCAAGCGCGCCTTCGGGCTGTCGGAAGACCCAGCTTGTCCTTGATTTGCTCGGCTTCTCCTCTGTCAGGCCCTGCCAGCCTTCAGGTTTCCTCACAACTCATGCCCCCCACGCTTGTAGCTATACAAGGTCAACCTCAAGAAGAGAGAAGGGTGCCAGAAACACACCCCCAGCTCTCAGCACCAGATGCCGACACTCATGCGGAACTCTCACGACGCACACAGCCGGACTGGGATGAGGGGGACAGGGAAGGGCGGGCGGGCAGTCAGGACAGAAGCAAGCAGGAGGGACACCCTTTGCCAGAAGGCACCTGCTGCCCTCCTCCTCCACTTGTCTGGTCGAAATGTAAATAAGCACCTAGGATTCATATCACTGTATATGAAATTGTATATTACATATACGATCAGGATCAGTCTCTCGTTTAATCTCGACAACCATACGCACTAGGCCTGATAACCTTAGTTTGGCAGGTAAGTAAAGGGTCTGAGAAAGTCACGAGTGAGTCTTCATGTAACTGACTAGATTGTCTGTCCCCTGGATCCCCTACTACAGTTGTGGAGAGCTTCTGGGAGCACTGGTTACTTGGAGCTCCATATTACATAGCAAGAATTTACACCAGATACTTAGTTTAGAATCGGGATTTAAGTCTGGGGAGGGTATCTGGAGGAAAATGAAATATACATAATAGGATAAAATCAACCATAGGAAAAAATATTCTCAGAGTCAGCAGAGAAAATCAGTTGAGGGACAGAAGAGCGATTTTTTTAAACTGGCCCTTTCCATATAATAAAAGACTAGTCCTGAGACTGCTCCACGAAACTGCTCTCCTACGTCTATATATAAAGAAAAGGGCCTTTGATGGGAAAATATATATAGCATTTGCATTCCTTTTTTAGGAAGAAAAAAAGTATCGGATTTGAAAGACCTCCCAGAAAGGGCAATGCTATGAAAGGAAGGTCTTTGAGCGCTTAATGCCTCTATTTAAATGCTAATGCTAACCTATAGCTCTGGACCCGCAAAAATAAAAGCTTTTCAAAGGCCATAAAGCGAATTTAAAGGGAACCTTAATTTCTTAAAGAAAAGGTATTTTATTTTTGAAGAGAAGCAAACACATGGAATTTCGGGAGGGGAATAACCTTCTGATCAGGGTGAGAGCCAGCTGGCCACACAGCAGATGAGTTTGAGGGCAGGGACTCGCCAGCCCTGAGTGGTCAGGGGCTGCCCCTGACACAAATGGGAGTTTGCCCTCAAAAGACCTGCCTCTGGAGCTCAAAGTTTGCCACAAAGTGTACCTGATGGAGGGTGATGCTTTGCTCCCTCCCCCGAACCCCCGCCAACCGTTTCCTGCAATGGCCTGTGCTTTGGGAGCTCTGGTGTCTGGAAGGAAAGCTGGGGACTAGGGCAAGGAGGAGGCGTAAGGCCTGGGGTCCTCGCCTGGAACAGCCGAGGAGCACACGGGGCGGGACGGGGCCTCCTGAGAGTGTAGTGCTGCCTTAGTTCCCACGGGGACCAACCGTCATGAATGTAGTGACTGAGGAAGGCCCCAGGAGCTGGGGAAAGGTCTGTTTGGGATCAGAATTAAGCGGGGAGGCTGAGAGACTGTGTGCCAGGTAAACCAAGTCAAAGAAATAAAACAAAATCAGAAAATACCTGTGGTGGTGGTAATGACTAGGAAGGGGGACCAAGGAGGCTTCTGGGGTCATTCTAACAATGGATGTTTTTTGATCTGGGTGATGGTAACATGGATACATTCACTTTATAAAAAGTAATCAAGCTGCATAGTTAATACTTGTACAGTTTACTGTATGTATGCTATACTTCGATAAAGACACATTACTTTTCTCCTCACCCTCTCTCTCTGGGAAAAAAAATAAAAGCAGAAAAAGAGATACCTGGGTATATATATTTAATTCAGTCTCATACTCGAATATAAAGACACACATTACTTTTATGAACCTTGAAAACATTATGCTAACTAAAAGAAGCTAGACACAAAAGACCATATGTTGTATGGTTCCATTTATATGATATATCCTGAAATCACAGACAGCATGTGGATTAGTGGGTGGGGAAGGGAAATGGGGAGAATAGGGCGTAAGTGCTAATAGAGAGAGGGTTTCTTTTGGGGGTGATGAAAATGTTTTAATATTAGCTAGTGACGACGGCTGCCCAACTATCAAAAACACCCCACTGAATTATGCACTTTAAAGGGATAACGTTTATCATATATAAATTATCTCAATCAAGCTGTGATAGAAAATGTAATTTTATGAACTAGGACCACAACTTCTTGACTGCACAGAAGACATCTGTCTACGGCCAGTACTGTTTGCAGACTGATCCATGAATCTGGACGTTTGCCACAGTGTGACACTCTCCTGTGATATTCACGGAAAAGATTCCATAAGCTGACAGATACGAAAACGTTTTCACCATGTGTCCCTGAAAGGGACTGAAGCCATTTGCCCGGGCACCACACTTCTGTAGGTTCTGTGACCCATTTTCGTGCTAAATGCCTCTGAACTCCCTCCCTCCTTATATACTAATCTCAAGAAAAATTTATAACAACTAATAATAAATAACCCCTACTAGAAACATTGGTTAGAACTGGGAACAATTCTATGTGTATAACTACAGAGTAATCGAAATATAATTGAGCCAAAGATTCACTAATGAATGTTTTTATTAAGCGGAACAACTAGTATTTATTCAACACTTACTATGTGCCAGGTGCTTTACAGGTGCCTGATTTCATCCTCACAAGGAGGCTCACAGAGCCTAAATACCTGAGATCACCCAACTGGTAATGACAGCCAGACTGAATTCTGCCTACATAACAATCACTACCCTATCACCTCCCCGGTTTGTTCCAGAAAAACTCCAAGTTGGGCCATGAGAAAACAATTTACACCCAGAATAAAGCTTGGGTTGATAAAAAATGTTTACTCATAATCAAGAGAGATGCTGAGATCATACTGGTCGGTGGTGGTCCTATATAAACTGTGAAGTGCTATGCACATACCTGGCAAGAATATATTAATATTATTTCAGCTTGGGTATTGGATGGGGGAAAATTAGAAGCTCCAAGTGTGACTATGTGCTAACTTAGGATAAAGTGAAAGATGAGAATTCTTGCAATTATCTGTTCTTTTACACAGCTGACCTTCAGATCTTTATTCATGGTAATAAATGACTCTTCAAGGGTGAGTGGAGGCTGACAAGGGAGGAAGGCAGGCCTGTGCTCTCAGCCAGCCCAGATTTTAAAGAAAAAATATGCTCATTTTTAACAGGAAAAGTCAAAAGTTAGTCAAAAGGCAGCAAAAATGGCCTGGAAATCTGAACGAGGTTTTCACAAATACTGCAGAAGGTGGAAGGGAAGAGCATTTCCTTCACTTGGCTACCTTCAGCATTAGTCTCCAAACTCCCAGTGCGTTCAACACCTAACAAACTTGCACAGCGCTTTAGTATGGTCTCGCGGGCTCAGTCAGCAAGCGAGATGTGGCCTATTAACTACTCTCCTGTGGCCTGGAGGGGCGGCTCTCACACCCTGAGATGACCTGAGTATTGGTGGAGAAAACAGCAGGAGAGGCAGGGGTAGGGAGGTTGGTTGAGGTTGCCCAGCAATTCAGAAACAGAGTTGCGATTAAGCCACTACCTGGGCCCCAGTTGCTGATCTGGTCACCAGAGCACGCTCCATCCTTGTCCGGGCCAGCACTACTGACCAAGCTCATGTGAATGCCCTGCCTCCGACAAGCACACTGTGCTGAAGCTGCACACACTGTGCAGGGGAGGGTGGGACAAGTCAGGAAAAGGCAAGGAAGCCTCAGTCTGTCCTTTCTGCAGTGAGGCTGTTCTGGCCAGTTTCCTGTCTCCATTCACTACTCCTCCTTCTCAATGCTGAGTCACAATTCATGGGATCAAATGGAATTTACCCGCTGCCCACGAAAGTCACCTGAACCATAATACTCCTCAATATGCCTATTATAGTTCAAAACCAAAGAATGTCAAAGTCGAAAGTCATGTTGGTAGATGTTACATGTCACTTATGAGCCAGGAAGGAATTGCGATGGCTGGAGGTCCCTGAATGTCCCAAGCCAGGTAACTGGGGGTGCCCCTCCCACTCTGGGCGTACACTTCTGAGAACCTGCTTTACTGGCAAAGATTTCTAATGTGTTCCAAGAAAAACATTTCAAGTGTGGTGGTGATACAAACGTTGGTTTGTGACCCAAATTATGCAATGTTCTTTCAGGCTTGGGGGTGCAAATGTTTACCAAGTATCTGGGCAGGAAAAGTACAGTGATGTGTTTCAGGAATAGTGGCTTGAGGGGGACAACGCCCAGCCCTACCACAGCAAGGACGTCACTAAGAAAATGTCCATGTGTTCTTTCGCATTCCACGTGACAGCGTAGACATGATGTGACATCTCAGATGCATCTGTTCCAGGCCTTGCCCTGCCACTAGCTGACTAGTGAGCCTGATCGTATCACTTAATCCCATTGCACCCTCAGTTGCCATGTCTGGAAAAACGAAATGGATTTGACTAGAACGGATGACATCTACAAACCATCTCAACTCAGGAGGCAGACTGAAGTCGGGGGAGGGGCAACATTATTACTTCTATTTTCCAGGAAAAGAAATATAGGCTGAGAGAGAACAGGGTCCAGGTCACACAGCTAATCAACAGCAGAGCTTTAATCGGGTTCTCCTGAGCCCGAAGTCTGTAATTTTTCTATAACACCGCGAAGGCTCTGGACATTTTTCTGGCTCTCAGGCTTCCTGGGTGCCTCTGTCCTCAACAACAGTGTACACAGTCATGGATGGCCCACATTTGTTACCTGTCCTTTCATTTCTTCCTACCAGGCATTTGTGTCACTCATTCTGCACTGAAAAAAAAAAAGTGCTTTTGACAAGAGCATTGAGCACCCTGGGAATGTGGCGGATGCAGCTTTATTTCAGTGCACATTCAATCGTAAGTAATAGTGGCCTCATTGTAATAAAAAGCTTTATTGTGCTTTGTAATGAAGACATAAAGCACTTAGTTGAAATCACAGTCTTTTAAACTAATCTGCTTTATACTCTATAGCGGAGACGCAGATATAAGAGAATTCAAAGCTGTTTCTACAAAATGATTTTCTCAGAGTACGCACACCTCTGAGTGGGGACCTCGGGTTCCGTCTCTTGGGTCAGGGTTTTTGTTTTTAATCTGTTCTCTTTTCCTACAGTGTTGGTGGTGGGTACTCTGATCTTTCTTAATGTTTATTCTATTTGGCTGATAGGCTGATAGGCTTTCCAAGAAAACCATTCCACATTATATGATCTCAATCAGGATATAAAAATCCTCCAGCACTTACCTCTACACACACACTCACATGTTCACGCCAGAATACAAGACAGCAAGCTCAGTGGGAGGAGAGGAAAATGATTTTAGAGCCTTTAAATAAAGATTATAACTGTTGTTGGACTGCACAAAGATACAGAGTAATTAAAAAGCTCTTCAAAGAATGGAATAAGTCCATTAAATCCAGTTAAATAATTTTTCAGAGACACGGCAAGAAATACTTCTTGCTGTCTCGTTCTCTCACAATGAACTGAAGGAAGAATATCTCATTTTCCAAATGGAACTTTATGGAGTTTTCAATAAGCCCCTCAGCACTTATCTAAATCTTTAATTAGTTCTATAATATACTGATGATATCGAGCATAATTAAATTTATATAGATAAGGCGCAATGAAATTCTAACCAAGTGAGCTGGAAAGCATATATTAAATAGTAAATTTAATGGTTCAAGCTGATAACTACAATTTTATATCAAAAAATTAAATTCAATTTACATGTTGTATTCAAATTGATTTTGAGTGTGCAAATTATTGGAAAAATCTCTTGAATATATCAGTAAAATTGCTAATCCAGCCTGTTTAAATATCAGTTATTAATGTCTGCATTTGCAAATAAGCCACACGCATCATTTGCATTTTTACTGCACACAGTAAAAAATTATCTGAACCCTATGCCGTTTTATTAAGAATACTAAGTGATTTTTCTTTTGGCTTTATGCATAAATTAAGGAGGCAAAGAAATGACTGTCGGGTCTAAAGAAGAGTCAGCAATTTAATATATTAGCAAGGCAAAGATGACATATATATATATATATATATATTTGCTGACTACAGTAGTTTATATTAGTCTTTGGGAGCAGCAATTATGGTGATAAAAATCTCCCTTATTTAGGATCAACTGGAATGGAACATGATGCCATCACTACAGGGAGAGGTGGACGCATGCGATTGGGTGGTGCTCACGGCAGTTTTGGGGAGGGAAGGGGAATGCATCGCTATGTTTGTCAGAAGGTACAGGTACACGCAGATGATCACATCTTACAGTTCAACTGAAGAATATGTTTGGGAAGCTGTATGAGAAATATGTTAATTGAGCTTCGGTGACCTCAGAATTCGTTGCATATCTGTAAAAATCGGTGCAGTGATTACTCTGAACCAGTTATTATCTGTGTTCCATTTTACCATTGAATATCTTTTTTTTTTTTTTTTTTTTTTTTTACTCTGGGATTCCACTGGTTGGAAATCTATCTTTGAAATAATCAAATGTTTATCAGATATCTATTACGTGTCAGGTACCTGCATTACAGGAAATACAAATAATATGCTGATGACTTCAGAGAACAGAAAAATGAGTGTGAACTGGGGTAGTCAATCATTCCAGAAAAGGGTGGGGGGTGTTTATTTTGGAAAGTGAAAGTTTAATAAGAAAGAACAGCCAGAACAAAGGCATGTAGGGTGAACTACAAGCCACATATAAGGGAGACTGTGAAATCAATGGGAACAGAAGATTCTGGAATAAATAATGAAAGAAGAAACTAGCCACTTAATAAAGAACAGCTGGTAGGAGAATTTCTATTCAAGCTTGAAAAGTATGAGCTGGATACTTTACATAAAGTCACTCTGAGGATTGAGCAAAAACTTAATTTAAGGAATGCAGTATCACAAAGGATGGCTGAGGGAAAGAGACTGAAAGATGTTAATGTCAGCTGAAGGATTGTTGCTTTATTCCAGATGTGAGATGGAAGTGATGGTGGAAATGGCACAACAGGAAACAAATTGAGAACGATTTAGAGGAAGAAAGAGTCAACAAGTCTTTGTGCATAACTGGATACAAGAGGTTGATAAAATGGATGGATGAGCCTCTGTAGAGGGTGTGAGAATTTTTACAATGTAGAATCTAAGGTTAGGAGTTGGGGAAGGGCATGAACGTTCGGATTTGGCAGGTCATGAACCTGTTTTTACAGAGAACCAAAACCAAAGTGAATGAATGTGTTATTCATATCTGAAAACTTGGAGGAAGAATTGCTAAGGGCCAGATAAGGATGGAAAAAATTGGGTGACAAGGAATTATTGAGATTTCCCTCCTGAATGGAGAACGCCGTCAAGTTTAGAAACGGAAACTCGCTTTATGGTAGAAGAAGATGGGCTCTTTTCAAATGTACACTCTTCAACAAGGTGAAAGCTTGCGTATTCTGAGACTGTGTCCCC